>JAYKKI010000002.1:11380000-12607500 GCA_039881145.1 Druceiella hillmani
TAAACTGCAAAACATTGGAAGAAACTGTAAATGCAAATTTTACAGTTTTCAATATTAATCAAGGAAAGATGGATGGATCATAATATTAATCCGTTTGGTGAATAAAATTGCATTACTATTAAAAATAAAATTGACTATAGACTCGATCGACATTGGTTTCTCTAGTTGAAAATGCCGCTCACTCTTTATTTTATAAAAAAATCATGAAGTTAGATATTTTCCATGCAAATAGTGTTTTTAGAAAGAATTATTTGCATATATCTATAATTTTGTATTTATTCTTTTTTCAGTAGCGAAAGCACTCTTTAAATAGATTTTTTATAGAAATTGTCGTTAAAGGACATCAATGTAATCTAATGTTATAAAAAACAAACGCACTTTTATGCGAGTTATACTTATTTTTCATCAACGCAAGAAACGCTTATGTTCCCATGCACATAAAGGAATATTAGGCAAGATAATAGTTCATTTTTTCATTATTTAATAAGTTTCGAACGCTAGGTGGCGTTATCGTAGTGCACTCGACGAACTTAGCGGCTGCATGTCGCTCCTACAGCCATCTTGTGGGCGACGCCGCATTCATTTTCGGAGCCTGTTTGCGGCCACTATATTTCATTATTTTAGCCGATAATGAAACGTAAATTTTACATACTATTTTATCTTAGGGTAATTATTAACCGACTTCTTTCTTTTCATTTATTGAATCCTTTCGAATAACAAAGATATATTTTACTGTAGTCTGTATTATTAATATCTTATATGACTAATGCCTTATTGCCTTTACATACCAACTACGCGGACGGTTTGCCCTGCAATGCTGTGCGGACGCAGATTCATTGTCGACAGGGTATTTAACAATTTTCGAAAAAATATTTAAAATTATTCGAAATGTGTCTCACAAACCATATACAATAATTATCATATTTTTACCAAGAAACGTGTTTTAAACTGAAAAAATCGACTTTTATTACAGTCATGCAAAGTATCACTTCAAAACGCTTAGTTACGTGATATGTAAATGTCACATCACTATGTCCCAAACAAACATTTATATTGAAAGAGGAGATTCTATCTCTTTCACACACTTTGTCCTTCTATAGCGATAGATAAAGATTATTTATAGAACTTAATTTATGGAATCGCGCTATCTCGCTCAACCTACTCAAAAACTTGAAGTTGGCCATATATTAGTATTTTTGATACGTGTGGTTCATTTCTACGTCACGCGTTTTGATTGGCCGACTGTGTTTTGGCGTGTAGATGCTAATTTTAAAACATGACATTATTTTTTATTTCAATAAAAATATTTATACCAAATTTATTGCAGTCAAATATTGTTGATTATTAGCTTTAATCTAAAATCAATGACATACATTAATCAGATATATATATATATATATATATATATATATATATATATATATATATATATATATCAAATACCATATTGACAAAACAACCAATGCGGAAAGTCCGTCTGTACGCGTAGTTGCGCGCCGAGGATAGTGTGGTAACAGCACTTTGAGCTGATGATAATGTCCAACAAATTTGAGGTTGAAACTTATTAGACTCTCTCATATTTATTTCATGCTATTGCTTATTCTGTATACGGAAGTACTGAGTATCCTTCTAAAGTCACATAAATATCATATAATATTCTAAAGTCATATAAAAGTCACATAATATTGTGCAGTATGTAGTGTATATAATAGGTAAAAGGGGAAAATCTCAGGTTTATAATTATGAAGTAAGCAGTCAAAATTATCAAAGACTATGAACGACTAATTCGACCAACTATTGCTAAAATTCAATATGAGTCGAGGAATAGAAAAGGCTAAGTTAAACATTAGATAATATATTAGCACTATCGAATCTGTGGCTGTCACCAACTCTTGACAAAAAGAAGTGAAATTCCATTAAAAGCATTTCTGTAAAAAGGGTCGAGTTCTTCTTTAAAAAGTTAGTCGTAAAAAGTGATGAGATAAAAGCTGCAAAGTTCTAGCAGAGCTTTCCGCCTAGGTATACTCGTATTGACTATGATATCTATCGTGGAACTTTGCTGTGATAAAAACTTATCACTTTGCCTTTTGATTATTAAAATTTTTAAAGCTTTAGAAATAAACATATATTTATTTTAAATAATATATTTTGTGAAAAATATTGTATGACAAAAATTTATATTTTTTTAACACACATTCTCGGACGTGAACTCCTAGTAGCATTTGATAATGTTTACCTGCCGCTATGTTATGATGATAGCTACTCCGTGCGCACATGGCCGACATTGAGATTGTGACATTGATAGAACACTGATGGTCACATTACAGTAACCTTTGCTGTTAGGCTGAAAAAAAATATTATAAGTTGCTATTAAATAGCAAATGTTTTTATCACTGTGATTGCAGTAGCTGCTAACGTACGAATCTATTATTATAATGTATTCGGTTAACAGATCGATTTATTTCTAAAGATTTATTGCTTTAATTTGTTCACAGAGAACTATTATGAATATGTTTTCGGTCTCATAGAATATCCAAGAAGAAAAAACTAGCATATTGAATTTTAGGAAATGAGGCAGCTGACAAACTTGCAAAAGAAGCCCGTGGTCTTTGTGATTTTAATAATACTGGAATTGCCCTTGGCGACGTAAATGCTTATGCAATGTATTGTTTATGAGCAGAGTGCAAATTGTGTGCTCGCCAAGACCATCACAGGACTTAGAACTGGGCACTTTCAAGGCATGAAAATCCGTCCTAATGGTACTAGAACCTATCGTCGCTGTAACAACTGTGATGTCCCCGTCAGCCCGCACATCTTTAGTTGTCCTTCGATTTTGAGATGTCTGATCTTGGAGAGTTTCCATTCAGCGGGCAACTCTACTCTGATAATATCATTAATATCGCCAAATGTGTCACGTCTGCACATGGACGTTGGTAGTTGCTTTCTCATCTCTTGTGGACGCGACACCAACCAACCTTTTTATTCTTTATTCTCATAGAATAAAGAATAAAAACTTTCGTAGATGATGCAATAACAGAGTCCATACGTACTACTCTTTGTAGGAGGTCTACACTATCTAAGTATCAAAATTGATAGTTAAGTATGCAAGCAAAAAACAAATAGTATAATTTTGTTTTAAAAACCTGTGTTTTTTGACATATAGCGGTTTGAAGTTGATTAGTTTTAGGCGAAAGATAGCATGTTCCCAACCCGCTTTCGTTAAATATCACAGAAACTTTAAACTCGAGCGAAATAAATTTGTCAAGTAAGAATTCATTTAAGGGTACGGAAGCATTTCTATTATACTATTTAAAAATATTAATTTTTCACGACCTAAATATGTTACCTACTCTGTCTACAAGCTTAAATAACATGTGTATAGTTTAAAAATAATATCCAGAATAATCATATTTTTTAGAACATCTTTTTAAATAAATGTTTCGAAAAAAATGTTTTGTATTTTTCATAAAAAGCTCTTTCAAATATAATATTTAAAATTTTAAAAAAAGTTTTCAAATTGTATATATCATGTGCAGTATTTGAAAGGACTTTTAACGAGGATACTTTATTCATCTTAATTTTATATTACTACAAATTTAAAATTTTCTGGGTCGCATATTTTCTGAGAAATCGGCTGTAACAGATGGACTGGCAGACAGACTCGTGAGTGATCTTAAAAAACAAAATGAAAGAAAACAAACCATTTAATTTTTTGTTTATTTTAATACAATGCATATTCAGTGAAGAAGTTAAAGGTCGCGCCACTACCTTTGCCAGGAATTAAATATCTTTCGAGTAGAAAATTCTCAAAATAACAGGAAAATGGTACGGTTTTGACTAAAATTACAATAAGTTCTTAAATACACTCATCTATCACAGAGTAAAGCGTATGGAAAATCTGTTTAGATATCATTATTTAATATGACACCTATATTCTCAAGGATTGGCGGACTTTTATTTGAAGAATAGTTCTGGCGTCGTCACGAGTTTGAAGGTCGTAACAACCTCGATTTTAAAATTATCTATGGACTTATCTATGTCTTTACACAAGGTGTAGGTTTTGAAATCCACTTCCCTACAAAAATCTATGTTCAGTACAAAAACTAATAAACATAGGAATCGAAAATGACAGATATAAAGAAAGCCGGCTACGTCTATTTTTTTGAATGGTCTGGAATCGGGCTTTATGTTAAAAATACGGTATCGTAATGAACTTCCGTTGTGTTCTATCGTACATATTTTATTTTAATGCAATATATATATATATATATATATATATATATATATATATATATATATATATATATATATATAGGCATTTTGTTGAGCGTGCTTCCACTCCAATAACGAATTGACTGTTTGAACCTCCAATAATAAATTGACTACTCAAGTCCCTCGGATTATATTGTTATGAGTTATTAGCTTTTTCGTTTCCAACATCACAGGGGTGACTTTTTAAACCACACTATAAAAATATGTAAATATATCGGAAAATATCAGTAAGGCAATGATAACATCTCGAAGAATAAAAACTGTCATTTTTACTTCTCAGTCAATGTATATAGCGATTTTGCTCTTTGAGAAATATAGACTATTTTTCACACACTCAAACTAGGCTAGTTTTCTTCCTATAGGAAACATCTATTTATTCTGAACTTTCCGATATTCTATATTTAGAACACGAAAGCGTCATGCATTTCTATTGACGCAATAAAAATTCGGAGGTTTCATTGCTATTCTAGCTCTCTTTACTGGGCTGCTATGAAAAATTTACTTCTTGCTGTTCCCTAGAAATTTTCATACACATGAGCTTTTAGTCTGCAGTCATCTCATCTCGCAAACACGTTTGATTTTCTAGTTCTTTAGAAAGATGGAGGAAACCTAGTGCAGATTAAGCTTGAAGGTGTAGCCAAGAGATTTAATTAAATACATTTTTTAAAAATATGGAGCCGAATCAAATTAAAAAGGTGTATTTACACCTAATCCAGATTGGATTAGGTGTAAATACACCACGTAGTTTGGCGAAACGTACAATATCATTATCAACCACGAAAATAAGGGGCTTTTTTATTTAGGCAAAAATAGCTTCGAAATTAACCCGAGGACTAAAAGTCCATCGCCGTCAATCTTACAAGAAAACTATCGATAAAATCTCTGAAGGAAAAAAAATCTAACTCTATATTGATTTTTTCATAAAGTTGATTTTTTCATAAAGTTTATATCAATCGATACGGAATTATTATTACATACGATAATTTCCCGTCTTCTTAGGAATTAAAAGTATTTTAATCATTCGTTTTAAAATGCTGAGAAGCATTAAATACCATAATTAAATGTTTCACGCTCTTAATATAAGGCCAATTTCATTTTAAAATATTCACTATGGTCGTTTGGTTATTCGAACCGTTTATTATTTTAGGTTTCCATACCCAAAGGGCCGAGACGGAATCCTGCTGTCGCTCGGTTGGGCGGAATCCTTCCATCGGTCTAACGCCGCCCTTTAACGTTTAAAATATAAATTCTGAATACATAAGATATATCCAGATTTTCAAATAACACCAAAATCAAACTTTGCAGAAATATCGTCGTGAATGTATAGCTTTTGTTTCGTGTAAGAGTTATAAAAAAAATTCCAACGTCATCGATACGTCGTTGGAAATAGTGTTGTTAGTGTTGTTGGAAAATATTTTATTTCATATTTTTCATTTGCAACTTGAGCTTACGCACCCAAAAATTGCGAAAATTGTGTCAACGTCCGTCTCCTCCAATTTTCCAAATTAATTGCAACGAAAATCTGAAAAATCCATATAATTTGTCTATTTTAGACATAATACAAATAAGTTGTGTTTTGACACTTGATATCGTTTAGGAGAAGTCGTGTTTATACATCTTTTTTTTCTTACCCCTCTGAAATATGTACTAGAAAAGTAATAATTAATATAGAAAAATAATAATTAATAATTTTAAAATAATAAATAACTTAATCGTAATACTAAATGTTTAACATTTTTATATATAGTTTATACGGAATCCTCGTAACGAGAATTCTACTTAACAAGCTTATTAAGATACACATAAATATTCTGTTTGACAACATTGTAAACTACCACCCTATAACATACTCACATAAGCATGTAACAAGTAAGACACAGTTATCGCATTCGCCGTGTGACAGGACCCTGAGCTGCGGCGTGATGCGAGATAACGTGTGAACTGGTTTTGATAGTTGACCTGCGTCAGAACAACGCCTGTAAAGCCTACGTATAAAGTTTCGGTTATTGTACTCGTCTA
The DNA here is from genome assembly GCA_039881145.1 of Druceiella hillmani. Lineage (NCBI taxonomy): Eukaryota > Metazoa > Arthropoda > Insecta > Lepidoptera > Hepialidae > Druceiella > Druceiella hillmani. The sequence goes on from JAYKKI010000002.1 coordinate 11,386,292, forward strand.
CCATCCAGTTTACATGTTAATTCTTGTCTAAGTTTAAAATACGGGTAAAATTACACCACCGATGGATACGCAGTGTAGATATTAAATACTTAATATTGTGTTGCTTATAATTAAAAGCAATTTGATATTTTTGACAAATTAAATGTAAAAGCAGTTACGTGTGAGTGAAGCTTGCTCTGCAAGGTTTCTGTGTCTATATTATTGTAAGACGTATACACTTTGAGGCAATATGTATATAAGGGCTACAAAATTTACTTATTTATACTGTGTTTACATCTTGGTCCCGGAAATAGTTTCGAGATGTTTTTATTGTTTTGGTAATTCGAGCTACAAACAATTCCAATGGTTTTATAGATCTTCTCATATAGCTAAACGATTTATACGAGAAGATAAGAATTTATCGCGACCAACTTCATTGTCGTGATAGGTTTTATATTCAATAAATCTAGGCGCACAGTTCTAACTCAGTCATCTACACATCTTTACAAAAAATTTACTTGAGCATCGTACAGAGTACGCACATCCGGCACCGCCTGGCATTATCAAAGCGGTACGACGCTACGTGGCCAACACCTTATTCGGAACATTGAGCGCTACAAGTATTATTTTGTAAAAACAAACATTTTTTTGTATTAATGATTCATGTTTTTCTGTACTTCTTTTTCAGGGCGGTTCTGCTTGTGATAGTTATAAAAATATTTTTGTTATTTTAAACAATTAATCATAATTACATTTAAATGTAATTATGATTAATTGTTTAAAATAACAAAAATATTTTTTTTTATTAATTTTCACTATCGTATAGTTTATAGCATTCAGATGGACATAGGGTATATTTCTAGAACGTATCGAATATGAGCAATAACGATATCCGCAAAGGTACTCGAGCATTTTCAAGTTAAACTGTTAAACCATTATTTCAACATAAAGTATAAGAATATTTATTTTTGAGAACAAAAGTTACAAAAATATAATTTTATTAATTAATAATTAATTAGTAATAAATAGTTAATTAGCAATAATTAATAGGTAAAGTTACAAAAATATTCGACGGTGTATATTGCTAATTATTATGAATGTCTCTTTATGTTGCAAAATCAGATCATAGATGGATGTATTTTAAGTAAAAAAATATCATCTGTTCCTTTTTCTTTATTATTGAATGAAATGTTATATACAAAAAATGTATAATTATTTAAAATGTTTTGGATCTGGGTGACACAGTGGCTGAGGTCACTGTACATCTGTAATCGACATGCATTGCAGCGCAATGGACCGGCTGCAAGGCTCTGAAGCTCGATTGTCTCTTAAAAGCGGAAAGGAGCGGAAGTTTAGACATACATACGTACATACATAATTAAAACTTATTTGCATTTAAATAAAAACTGTTTCCGTTGACATTGGTATGGTAAATTGTAGAGTTTATTCTCAACTTTGTCGTATATGTGGTCCTTGACTTAAGTTTGCTTATGATACGCCGTATATATATATATATATATATATATATATATATATATATATATATATATATATATATATAAATTATAAAGCTAATTTAAGCGTTATAAAGAAAAAAAATATAATACCGAAGTTAAGGTACTCCTTGTCCTCAGATCCGTTCCTCATTGAAATCCTAACCAATAATATAAATATGAAAGTATTTTATTTGTTTTCTTACTTAATAGCTATTTAAGGATCGGACCCTTCTTAAAGTTTGCAACTGAATACAACGTATTGAGAACTAACGTAATATAGATTTCGGAGAACATACAGTCCCTTAAGAAATAACCAAAAAACCTTTCTTAAGAGTGCTGCTTGATGTTGCTGCTTATGTATATATGTATATGTGTACATATATATATATATATATATATATATATATATATATATATACACACATATATATATATATATATATATATATATATTAAATAATGTTATTCATGTACATCTTTAAAAGTGTAATGTATTATTAACGTTAAAAGAAATGAGAAGGGATGAGTGAAGAACAAGGGTGAGGACAATGAATATGTGTGATAATTCGACAATATTCCAGACCATTGTAGAAATTTCTTACAATTTCTAGAACTTCCTAGAAAAAAAGTGGACCTTTCATATTGGAAGTCACACATTTTCGAGATCTACTACTTTCGACTCCCATATTTTCCACACCCATACAGTTATTGATGAGCAACCACCATAGTACACGATGAGAGGGTTGGGGCCACTACTACGCATAAATACCATTCGTTTGCGCTTTTTGGCTGCAGAGTGGAATATAGGCACGTAAAAAACAAATTTTATATAATATTTATAGATTACACAATCATAAATCAACAAATTTCGCGAATTAAGTCACAGATTACAGCTAGACATTTATAAGTGCCAATTATAGCGAAGAAGCTGTCCGCCTCCAAGGGGTGGGATGCCGTACGCCTAGCATGAATGCGCAATAATATGACCCCGCACCTTTACGGATATCATTTCTTGCGAAATATCGTGAGGTTATAAATAGAAAAATGTTAAAACATTATTGTTGGTTTCATAATATTTACAAAATTAAACATTAACTGTCACATTATATGGGAGATCCATGCAGTTCCATCTCGTTTTGCTTATGAGTAGCTGTGGTGCCGATGGTAAGTGTAACCGTTCACCGCGTGCCGTAACAACGTACTCGAGTATAACGGACTCGCAACAAACATGTAAACAAACTGCCTACTAATTTTATATTTGAAACCAGTACATCGTCGCGTATGTAGTTTCGTGACCGACGGAATGCATAGCGGAGTGCGTACTCCTCGTCTTTTTAATTCCAGGTACTCGCTTACAAACTACTTACTCGCACAATTTATATCTGTACGACAAATATTAAGTGTCTGTATAAATATTACCAAGTTCCTACTTGATTTATCTCTCCGGGGAGGGGGGCTCACTGCTGCTCTATTTAAAACAGTGGTATGTGATTTTTTATTTCAAAATTTTAAAAAGTGAGGATCATATGATATGCAGACATCGTGAGCTTGTTAAATATGCATTAAAAGTCCATATAATTTTTTACAATTGGGTGTTTGACTAAATTTTTTTATTTCATTAATCGTAATTTCAAGGTGCAAGCTGATAAAGAGTGAATTTTTTTTAATAATCTTAAAAAATGACCTAATTATAAAAGTTAAAATTTTATCTTTAGACAAGGACGGTGATACTGCGTTGTGAGGTCATTTTTAATATTGCACATTATATTCTACAAGAGGAAAAGAGACAGGGATATAACCAACCCTATCCGTATCTTCAAATTTAGAGGCTTATAACTAGCTTATTTTTTAATTAGTTTTTAATTCACTTATATTTCGCAATATTGTACGAAAAATATCAAAATTTAGAATGAGTCAACTACCGTATTCAGTAACTAAATATCAAGAAACAAATTTTTATAATTTCGTGTCATGCCCATATATCGCAGCATTATACATAGGTCTTTCAATTTAAGACCGATTGTGATGCTATTTTTAAGACTTAATTATGTTATTACATAAAAGCAAAGAATAAACAATTTTCTCGGACACCATCTAGTTGATCGTTGTCATTGAAGAAGTTTTCTAAATGAAATAAACCATGTTTAGTAATTTGTTTACTTTTATTTGAGTAATTAATTTTTTTTTGAGATGTGGAAAATTCTGGAAAATTTTCCAGAATTTTCCTTTGTGCCATCGCCCTCTCTATTTATCTTTTTAAACACATGTACCAAAAAATCTGTCAAGCACGAGTAAAATTCGATCTACGAGGTTTCCGTACCCATATAAGCTCTCATAAATATTTAATGGTACATAGTATTCCTATTAAACTATGTGCAAATATTAATTTTCACATCGTAAATATATTGAATACCATAACTTTCACAGGCGTAAAAACATCGGACATATTTCACAATATACAAATGAAAGATTTTCGGATATTCCTTTACTTGTGGTATGAGACCTTGCTTCTTGCTAAATTTCACGATTCTAGGTCAACGGCAGCATAAATGACCGTATTTTTAGATTTTTTTATTACGTTGACTTCGAAGCTTGATTTTTTTCAGTTCCAAGGGACAGTAAACCTAAGTATTTGATGTTAATTTCAACTTGATACCTCCATGCGCTACTGAGAAAAAGGTCTTGACAGATAGATAGAGACAGACAGACGGACAACGAAATGATGCTATAAGGGTTATTTTTTTTTCTTTTAAGGTATGGAATTCTAAAAATCAGAAAAAGAGATTATAACAGTATTTAGTAAGTATTCCTTTTAAGAAGGTACGGAATTCTAAAAATCAGAAAAAGAAATTATAACAGTATTTAGTAAGTACTTCAATGCAAAGTAGTTTTCGATAAGTGACATCAGATAAAGGAAATCAATTTATTATTCATGGGTACGTCTATATATCGGGAAATATATTTGCAGATTTAAAATAATGTAATATTTTATTAGTTTAATAAAATTAATATAAACAAATGGGGACGTTTATGGACTTAATGTCTACACATTGTTATGTACCTAAGTATGCAACTGAACCGTCATGGTGCGATTTCCACTTGTCACACTTTTAATATTTCTCGCTGAAATATATGCTTTGACTCCGCTCAGTATTTCTTCTCTATTCTCACATATATGCATTGACTCCGCTCAGTATTTCTTCTCTATTCTCACATATATGCATTGACTCCGCTCCGTATTTCTTCTCTATTCGCACATATATGCATTGATTCCGCTCAGTATTTCTTCTCTATTATCGCTCAGTATTTCTTCTCTATTCTCACATATATGCATTGACTCCGCTCAGTATTCTCTATTCTCACATATATGCATTGACTCCGCTCAGTATTTATTCTCTATTATCGCTCAGTATTTCTTTCCCTATGTTAAGGTAATCAATTAAATTACTAATACACGATCTGTGTTTGCTCAGATGGCTCATTTCGCTGTCGTCTACAGTCAGCCTTGATTCTTATTTTAGCTCTTTTTTTTAATATGACCCACTATCAGATCTTGCCGTTATTAGAATAAAAACTAGTCGTTATTAATGTAAGAAGGATAAAAGCAATATGAATGCAGGGAAATAGCATCTTTGAGGATATAGGCAAGGATGTGGATTGACAGAAAACGTATTTCTATAAACTTAAAAACATCTTGAGGTATTTTCATCGTTTATTTCGAATTAATAGTGACAAGATACACGAATAAAACATTTACTAGGATGTGACAGTTAACAGTATACTCCAGGAAGGAGAGCTGTATCAAATTAAAGTTAATATAATATCATAATGTTATATGGTATATATACAAACATGTATCATGTACGACGGTGAGTCAAAAATTCCCGGAAAAAGGGGATGACGAGGGGTTAGGGTTGCTTACTCACATAATCGCTAATGAGGGATTTATTACGAGGATATATACTTAATTGTGTCATTAACCGCTGGGCTATCATAGATCAGATAACTTATTCTGGAAGAAATCATCCACTATGGAGAAAATTGAATTTCGAGTTGTCGTCCAGTTCCTGAAAAAGCAAGAAAAAATGCCACAAGTCATATTGAACGAGATATCATCGGTTTAAGGGAACTCTTGCTCTACTCTTCAAACAAGGATTTGAACGGAATGAGGCACCTCCTCGGACATTGTTGAAACGTTTGTATTGGAAGTTACCTTAAAGAAGAAGCAGTTGGAAGAAATGGTTATGGCCATGAAAATAGTCAAAAAAGTCTTCTACGACATTTTTGAGTATTTTTCATGACCATATTGGCATGGCAAAGTAAGCGCAAGACGGGTACCAAGAATGCTCACGCCGCGAGTGTAAGGATGTAATTTTGAGCCGAATTTTTCCTAGTGAAGAAACCTGGGTTCATCATTACGATCCTAAATCCAAGCAGGAGTTCGTGCATTGGTATAAAAAGGGTACGCCAACCTCTAAGAAGTTCAAGGTGTCGCAATCGGCCGGAAAAGTCATGTCGACAGTTTTCTGGGACAGAGGATATCTTGCTCATTGACTTCAACGATAAGAGTGTTTATATAACGAGAGAATACTATCCCTCCCTTAGTCGAAACACTACGCTGGTGTACTGGAGTAACTTAAAAGAAGAATTGAACGTGAAAAGATGAGGGAAATTAGCGAAAGGTGTGCTGCTTTTGTAAGACAATGCACTTGTACACAAGTCATGTTGCGATGGCTACCCTTCACAAGTGCGGCTTTCAAATATGGCAATACCCACCTTACATCCCAGACTTGGCCCCCTGCAACTATTATTTGTTCCCAAAAATGAAAAGTAGCTTCGTGGAAAAGATTCAGCTATGATTCAGAGGTCAAGTCTGCAATAATTATATTGTACACAAGTCATGTTGCGATGGCTACCCTTCACAAGTGCGGCTTTCAAATATGGCAATACCCACCTTACATCCCAGACTTGGCACCCTGCAACTATTATTTGTTCCCAAAAATGAAAAGTAGCTTCGTGGAAAAGATTCAGCTATGATTCAGAGGTCAAGTCTGCAATAATTATATATTTTATTTTGGCATTATTATAGTATTTGATGATCCAAATTTATTTCAGGAAAAAAATGTTTTATTTAAAATGTGATTGTAGAGGGGAGGAAGGAGAGTAAGTGAGTCAGCAAAATGTTTTTTTTCTGAATTTTATGTAATGTAAACTCCATTACCAAGTGAAAGTTGATATAATATAAAGTTATTAATTTAAGAAAAGAAAAATAAAAATAATTGTAAAAAAAATCGCATAATCTTACTTATGCCGCCCCCTTACTACCTAAAATATTAATAAAAAAATCTGAAAATGTATAATTAGTTTCAATAAATACATAATAGGTTTAATTATTTGTTATAATATTAAAATCTTATCGTAATACGGCTTGTTTGAACGTTGTAGAGCCAAAGGTTGGCGTACACTGATACGCACTTCAGATCTGCTTACAAGTTTGTTTGTGAATGTTTAATAACATACAGTTTCAGTAATGCTAAAATTTGTAGTTGCATACTTTGGCATGGAACACTCGTTCTGCTAGGATCAACCCGCATTTGATTTTTTAAATGTAGAATATAACATTTACCTTTTAGCAACTATATCTAGACTCGTACGTTTACGATTATGAAAAAAAATTTAATTCCAATTAAAAAGGGCATCAAATTACAAGTATGTAACGCCGGCAATCACAAAAAATATAATTTTATTCAAAAATCCAACGTATCGTTTAAACGTCTAACAACATTCTCCTGCTGTATACTTGAGTATCTATGTACGTACGTTCATATTTATACATACAAGGCAGCATCATTATATGTACGAACGTACGTACGTATGTATATATGTACTTTAGTCGTATACTCATTTTGCTCCGCACGTCCGTTATTCGCAATCCCAACATCGCTATTACGCTCGAAATTGGAAAATCCCCCTTCGTCTCTGCCCGCTCCGCCGCATACACCGACTATCTGTATGCGAATGGGACTGTAGAAAAACTTGGCAAGTTATTAAATTTCTAAACCTTTAAGAAATGAACTTGTTGATTGCGAAATTTGTACGGATAATCTACACTTTGTGCTTACGTTTCTCTTCGGATATTTGCTTAACGACCAGAATCAGACTTTATCTCTTCTAATTTACAAAGCCCACGAATATAAATGAGCCGTTGAGAGGTATTCAATTTGAGCGCTTATCAAGAAGAACCAGTAGCGGTAGGTGCGCCTTTACGTTCAGGCTTTAGATTTATGTTTAGTGGTTATTATAGTTTATTGAATAAAAGGGACTTTAGAGGCGTTTTGGGCTCGAGTTATCACTGAAGACTTGTATCACAGCCGTTCTAAGGCAAGAAATTACTTAATAAATTATGTCGATAATTTTCAGTATTGGTTGTATTTTCATGGAGAAACAAGCCTTTTTGAGCTCAAAGAACATATTTTCCTCCAATTTTTTTGGTTACAGTTATAGGTAAATATAGAAATTACATATTGTAAATGAACCCTCGTTTCAAAAGACACGATAACACAATCGATGGAATGCGTGAAAAACAATTTCGGCTCTGTTTTTACGCACGGGCATGTACTTAGATTTTTTAAATTATTTTACTAAATATTAATTTAGATCCTCATACGAAGCATCTGCTTGGAAATTTTTATGCACATAGGTCTAAATTTGTAGAAACTGTAAGGCTGAGATAGACAGACGTGCGAACATGACGCAATTATAAGGGTTCTGCTTTTCACCTTAAAATAGATCAATTGCATGAAAAGGAATTACCCCTGGTGAGGTGGTAGTCCATTACATATGTAAATGTATATTGAACAATGACTGATAAATCAATGTGTATTAGACTTATTACGAATACATAGGTCTTTATGCATGTTTTTTTTAATATCGTAATACAATGTTATCGTTGAGCTTAGAAAGTATAGGTATTGTTGGGCTCATAAGCGCTAATTATTGCAGAGCACTGCACCAGTGCCGTCCGCCGCTCAGTACAAACGCGCGCAATTTACGTAAGTTTTATATGTTTTACCATATTTTCCCGGAAACGCGAGTTATGCCATAGTTATTTATAGAAAGTTTGAAGAAAATCGTTGAACCAATTTTTGAGAGAATCAAATTTTGAAATGTTTTTTCTATGTATAGTTCTCTAAATTTGAAATAAAACACAAATACAAAAATTCATCGAAATTAGTCAAATGGTTTAAACGCTAGACTATGTGCTGGACGGTCTAGCGTATAATATATATATATGTATATATATATATATATATATATATATATATATATATAACTTGCTTTTGTGCAATTTTAAAAGTAACCTTTACATTACTTCCTAAAAGCTTTTTCATCATCAGTGGCAAATACTGAAAAAATGTTATAAATCAGTTAAATTCTTATAAAAATGTTATAATTCATTAATGTTATAAAAATGTTTAAATTAATTAATGTTATAAAAATGTTATAATTCTTTTCAATCGGCATTTTCAAATTCGTCGAGTTCTATCTGATCTCTCGAAGAATTTTAATAACCAAAAATGCTATTCGTTCTTTATTTGGACTGAACTTCGGCGTTTCGTGATTCAATTGAAACAACTCTGTCCGATTCTGTGTGTGTATAAACATCTCCTATATCGCGAAGTTTCCAAATAGAATCCTATCTCGGCTAACAATAAGTTGATATTTAGTTCGCTGATAGCCGAAGCGAGACCTCGGTATGACGGGACGCGACGCGACGCGACGGAGCACCCGTCATGTTATTCCCCGTTATACTCTCCGGCCTTACATTATTAATGTACTGGCACTGGCGGTGCGAGATGTTGGCTCTCGTGTGAATGTGGACCGGGATGCACTTCGCGTGCATATGTTGGACGGCCTATCGGCGAGTCCAAGCGAGCGGCAAATTTCATTCTCTTTAACGCTCCTCCGTGTGATGGGATCGCGGGTCTTATTGATCGTATGCCCTCTAAAGCCACTTAATTTTTTTCAAATTTATCACAAGAATGCGAGTTTAATTTAAATATTTATTAACTTAAGACGAGTGAAACGTATAACTTGATAAGAGTATTTAAAAGAACATACCAATATGTATTATCAATAAAATTTGATAATTGGTTCTGGTTGGAGAAATTTAAATACTGCATTTAAATTTTAGTACGCGTTACGATAAATTTACGGTTTTTAAATTTCGTGAAATGGCTGAATATGGTTATATTTTAATCTTTTTTTTTATAAATTATGTTTTGTGAATACGCTAAATGCACAGCAGTGAAATAATAAGAATTACACTAACTGGTACTCTCCCTAGAGGTAATACGATAAAAAATGAGATTTAAACAAATAAGAGTTGAATTCTAACAGGCACATTACATTTTGAGCCGGCCCGGAATAAATATTGCTTATAAACTAAATAGGTATCGAAAAACCTTAAGCTAACTAGACATTAATAAATAGGTACGTTTTTTGTTAGGACAAAATCGTGGTTAGTATCACAATACGCACATTTGAGTTACGTTTTGTTAATAAAGTTTTGAGTTACGTTTTGTTAATAAAGTTTTGAGTTACGTTTTGTTAATAAAGTTTTAAGTTACGTTTTGTATTTGTTGTTATGAATTATAGAGTATATAGGTACTATTGGTTGTACGTATGATAGGCGTAACTTATAAAATATTTAAGACCCACTGCTTTTTAAAAAATTTTTATGTTTTAAGATGTATTTTTTTAAACACTGGGATTTAATTTCTTTCTTGCAATGTATTATTCCATTAACCTCGGAATAGATGAGACTTGGTCGATATTCTTTTTTCCTGTCAGTTCTTATTGGAGTATAAGAACATTAAATATATTATTGGGTTGGTCAGAAAGTAATTTCTGTTTTCACAAATAGTTACTGTTGCGTTTGATTTGAAAGTCTTCTGCCAATTTTACGGATTTTTTTCTTTTTGAGGTTTGAAAATGTCAGTTTTAGCTGTTTTAGAAGCCTAATTTTATTTGCCGCCTTTGGTTTGGGGTCAATTGTTAGCCCGTACTATATGTGCAACTTTAAAAAAAAAAGTACTTTTAAGCGGTGGCTGCTGAGATACATAATTTTAGAAGTGATCATTCCTTTCAGGCACGGAACCTTAAAATAGATTATGCTTTCAATTTGGTGAGATTACAAGGTATTGTGTATTTATAGTTGCTTCCAAGGAACGAAACGGTTAATTCAGATATTTACTGCCAATAAAGAATGAAACTGGAGGAAACAATCAAAGAAAAGTGAATCGTGTTCTACCATGACGTTGCAGTGTCTTGCACATCTCTTGTAACTCATGGGAAATTATTGCAGCTAGGCGTAAAAGTCTCGTTAATCCTCATCTAGTTCTGGTCTTGCACCATCGGATTACCAATTATTTTAAAGTTTGCAAAACTCTTGGAATGGTAAAACTTTTGATAATCCATGTGAACATTTTTTTCATGTGCATATAATTCCGCAGACGGCGCATCGAGAGTTACCGGCGTCGACAGAACGAGTGCGTGCCCCGCTTTGATCAGTCGTTCAGCGGAGCTTGCGAGCAACAGAATCTGGAAACGTCGCTTTTGCAGAAGCGCTTTCTTGAGGGTAAGGCCAAGCGCGCCGTCAAGAAGGGCGCCGGCCTCGCCGACCGCAAGCTGCCCGACCCCACCACCACCATTAGCGGCAACCTGCATAGCAGCGTCCATGTGGTTAGTATAGACTTTTGCTTCACGATTTAATTCTAAAAAGTCATCTTTGCGATATTAAATAACTGAAACGTAACTACAAATTCGAAGCAAGGTATATGTTATAAATAGCATAATACCCTCTCTTATATCAGAGAAGAAATATAATTATATTATTAAAGGTAATGGGTATCAGGATTAACTACAAACATTTGAATATCATATCAAATTATACTACTTCAGTTTGATACTGTCATCATTCTATGTAACATGCTTAACGAATGTAAATTACAAATTACCTTATAATGGTTATTTAATACCAATCTATCTATTATCCTGTTTATTTTGTTCAGTGTATGAAGAATTATATATTATTCAAACACTCGAAATCGTTATATTGATAAACGCGGTATATATTTTATTTTTTTCTATAACATTTAAACGCGCTAAATATACCGCGCTTATTTTTTTCTGTGAACGTTAGTACAAACACTTGCGATATAGTCATAGTTAATTTTTGTTAACTTTTATCTCGTTTTAATTTCTGTGAACGTTAGTACAAACACTTGCGATATAGTCATAGTTAATTTTTATTAACTTTTATCTCGTTTTAATTTCTGTGAACGTTAGTACAAACACTTGCGATATAGTCATAGTTAATTTTTGTTAACTTTTATCTCGTTTTAAATTCTGTGAACGTTAGTACAAACACTTGCGATATAGTCATAGTTAATTTTTGTTAACTTTTATCTCGTTTTAATTTCTGTGAACGTTAGTACAAACACTTGCGATACAGTCATAGTTAATTTTTGTTAACTTTTATCTCGTTTTAATTTCTGTGAACGTTAGTACAAACACTTGCGATATAGTCATAGTTAATGTTTGTTAAGTTTTATCTCCTTTTAAAGTTCTATATTATTAAATTAGATAGTTTAGGAGAGTATAATATATTGACAAAATTGGTCATATAACACTGATAATATTATTTAGGATTTATATAGTCGTTTTATTATTCATACTTCATCAGTGTGGTTCAAAAGTTACTGTATTATTCACCGACTTGTAAAAGATGATAGATCTTCAACTAATATTACCGAACCCATCAGTTATTATTTGAATCATCAATAATGGTTTACGATGAAATGAGGATGACTAATACGGGCTTCCCGCTCCCGATCGAGTCTGCACTAGGTATAATTATTCTTCAACAGGTCTTTACCTTTTGTGAGTAACAATTCAGTACATATCTGGGGCTATCAAAAGGTGTACAATAATATATTTTGGTCGCCTAAAGAAACTATTTGCGGACGAGCGAGCGGTAATTATTAGTTACATCGTGAATGTCCCATTTTTGCCTTTTGCGAATGCGGATATTGACTTGGCTACTGAATATCAAGAGGTTTTGTTGGTGTCATTTTTTATATTTCATATCTTTGTGCGGAACTAAAGGTGGTATTTCATATTGTCGTGTCGTTTAATGCCTTCGTGTTTGATCTCATGCATAGGAGTACTACCGTCTCGCCAGCACACGGCGGAATTACTGGAGACATTATTGATAATAATTTATATGGATAACATGAGGGCTGTTTAGAGCGGGGATGAAGTTGGGGGGAGTGGAAAAAGTAATGGTCTGTTTTACTCTCGATCGTTATGCTTGTAAACACGTAAATAAGAGAAAAACTGACACAAGAATTATTTGAATTACGAATTATTTGTATTTCGTATAAGTGAAGTGGTAAAAGTATCACTTTCGCTGCCCATCGTAAAAGTCGCTTTATGTGTATTTTGCTTGTAAACTTCAGATGAATTAGAATCTTGCTATATTCATACAAATTTTCCATAAATTGCTAGTAAAACAAATAATATAACTTAATTAAAACATAATAACGGTAATAAATTAATCAATACAATGAACAGGGCAGAATTTTTATACACAGAGAATAATATATTTTCCGATTGGTCTAACGAAACTTCACAGGTGCTAATCTTCACGTCTGACACGGAAATAATGTTTACTTCAAAATCGCACATTTCCCTTTACAACTACCAATTTTGTTTAAAAAATTCTTTGTAATATTTATTTTTTGTTGACGGCAACGTGATCGTCTTAACAATCATAAACAAGGTTTTAGCTAATTAATATTTGTCATTCATTCTCTACGCCCAAATAAGTTATGTATACGTGAAGTGCTACGTCTAATTAATATTTATGAATATGCCTTTACAGAGGAATCGATAGAAATAAATATCCCTAAACATTTATTTTCATCTCGGGATTTCACGGCTCTTCGTTCCGCTTTGGGTAGCATTTAAAGTGCTATATAAGTATGCGACACCTACATCACACAGGTCATTGCCATGTTCGTTAATTACCTTTAATTTGAATACTCACTAAACAAATGAATACAGAAACATTGTAATTGACTCTTACCAATTGTGGTCAACAAACTCGACGATTTATACCTCGCAACATATACGGCCGAGACTTCCTGTTTACTTCGTACGTACGTACAAAAATATTCAATTTACACGAAATACTCATATGTTGCGACTAGCTTATCTTGATGGCTCTGGAATAAAAAGGACGTATTATTCCTGTTGTTTATTTGTGCTTAATTTATAGAGGGGTGACGTCAGAGATGTAAATGAAAATGCGTTTATTTTTTTTTTCGGATATTCTATGATAATATACTCGTGGTCTATTAAGATGATCATAGAAAAGGACAAAGGTTGGCATTTTCACAAAACAGGCAATATTTCTAACATTTAACTTAATACATGTTACAATAATAATGTGTCTTCGCAAATTCGGAAGCTATCCTTTTAATAAGTGAAAAACACGTAACTTTCATACTTACTTTTACTAGCTGTCCATCCCGGCTTTACACGGGCAAAAAGTTATGACGGCTGCATTTTTTTATATACTAATTGCTTACGATGAGCGATTTTCCAAAAAGGCTTTCCGTTACTCGAGAAAAATATCCGCAATTTGACTGACTCGATCATTTTTCTTTCAACCCTAATTTACTAGAGTGTGATTACCAATTATTTGGAATTTTAAATGTCGCGTTGAAATGATATTGGACCGAAAAAATGTAAAAAAAATTCACACGTTTTGTGTCTTAAAACAGTGTTAATATTCTTAATGTCACAAGATTTGATAACAAAATTGCCTATCTAATCATGCAAATGAATCATTAATAAAAATATCCATGATATTTTTTATACGTTGAAAATTATGACGAAAATTTACGCAAAGGTTTTTGGACAATGTACGGTTTATGTTTGTAAGTTCTCATATCGTTATTGAAAGTTGAAACTGCTGTAGTAATATAAATAAATACCTGGGTCCTTATATGGATGGTCCATGTGGTTATTCTTACTAAACACTTGTTAACAGGGAATATTCTGATAACAAAATATTTTATAGGTACAATTAATACTTTATACTCTGTACATAGAAAAATTAGATTTTATTCATTATCAGAGCTTCACTGCCTAACAATCTAGTTTATTCTTCTAAAGTATATTAAATGCACAAAAGAGTTTGGACAAAGTATGATTTATATTTGTTAGTTCTCATATCGTTATTGAAAGTTGAAACTGCTGCGGTAATATAAATACCTGGGTCCTTATATGGATGGTCCATGTGGTTATTCTCACTAAACAGTTGTTAATAGGGAATATTCTGATAACAAAATATCTTAATGGGAAATTGTTTGTGAGCTACAATTAATACTTTCATTTATACTCTGTACGTACAAAAATGAGATTTTATTCATTATCAGAGCTTCACTGCGCAATACTCTAGTTTATTCTTCTACGAATATTTCTATCCGTTCTCTTTTGTTCCTCGCACTTATTTTTTCGATTACTTTATTTGACATATCCATTTCTTTTTGCTCCTAGAAATAGATTAAATTATTTAGTAGGAGAAGTTTATATTATTCTTGCCTAACTCGTCTATATGCTGAGTTCTTTAAACGTTGTCGACTGAAAAGTATGTGATTATTTCTAAAGCTCCTTTACCTATATAATTATCGAACTATAAGTATAGTTTCCAATATCACCTTATGTTACGTTTGTCTGGAACATTTTTCTTTAGTGTTAACTGCGTTTAAAAATTTTATGAAGTCGCTTTTTTAATAAAACTACTAGTTAATATTTCAATTTTTATGCGTAATCATTAATGTGGGTAGACACGTTGTTATTCGAATTCCGTAGTGAAATAAGGAACTCTGATAATTCTGTCATGTTCATTTGTACGTCAGTCACTTTAGACCGATGTGCATTAAATGTTCTAAGTAGATACTTCGTATGGAGGTCTTAATTAATTTATATTAAATAAATGTAACATCTAATGTAATTTTAAATCCCCTACTAGCGTAAAGGGAAAACAATTTTTGCGCATTCCATCAAGTGGGATGTCATTAGATGGGTTGTTTAAAATAAAACCGAAATTTAATTTGCCACTTCTCACATTTAAGCTCTGTTTGCGAAATATACTTCGAATCGATTTCAAAGGTGTCCCTTAAAATGTTTTCAATAATGTGCGCTTAAAGCATTTGAAAAAATTCGAGGTGCAAACGTTTGATTATAGCTGTCTCTCAAAATATTTCGGTTAAAATTCAAATTTATGTATTTAAGATGATAATTAATAAAAAGATATACCTCCAAAAGTGTAGATTAATGGCTTAAGAGTTGTCTGCTTATAGAACTGAAATTAAATCCATACAGTACGCTGCCAAATTTGGAAAAGGGTTGACACCAAAATGGCCGACTCTAATTTACCTTGGTTCTAATGAACTATTAAAATAGCAATCTTAATTACGACGCCGGCTCATATTAAGAGAATTTACACTTTATAACGATTACTGGTAGAATGTCACCGATTACAATTTAATAAAAAAATAAACCTGACGGCCATGAAATACCATATTGCTAAAGATGTAAAAAATATATTTTCAAAATGTATCATAACGTTTATTCAATTAAAGGTTTCGAAAAGGCGATTTCAAAAATATATAACATATAAAGGAAATGTTATGTAAATATGGAAAAAAATATCAAGAACAAGTTTCTATATTAATACGAGTATTAAGGAATATCGACACTCAACGTACATTATTTTATTGTATGTTGTCGATAATTTCATACACGTAAAATAGTGATTAATAACATTCTCTTCAAATTTTTTCTCAATCGATTTATCAGTCTTGAAGTGAAAGTCAACATTTGAACATTCAAAAATTTAATGAAAACTTATAAAAGACCGCAGAATTCTGGAACCGTAACTAATTTTCTTTTTGCTGACATTAACAATTCTGGAAAACCGTTTGCCGTAGCGGGCTAGGACGGGCGCAATCAAGTTTGAACACAAAAGTTTTGAATTTTTTGCAATTCCGCAATGTAAAATTAAACACTTTTATCGAAATCGCCTTTTGCCCGATTTCGCTCATTTCAAATAGCGACCTACCACTGCCTCATTGTTATTTTTTGACCTTTGAAAACCATTCATTATCAATTGTGATTTCTATAGTTGAATGAAATTTCATGAATCGACACGCGAACCACCACGCGCGTACGCACGTTATCATACACATACGTACATACGCAACACGTTGAAATTTTATAAACGATAACATAGTGTCTCCAGAGCGTCATTTACTCAGAAGAAATTCGCTAGACCTGAATAAAGAAAATAGGTTAATTTCAAGCTATACTTGCAAAATTAGTGTTCCGTGTCGTCAACTCCCCATTTAAATATTAATAATAATGCACTTCGAGTTTGTGCTTCAAAGGGGCTCATCCGCCGAGTTATCCGCCGCCGACCGCACCAATTCCGTATCACATCGCGTAAGTGCGGTGCTGAGCAGGGTACATTTTAACTGAGACAAAATAACAATTTTGGAAAATGTTTAAGGACGAATTTTTTTCTTACATCGTGAGAAATATTGTTTGTCGAAAAACTTTTCCTCTGAAACCAATGATTCAACAATTATAAGAAAATTAAATAATTTATTTGTTATGAAAAATTACTCGTGCTGGAATTTTTAATTCCCGATAATTTTCATTCAATCTGTACCTGTTTCGATTTTTTTCAGACTTTTCTGAGCGATTCTTTTGGTGACAAAGGCCGGGGACAGGAATTTTTAAGCGTTTTTTTTTTCGAAAAATATTTAAATAAATTCATAAAAAAATACATCATGTATAGTGTTGAATTCGTGCTTTAATAAACTTTCATTTGATACCATACACCATAACTTTGAAAGAGTATTTTTTATTTCCCAATTTATCCCCCTTAGAGAAAATCGCCTGTGACAGACGGACGGACGGACACCGAAGTGATTCTATTAGTGGTCCGTTTAGGCAATGTTGATATAGAATACTAATTAACTGATACGGAATAAAAGTTTCAAATTAAGCACAAAGATGGTAAATTTTAAATTTTTACGCCGAATAGTTTCCAAGAAAATCGCCTGGGCAGACGGACACCGAAGTGATTTCATTAGTGGTCCATTTGGGCAATTTTGGTATAGAATACTAATTAACTGATACGATGTAAAAATTTAAAATTTAGCACAAAGATGCTAAATTTAAAATTTTTACGCCGAATAGTTTCCGAGAGAATCACCTGTGACAGACGGAAAGACGGACGCCGAAATTATTTCATTATTGATCCGTTTAGGCATTTTTGATACAAAACACTAATTAACTGAAACTGAACTTCATAATTAATTTTTACGCAGAATGATGACTTGTTATTCATTAAGGAAAATAATCGTAAGTCGTTTGCGCGATTCCTTTGATTTCGTGACAATCATAATAATTACAGAATTTATTTCATGATTAAAGTTCATTCTATGGATGCTTACATTTCAATTTTGCCCTAGATTTAGAATAGGCAAACAAAATATTTCTTCGTTGACTTTAAATCTCAAAAATGAGGAGAGTATTTGATTGTTTCAAATGGTCACTCTTTCTTTTTTCCATCTGCGAATTTCTTCTAATGAAAATCAAATTAATTACTCTCCTTGCTAATTATTTTCGTAAGCGTTTTCTCTAAATTTTTGTCAATGTTGAGCAATTGCATGCATTGTGTCGCGTTATTTATGCAAATAATAACACATTAGTCTGGGGGTGTAGAGTCGCGCTTGACGTAAGGTTTTGATGTCTTGTTTCAATTGCATGAAACATCTATTAAAACTTTTCTGAAGTGGACTTGATCATTGGTAGCGTTTTCTGAATTTATTTTAAGAATTTTGAAAACTTTACCAATGGTCAAAGTCAGAAACGTGAAATTACGTATTTTAGCGTCATCCGGCCCCTTGTAATATACATGTCGATTCTTGCCTTGTAATATATCTATGACTGTCGATCTTTCGACTCGTTTGTATTAATTGGACTTTTGTATAAAAATTAAAAAAATTAAATATATAAATCGATACATATGGTTGACTTATTGCTTAAATGTATCTAATTGATACATATGGTTGATTTATTGCTACGAGAGCAATCTCTTACAACCAGAACACCAGACCAACCCCGTTCGACGAATAGCCGGGAATCGAAACCGGCCCCTCGGTGCGCCGCGTCCTCAAAGGACGTGTATGTCTTGTGATCAACCCAACACACCATCGCGACCACAACCGTATAAGGTGTGTGTACATATAACCATTGTAAGGCCATATAGTATTTCTTTGGAACTATTTACAAATATTGATATTTTTTCACCATATAAATATATTGCCTATTGCCTAGTCTATCTCTCATAGGCGTAATATTATGT
Source organism: Druceiella hillmani (assembly GCA_039881145.1). Classification (NCBI taxonomy): domain Eukaryota; kingdom Metazoa; phylum Arthropoda; class Insecta; order Lepidoptera; family Hepialidae; genus Druceiella; species Druceiella hillmani. The sequence goes on from JAYKKI010000002.1 coordinate 11,405,276, forward strand.
GTAATTTTCTCTAAAACTATGAGCTTCAGAATCACTGTTATAGTTCTTACCGGTAAAATTAAGGTAATTTTTTTCATAATGTTTTTATAGCAATTTTAGTCACGATATACAAAATTTAAAAAAAAAAACAATTTTCCATTGTATTTTGCCTCTTGTAATTTTTTTGTAAATACGTTTGAGTGTTATCTAAGGTATGTACTTCTTCATTATGCCAAACTTGAAGTATCTCCGTCTAACGATTTCTGAGAAAAACGACTGTGACAAACAGACGGACACGTGAGTGATCTTATATGGGTTTTGTAAACAAACGAGAAACCCTTATAGATTTGCCATGTCCATTGTTTGTGTGTCACATTCGTTTTACTCGCAGAATATTAGTGCTATAACGCTAAAACGTGGCATGGTTATACATATTTCTAACGCCTACAAAGTTATTAAATAAACCTTTCAAAAAAAGTTTTTATGCCACCTCCCGCACTTGTAAAGTTGGAGTGAATTTTTTTTCATTGTGAAAGAATCGTTAAATAGTTCTTTCAGAAATATTGAAATAGAAATTAAATTTTTTTCCATATAGGAATTCGTTTAGGAAATATTTAGCTTTAAAGTGGTCATTTTTGTTAGTTACTTGCCTCTAAGCCCAACCAGGCAAACCGTTATTTTTTAATATTCCAAAAATATTCACAATAACAGTATATATAAAGAAATTATCACAGAAAAAAAGATAAATATCATTGCTAAGTGGGCACTACTAGTTTACGAGTAATAGTCGAACAACGTATGACAAGTAGTTGGATCCGTAAAAATTTCATAGAAACTCCATACAAATGACTTAATCAACAGCAGAAGTAACTTTGTATTTTAAAATGTACATTTATTATGTCTGTGAAATTTATAGTAGGCAAGATATTTACATTGTGAAAAATTAATATTTTTAATTAGTGTATTAGAAATACCATGTCAAGTCTGGAAGAAATGTTTATAAATACCTAAATATATATGGATTCTTGTGGTATAGAATCGATTGGAATACAGTTTGCAATCGTATCTTAACAGTACAAAAGGGTAAATTTATCAAATTAGGACGAGAGCAGTATTTAAGAGCGGATGAATGAATTATCATTCACGCATGTACCTAATATCTAAATATAGTCAGCTTTGTTTACCACTCACTCGGCGCTCAATATAAATGGAATCTTATCGGCGTTAAAGCACTTATCTGCGTAAGGTTTGTTGGAACGGCAGTGCGTGGACGATAGCGTCGCGCCGCGCGTCACTTTCGTTCGGCCTCCTCGATAAGCGCTACAAGTTCACACGACGTCGTTTAGATAATAGATATTATTCTCTTGTGCCTATATGACAATAGCTAAGCACTGGCGAGATGTGGGGTGTCGCAATTTGTTTTATGGACAGTGAAAGTTTTTTTATGTTCGCGTAGGATTGGCAGGCAGAAGCAATAGGGCACTAAGAAGTCTTATATTTAACGGAACAGCGATAAGCCCGTAGTTAAGTTTTATTTTCCTTTCAAACGCGTTTTAACTAAGACTTTTCGTGAAATGCATTCCAAGCTCTAATTTTGTGTTTGTTTTAGAATATTTGCAATTTTTAATAACATGTTTGTTAAGTTTTATTTTCCTTTCAAATGCGTTTCAACGCAGATGTTCTATGAAATGCATTTTAAGATCTTTGTATTTTTAAACGACAGAAATAGCAACACTAAACCGCAGAACTAATTTCCTGACCATAATTTCATAGGAGAATGTGAACATTCGGCAATGAAATTATGGTGTTTTCTTGTCTAGCGTCTTATCTTCTAACCTACTTCTTCATTTATAATGGATAGTAATTGTCCAATTAATGTCAGTACAATTTATTGGTATTTTTATAATTGTTGGTGCTCTACGTACGAAATTAGCCCAATCTGCCCATGACGATAGTCTTTACAATTGTTTTGAAAACAATTCAATATTTTTTAGTAAGCGATGGATTGTAAAAAATTAAGATATACGATTTAGCAAATTTAATAAATTTTAAGTATATTGGGCGTTTTTTGTTATATTGGGCGTTTTTTGTCCTTTCCCTCTCGTTTATCTGTGATTCAAATCTAAACGTAATTGTTGTGAGCATAAGATGAAAAGAAACGAAAATGAGCTTGGCATTATATAAATAAATAAATTTAAAAAAAAAGCTGAAATTTTTAAAACATCAAAATGCAAAAAATTTAGCCATTGATAATGAGGAAAAAACAAAAAAGGAAATGCAATATGTCAATATAATTCAAAACAAAAAAGCTACCTTCATAAACGCGCATATATAAAACCAATTGTTCTTTTTTAACCTGTGACCATCGCCTAATTAATTAAAAATAAATCGTTAACCGACTTCTTTTGCTGTCAAAATGAATGTCTTTCGCTCTTTTCGAGTTTTATGTGGTTTTTTTCGTTTGCTAAGTCGGTCATGCGGGTTTCGTTGATTAGTCTGTGTACACAGGATACAACGAGACAAAATGTGCACTTTGTTTCAACAATGTTTAAAGAGCTCCGTAGAAATAGGATTTACATACTATTCCGAAACATAAACCCAACTCTTTTTTTAAACTTTTCCTATTTTTTATAAAAACAAATCTTTTTATAAATTTTAAATAAAATTTTTAACTAGCTTATTTTTTTTCGTTTTGTTTGTTTACGAGTGTATTTTTATTCTTGGGGCAAACACTATGTGGATTTTTGCCGGTTTCTTTGGTCTTCAAATAGTCTCTGTAGGCACTGTGGCCATATGATCAGATGAATTACGCTACCGACGGAATATTTAATATGCAAAATTATCAAAACATGTTGTGAAAATTTACTGGTCGTGGTGCAGAGATTCCTGTATTCAGATAGCCAGATCTACAACTGTAATGAAACTGGCCAGTTATCAGAGTAATCTACGTATGTTCCGTGGCACTGCACTATTCGTTTGTGAAATTTATTTACGTAATTACTATATTTCTTATAACAGCATCAAAGCCGTTTTTCTATTTTCGCAATCATATTATTTTGTCTCGCTTGTGAAGTTACGATGGGCGCTTGTATAAAGTATCTACTCTTACAACGTTGAACATTTTAATTAACTTTTTACAATAAATATATACTCTTATTTCATGATTTTTAACGGTGACTTGTGTTGGCGTATCTGAGCTAATGTAGCGCTGTTAATACTTAACTGTTGTGTGAAGAACTTGCTGTCTTGTCAAGAAATGAGTCATGAAAATAAATAACCAACTACTTGAGCAATTAATCACTTAATATATATAATTAACTACACCCATTCTACTAAAACAGAGGGATGAACCCTGTGGCCAAATTGAAAACATCAACCTTAATTATGATGAAAATAATAATTTTACGTAACCAATGAAGGATCTGTTCCACATTGTGCAATTTGAAGCCTTTGTAGTAGTTAATGTGCCAAAATTAAATAAGGGTAAACTATAAGCGAGATATTAAGTCGGTATTGTACTTTACGAAGTAGAGATAACACTTCGAATGTTAAGCCAGTAGAATGATTGAGTTCTTTTATCTCGTAAATGGAATTACGTGGGTGAAAGAAAGACTGACTATACTGGTTGTTGGATGTAATTTAATGGATAAAAATGTTTATTCCCGGACATTAGTTATAGTAAGTTCAATTTGAGTAATTTATTAGAAGTTTGATTCGTACATACAATTTTCATCACTGGCCATCACTAAATTTACTGTTTTTTTTGTAAATTTTTGGTAGTTATTTGTATTTAATTGTAGGAATTGTTCCTTGCTTGTGTTTTTGCAGAAGGAAATTTGGTTTATTCGAAACGTGCGATATGAAGACCAAATAAATATTAAAAGTGTAATTTTGTGAACGTCATTAATATAAATAAATACACGTCGAGGCTTTTAAAACACGTTTATACTTTAAGCGTTTAAAACACGATGATACATTATTTTTGTGTGCATTTATTTCTGGCAATAAATTTACTGTTTTTTTTTGTAAATTTTTCGTAGTGGTTTATATTTAATTGTAGGAATTGTTCCTTGCTTGTGTTTTTGCAGAAGGAAATTTGGTTTATTCGAAACGTGCGATATGAACATCAAATAAATATTAAGTGTAATATTGTGAACGTTTTTAATATAAGTAAAATACACGTCGAGGCTTTTAAAACACGTTTATATTTTATGCGTTTAAAACACGATTATATTTTATTTCTCTGTGCACTTCTATGCGCAATAAATTGTTTGACACAAGTTAAATGTCTTATTTTATTATTGAGTAATATTTAGTATATAGTTTGATTTTAAATACTGTTTTCTGTATATCATGAAACATGTTTATATCGCTCTCAAAACGCAGATATCGCATTAGCGTTTCATCCTTAAATACTATGTGGGTCCATAAGGACTCGAGACAATAAGACATTTCTGTCGCCATGTCTGCCGTTATTATCGCATAAGTTACCCCCACATCTAACTAACCTGACTAACTCATTACTGCTCAGGTCCGCTCAATCGTAAATCTTATTAATTTTTATTATTGTTCTCACTTTGTCACGTAATTATGACTTTGTTTTTGTATTGTTTGGTTACATAAAAAAAATTAAAATTATATTGTTGGAATGAAGTGAAGAAGGATCATGTATGGAAAGAAGTGGAAGCGATGAATCATTAGATAGAAGTTAATTTCCTCATCGAAAATATGCAGATTGAAGTGGGAAGTAGCTAAAATGAGGCCGTTGATATCTGTAAATATTTACAAAACTTGCAAGAGTGACCAAACTTGAATGAAGAATTCAATTATTACAAATAATAAAAACAGTGCGTTATATGCTAGTTCTCAAAGGTTTTTTTTTTATATCGCAAGCACCGCGTTAATACTTGCAATTTGTGAATAAAACATTTAAAGGCTAAGGATTTTCTGTTTTTACTATTTTTTTTATTATTTTGCGTTTATAGAATTACTTTTTTAGTTTTTTCAAATTTAAGGTGAAAAAATCTGTTTCTCCTTATGTGAGACTGAAGTTTGAGTTTTATATGTTTTTTAATTTTCAAAATATAATTTTTTATTATTGTTTCGGAACTTGGTCAATAAACGTTATTTTTGCTAATGAAATATTTTTTTATATTCTCAACATACAATGTATTTTGGAATGAAAGATAAATGTCAGTTATTCCGCTCACCATATTTTACTTATTCTATATATTATAACCAATAAAAGGTAAAAATAAATAATAAACCTTGCATAAAATCCATCAAATTGTGCATAACGATAAGCCCAAAAATGCGGTATACGGACCCGCATTAAAGTGTTAGTACCATACCCGCCCATTAAAGTATTAGTACTATGAAAATATATTTTTAAAGGTTAAGGCAGCATGCAGCGTTTTGGCAGCGATATTTTATACATATTTTATTTTTATAACCTACTTGCTAGGTGTAAAATTATTTTGTGATCGTATTAGAAAATCAGGAAGCCAGACATTTTGCCTGTATGTAACTAATTAATGATTTATGAGATAAAAATTATTAGATCATTGTTTTTTAACTTAGAACTTTATGTAAAGACTAGGTACATTATTATAAGTGTAACCATTACCTTGGAGCAATCTTGTTATCTAGTCAAAATTTTCATAAAATTCCGATTGTATTTCATAAATGTCCGATTGTCGATGGACTGATCATCGATAATCGAATCGTCCAGTGATTTCTACAGCTCTGTGATGAAATTTTATTTTTACTATCGAAACTTTTGGAACTTCGTGAGAAAATTCTTCTGAATTTAAGTATATAAGACGGTGTTTTTACAATAAGTTTAATTTTTAGAGTCGCGATCTTATAGCATATTTAAAGCGATTGATTAGCTTGTATTGCAACTCCGCCGCTTACAAGCAAGTGTTTTAGTATGTTTAAATTGTTGTGAACGATTGTAATCAATTTCACGTATTGCTGGTTATGATAACTCACCAATAATGTTTTAAATTCTACTCTGGATATTATTGATTTGATTATGAAAATAGATTTAATTTTTGCGAGTCATTGTTCAATTTAAATATTAAACCCGTATATAACTGCAAATAATACCGTAGGTAATGATATGCACACGGATGAAATTAATATGCAAAAAGTTACACGCAGACCTAAATAGTTAACTGCAGCCACGGACAAGCAATGCGCTATGCGAATGCTTCGCACGCGTCGCACACCGTCCGCGCCGCCTACAGTTGTTCCGAACCCGTTCTTTGTCGCTGGTCACTTTTGCGACCTATGCTCCCCTAGAACAATTCCGCATTAAATCGCCCTTTAGAAGGTCCTCGAGGGATTGACTGCGTCGTTACAGTTAGAAATTATAATGTGTTGCAGCTCGTTAGAGAGGGCCTCTACATGGTTTACATTTTGAGGCTAATCCTCCAAATATCATACGGAGGAAAAGCAACTTTGATTACAGTATTTATTTTTTTATTTGATATACAATTACATCAAAATTATTGATATACAATTATTTCAAAATATTTCTGTTGAATAAACTTGATGAAATTATAGTGGCACACTGATTGAGTTGTTTAAACCAATATACAGTATCCCCGATTTCATCTTCATATATTGGTAAATATTAAGTATTGAAGCATGAAAGCACATTTTCGGATGTCGGCATATACATAAGTGGACATTAATACAAAACAGAAGAAAAAATAGATCGTGTATTTTAAACGATTCTATTTTGATAAAGGAGGAAGAGATAACTGCTTACTTACAACGTGCAGTCCAATGGACAACTACTCGCAGCGAAGGTCGGCCTCGACTTTGAAATACAAGTTTCGGTCAATATAAATATAATCTAACATGAAATAGGGTCTCCTCTTCGGGACAATAAGTTATCTGGTACCTTTATATAAAGTGATTTATATACTTATATTGGAGAAAATTTAAAAAAAAATTGATCATTTTTTGGAACTGCTTACAACGTGCAGTCCAATGGATAACTAGTCGCAGCGAAGGTCGGCCTCGACTTTGAAATACAAGTTTCGGTCAATATAAATATAACCTAACATGAAATAGGGTCTCCTCTTCGGGACAATAAGTTATTCGGTATCTTTATATAAAGTGACTTATATACTTATATTGGAGAACATATAAAAAAAAATTAATAAATTTTTGTTTCAGGAAATGTTATTCTATTCTTAATGGTTTCCTATTGATTTTATGATGGGCGTGGTCAGATGTAATTCTGTTCAATTCAGACGGGAATTACTTTTGATCGAGCATTTTTTTATTTATAATTTAATCACATCTTCTGAGGAGTACTCAGAAGATGTGATTGGTCTTAAAAAAACATATTTCATTTTGCCTTCCTAGAGCGCACACAGACATCCTTCAGCGCCGTCTGTTTTTCGTGCACTTACCTTGATTAATATGGTCTCGCGAGAGGCGCCCAATCTTGATTTTTTCTGCTTCGTTGACCGCTTTAGGATTGCAAATATGGGTTTGCCCCGTAGTTCACGAGTGGTTTTTAGAGGTAGTTCACGAGTGATTATTTACTTCATTTTTATTTTATATATGTTTTTATTTAATTATTTAAAAAAAAACAATTGGACATATGTAAATTCCATCAAAACAAATGATGAAGTAGTGCAAACGGATAGGAGAAAACAAATAGCAATTTGAATAAACATCACTCTAGTTAGTGATCAGTCATGAACTACCCACCACCCACCTCTAACCACCATTTCCGAATTATAATTATTCGATTCCATCATTTATTTAGTATTGTTTATTTTTGAACATATTCAATGCTTCCAGTCGATCTGTAAGAGTGACATGTTTTTTTTAATTAAATGGAGGAGGAGTATTCGTGATTTTTCCGCCTGGACGGAATTGTTAGAGACGATCTGCCAGTTAAGCAAATCTCCATTAGCTATAAAATTTACGCGATTCATCAACATTTAAAAAGTGATTCAGAAAGCTAGACACAAGTTACGGTGTACTGACGCTAAAAGTATATATATATATATATATATATATATATATATATATATATATATATATATATATTATATATGTATATGTATATGTATGTATGTGTGTGTATGTTTGTGTGTGTGTGTGTGTGTGTGCGTGCGTGCGTGCGTGCGTGCGTGCGTGCGTACGTATGTATGTATGTATGTATATATACATATATATTACAATAGTCTGTCGTAATTTTTACATCATTTGTAGTTTCACTTTGAGCTATTATATTTTATTAGCGCAAAGCAAATTTCTGACTGTGAAAAAGATAAGTCGTTCGGGTTGTTTCGTTTTCTAGCTCTTTTCAACTGTTTTATGGCTTTATTTTCATCCATCACAACTCACTGGACACAACTTCTTTTCGTAAGATTGATGTATGTGGAAAATAAATGTCATGTTGGTCTCGTTATTTTATAACCTTAAAAATATGTCTGAAACTAATGAAAGTATACTGGAGAGGAAGCTTCTGGTTCATAAAGATTACTATATAAGAAATAATTGAGTTTTTCGAGATGTGTTTTTGGCAACACATAGAGTTTTAAAAATGTTTTTATGTACAGGAGCAAAATGGAATATTGCTTAAACGCCCTCTACACTATTCGCGAAGTTACCTCGACGAAGTGCTCGTCGAAGTTGATTGCTATCTGAAGTACACACAAAGCGGATTGAAGTACCTCTCTACACTATTCTCTCCGCCTAACTTCGATCAACTTCGCGAGTACTGTAGTGCAGGTTTCTTCTTTGTTATTGTATTAAGTCACTTTTCTCTAATTTTGTTTTTTTTTGGGGGGAAACCATGCCGTTTGTCACTATCCGAGCAAAAGAGTACAACAAAACTCAATGGCACTTTTGTTTTCAAAATGTATTGCTTATATCAACAAAGAATAATCACAATCTGGCTGTGATGTATGTTCTCTTCAGTTACGCGCTACTAACTCGAATTTGGGGAATACTCATTGATGTTAATAGAGAGTTAGTTTTAAGGTCATCTCTCTATAGTCGCATACGTGAAAGTTTTTACTTATAGGAGAGTTAGATCACATTACAGCTTATTTAATTTCCAATAATTTGGCACACCACATTCGTTAAGAATTCCACATATAAATAACGTAACAACACATACCGACGCTAGTAGTCAGCCGGCAGCGATAACGTAACCTTGTATTGAGTACAAAGCTAAGATGTTAATTTACATCTAGTTGTACAAATATATACAATATAATGTTATAATGATACGCACGCGTTTTTTTATTGCTCAATCAGCAAACAAATCTTTAAACCAATCAGTTAATTTTGTCTATTTCTCATTAATAGTTTTTTTAATTGACAGTATGTGTCTTTGTCTTCCCCTCCATAATCGGCACTACGGTACAGTCGCGTTATTATTAGAACTGATTCATTACGTCAATAAAACTTGAATAGCTGTTCACAGATTCGAATAGCGAACACACGCGTTTAATGAGAACCGCATTTGAAAAAGCCTCGATAATCGGCTAACAATCGGTGTTAACGTGACATTGTTGCAGTTTATACTCATGAAAGGCTTAGAATAGCAACACAGTTAGAGTAATGGCGAATTGTTACGTCCGCGTTACGTAACGTCCGTAAGATAGTGCGATGTAAACGGCTGCGCGACATTTCGTTTGTCGTCGTCAGCTCGATGTTACATTGATTCAAGTATTGGCTAGATTGCGATGCATAATTGAGCAGTGATGAATCTTGCCAGAACGATTCAGCGTACGAGAGCAATCGGCCGCTGATTTACCTGTATAAAAGTCTGTCGTCGTGATAACAAGGTGAAGACAAATGCGAAATATGATATTGTCGGTAGGTAGAATGCGATATTGTCGGTATGTTTGCGATAAATCGCACAGTACTAGACTGTATAATATAGGAAAACCTTTATGAGTATCACGAATTTGAGTGTTATTTTTTTAAATAAAGATTTTTTTAGTTACTTTTTTAAATAAAGAGTTCTTTGCAAAGACAGGGCAGTTTTATTAACCTGAAAGTTACTCTATTTTTCTTAAAAATCACATTTTTTCACATGTTTGATAACCGGGACGTGTTGCCTTATCTCAATCGGTGTTTCGCAGTACTATTCTAATTAAACACTTAAAGTTTTCTGATTTCGATTGTGATCGACTTCATGTAACTTCTTACACTTGCTTGTTATAAAACAGTTACGCAACGTGTGTTAACATGGGTGCTAATTGACTGCACTGTTTTTAATAAGGCACGTTTTTCGGTCTTTTTCGAACTTTCACCCCCCGAAAATTTCAGAGAAATAGGTTGAAAATGTCAGAATATACACACTTACATACTTAAATGTATATAGGGAGCTTTATATATGTACAAAGAAAAGTTTGTTTATAGCACGATTTAATTAAGAAATAATTTAAGACTTTCAGAGTTCCGTACCTCAAACTAGAAAAACGGACCCTTAAGAAATCACTCATGCGTCTGTCTATCTATCCGTCTGTCACAGCAGATTTTCTCACAAATCATACGACGTAGGGCTTTTAGACGACATAAACATAAAAAAAGTAGGTAAATAAAGTATTAATTTTTTTATTTCATGTATTCATGTGGAGTATCATTTTCAAAGGCTTGTTATAAGGAACATATTTTTTTTTTCATAACCTTAATTTGTTTATTGAAAAGAATATTATTAAACTATGGGAAAATAGGGCAATCCGTCTCTCCATTTTCTAAAATTACTGTAACTTATAAAAATCATGAAAAAGCAGGCTTAGTAAAATTTGACTAGAAGATTACAGAAAAATTATGGCAATTATCCTTTATCTTTTATTTTTTGAAATGTATACTATGTTTTTATGTATAAGAAAGATATAGTTGGCAATAAATTTACGTGGTGAAAAATTAATATTTGAAAATGGTTTTATATAGAAATACTCTATGTATCCGTAAATGTTTATAAGTGTGTCTGAATGTGTATGAAATCCTTGTAGCGAGAGTTTCATTCGTGATTAGTAGGTTCCGTATTCAAATAAGACACAACTTGACCAAGAAATAACGCTAAAACCTATGTACCGCACTTGTTTACTTTAAACAATCCGATGTGTCCTATACGTCTAAATATGCTAAGAATTAACGACACTTAAACTACATTTAAACAATATCTAAGAACTCCAATATTATGTGAGTCGTAGCCAAGGCCAGTGTTTAACCAGTCGGTTCTATTAACACTGGTGATCGATGTTAGTGTAACAAGACTAGATGTCTAATGATTGTTTTTTTTTTTTACAAAAAAGCAGGATTAAAGTGACTGCATTTTATTATGTTATCAAGCTTTGGCCGTCTGATAAATTAACATGAAACTTACGTTTAATTCATTTAGAAATTCATTAATACTAGTAATCGCCCAACGGTCGAAATCGTCGAAAGTCGAGGTTCTTGTGTCAAAGAGTATATCTCAATAATCACTGTTCTTTTACGTCAAATAGGTCATTACCGTGTGTAGTTTACCTTAGAGTTTCATATAAAATAAATACTTTTTTACCTTGACATACATTCCGCAGACTATTAAAAAAGGAACATTTGAAATCACACAAAATTCACAGCTCGAAACCCATTCAGTCAATCTGATATTTTAAAATTCTTGGCGACAATCTCTACTCTGTGCGATTGTTTGACCACACTATTATGTGTTTGACATTGACAGTATGAACGTAAAGAAATATAATTTAACGTATTTGTAACACGTATTGTATATATATTTTAACTTTCTGCACTCCTTCTCCACATAAACTTTAACTGTGCCAAATCTCACACTCTTCCGTGCGCGCAATATGCTTAAAAAGGGGTACAAAATTAAATTTCAAATATTAATAATTAATAATAGGTATAGATAAAATGCATTTTGATGCAGGGAAGGTTATCATTATATCTTAGCTAAATGGTTCAAACTAATGCAATAAAATTAAAACAATAAATCGATAATGGTCAAACAGTAGGTAGGAACCTCCCTTTTGGCTAACGATTACATTAAAATGTTTTTTTAAGTTTCCATTAGCGCAAGAACGATCGTTCTTTCCAACAATTCAATTTAATTGAAATATAGCTGTGTTGAGTATGTTAATGTTGAAAATTCTGTTTATTATTAGGTTACATGTTTCCTTACAATAATAATTGTGCATATTTTATCAAACGTTTTATATATTTTCTTTATCATATTTTGAAATATAATCACGTCACACTTTCCCTCCTATATGTTGGACGCCTCGACCAGTTGGAAATTTGGAATAATTTTCCTCAAGGATAATCTCGTAAATTGAATCCCAGCCATTCGTTGAATTTATATTGCTTTCTTGCGTGAATTTTGCAAATAGCGTTTTACTTAATACGGCGAAAATATATTTATACAAATTGGAGTATTCTAGAGACCGATTTTCGATACTGCTTGTTTGTAGCAGCTGTCGTTTAGACAGACATATGTAGCTCGCAATATTCACTACGTCAAGACAGTTTACACATTTATATTTTTGATGCTTTAAGCGAAATATTTGCAGTAAGAATTTTATTTAATTTTCCAGTTAACCGTACTTTTTTTGTATCGTGTTATCTCGAGGGAGTTTTTCTTGCTAGGCTTTCTATTACCGCAAAAGCACTTAAACTTCCTGAATTCTTGTTTGTGTTATTATGATAAATGTAATCTAGTCCTGAGTTGATAACATTTCAGTGTTGATTTTTTTACAAATTTGCACTAAAGGAAGTTAATTAATAGGTATTGTGAAATAATTACGACTCAAGAATTTATTGAACTCGAAGAACGAAAGTATTTTTAATAATAAAGGCAATAAAATCTTTGTGTTTAATGATGGGAATATGAATTTCATAAGTGTAACGTCTCTCCTAAGTTGCAAACTAAATAAACATACTACACATAAATGTATTGTATATTTAAGTAGAAGGTCACAGAAAATATATACGCTCAAATAAAGCCAGTCTGAATCGATATGATCATAAAAGTTGCAAATATAGAAATGCGAAGTGATCACACGAACAGCTATTACCGGGTGGTCACCTGTGTGAAGGTCGTGGAGGAAAGTACCAAATCTCAACAATGAAGTACAGACATAATAACGCACCCCGATCGCACGCCGGCTCAATGCAACTTGTTCGCGGCAACCGTTATACAAACTAGACAAACGAGAGATGTTCGCGTAGTGGAGTACGCGGCCTATGGGTCGATATCGATATATTAATTAAATATCGGTGTACGGTGATTTATACCTCAAGTATTCATTTTTGGAACTTCAATAAACCACGTGGCCCTGTAGGCCGGAAAATGGAGGAGAGGACATAATTTCCCGCATTTCCTCGTATATCCAAAACAGCAGCTCTCTGAAGTTCTTCTTCTTCGTCGCATCTTCATTAATGAAGGCTGTATCCGTTTTTAAGTGCCTTGCTTGACGTGTTGACCAGATGCAAGCTACCCTTTTTTCGGCTCGTCGCGGTTAAATTCATTATAGACTCCCTATCAGGACGGCGTGATAGGGAGTCTATAATGATTTTAACCGCGAAGTTCTTTTTTGCTTATGTAGAAATGTTAAAATATGTCGGTATAATATTCCATCCTCTGTGTGGTAACGGTATGCACAGCTATATATAGAATATATGGTTAATAATCTATAAACTCATTTGAAAACAAAAGTTCACTTTTGTGAATAATAAATTATATAATAGTGATAATTTCTATTTTACATAAGCGCAGCTCAATTTACGTATAAATATAATATGAATATAAAAAAAAACATGTTGATACAACCTAACCAAACTTTCTTAGTCAAATTTGGAAAAAATAATTTAACTTTTAATAAATACAGTAATTAAAAAAAAATCATTTTAGGCACATATGAAGCGTAAATATATTATAACGACCTTATTGTCAATGGATGTGTATTTATTTATGTTAACTGAGAAATGAATTACTTTATCAAATTACGAATCCGTGTTGAATGTAATTTTCGTTGTTCATGGAACATCGACCTGGTACGCGCGCCACGACACCTCCCTATTGAGCAGACGGCGCGAGGCGGTATAGGCGCACGGGTCAGCGAACGCGCAGGTACAGAGGCGCTCCGCTCGGCCGCGCGCGCCGCGCCTCCCGCGTCGCTACTGTGTCGCTGTCCTTAGTCCGCTACCTGTCTTCACCTCACCCCCCCCCCCTTGTTTACGCTTTCATGTCACGGTGCTTATGTCACGAGATTGTTTTTTTTTTCGTTTTGGTACATTGTATCTTGAGTTAGAAATTCTGATGTAATATGTTTTAAAAACCGAAATATATTTTGAAATATATGGTTATAAAATTTGTTTTTCATGTCCTTAATTATATCATAATCAATTAATAAATAAATAAGTGAAAGCTTAACCAAACAGAGTGATTTCACGGATAGGTTAAATATTTCTTGCGAGTAATCAATGCTAGTGTTGTCATCACGCTCCTAGGATGCAAAGGGAAAGCCCACGCCACAATGGAACCCCATTATCTTATCAATGTACAAACAAATATACATAATTATTTGTCATCTTTTTCATACACACGATACTTGCGATCATTAATCAGCGCCGCTCAGGGGAATAACCCGTAAAAAGTAACGAAGTCATATAGGGTAAGCACCGCGCTCCAAGCAAGTATTGGGTGTGTTAAAAAGACTGTGTAATTTTCTTTTTTTGCACTCGATTAGAGAAAGGGCGTGTTTTACGTTTTATTCCAACCATTATTTATTCCTTTATTGCCAGCGAATAGCGTCATTCATTGTTCGACACTTATTCCCGAACACCGTGTATATTGAGAATTGAAGTCGGGCATTATAATTGACGCTTGTTCAATATTTTTTGTTACCGTTTTATATTTATTTCAACTTTAGAATCTCTGTCAGCAAGGAGCGTGCCAAATAATTATAGACTCAATTCAGCGTCGGCCTTTTTCAAAAGATGTGGATGTGGATAATACCAATATGAGAAATTGGAACAAACACAAATACAGTTTGAAAACATATAAATAATAATACGCATTATGAGATGCAATATGCTCAATTTGTTATGCTACTTTTTTATGACATTCTTAACGTTCTTTTGTAGACTACTCTTAATATGCCGTATAGGGTTCATACAATTACGGTTACATTCGCATTTTGACTGTAATATTGTTCATATTTGTTTGTTTCTTTAGAATTGTAGACAAATTTGTAAAATTCTAAAATGTCGTAGCCGTGGTTTGTTGCATTGTTCACAAAGTATACGGCCTTTAACGGCGTGGCGCACCGGGGGAATCCGGCTTCGAGTTGCGGCCGCTCGTCGAACTGGGCTGGACTGATGTTCTGGTTGGCTGTAAGAGATTGCTTTCGTAGCAACAAGTTCGCCATATGTATCAAGTGTATATATTAAAGTACATAAATAAATAACGAGATGTTATGGTCATTGCAACAGGATGTTATATACAATGCGTACTATCAAAACTTAATATGTCCATCGCGATACAGGACAGCTCTCTAGTGCTAAACGGGCGTAAGTTTATTTATAACCACGGCTCAGTTTTACTCGCAGATTATTATTGTCATAAAGTTGAAATCTAACATAGTTGGACATGTTTATAACAACTACAAAGTTATGATATAAAATCTTAAAAAACAGTTTTAACAAATCCCCCCCCCCCTTCCCACTTTCAATGAGGGTAAACCTTTTTCACATACCCATTTAATAGGTTATCATTGAATAGTTATAACAACAATATTGAGGGTACGTTGGTAACCCTTTTTCGATACAAGGGTCCAAAATTCTAAAGTTACTATGTAGTTATGACTAAAAAAAATCGGGCGTGAGCAGGAGCGGGTCGTGCCGGAGTTTTTTCAGAGAACCCTGCTCTTTATACATGAGGAAATTTCATGACACAATTTTACTTTATGACAATAAACGAAACACATTTTGAATTATTCAATATATTTCTTTCTCGTTCACATCGGTCTATGGTAACTAAAGTAATTAACATATGTCATTATTGTGGGATTCATATTGCGCACATAGGTAAGATCTAATGCGGATCTTTCGTGAAGCGTGGTCGGTCTGTATGGAAATAGCAATAAGTTGTAGTCCGCTCCCAATTGAGAAACTATTCACTATTTACTATTGTTATACGAATCGAAGATGACGTCACTCCACTTGTACTGGGGCGTGACCCTAAATTTTCATCGTGCACACCAATTTCGGAGGCCCAATTGGCTAAGTTCTCGTTGGCCGATTTCGATGATTTTTGGCTTAATCGAAGCCTCTTAACCTCCTCTTTGTGTTTAACTTTGTTTAATTGAATTTTGGAAGCATCCCGCTTCACATTCTTTGATTTTGTGCGCGCCATTTCTGCTCGAATTTTTGTCCAAAAAACACTCATACGCGGTGACTCATAACTCATGACATCACCACCGGATATAATTTCAATTTGGCATTAGGTGATTGCGCATCTGTTTATCGATAGACACAATAAGTAGTAACAATTAGTATTTGTATACAATTTAATAGAAATACTATGCACACTTAAACGTATGTATGCGCATATGTGTCTACGGAACCCTCGTAGTGCAAGGTATATTCGTTTTGACAAATTTATTTTGTTTGTTGAATTCTGTCACGAAGTTTTTTGTTTGTTAACCTTTTGGAAAATTATATCGCTAAAATATCATATTCTATTTGCAAATATTAATTTTTCACAACGTAAATATATTACCTAGAACATTTAGTGCAGGCTTAAAAACACTGCATATTTAAGAATTATAAGATCTGGGATAATCGCTACAGTTTTCCTGTCATCTTCTAGTCAGATTTTGTCAACTCTACTTTTCATCATTATTGGTTCACTAGTTGCGGAGATGGGAGGGGGGCTTTATTTTCGCATATTTTTAAAATATGTTTTTAAATAGGCTATTTATAAATACGAAAAAAAAATTTGTGTCCCTCCTACTCTTTCATATGAAAATATGTTATATAAAATGAAAAAATGAGTTCTTTATTTAACCTCCTCTTTAATTCTTATATAAATATTTTAAAGAAGTTAGCTAGTGCAACATTGTTGTTTAATAACATATATAATATAATTATTCCAAACTTCAAGTTTGCACAGACACGTGAGTGACCTTATAAGTGTTAAATTTATCCTTCTGAGGAATTGAAAACTAAAATAAAGCGAATTCGTCGAGAGTTGTAAAAATTACAGCACAACTTTGGTATGTACAGGATGTCCAGTGGCAGATTTCAATGTTTGAAAAATAGTAAAAAAAAAAAACTACACCTCTAATACAAAGTAGGTTTATTTTAACTTTATAACAAATGCGGATTTCATATTTTAAAAACCACGTTTTCCAAATGGCGGCCATCGAGTCTGACACACTCTTCGAGTCTAGCACGCATGTTTTCAAAAATGCGTTTGCAGAGCGACTGGGGTATCCTACTGACTTCGGCTCGAATATTTTCTTTAAGTTGTGTCACAGTGCTCGGATTTGTAAACAACGGATTTTAAGTATCCCCATAAGAAAAAGTCACATGGGCTTAAATCGGGTGACCTAGGTGGCCCCGGTACGGTACCGTTTCGGGATGTTTTTTTCTGGAAATAACTGCCGCACTGCATTCATGGACACATTAACAGTGTGAGCTGTGGCCCCGTCCTGCTGGAACCATGTGTTTTGGTTGAAGGATGGACTATTCTGTAGTTCTACTCTGAAAAAGTCATTTAACATCTGGGCATATCTCTCCGAATTCACAGTTACAGTTTGGCCACGTTGATTTTCAAAGAAATAAAGCACTATGCTATATATTGCTCTATGCTATATCTGCTATATATTGCAGATGCAGACATGGCACACCAGACTGTTACTTTAGACTTATGTAAAGGCTCTTGATGCATTTGTCTTGGCTTGTGGACATCCCATCCAACGAAAGTTCTGCTTATTCACCTATCCTCCAATGTGAAAGTGAGCTTCGTCACTAAAGAATATGTTGCCCATCCGGGTAGCAGTTCGAAATCTCAACAACATCACCTCCGCGTAAGTTTTTCTTAATTCAAAGTCAGAATCGTGTAAATCCTGAACAATTTGAATTTTATATGGATGGAACTTGAGCTTTTTTCGCATTACTACCTGTAAAGTTGATTTCGGAATTCCCAATATCGATGAACGTGTACGCAGTGATAAACGGGGATTTTCAACGACAGAAACCATAACACGCTCGACATTTTCTTCCGTGGCTACCAATGGTGTAGGTCCTGGCCTGGACCTATTTAATATTGATCCTGTAGCTCTGAACCTTGCTACCCATGACTGAATGAGGTTGATCGATGGTCCATCACGTAATCGACGAATACTGTAACGATTATTAAATCGACGGCGTGCTACAGACAGTGAAAATCCACTCGAAATGTACGCCTCGACGGCAAAAGCGCGGTGCTCTCCACTCCACTGTTCCATGGCTACTAAAACATCCGCACCGCTTGCGCTTCTAACGACGCCCCCCGCGCCCCTCTTATGTGTTGCGTTCAGAAACTATGTTTGTTCAAACTTTAAAATCTGCCACTGGACACCTGTACATATCTACAACTTTACTGAAAAAAGCACGATGCGTTGAAATGTAATCTTATGGTCATATATGTATTTTATATAAATTAATTTCCGGATATGGGTAAGAAAAATGGTTTTACCGAATACCTTTTAGCTTATTTTATTTTATATAAATTAATTTCAGGATACTGGTGAGAAAAATGGTTTTACCGAATATCTTTTAACTTAGAGGTGGAGAACAAAACACCGTTTCGTTTCGTGAGTGCGCGTTTTACAATTATGTCACCTTGATTTTAAAACATAAATAGTTGGGATAAACTCAGAAACGGTTAACTGCCTAGCAAAGCATGTTGAATCTGTGTATAGGATATCCGACGGAATATAATCTGTACTATGCTTAGTAAGCTGGGATAAACTCAGAAACGGTTAACTGCCTAGCAAAAGGTGTTGAATCTGTGTACATAATATGCAACGGAATGTAATCAGTACTATGCTAAGTGAGCTGGGATAAACTCAGAAACGATTAACTTCCTAGCAAAGCGTGATGAATCTGTATATAGAATATGCGACGGAATATAATCTGTACTATGCTAAGTGAGCTAAGATAAACTCAGAAACGGTTAATTGCCTAGCAAAGCGTGATGGAACTGTGGATAGAATATGAAACGGAATATAATATGCAGTATGCTAAGTAAGCTGGGATAAACTCAGAAACGGTTAACTACCTGGCAAAGCGTGTTGAATACGTGTGTAGAATATGCGACAGAATATAATCTGCACTTTATTTAATTTTGATATCTTAATAGAAGAACTGATCAGGGAGTGCAAGTGGTCTTGTAAGCTAAACTAATAATTTGTGTCTAATATAGTTAAGGCTGCCATCCGTCCTCTTTTTCCCAGATACTATCCTCTTTTTAAAAGACACGTCCAGGGTTTTTTTTTAAAGTATCCAGCGTTTAAGAAAAAACAGTTTTATATTATTAACACATTAATTTAATCCACGGACTGATTAAAGGAACAAATAATAAAAAACGAAACCTAGGTCGTGGTAAAGAATTACTGAAAGTAGAAATAATACTACATCACGTAGTTTCATTTAATTGTGAATAATGAATTTGTACAAAATTAACGCCAAATGTATTCAATATAAAAAGATACCCTAAATTTAACAATGTCGGGTGGAAAATTGTTTTTTGATTTTTTTTATTAATGACCAATTCTTTGTATGTATTTATTTTAATGAAAATAAAAATATACACGTATTTTTTTTAATTCTAGCCGTTGTTCGCGAACAAATATTTAAATACAACTTCGTTGGTATCAAAATACGTAATGTCTATAAACTCAAATAACGTTATAAAAATTTTACCCCTATGTCGTTTATATTTCACTGTCAGTAGTATTATTATTTCTGTTACATAAAAAACACTACGAGTAACATTATCAAGCCTTTACACTACCTGTCGCATTTAAAAGCGACGATGCACACGTGTTTCCAGCGCCTAAATTTGTATAAGTGCATTATGCAGTTGTGTGCTTTTATTGCATGGGGTTTTATAATCGCATTGTATAAACGCTGGCATTAGAGTATATTTTTATTTTGTTGTGAATATTACATTTTATGATGGCCGATTTAGTCTTAAAAAATGTAATTGTCACGAAAGTAAGCAATACTTTTTTTATAATTCACATTTTTTAAATTTTGCTGACGTTTTCCATCTGTCTTAATGAATGTTTAAAAACATAAACGTTAAAGTAAGATTAAAGTTTCATCGCTAACAAACGACGTATTTCCATAAACGTATTTTTATATAGCATTTCAAATTGGGAATTAGGGTGCAACGGAATATGCATGTTTTAACTACTAATGATCCTGTTAAAATATTTGTTTACGCGTTTTAATTTTGGAGTATATTTGAAAAAAATTGTAAATGAAGGCCAATTGATTTGAATATTGTTGATTTGGACGTGTACAGTGTTATAGTAACGACAACTATTGTTAATAACAACAATAATCTTGAAACAAAAATGTGCCGTTATCTTAATTGAAATCGGTGTTCATAATTTTATTGAAATCGGTACAACCCTTCACGTCTACAAACTTGATATATTATCTAATTTATTTTATGT
This sequence comes from Druceiella hillmani, assembly GCA_039881145.1. Lineage (NCBI taxonomy): Eukaryota > Metazoa > Arthropoda > Insecta > Lepidoptera > Hepialidae > Druceiella > Druceiella hillmani. The sequence goes on from JAYKKI010000002.1 coordinate 11,425,984, forward strand.
CATTGGAGGAGGAAACTTCATAAATTAATTCTCAAAACATGTGGAAATTAGAAAGTCAGAAATATGGAAATTAGGAATTAGAGTTGCCGAAAATTGTATTTCCACCTTATTTCCATTTCCAATAGTAAGTTAACTGTTTTCTATCGATAAAAAACTTTACTTATGAATTACTTATATGTTGATAACGTTCGAGTTTTTCATTGACTTAATATAAATAATTTACGTTTGGATATTATTTTGTCATGTGCCCAATCCTGTAACATACAGATGGGTCATTTACAGTGGTCCAAATTTTTTTTTGGGTTTAAGACATCGTGATAAGTTATTTAAAAAACATTAGTTCCAAGAATTATTTTCTTGGTTCATTTTTGAAACTTTTGCTCCAGTTACACAAATCACTTTTGTTCGAAACTATTTCACTAAATCACATGAAATTTATGGAAGTAGTCATGTAGCAAACATGCAGTGAGTGTCTTTTGTGTTATTAACGTTTGCTACAGTTTGAAACCATGAAAATTAAAAAAACATACTTTAAAAAAATCATGTAAAATATGTACAAATAGAGCTTAGATCTTGAAAAGTAAGTTAGGTGATAGTCTAGACAAAAAATCGTAGTGATAAAACTATTGTAACGTCTTCAGAAATTAACATAATTATAATCGCAATTTTAGCAAAACTGTGCTTGACTAACTTGTGCTGATTCAACTAGGATTTACCTAAATTGTTCGTAATATTTATTAGCCCTTTACATACCCAACATTTGCTCAGGTAAAATTACTCTGCAAGAAATTACTCTTAAAAAAATCATGTAAAATCTAGTTGTACAGATTTTTGTTAGGAATTTGTTTATGATCTTAAAAATTATCTGATAGTATAGGCAACAAATCGTACTGATAATTAAATGAAACTACGTGATGTAGTATTGTTTCTACTTTCTTTAAGTTCTTTACCACGACATAGGTTTCGTTGTATTACAACATCTTCAGGTGGGATGGGCACCTGAAGATGTTGTAATACAACGAAACCTAGGTCGTGGTAAAGAACTTAAAGAAAGTAGAATTAATACTACATCACGTAGTTTCATTTAATTATCAATAATGAATTTCTACAAAATTAACGCCAAATATTCTTGAGAAATTAAGATAACTATAATCGCAATTTTAGCAAAACCAAGTGTGTTTCTTTTAAACTAGGCATTATTTCAGCTCAGATTCACCTAAATTGTTAGTAATCAATGTTTATTAGCAGTTGCATATGCAAAATGTGTTCAGGTAGAACGGTTGCTAGACAGAGCGCTTTTGTGTTGTGAACGTATCAGAAAGGGAGCGACACACAATATTATTATTATGTATAACCCGATTATCTAGTCGCCGGTTGGCGGTCATTAGAACCAACAACGGCACTCGACAGTTATTGTTTGTCGCATGCTTCGTCTTTAGGTAAATACAATGGTTTAACGCAGCCGCTTCAATGGACCAGCGCATTTCCACTTCCTTCATTTAAGTAATTATTGCTCATTGACTACACGTTTAGAGAACATATAATATATTCTATGTCCATATGAGCACTATAAACTATACGATGGTGAAGATTTCATTTCAATACGTAAAGCCGTTTTTCTGTCAAACTTAAAAAAACAAACAAAACTTTCATTTTGTTCAAAATAATTTGGTATAGTGTATATTTAGAAAATTTGCGTCATATTTAATTATTTAAGATAAATATTAATTTATGAAATAACTTTCATGTCGGGTACTGCGATACGAAATACATTTACCGTGCTTTCTAATATATCGTTGGTCAATCGTTTTTGTCTCTTATTCTTTCAATATAATTCTGAAAGTTTCTCCAACAATTTTTTTTGTTTTTTGACAGCAATCACACATACCGAGACACACATGATAAATGTTACCTTGAAGTTTTTTTTTAATTGAACGTCCACAATTCCCGCGACTCTTAAGTTGAAACGAGCTTATTTTTTGTTTCGTGCGTCTCGCATAAATTAGAGACTGCGCGGCGGCGCCGTTGCGCAAGCGGGCCGGGCGCTGCGCTCGGCTCGGAGGTTACACTTTCCAATCGCTCGCTGCCGTCGTTCCGTCCTAGACGCGGCCGCTCTCATCACGTAGGCGAGTCAATTAAACCCAAATTGCTGATTCGCATGGCGCGGGATTCTCTGTGCCCGTGTCCTGTGTGGGCCGATTGGCTAATTGTCAACTTCCTTATTACGCGCCGAGTGTACCAGCCCGATTGAGGCTTTGAAACATCTGTCAGCGAAATAGAAGCTCGTTCACTACTGCCACATCGCTACAGTGGGTATATTTAAATTTGTAATGTTTAAATTGAATTTACCCCAGTGGAACATGGGATACTTTCTTGTAAATTACGTGCATTAGCGGAGAGACTAGCCGCGGTTCAAGCCGTGTCATGTAAATTTTTTCACGTGGTATGACTAAACAGTCTATTTGTTTAATAGTGTGTGTGACTGTAACCCTGTTCAATTCATCATTGCTTACCTGTACAGGGGATAGCGTCAATGTATAGAAATAAATAACGCTTTTTAAAATGATCGTAAGAAAGTTATTAAGAAGGAACCATCATGTAATATGAGTTGGTCGCTATCAATTTGCAATGTGCTTTGCCAACTATGTGTTTAACGTAATGTACATACTTTAAACAGCGCGAATGTCTTGGACAAGAAAACTTTGGACTGGACAGGTAGAAATGTTTCAATCCTTTAGGGTTATCCCTTGTTGTCCTACTTACGGTCCTTCTTTCTTGATTGTGTTTTATTTATTCATTGTTAGAATTGGCCACAAGAAATTGCACAAAAGGAATGAGAGTTCCACTATACTTTTCTTTATATTGATTTGATATCTTAGATCGATCCGAATCCTAATTACATGTTACGATCCTTCCAATATCATAGTTCGATCTACTATGGAATATAATACTTTTTGAATTTATGCAACAGTTTATTTATTAATTAGTTAAAATAGAATAATGTGTATACGTAACACATATGAAAAGGAATAAAATATACATAACACACATGAAAAGGAATATAATATACATAACACACACGAAAAGGAATAAAATATACATAACATACATGAAAAGGAATAAAATATACATAACACACATGAAAAGGAATAAAATATATATAACACACATGAAAAGGAATAAAATATACATAACACAAATGAAAAGGAACATAATATGAATATGGTAGGTATGATGGTATGAAGATCATGGAAAGGGTATCAATATTTAGACCGATCATTATATTTTACTCTGTTGTTCTTGAAATCAGTAAAAAATTACTTCAAATTCCAATCTTCAAAACATAATTACCCATCATATACAGTTCTAAGTTGTGGCATGGAATAAATATTGAATATATTTGGCGTTAATTTTGAAGAAATTCATTATTCACAATTAAATGAAACTACGTGATGTAATATTATTTCTACTTTCTTTGAGTTCTTTACCACGACCTAGGTTTCTTTGTATTATAACATCTTCAGGTCCACCTGTTAGCAAAGATTGAATAAACAAAACCAAGTCTGCCCTCCACTTCCGTCAATCGCCTTGTAAACATTATTATAAACAAACTTGATAATTTGGTGTGACTCACTGTGCGACTTGATTATATTATTAATGCGGCTCATTCGAATGGAATGATCCGATCCAACGTACGTACGTTTTTATCGATCTAAAATATCGAAGTGTCCCTCGTATGATGTTTTATCGATATTTGAAAGTATAAGATTGAATTGTGAAACCTTAGAATTGAGTAAGTTACAGTTATTCTCTACCTACTACCTTTTGAACTGTTTTTATTGAAATTTATCGAAATATTTCTCTTCGACCAAACTAACAGCTTGAACAAAGCAAATTGAGTTTTAAAACAAAAATGTTTGCCCCAGTTGAAATAATAATTATTCACTTAGTTGTATTTTTGAATGGACAAATAACCTCGGCAACATCACGATAATCTAAATAATGAAACGGTTAGTAATTGGTTGGATAGATAGCGCTCCGGACACAATGAGATCGCGGCGCGTTAGCCTTAAGCCCTAGGTGGCGTACCGTTAGCGCCCGCGTCCCGCCCGCCGCGCCGCCCGTCTCGACGCGATGCCCGATACTGTGGACTATGCTCACGAGCTCGGACATATTTAATTTTAAAAAGCGACCATAAGGACGCTTTTTAAGTCCGAGGCGGTTTCCTGCCATTGTTTTTGGCGTTTGACTTTAGACGCACGCGACGAGCATCTGTGTTGCCGTTTTTTGGTCATTGTCTGAAGTTTGGCGAGCTCCTGCGCTGTGCGCTTGATAGATACTAATACATATTAGAATAAGGTTATGTGGGAAGTTTATTTTGTTTCAGTAAATATTAAGGTTATAGCTTTTATGAAAATAATAATACAAAGTTATGACTTGAGATTTGAATCTCACACAACAATTCAAAATAGCTTAAAATAAGTAAATTATGAACAGTTAGAGCAATCATTACGTGTTTTATTTCATTTTTATTGTGATTATTTAGCAATAATCAATATATTCACTTATTGATTACCAAGACAAAAATGAAATGTTTTTAGCTTTGATTCCTTGTAAATAATTGCGCAAGTAAATAGTACGATACGGGTTACGATGAAGGGCGGCAGGCTCGCAATCCTTCGAAGTCTATATTGAAATTCATCTTTTGTCCAGATTTGTCATAATACTGACGTCAGCAGGATCGACCAAGATTCTTTTGTCTGGTATCGGTAGTTTGTCTGGTCTGTCTGGTCTTTGTCTGGTACCTGCATATGTTCTACAACCTGTGACTACGTTTTTCTCAAGAGATCGTAAAACCTCTTAAAACATAAAAATCTGACTACTCTTTGGTCCTTTCCTGTCACTTTTGCGAAGTTTTGAGGATATATGTAGATATATGTAAGATTTTTAATTAATATAGGAAGTCACTGGCATTTTTTTGTATAGTTTGTTACATGGCACCAACGTGGCATACCGAACACTACGTTGGTATTATGTGAAATAGTGTCAAGTTAGCATCCAATGTAGTTTATTCCATGTAAAGGTTTATCATTCTTACTTCCTATGCTTGTGTGTATTGCATTAGTGTATCTGCGTTTCTCATAACGACGATTTATTTATTACACACGGGTTATTAGCGCCGAACGTATTGATGTGCGAGCGGGCGCCGAGCATTCGTTCTGCTAGCGTCGCCTTGACATCTTGATCCAATCAATGGTATCCGCTGTTTGTGGCGCAGCAACCTGCGGAGACAAATGATGGAGTTGACGTGTGAAGGTGGCTTTAAAGTTCTAAGCGATGTGCTAAAGGGCAAAATTCAAGGTTGTTTTTGTTTGCACGGAATTAATTTTAGTATTTATTTTTACTTGTAACAATTCAATGACTTAAATGAAGGGCTTGCTTTATCAGATATACAGCAATGTAATTTACATATACATATATATATATATATATATATATATATATATATATATATATATATATATATATATGGTATTATAAATAATTTTGGTGTATTAATATTAATAATGCTCGTTTTGCGAAAATACCATTTCCTTGTTTTGTGTTATGATCATAAATTGTGTTTATATTTTTGTCCTTTCCTAAGTGGAAATCACTGAACTATTTAGCTCTTTTTTAAACTACTTTCTATTTCTGTAACGTTTTCCCCATTTTGGCCAGTCTCATTTCTTTATACATTACTAAAGCATTCGTGTTGGCACGATTGTCTAAAATGTCATCAAAATAACTTTGGTGTGATTTTATATACCCATATATTTTTTTAATATAGTTTAGTATAACTCATCACATTATATAAAACGTCATATTGAGCAAATTTGTGTAATCCTACTCCATTTGCAACAAACAATATATCAAATGTGTATATAAATGCATAATAAATATCGATAAAAAATAATAAGCTGGGGAATTAAACGAACACTGGGCGGTTTTCGCTTGCCAATCGTAAAATCGCACCCCTAGCGGAAGCGAGTCTTGGTGCACACGGAGAACCGGCTTCGTGTCGTGCCCCACCGTAACTACGCGCGGCGATCACGTGACTGACGCGACGCGCTCTGCACGTGTTTACGGAAAAATATTATAATAACATTTACACCACGTGATAATGTTAACGTACAGACGTCACCGCCGAGTGAAGTAGCCATTGCATTGTCAAGTGGAAATTTACGGCTCACGGTTGGCGGTCTGTGAATGCCGTTTGCGGCCTTTAATCAAAGTACCTGTAGATACTTTGTTGCTTGTTAATTTACATAGATTTATATTACTGTCAGCAGTGTATGTAAATGTAAGGCTTTTCATATATGTATATATCGATATGAAGCTTTTCGATATAAATAAGTGCCCAGACAGTCTAAGATTTTATTAATAAATTTTGAGAAAGCTCCAAGATATATAAACTCGAAGACAAGAATGAACGAATTATATTAATATACCATCTGTCACCCTCGGCCTTGCTTGCCAGTAGTACTTGCACTACGAGGGTTGCGTATACATTTAGGCTCTTATAAACATTTAAGGGTACATAATATTTCTATTAAACTATTTGCAAATATTAATTTTTCACTACGTAAAGATATTGCCTATTATATATTTCACAAACTTAATAACATGGCGCATATTTAAAAACTTATGGCATTTAGATTCATCACTATAGCTTTCCGATAACCCTTGCGCATTTTTCTGACAGCTTTATTTTTTTTTAATAATTATGGATCGAGTAATTTCGGAAATAAGGGGAGAAGAACACATTTTTATTTCATATTGCCTGCAATATTTTTCCCTGTAGATATAGTACCTAAAATATTGAAACTTATACGTTTTTTAAGACACTTGTAAGTGACCCCTGTAAATGGAAGTAAAAAAATTGTTTTTAGTACTTAATTTGCAATTTTTTATTTCTTTTTTTCTGTTTTAGTAATTATAACATTAAACTATACATAACTCATATATATGAGTTAATATCTTTTATTGTTATGTAAAATTTCATATTTCTGTGTTAGCGGTTTCTGAGAAAAATTTAATTATTAATAATTCTTATAAAGGGTTCCATTTTTTTCTTTTGAAGTAAAGGACCCTAAAAACAACGAATTTTATACAAGCGTGGATGTTGCATGATAAAATATTTACTTAGTTTCATAATTATTTCGGTTGACGGTGGGATAATCTCCGAACTATATATACAAATTAATATATAAAGTTCAGAATTTTAAGGGCACCAAAATAAAGGTGAAAATATAATTTTATCGTGGTGTTTTCTATTAAATGAGATTTAGAATGTTTTTTAATACATCTATTTCTGTACTTAGCTGTACTCTGAATAAATAACTAAACCGTTGAGAATACCGTTAATCAATTAACCGTAAATAATTATTGGGTAAAAAAGGGTTTAAAATACATAGATCTATATGCCTATGTATGTGTAATTTTCAGATAACCGGCAAATGCTTGGCGAGTCGATGCTCATACTGAGTGAATATTAAATTTGATTGAATAATTCCATAGGTAAATTGAAATCGGAATATCGGAGAAATTATTAAATTATTATTCATTGACATAAAAATATGATTGCCGTTATCAACAATTACAACAACAAAGTAGTGTAAATTACAACAAAGTTGTGACTTAATTAGCGTGAAGGATACGTTGGTGTCTGTAAACAAAGTTACGTAAATAAATGCGCCGCCAATACCGCGATTATTTATTCATTACGTAAATAACTATAGTCTGACGAGAAAACACAAATAAATAACTATAGTCTGACGAGAAAACACAAATAAATATCTATAGTCTTACGAGAAAACGTAAATAACTATAGTCTGACGAGAAAACGTAAATAACTATAGTCTGACGAGAAAACGTAAATACCTAAACATTACTAAAATAATTTGTCTCTGTGTCTACATTTGAATTTATGATTGCTGCTTGTATTTTTATGCCTATAATATTCTATAGTGTGTTAAGCGTCAGGTAAAAGGTATCAAAATTTAAATAAAGAACGGAAAGAGAAGCGAGTATTTTTTACAATGTTACAGTGTTTTCTGCTAATTTTATAATAAACCATAAAAATTTTACTCTGCCCTTTCTGTTGGCAGATATTTTATGACAGTTTATTTTATTTATAAAGAAGATATTTGGAATACCTTATACGAATCCAAGTGACTTTATGTAAATACTTCGTTGTAAATTGTTTTGGACCGAGGTGATCGGGCGTACCGTGAATCTCAATAACGAGCGGTGTAAATAGCAAGTACATTGTTCAAATGTGCGAGTATGTTTATATAATTTGAATAGATGTTTTGCCGTTCTCATAGTGGCGGACGGCACGTGCGGCGCTACAGCTGCGGTAAAGCTAGCCGCTCGACGCGGCGTCCTTGATTCGCGACTTTTAATATTCGCTAATAAATTAATCCTAATGTATTCTGTAGCGAGCCTTACTTGTATACGTTTCGCTTTTCGCGACCCGCGAAATGAGCGCTCTTTGTGAGTACAGACTGTTTTACGTGTCCTGTGTGCGTGTGCTCCCTACATCTGTCATATGCGTGTTTCTGTTCCGGTGACCGTCTCGAATAGATATATAAATTCTACGGTCTATTTGTAATAATGATACACATATATGTATATATATATATATAGTGTATGTGTATATGTATATGTGTGTGTATGTATATATATATGTATGTGTATATATATATATATATATATATATATATATATATATATATATAATTTTTACTTTCTAGTTATAATCGTTCATCATCATTAGTTGTAATCGCGTACAATATGCGTACTTTTCTTATATGATAAAAATTCTAGTATTTATTTTATTTTAGGTGCTGTGGCATTTCACATACTTATGTGTGAGACGAACCTTATTATACTTTAAGAAAAAACAAACAAACGCGCGTCGGAACACGCGGAAAGTAGGATTCTGTAGAATTCTGTTAATTGAAGGTTCTAATGAAATGAGTCATTAATTTTTATTAATCTGAAAAATTCCCAATAAAAGCAGTTATTTAGATTTGTTTCAGATTTAAAAAAATCTATGTTTTATAAACTAAAAGACGGTTGAACTCATTACACGAACCGGGCTTTAAAATTAAAAAAAATTAAATGGAACCACAATTTAATTTTGAGAGATCTTTCCATTGTTACTGCACTCGATGGAATTCGCGAAAAAATAAATCCACCCTCAATGTACATGTATGGGGAGACGTATTAATCTAAAGAACCTCTTTGCAAAATTTTATCCAAATACATATGTCTAACTGTAAACAATTTATTAATATTTTTGAGTCTTAGTAATAAAACATATTAGTAATAAAACATACATACCTCATATATGTGAGTTAATATATTTTATTATTATGTACAATTTCATGTTTCTATATCTAGCAGTTTCTGAGAGAAACTGAATGATCTTATAAAGGGTTCGATTTTTCCTTTAGGTGGAAGGAACCCTAAAAACGACAAATATTACACAGGCGTAGATGTATCAAGATAAAATATTTACTCACAATTAAATTAAACTACTTGACGTAGTATTATTTCTACTTTATTTCATTTCTTTACCACGACCCAGGTTTCGTTGTATGACAACATCTTCAGGTGGGCTATTCGCAAACATTGAGTCATTCATATCAATCTTCGCTAATTACCCACCTGAAGATATAATGTAACGAAACCTAGGTCGTGGTAAAGAATTTAAATAAAGTAGAAATAATACTACATCACGTAGTTTCATTTAATTGTGAATAATGAATTTCTACAAAATTAACGCCAAATATATTCAAAATATCCATAATTATTTCGGTTCAAAAGAGGGAAAAACTTAAACATATTTTAAAAATTGTTAGACTGTGACAGGCGGACAGATATGAGAAATTAAATTATTCCTTGTTTCGTTATGGAACCCTAATAAACACTTGAAATATTTAACCAAACAGCCGCGCGGTTTATATTATTATTACAGATAAGTTACAACTTATTCGTATTAATAATATTTTTTCGTCCAACGAAGTTTGGAGTTACCTAATGTCTTTCAAAATTCAAAAACGGTGAAATACTTATGTCAAACTTAGTAGTTTTACTGTTCTATTCTATGTTTGAATCTGCATCACATAGATTTATCTTTGACCTGAATGTTTGAGTGTTGTGACACGGAATTTCCGTAGTAAATTATTTTTTAATTTAAAAAAACATTAATACACTGCATGTCAAAATTATGATGAAATTTTTGTTTATTTTTAGGAGCATAATAATGAAATCATGCAGCAGTTATTAATATGTCAATTTTACAAATTTCACGTGTCTCATAATTGCATTGTGAGACATCGAAAAAATGGAGGTAAATTGAATAATAATATCATTTTCGAAGTAATTGGGTCTAAAATTTTGTAAGTTAATAAAGAGTTTGGGTTTCATTAAAATTATACTTTCATTAAGTAAGTGATTTTGTCGTACTACACGTTCTTCGATAACATCAATTACGCCGTAGTTTAAGTGATGTTAGCGGGGTTTCAAAACATGTTGGTTTTATGATATTGTGTAGTCAATAAAATATATAACGTAACAAATTGAGATACATATTTGTGTTGCGTCATTTAGGAGTAAAGAAATAACAAAATTGTAGTCATATGTTTGAAAACATACATTTATATCGCATAGTGTATAATTATTTATTAGTATAATGACTTGTAAGAAAAGGGTCTTGTTGAAGATATAAATATCAAATAGTCAGCGACCAACTTGCGTTTGGGCGCTTTTTAAAAACCGCTGAAACCGATCAAAGCCACCAAAAGAATTATATTCTTTTATAAAATTAAAAGATTATTTCTTATTTTCTTTAAATCATCTGATATAATTAAACAGTCTTTAAACCTGTCACATGCAAGTCAACTTCGGAGGTCCGGTACACACTTTGGCACAAACTCATTTAAGGTTACACAGTATATCTATTAAACTATTTACAAATATTAATATTATTTTACGCCATATAAACATATTGCCTAGTATTTCCTTCAAAGGCGTAGACCTATAGTAAATATCTCAAAAACTATGATATTTAAAATTATCAATATAGTTCCAGTAAACATTAGGTAAACTTATAATTATAGTAATGATGTTGTTTTTGCATAATTTTGGAACATATCACTGTGGAACATGTTTTTGTGAACATTTGCACTAATATTTTAAAAAATATCTCAAATTCAGAAAAAAGTTATCCCTATAACTCCCTCTTTGAACTAAAACTCCACTTGACACGTGAAATTGAAAAAAAGAAGTACTCTATTTGCTCTCTCTAAAATTTCCATATAAACGTATTTTAGTGTTAACCATTGAGATCAATGCGGGTTAATATATTTTATCACTATGACAAATTGCAAGTTTCTACGTCAAACCATTTTTGAGGAAAACGGCTATGACAAACCGATAGACGGGTGGTAACGTGAGAGATCTTATAAGGGTTCAGTTTTTCCTTTGGAGGTACGAAACCCTAACAATCCAACGATGTCGAACGGACGACTTTTTCATCATAACGAGATTTATTCATAAGTTTATTTACGTTGAATGACGTAAAGACGTGTTTGCATGACGCGTTTGCGCATTTATTCCGGCTGATTTGCATGATACATTATGTTACCATCGGGCAAGGCCCCTATTGTGATACCACGCTCGCTGCGAGTGATACTACAACTAAAGCAGAACTGTAACAATATTCATGAACTTGGTAATTGCGGAGGTTGAAAACAGAAGGAGCTATCGAAGAAGTGTCATCTTTAAATAATAGGAGACGGATAGTGCAACGGATAAAAACTATGTTTTTTTATCGAAGAATAGAGACAGGATTGTCAATTCTGAAACATGTAGAACTTAACATAAAGTACATAACAACAATATACAGAGCATTATAAACGTTAAAATTATTGTGATTATAAAACAGTATAGTAACACACTTAGTGCGATACCGTGCGTTAGGTGTGTCGCATTGAAATATCAATATTGATAGTTTTATTACCTCTCAGACGTACGTATTTTCTGCACCCGGAAACTCATAATACGCAGAGCAACCGAACAAAACATTACGTAGAAGAAGCAGATAATAGTAATTAAATTGTTTACTGATTGAAATTACGTTTAAATGATAGCAAGTGTATATATATATATATGTGTGTGCGTGTGTGTGTGCGTGCGTGCGTGCGTGCGTGCGTGCGTGCATGTATGTATGTATGTATGTATGTATGTATGTATGTATGTATGTATGTATGTATGTATATATATTCATATAATATAGTAATAATTAAATTAAAATTATATAGCATGTTTAAACGTGTCGCAAACAGTATAATTTACCACAAAAGAAGCTCTGGATTAATCGTAGCCAATTTGATAAACACAGTTTACATAGTTTCAAAAATTGTTTGAGTATTCTTTTTCCAATATTGAAACAAAGTTCCTTATGGCACGGTAACCACTTGGCGAATGAAAGCTAGCCCAAAAAAGTGTAAGATTTCGACCTACATTTTTGCTACAGTATAAGCGTTTAAGTGTTTAAAAGCGTATGTCAATGTACAGGTATATTACTGCGGTATAGACGTGCGGCGTGCGTATCAGCTGTATTCGTTTAAGCGTGTGTGTTTAGCAATCCGTGACCGCTATAATACTCATAATCTCTCTTCACCATTTTCAAACTCGTGTTATTGTTATTACTTTTGAAAGTGATTCAGTAGAAGTTGAGGATGATGACGATGAAGTCAGATAAGTACCAGTTTAAAGTGACAAAAAGTGGATGATTTATTTTAAATTTAAATTGTGGTATCATTTTCTATTTGCATCGACAAAAGTTTGCACATATATTAACTGATACCAATACTAAATCATGCAATACTGTTCACGTATTGTGCAAGTTTCGAGACACTTCGATAAATTTAAATCCCAAACACATATGTCCTACTTTAATTACCACAAACCAATCAATTGAATTTTCTAATTTATTTATAATTATTTTATATTTTGATAATAATTAATAATAAAATGTTTATTTCCATACTTTAAAAAAACCATTATTAATTACAATTTTATTATCTTTCCTTCATATATTTCTTTTAATTTTTCATTTAATACTCACGAACGTTGTTAACTTATTTCATTATGCCTGTTATTTAATACATAATAGTGAAAGGAATTTCTTTCCAACCGTGTGTACCACGACACCTCTCGTTGGTTTTTGAATATTTCTATTTATTCGTTTATTCTATTTGTAGATTCTTTTTCTAAAATGTACGACGTATCGAAATTGTTGAGATTTAAATAATTATATGTAAAGATATACGCTATCAAAAGTTAAATGCTTATAGTGTGTTTCTATGTCGGGGTTATTTAAAGATGCTTCACCTGAGGATGTTGGTAAAATTAGACTAAAATATGACTTTATAAATGTAAAGATATGTATATAAAGACATAATGTTTTAATAAACTTTATGATTTTAGTTTGATCAAGCATTTTACATCCGTTTTCACAAGGGAGCCGGATTCGGACTAAAATACATAAAACCTCGTCAAAAATCGGAAGGGTTGGTAACACTGCATTCCGGTAACGTGTTACGACGTGTACTCGTCGTAAATTAACAAGGGATCAAGTTTCGGAGTGTTCATATCTTCACATATTTACTCAAATTCATGATGTGATTACGAGTTGGCTTTATTATTTAAACGATTTGCAGAGATTTACTGATTTTATTTATATTGCAATTGTTTTAATAATATTATATGGTTAGTTGGTTGTTTGTTAGCTGGTATGGCGGTAATGAAATTGATGAAATGTGCTGCAGGTCAGATAAATAAATATTTTATAAAAGATTAGTAAAGTGCTATTTGATTTTCGAAGTGCATACTAATCGTATATAGTGTAATATACCGTAATAATTTTCACCTTTTCTTTTAGTTCTCAAAACGATCTTCCGGAAATTCAATTTGACTGAAATTTAGCCACTACCTCCTACCCCTATATCAAATTTCAATTTGCTACCGCAACAAGTATCCGAGAAAAATCTTCTACGGGAGGCAAGCAGACAGAACCGAGGTGATTCCGTTGCTATTCTTGGACGGAACACTACAATAGAAGGAAAACATCTTTAATATTATTAGTTTCTTGTCTATACAAATATATACTATTTTAGTAGCGCGTTTGCGATCATTTTGAATGATGGGACTTTGTCGCAGCGCGTTGCACGTCTACACGTGTTGTTAATATGGAATACCCTATAAAATTTAAAAATTGACCAACAGAAATAAGAAAGTTAGAACTTCGTTAACTAATAATATAAATTCGTAACTGTATTTGTTTGTGTTTTTTTAACGTTGCAAGGGAGCAACGGATCGACGTGATTTTTTGCACAGAGATAATTAACAAGCCAGGAAATGACAAAAGCTATTTTTTATTCCGGGAAACCTCATACACAAATAGAATAACGAAACAACAGAATCACTCCCTTTAATCCCTAAATTAGATAGAAATATTTTTCTTTCAATTCGTATTTATATTTGATTACCCTTAACCATTCTAGATGGCGCTACATGCTTTAATTTCATCCTGTAAGTTTGTAAATATAATCGAGCGAAGCCGCGGGTAAAAGCTAGGTTACAATAAAACTCTCCAAGTAAGTTTAAACGCTCATGCTATTGTGTTTATAAAACAATGCGGTAACGTGTTTAGTTCGATAGTATTATAGCGATACCGTCCATTAGGTCGATTGCATTATGTACTGGAAATGTCAATATCGAGAGTTTTGTTACCGCTTACATGTGAATATTTTCTGCATTTGAAATCTCATGAAGCGTAGGATTGACTAAATGATACAGCGATGTGGTATCGATGTAGCTTTTGTCGGATCTTTTGGCGTGATTAAATAGGGGATAATCTCGTCGCGTCTCGGACGACCCGACATAAGTTACCGGCGACGAGGGCGCGCGCCCCTTATTTATGGTCGCGCAGGCCCCCATCCTCGCCAATGAAAAACGACTATTTCACTTCCATCCTTGACTTCCTTGAGTCGCGTGTTTTGCGCTGTGTTGGCTTATATGCGGTCGTTTAGCTTTTGCAACGTGGAAATTGTCATAATGTTTTATAGATATTATTGTTATTTCACGTTTTATATATGGAATTGATACTATTTCCTTCATGCGTGAAAATTGTTTGTAATGTATAATTGTTGTTGAGTTAACTTGGTTTTTAAAACCAAGTTCCGGTACATTTTTGACGATGTTTATACACATGTCAAAAATAAGTTTGGGTTAAGTCTTAGCGACAGTCGGAGCTGTTTTTCTTTCATATCAGCATGCGCTAGCGACTATAAAAATCTGTAAAGTTGTGAGCAAAACGGGATATTTTTCTTTTAGCTAAAATTTAATATATTAACCTTTTTAGTGCTATGATTTTTTACTCATATATATTTAAAAATGCCAAAGACATCTTTTGTTTTTGATGTCATTGACCCATGTCTCGAAAAAAATTGTATCTCTTCCAAAAATTATCCAATTTTAATAATTTTTTCGGTGTTTTCTTAATAAAAACTTGTACAAAGATGATAAAATATAAAGAAAATTATGGAAATATATATTGTGAACAAAAATTATAACAAAAACTGAAATCAAGGTCACATAGTATTTTCGCAGTCCGGTACATCCTCCGTATCAGCAAAATAATTGTTATCGTCACTATTATCACTATCACTCAAAATTTGCATTACGCCAAATTGTGTATTTTCGTATTCCGACATTATGGGTTAAATTTTTTCTTTTCCTGGATCCTTTTTATATTGTAATTACTAATAATATTATAATATGAACTTTATGTAACACGCAGAAAGATAAAAAATTAGCGATTTGTGCGAGCAACCTCCCCTACCGCGCGCTAAACAACTGATTTCGCGAGCGCCATCGCGTTCGTGGCAAATTTAGTTAGTACGCCCAAGAGCGCGATGGCGGTCGTCGGCACTCAAACGGTTAAGTAAAACTCGTTAAAGAATCGTGAATTTACATACAAATTTTATTGTTATAAATTTTCATTTAATTTTATCGGTATTAACTGGATTATTGAGTTAATAAAACTTAATTTGAGTGAGGATAAAATTTTGCATACGCATTTTAAATATTTTATAAATTTCATAGCAACTTGCAGAAGGAGTAATAGTATTATTTAATTGTCTTGTCGCCAGACGGACACGCTGTAAAATATAATTATAAAAGTGATAAGCCTAAGTTGACTTGTACAATAAATGGCTAATTTTACTATGAAGATATAAGTTTGATTAAATTCGAGCACTTCCGAAATACCTTCTAATGCGAAATTACTCGTAGCTAAATTAAGTACGTACTTGTTTTATATTGGTATACTTCGTGGTACTTTGTTATCCAATGAAACAGAATAGAAGAATGTATACAGAAACTCTTCGCGTTACTTTCCTTGCAGACTTAGTGATGGAAAGTGGGATGGGAGTGATTGGTTTATTACAGTTAACATGATCCCTCTTCCATTTTTCTGTGAAAGATAGCTACACATCATTTATAACATGTTCGTTATTAATACATGTATGTTGTATGTTCTGAGGTCATACATCAAAAATTTGTTAGATTGTAATGTTTTTAAGCAAACAATAAATTGTTTATCTTTAAATCTATTTACTAATCTTAGAGTATGATCATCAAATGCGCATTGTTCGCAGTATTAATTCCACCAGTCACATATCCTAGTTTAACGTATTTTTCATATTTTCAAAAAATTGCGAACGGTTGTTGCAGACAGTGATCATAAAACAACTCGAGTATTCAAAAATATATAGGTATTAGAACCGGACTTAAGCTTTTTGTTATAGTTAGCCAGGAAGCAATAAAACCATTCGGTTTTGTACCACAATTTTATGGAGTTGATTCGTCTTCAAAATATACAAATCTATTTAATATACTTTTGTCATTCTCGATGAGAATGCAGTAGGGCGATAAATAGGATAACATACAGTATTGTCAATATACACCACGACGATATTTAGTATTTTTGTTAATTTTTTTTAATTAACATTCAGTTTACCATCTCTGTATCTTCAACATTTTACTTGGTTGTCAATTTTTCCCTTTTGTTTCATAAAGCCGAAGACACTAAAACATTACGTGCAAAAATAATCCATCGAAATAAAATTAACATATGTACAACATGTGTGTAATAAACTGGTCAATACGTATTTGTTAACAAATATGCGTCTATGGAAATTGGTGGAAGCATGAAATTTTTTATGAAAACTATACATTAAAAAAATATTCCGCGAAAATATGCGGAGTCTTTTAAGGCCTTGAATGAGTAACAAACATCTAAACGCACTTCGTGGTTATTAGTATTATGCGCGAGCGAAGCCACCTGTAACTTCCTATATTTTACTTCGCGTCACAAACTGGCAAATTTGATTGTGATTCGTTATTCGTTTATATAGTTGTTAAATAGAAAAAAACTAACTAAAAAAACAATCACATTTGTAACATTAGTTAAGATAAAAGAATCCGCTTGAAAAAAGCAAAAAGGACTAAAAGTAACAAGAAAATTCTAATTTAATGTTCCGATGATCTATTTGACTTGATCATGGAATTGCTTGAAGTCTTACGTAAGTATATGGCGACACATATTGTTGACTTGTATAATTCCCTGTTATTAATCGGTTTGACTATTGACACGTGTGACTTCATTACTTCACTTATCTCGTTGTTCCTGTAATGGAAATAAAGAACAAAATATAAAAATATTGATGACTTATAATTTATATATAATATTTATAATCTATATATATATATATATATATATATATATATATATATATATATATATATATATATATATATATATAATTTATCTATATAAAGGTTAATGACATGATTTCTCACGGAGAGCCAATTACAGTCTTCCACAGCAATAAGCTCTCAACATGGAGTGTGTTGCTTGATTGGAGATATTGTCTTGTAGTATTAAGTCTGTCTAATGTTTGTTTGTATACGTCGAAGTCTAAATAAATAATAGATAAATTTATCACTATTAGTGACAGAAAGCAGTAAAATATATTCTGTTATATTGGCATCAGTTTGTCTTTTTCCAATTATTTTTTACCACCTACGACAGTTCATAGGCCAATTTTTTTTCATTCCACGCCACCTGAATTTTATGCAGAAGCTATCTACTCTCTGCCAATACGTTGGGAACATGTAGTACAAAATGATGGAGATTATTATATCGACGGTTAATTACTTTTAAATTGAAAATATAATAAAAAAAATATAACATTAATGACCATTACTACGGTCATTACTTATTAGTCAACCCAATACTTTGTATGTCTTTATGATTTTCTTCTTATTTCAGCGAATGTCTAGCAATTATAGTAATAGCTGCATGTTGACTTCCAAAAGCCGCTTTGGAAAGCTTTACTTCTTTGTTACATAAAAGAGAGAAGCCGCGTTGTTGCGTGTCACGACTAGCGTTAATTTACTTATTAATTCATGTTTTAAAATAGTAGTGCAATTACTACAAGGTATTTAATTTTTTTTTAAATACCTAATTTAAAAGTAATGTCTCCTGTGCGTAAGCGTGTAAGCCATGCACCGTTGTCGGCTCGATGACAGTATGTTATTAGAGTTTTCTCTCTCGCCGTAGTTTCACCGGCTGCCTTCTCAACATCCGCTAATTGGAGTGCAGTGGGCGCATCGTTGCACGAACGATATCTAGTCTCAATTTCACCTTGTGCCTACTCGGCCGTGCTCGTGCGATTTACCGCCGTTGTTTTGTTTTTCACCGAGTGGCACTCTGCACAAGATCCAACTTCGCTTCAAATGTAACGACCCTGTAACCATTTCGAATAGGCTATTACTTTTATTGTTATAGTCTGATAGTCAATAAGAAACGAATGAAGGTTTTCGATGCGAGATTTGACTGTATCTATGTCGTTGCCCGTACCGATTGTCAGTTCAAATTTGCCGTATTTTATAATCAAATTTATAATAAGTTCTTACGACGACATGCGCAGAACAAAATAAATATTTTTTTTACTTCTAGAAATAACTGCTTTTGTATTATTTTACTTCAGTACCGGACAATGGAATGGACTGACGATTCCAATTATTTCAATGCTTAGTAGAATGTTATGGATCGAAATAAAAGTGAGTCATTAGACTTTACTCCTTTGTGTTTTCCTTGTATTCAACTTACGGTGGTCGACGCAATAGCGTAACTTATTATAATGACCATCATTATGAAAATACTAGTTATACCATTTCATATTGTTAGAAAAAAACGAGCACATCTCAGGTGGAAATGTTAAGTTTATCGCTAGTAGGTATATAGATTAATGTGTTCGCTGAATTTTTGCAATAAACTAACCTTGTCTTTTTTATTTCATGCAAGCCCGTCGACGTGGTAAGTAATGAATTAAATTTATTTATACATAAGTTACTATTTTAATAAAAAAAATCAAGCCCTCATGAGACACTAGGTAGATGTGGAACATCTTAGAAACCGTAGCGCAAATGTAGATTTAAACCATGCAAGCATTATAACGCCATCATCGAAAAATATTGCCAAAAATATTTTATACTGAAAAATAATTATATTTATAAAAAAATAAGCTTAGCAATTTATATAAAAATTTCAACAAACATATATATGCAATATATATGTGGGTATGATTTTTGCTTAAGGTGCGAGAGGTCCCGGATTCAAATCCCGGTCGAGCTATATTTATGTAACGTTTTTAACGTTATAAGACAGTTTAATGCAATATACCCATATAAACGAGCTAGCCGAATTAATTCGGAAAGAACTGAAAAAGAAGCGCAATTGACTGAATGGCAGACAAGACGCGAAGCTGGCCGAATTAAGTTGGAAAGAGACGACACCAGACGAAAATGGCCGAATGGAAAGGCGCGTCTTGCCATCAGAACATTTTAACTCCAATCCTAATACGCCATTAGATGTTTCACATCAATAATTATTACCAAAATACAATTTAACAATAATATTTCACGTATATGTTTCCTTATGTTGAAAGTAACATTAACGTTACGCACTAATAGTACTTAGTACGAGCATCACTCGAGTGAAAATAGGATTTTTAGTTTTGCACGCGTACAGAAAATTCCTATTTTTAGTCACCACAAAATATTAACTTTCTCATCACTGACTTGAAGATTAGAGAGAAGCCCGCGCTTTAATTCGCCAAAGCTTTGTATTAATCTAACGATTATGGAGAAAAGTTTGTAAAATTTAATCAACGAAATTTGCAAAATATTTGAAGATATGAGAACTGACGGAATGATACTGTGATTGGAATCCGCCATCTACTGAACAATAGGCTAATGAAATTTTTTATGTTACATACAAATCAATCTTTTTTTATTCCTCCCAGTGGGAAATCATAAAATAATTAGTCAATGCAGTACACAAAGATGTTGGAAGACGCGCGCAGCCCGCTCTCTACTAGATATGCCACGTCTGTTCAAACATCGTGTCACGGAATTGTGCAAATGCACACTTCAAGCGAGAATGCATCAGGTCTTTGTGTGAGTAGGTTAAAAGTGAGTGTATTGTTTATATTGCTTAGTGTGCGTGCATCCAAATGACACGCAAGGTTTCGTACATATGGCATATCTAGTGAGAGCGGGCCGCGCGTTTATTCCAATATATTTGAGTGTACACGTTTAACAATCATACCAGTTTTCCGTTCATTAGTTCTTTAAAATAATTTTCGTGTCACTTAAAAAAATTTCCGAGAGGCAAGTTTTCAACAAATTTGTCTCTGTGTTAATCTTAAAACGTGATTATATAACAAAGACATCGTACATATTATAAAAACAGAAATTATACAACAAAATCGGGAACAGAAATTTAAAATGTTGAAATAGCTAAATATATATCTCTATCGAAAATTTTACATCGTATTTTGTAACTAATGCATATACATAATTTAGAAAAGTTACGTTAGAATCATTAGACGTATATCGTTAGAATCACTAGACGTATATCGTTAGAATCACTAGACGTATATACACATGTCAAGCGGTCCTATTATTTTATTACTAGTATTGTACTATTTTTGATTTCTGTAAATACTTTGTTTAGAATATCTGTGTCTAAAGTTTTGTTTGAATACGTTCTAAAACATTTTTAGGGGCGTAAGTAAATGACGCAATAAATAAAAATATTCACACGGCATTTTGCTCGTGTGAATGTTTTACCTGAGTATGTCTATATGTTTGTACGTGATATTTTACGTATAGGTTTGTATGAATTATGTAAACTTGCCCTTTATTTACGAAAGAATATTGTTTATGGCATTGATGTACTTGAGGGAATGATGGGAAGTGTGAAAGTTCAGCGATAAATATTACATTTTAATTAAATTTATTTTCCTAAAAATCCATTACATCGACAGATAAATAAAAAGTCTATCAACTAAGAGCAGAACTCGCATTCCTTACACATTTAAATACTTACGAATATTTAAGGGTACATAGTATTTCTATTTATAAGTATTAATTTATACAACGTAAATATGTTGCCTACTGTATCTTTCACAGGCATAAAACAAAACAAAGTTTCCCTATAGGTACTAAAAAAGTAACAAAGTTTTCCTAGCTTCTAAAACTTTAATTTTTTCATAATTTTAGGTCGACTAGTTTCGGAAATAACATATTTTTTTCAATATATTTCGCTAAATATAATATCTAAAATTATAAAAAAATATGTAATCATTTTCGATACCCTGTCACTAGATACCCTAAGCCTACATTATATAGTGAAATTTAAAAAAAAATTTAATTTGCCTCCCCCTAAAATTTTGTTAAAAATATGGTTGATTGTTAGCTATTGCGATAGGTACGGAGTAAAATGTTTTATTACATACTGTGACATATTTAAAATTTTTACGTCAAGTGGTTTTTGAGAAAAACGGCCTGCACGAACAGATACGTCAGTGATCTAAGGGTTCCGTTTGTCCTTTTGAGGTATGGAACCCTAAAATGTGTCCTTGCTTTAATGTCAGAATATTCCTAAATCGTCTCCATATCGTTGTATTAGTTTAATTAATGTTATTGATTTTATATATTTTAAACCTTTCGCCGCATGCAGAACATTGCTGTAATACCGTACGTTACTGGTGTTTTTTGAGACTATACATAATTATTGTATGGTACTAACTATGACTAATGATATAAATGATATTGATCTAGTAATGACGTAATGCATGGAATATTTCTCCGCTCCTGGGAAAGGTTCCTCATATTGTGGCTGTCACTGTAAAGTAGCGTGCGGTTATTACTTGTTATAGTCCCACAGTGTAAGGGTTAAAGTTGTCCCTTCAAAAATATATTTTTATCTCGTGAATAAGTATGTTTTTTTTTAAATCATGATGAAATTAATTTGTACATTTCCAAACGTTGCGTATGGGGTATGAGACAAATTAATATCAGTTATTAATTTATAATCTGTTAAATTTCGCTCGCAACATGGTAATACGTAACCGATCGTCATAGAACATTGTTGCGTCGAAACAATAAGAGGACCGCGGCGTCGGAGGCCATGCGAACCTCGTCCGCTAATTGCAATTAGTATTAGCCGCTCGCGGAGTCGACCGCGCCACGCCGCAGCACTCGTGTCGTTACGTCCGCAGCGTCGGGTGCCTCGTCGCTAACGAACGATTGCATAACGTTTTAGTATTTTAATCGGTAATTTCATATAGCATTATTTTTATTTGGCGTGAATACGTCGATTACATTCACAGCAAGTTTGGTAGCCACAAGTACTGTAGTCACCGGCATCTCGGATGTCGATTAACGAAGGTCAATTGAAACTAACCACAGCCACGATTATTTTACTTATATATATATATATATATATATATATATATATATATATATTTCTGTTTAGTTATTTAGGTATTATTGACCACAGTACATAAACATTCAAAATAAACTGTAGTTTGCCGGGTTTCGTACTTCAAATAATAAAGAAACTGAATCTCAGTAGTTTCACTCGTTTACCCGTGCGACTACTTACTAAAGAATACAGTAGTTGACTCACTGTAAATTTTGATATTTTTCGTAGAATATTGTGAAATATTAGTTAATTAAAAACTCAAAAATTTATAAAAAAATAAGCCAGTTGTAGGCTTCTAAATTTGAAGATACGGATAGAGTTGTGTATATCCCTCTCTCTTTTCCTCTTGTCAATGTAATGTGCAATATTAAAAATGACCTCACAACACAGTATTGCCGTCCTTGTCTAAAGATTACATTGAAACTTTTATAACTCGGTCAATTTTTTAGATTATTAAAAAATGTTCGCCCTTCATCAGCTTGTACCTTGAAATTATGATTAATGAAATAAAAAAAATTTAGTCAAATACCCAATTTTAAAATGTCGAAAGAGACTGGCAAAAGTCTATATAGTGTTGAGCCCAGGTGTCACAACAATAAAAATAACACTTTTAAATGAGAATATAAAAAATAAGCTTTTTAAAAGTTTTATTTAACTCGTCAAACAGACAAATGAAAACCTTGTATTTTTTTTAACCAAAAGTCAGTAATATTTTTTCCTAATAGTTTGTAATTAGTTTGCTATTTCCACGGAACACTTCAAATCGGCAAGATGAAACAAAGTGTAGATTAAGTTTCGTTGTGTCCTCTGTACACAGATATAACATCCGTAACACTGGCAGGTAGTCCTGCGAGAAAAATCGTATTGGGTCGTTGAAAAAAGCCAAATAACACTAGAAAGTAGCGAAAACTATATTCATTTTGACAACAACAGACCGAATGTCAATATCAGTTAACAGGTTATTTTTAATTAATTGGGGAAGTGGCTATAAACTAAAAAAAAAGCACTTGTTTTCTCGTTTCTAAAAAGCCACCAGACACTTCGTTACATTTTTGTTGTTTTTTTATTTCTTATTAACAATTCTTAGTATATTGAAAATATAATACATGCGTGTTTATAAAGATAGCCTTTTTCGTTTTGTATTGTGAACACAAATTTTATTTGGCGTGAGGTTAGAAGTATGATAGACTAAATAAGTTTTTGAATTCAGACTATTAGTTTTTCGAGATTGGATATGGTATAAATATTACTAATCAATTCCAAAACGAACCTTACTTATAACGATGTTATCTAAACTCTATATTTCCACCTTTTTATTTTTGACTGTTCAGTTTCCACTCAATAACCAAAAACGTCATGCCAATATTTATTACTAAAGCAATTAAAAAAAGAACCCGAACGTAAACTAAACTTATTGCTCAAAAACTATGGCTTTTATAAATTTGCCAATAAATCAAGATTAAATACTTGAGACTTATATTAGGTAAATTACAGTAGTCAGTTTTAATATATGTGCATTCCGTTCGAAAAATTGAATAGTAATAGCTGCCTAGCAGACGTAGAGTAGTCGATGTTATGACTATTATAATAGAGACTGCCGTTTTAGGCAAATTACAGTAGTCAGTTTGAATATACGTGCATTTCATTCGAAAAATTGAATAGCAATAGCTGCCTAGGAGTTGTAGAGCAATCAAAGTATGACTATTATAATAGAGACTGCAGCTTTAGGCAAATTACAGTAGTCAGTTTGAATATACGTGCATTCCATTCGAAAAATTGAATAGTAATAGCTGCCTAGGAGTTGTAGAGTAATGATATTATGACTATTATAATAGAGACTGCAGTTTTAGGCAAATTACAGTAGTCAGTTTGAATATACGTGCATTCCATTCGAAAAATTTAATAGTAATTGCTGCCTAGGAGTCGTAGAGTAATCATGTTGTTATGACTATTATGATAGAGACTGCCGTTTACTAAAGGGAGTAGTCGCCATACATCTTATCACGATGTTTTAGTACGCCAAATAAGTAAAGATAACACAAGAATAGTGTAAACACACGCATCGCTATGCAGACAAACGGCACAACGTTTTCAGATGTATAAGTAGTACGATGATTTTTTAAATAACGCATAATTTTTTAAATAATTGTTAATACGTATTTTGATTTTCTTAATTTTCACATGACTGTATATAATTTTGCGATGAAGTGTTTCTTCGCAAATGGATTTATGTACACCGTACGGACGTACGAATGAGAACCGGATATCTGAGAACGATTAAATTTTGACTATATGACTACTTGGAAACTAAACATAAGAAAATTGGACACGCTGGCCCATAATAGAAGACACTTTTCCTACACTTCGTTTGCAAATTTTGAAATATTAGTAACTATTTGGCCCGTGTGAACAATTCACAAGTCACCGAATAACTAGTATGAACTTTCTAGCGCAATAAATATTTAATTTCAAATAAAAAGTAAGGGGTAAAATATATGATATTTAGTTAAACAGATTATCAATAGATGACGCTATTTAAAATTTAAACATCTTTGAGCAATAATATATAAAGATATAAGCTTCGCTAGCGTGGTATTGGGAAAATTGTAAAAACAAATTTTTACAATTTTCCCAATACCACGCCGCTTGAGTTATGCGATGGTAGTCTGGACTAAAATACCTTACAATAATTAACACATAAATCTGGCACGTTACATGGAACATGTTCCACATTTAAAAATTAAATTAATAGCAGTAATCAGTTGTTCGTACGCGGGCTTAATATTTTCTGCGTTTATGTTCAGTGATCTGCGCTTGTAAAATAATGATATTAAATAGCCTCTCTTTTAATCTAGTATGTATATTATCAATTTGCAAAATGTCATTAAAATCCTTTGGACCCTTTAAGGGTGAAAGAACAAAACAAATAACCAGACAACGTTACACTTTTATTTTGTTAGTAGAGATTTCACGCATATTCGTAGATAAATAAGGAAATGCTAGCAAAACTTTAAAAATGATACAAACTGCGGGATGTACTTCGTTTGATTGTATTTTTTTTTATTTATTATTAAAGTGGAACTTTTCTTTTAATGTAATATAGTAGAGAAAATATGGAACCGGCGCACGAATAAAGCGAATATAAGATTAAAAAGGTTTCAAATAGTATTTTAACCTTAAAAGAGATCGTATTTTACGAAATTTCCTTGTCCCGACTAACGCCTGCTGCCATCGGAATTTTTTATTTCGATAAGCTAATGGCTTTGTTAAATTAATTTTTTTACTTACTGGTTTTTGAAAAATTAAATTTGGAACTAAAGTTAAAGATCGGCCGTTCAGTTTTTAGAGTTTATAGGCATATCAATATGTTGGATAGTAACAATCAAGGTTGGCTAAATCTCTAGGTTAGGTGGAAAGTAGTTTCCAGAAAATAATAACGATTTTATCGAATAGTTAAGAGTGATCAGAATATCTATCGGTCCTAGATTTCCTAGCATTCGTGCGTTTTTTACATATCTTTAACAGTAATATTTGCAATGATTAGCCCGTATTGCTTTTCGTACCTAGAATATGAATTTTTTTATCTAATTGTTATCACAACACATGAGGAAATTGAAATTTAAGTTGCGGATTTGTTTGAATTACAAGTGTTGGTCAAACATTTACCGTTTTTTGAAGGTGTACGTACGATTCTCTTATCGTTTTGTGATAAAAGCACCACATTATCGGACGAAAGACCGTGACGTTTACTAATAGCTTGAGGAATTTATCACTATTTATGAATTACGACGTTAGCAAAATTGTCTATCGACTGTCCGTCATGATGACCTGTAAATATATGTTACGAACTGTTTTCAATGCGGCGATACATGAATTTTGTATTAATTAACTGCAAGTACTTTAACGTTTATTTGCAAGATTAATCTAAACAAACATACATTTTACGTATTTATTTAATTTCACGGCTTTCGAAATAAGATTTACAAGCAATGCCAATTGCTGACAGATATGCACCCAACCTGGCGTTGAAGTAGTGAATATGCAAATTCTTTTAGAGTTCAGTCGTTTAAATTTTTGACAGGAAAAGTGGCTTTCATCATAGAATTTTAATGGACAAAATACAAATCATGGAATATGTCAAATATTAGCATTTAAAATTTCACGTATTTAAAATGTTGTGCTGCCATCGAATGTTTTAAATCTTTTGAACGATTCACCGCGTCAAGATTTTAGTAGCTTCAATGTAAATCGTAATTGCAATTTGCCAACGATACTCAAACTTTTCGTCCGCAGAGGATGTAGGGATCTCGACTAAGAGATTCATAGTAAGGTATCAGATTCATAGTGAGGTATCAGAGATTCATAGTAAGGTGTCAGAGATTCATAGTGAGGTGTCAGAGATTCATAGTGAGGTGTCAGATTCATAGTGAGGTGTGTCAGAAGAACTGAATATGTAAACGAGTGTAGCGCTATATTATTGCCATGAATCTGAATAAAAAGTGATAATTGAACAAAATTTTGTTGCTTTTTAGGGTTCTCTAACCAAATGAAGAAGAACTATTATAATTTCGTCAATTTCAGTTTAAGACCGACTGCGATAAAAATATTTACAGAAAAATATTTATTTAAATAAAGTCTGTAGTAATATTTCCTGTTACGGCATTACCGCGGGATATGGGTCTCGAAGTTTTTTATCCTGTCCTCATGCTCTCACCGACTATATATACAAAAGACTGGAAAAAAACAAGGAAGCGCAGCATTCAATTAAGTATTTTAATGCAAAATTATATTTCTCAAGCGTGTAAAAGATAATATACAGAGTAAAAAAAGTTGTATCAGTTTAATAGAAATACCACTTCGCTTAAATGTTTTAACTTTTATATGTAAAGCTAAGCGTGTGCGAACCCTTGTAATGTGAATTTTATCTCTTTTTGAACCGATTAATTTTAATATTGCTCGTTGAAATACACAAAATGTTATTTACTTTTTGTCGTAAATATATTCGTATAATTAGCAATAAACTTGTAATTATCAAAAACAGTGTAATTATCATGTACACGCAACACTAGATAAATTGTTGCATTGCAAAACAATCACTGCAAACATTGTATTTACAAGTAGTACTCTGGAAAAGGCAATTCAAATCGAAAGTATTTCCAAATTATTTTAGGGTTAAATAATAGTTTACCATTGTTATATCACAGGAAGTGAGTACAACCCCAAGGGGTGTACTCACCTTCTAAGGGGGAAAAAATAATCTAGATTTCAGAATCAATAGAGTTAATGCAAGTAAAAAAATTAATACATTTTTTTTCAATCAGTACTTTTTGATATTTGGAAAACAGCGGTTTGAAATTGATTAATTTTTAGCAACAAAAAATAACATGTTTCTAACCCGTTCTCGTTTAATATTTCAGACAGTGTCAAATTTAACGAAAGTGATAAAAACACAAACTATTTAGTTCTTTAGTTATTTCAATAGGCAGTTAAAAGTCACAGCAGCTTTGCCAGGAAAGAAATATCTCACTTTTCTCTCGAAATAACGGAAAAATGGTAAGGTTTTTCGCAAAAATGCAATGAAATATCCATTAAAGTAAACAAAAGTCCGTTTAAAATGGTTACTGAGTAAATCTTCAATTTACTCACTTTACCCATGTTTAATTGACTACCTGTTACGAGTAGTAACCCTCTTAAATTAATTGTTTTAAATGTATACAATTTTTGAAAAATATCAATACCTTACTTCACATTTTCTAAAGTTAGGAAAAAATAATCGAGATTTTTTAAAATTTTTTCTGAGGAGTTTGACAAAGGCAGCACGAACACGACACTCTTGAAATGTATTATTATTTAATCCTTGTACTTAGGTCCTGATTTCAAATTATTATAATTTTTATTTTTGTAAATACTAGATGTCCAAACTCACAACACGTCTCGTTAACAGAGCTATTAACATAAATACATTGTTATAAAATTATTTTCAGAATATATGGTTTATTTTTAGTTGAAGATATTGCCATATCTACAGTTGTTTGCTCATTTTAAAATAAAAACAAGTGTGTTCTTTTTTATATGGGTAATTTTAAAAATATTTACATCCATTTAAATGTATTGTAATGTGTTTGTGTAAGTTATTGATTTCAATACGTAAAATTGTATCGAAACTCACAAAAATGTGTACTGAAAAGAATTTATAAATAAAATTACATCAACCGCAATCTTATCACTTTGACTCTGAATGTCGATATAAATATAACAAAGTTTACGCCGGATACGTATGTTTTTATAACAATCGTATTATTTTTTTTTAATCTTGCCCCACTACAACGGGAGTTTATGGCCTTGATCAGCTTATCTAATTTTATATTTAGTAGTAAGCTTATAAATGTAAAAACAAACGCAAAGCGCAGGGAGGAGTGCCTGTTAAACACGGCAGATGGTGCGATTAATACATGCGGATATGTCGGACAGTAAAGTTTGCAAATTTGTAATTTAATCCAAGTATATACATAGCTACTGATTTCGGACCTCTGTATTTTATGATAAATGCTTGAACAACGCTGTTCAAGCAAGTTCCCCTTCCTACATCAAAGAAAAACGGAATCCTTCCCAGTCAAAGCGTGTCCGCGTATTTCAGAAATAGTTTGACTTAAAATCTTGAAATTTGGCATAGTAATAAAACCTATCAACCTGTTCAAATCTCAGTAGCTAGCATTCAAAAATGTGTATATGGAATTAAATATATATAATATATACTATATTAGTAGCAAAATTAAGCATTCAATTTTTTTATGCCATATAAAGTCTGTGATATCATTTGATAAGGCTAGTTATAAAGGTATCAAAAATATTTTATCTTACCCAGTTATTTCTGAAATTACTCAACCTAAAATTATGTTAAAGTAGTATTTTAAGAAGTCTACGGAAATCTTCTAGAAAAGTTATGGCAATTATCCTAGATGTTATATTTTTAAATATGTGTTATGACTGTGAAAGATTAATATTTATAAAAAGTTTACGTGTAAGGAATCCTCGTAGTGCGAGTCCTAATCATGTTCTTCAGGTTTTTAATAATACAAAAAGTATAAAGAAGAAAAAATCCATCGATCAGTGACAATGTTTATGCATGTTGAAGTGTACCTACGCAATTAGAAATATATCGGTTTAAGAATTTATGAGAAATCGCAGTCACAGATTAGAAAAATAGTGTTTTTATAAAGACGCGGTTTAAGTTTCGAGGCATTTTATGGAAAAAAAATTTGTAATTAATATTTGTTTTTATTTGATTGGGTATATGCTGGCAATGAGCGATATATAATTGGAATTTATTCAGGCAAATTCAAAGGGGTGACTATCGTTGTACGTATAGCCACCGCTTGACCGAGTTTCGCCCGCAGCAACAAACTTAGGAGAACGGTCATGCGTTAATTTTTTTTTTCCGATCTACTTAAAATGTGTAAAAATATATTTAAAATAGTATATTTCAATAAATTTAATTAAACAAATTGATTTTCCCAAAACTGTAACTGGCTTAACTCCGTAAGTTTGTTTCCTGTAAATTATATAATGCGTAAGTAGTTATCGAAGTTTTTATCACGATCGTGAATTCAATAGGTGGATCCGTACAAATCACGATCTGTATATACAATTCAAATTAACACAATCTGTTTTGCACTGAAACTTACTAAATTGAGCCACTTTGTGACGCCTAGTTTGTAGTTTAAGAATAGTGATTGACAGTATCTGTAATATCTAAGCGATTTCTATTTTCAAAGAAATAAGAAATCGTACAAAAATTGCGTTGAAAAGTTGATAAAAATATAGACTTTGTTATGGATATTTAATTATGTTTATATATTCATTTTGTAATGCATTATTTTGAAATACCTTATTCACTTTCAGCGTAGTGATTTTATTTGAATAATCATTGTTTTTATAAAGTACACGCAACGTTGAATGAAATTCGTAAAATTCCGCAGTTATATTTGTATATTCTACTATTTTTACTTCGCTTATTTAGCTTTTACTTTTAAGCATTTGCCATATTTGTATCGAATTTTTGGTTCCTTATGTATTCTAATATAACAACATTCATGTACCTATGTTCGTCTATAACTGATAATCCACTCAGTTGAGACCGATTTGATTTTAGTTTTCGTGGTAACGTAGTTTGTCTTAGATTATAGGTGATTTACCTTAATAATACCTATGTGGCTACAATGTACGAACTAGTGCTAGTTCACCTCGAGAAAACCAATGTATCAATAACTCAGTGCTCATTTACACTTAGTACATTTGTACCAAAGTCCAATTTTCTTCAAAAGAACAAATGATACGAACCTACGAACTAATGAATTTAGTTCATTTATTGTACCTTCACTTTAGCTCAACGAGCATCGTAGCACATTGTACATTTACTACGAATGAAAACGAATGTTAAATGTTACGAACCTACGAACTAATGTATTTAGTTCATTTGTTGTCCCTTCACTTTAGCTCAACGAGCATCGTAGCACATTGTACATTTACTACGAATGTTTGTAAAGTTAACACGAACTTTAGTATAAAATAATATGTTGCAAATTATTAACTGGTAAATATTATTCACTTTAACAATATTTAATATGCACAATATCACGCAAACAGTTGAAAATAATATAATTGGCATTTCTTAATAAAAAAATTGTTTTATATTATTACTCGACATTAACTGTGAAACGCAATACTGCACACGTTGTCCTATTTTCTTTTTAAAAATGAACTAACATTTAATTGTATTACTATTGAGTGCTTTTAATGAACATAATTTTTTAGATATAAAATCTTAAATAGTATAAATATTCAATAATTTGGGAAGAACTCGTGAATATTGTACTTCAAATTAACACGAATGATGTTCCGTTGTCTCGTTTATGATCTAACGTTTGTCTCTCTTCTGTTAATCTGATGGTTAATAAGCGACAGGGCATGTAATAAAGGTATCATATCACGGGCGCGCGGCGCTGTTGCTCCATTTTAGATTTTACTGTTTTAGTGAACTAGTTCACTATGTCACGTGAACTAAGAGCCAATGAAACATTTTTATATATAGTTACTTCATAGTATGTTACGTATAGATTGAGCAGTGAAGCGCGACTGTAACGTTGTCTGAAAATATGATATTACGAAATCTTACATGTATGGAAAAAAAATGTGGATACAAATATTAAGAAATACTCTATGGATAATCCTGTTGTAAGTCTATCTGGCCTTTAAAGCATATTACTTTATTTTTCATAATATTACAGAGACAGCTGAATGGAAAAGAGGCGTATATAATTACGAAGATTTCGAGAGTTATGATT
This sequence comes from Druceiella hillmani, assembly GCA_039881145.1. Classification (NCBI taxonomy): domain Eukaryota; kingdom Metazoa; phylum Arthropoda; class Insecta; order Lepidoptera; family Hepialidae; genus Druceiella; species Druceiella hillmani. Next base: position 11,458,288 of record JAYKKI010000002.1, read on the forward strand.
AGTGTCATTAATGTCTAAGTTTTTTTTGCTCGACGAATTCGTACGTTTTGCATAACAAACGTTTAATATTTAGCATTAAACACTCCCGGTTCTTGACGTAACTTTACTATTATTACAACAACACGACTTGTTAAAAAAATTACCTATTAGATGACAGACGGTGGTGCAACCTGCGTAATCGATTGCCGCAATGATTGCTATTAACAAATAGGGCAAAATTTAACTTTACACTGTTAAAAATGACGACTCGATGTTGTTTCATAAAATATTTTTAGAGATTGACTTGTCATCGTTCATCAAATTGACAATTGTTGCTTATCGAGTGCACTTGTCATTTTACTGTACTCATTGTTATAAACCCACTACTTCGTCGTGAAATTTCAGGTTAATACGTACTCGATGTAGATAGTTTTAAGAAACCTGTCAAGTACAAGTAGAACTCGTACTAAGTAGAACTCGTAATATTTAGGCACCAGTGGCGTGCAATGCTTTTTGCGAAGGGCAAGCTGCGAAGGGACGGAAACATAATCAATTGTATATATATACACATACACATATATATATATATATATATATATATATATATATATATATATATATATAAGCGCGCGCAAGCGTCCGTGCCCGTGACAGCCCCCGATAGCCCTGAAAACGGCATTGACGATGTAAAAGATTGAAAACGTGTCTCAGTAATTTAATCGTAGACACTCAAAAACAATAAACTCTCGACGTTATTACCCCGACTTATCTAACTATAACTTTAATCGTGATCATAAAAAGCCAATTATTTCTTACCTAGAAATACGATAGTTTCTATTTAATCTTTTTAAATGATTTGTACTTCTATGTCATTATATATCCGATTCTCAATAGCTAGTGTCCCCGCGATCCAAATTTCTGTATTTGTAGCTAAAATTTTGTAGTTTTACAGTGCACGATAAATGGTTTTCAGAATTAGCATATTTTTTTTGCCAGAATTTGTCAAATTACATATATTATCAAAACCATCTTTATTCCATTTATTATATTTAGTTCCGAATAATAAACAGGGCCAACAAAACATTTTATTTAAAATGTAACGCTGATTAGCCACCAATACTAATCGTAAAAATTGTAATTGGGAAAATGCCGTTCACTAGATTTATTACAAACGTATAGTGTCAAAATTGGCTTCGATCTACCATTCTCAATTATACTAATTTTTTTTCTTTAAAAGATCACATAATAAACAGACCAACATTCGATAGTCGCCATTGTTGGTTTACTTTCACCACGAAATGCACGCTACAAAATAAATAAATAAAATATTAATTTTAACGCACAAAGAAAACGGGTGACAGTATTTTACTGACAAAATGTAATATGTGTATTTAAAAACCGGAAAACTATTAAAATTATTTATACAATTATTTTCGAACTAGAATAATAAACTAACAGCAGGGAGATCGTTATATTAACACAATGATTCATTGGTCGTATGAGAGTGTTATAAATACGGAATTATTTCAGTCTGAATATAGCCAAAGGTAGTCTAACAAACTTCAGCTTGCTTTGGGACTACAAACTGACGTTTTGAAGTGGGGTATTAAGTTTTAATTTCGTATGGACCATTTATAATTCGAGAAGTTTTTGTAATTTGAAAAAATATAGGAATGAATTTTGTACGTTTTATCTAAAATCAACCTACCGCTACGTTCGCTTTGTGCACGTGAACTACAAATCCTATATTGAAATACGGAATTCGCTTCATAATTAAATATTTTTAGACTTACATAAACAGAATTAATAATGTTTATGATTCCTAATATTTCACGCGAATGAAGTCGCAGGTATAACTAATAAAATATTGGCGCATTATGACGATATATTACTCGATTATTAAATGGCTTTTAAATCATTAATATATTGATCCAAATCAGCAGGAAACAAATAATTATCCGCGCGACGTGATGTCATTTAGAGCCGAATTTATCAAATACCTTGTTTTGCCATTTTAAAGTTAGCAGGTTGGATGGCTTCACTTATTTCCAATTAAATTGTGATTCAATTCGTTCGTGTATTTTGTAGAAAAAATTTGGAATGCTTCGTATTTATTTGAATTTTTTCATTAGTAATTTAAAAAACAGACTGACAATATTTATTTATTATGAAAATATAAATTAAATTCTACAAGAAAATTACATTTTTGTGACGAAGTTTTGTAAATTGTACGCATCGTGTCATTATTGCTTAGATAGCTTGAGATACTTTGCCTCTGCAGAAGTAGTTCTGTTTAATTACAGCTTGTAGTCTGTATATAATGCATGTATGTATGCATTTTCCATACATATATGCATAATTTTCTTTACTTCATCGTTATAATATTCTAATAAGAACTATGTTTATTTGTTACGTTTATTTTTGTTATCTTTATAGGTTAATTCTTATATGAAATAATTGTAAGAAAACCTGCCTGCACACTAGCGCAGATCTGCGTCAATCCGTAAAAATTGCTTTACAGATTTTGTTGTTATAATGGAACTTTTGACACTTTAATAATGATATTAGTTGTCACTTGTTACCACATTTTCTTATGAAGTTTTATGGTGTCAAGAATACTGCCAGTTTTTTAACGATGTTGTGTAAATGTTTTAACGATTTACAATTTTTTTTCTCCTAATATTACTAATACCTTTTAATTTAATTTACATTTAATCATAGAGTTATTAGGCCCATGATATTTAGTAGACAATCATTCCAATTAATCTAATTAATACTAGTGTAAATAATCTTAATCCGAAAATGACTGTTTATTTGTCCCGGTTGCATAACCGTTCTCCGTTTACGTAACTGTTCTCTGTGAAGTTTTGCATAAAAATAGGCCTGTATCATGAAATACAGTTTATTTTTTCACGACCATTTTCCCCGTTCCATTTAATAGCATTATTTTTAAATTGCACCGTGATTGTTTCCATAGTCACAAATAATTGTTATGTATTGTTACATAACACCAAAATACCCCTTTTTATGGTTACGAAGTAAAACAAGGAATCCTCATAATTTCGTCATGTCCGTCTGTCTGTCACAGCTTGAAGTTTCTGCAGTTTTAGAACTATGACCACGAAATTTCGTGAGTAAATGCTTCAGATGGAGATCTCGATTAACACTTAACCAAATGTTTGGAATTTCTGTTTTGTGTACCCACTATATAAAGGGGGACAAACATTTGTTCACCACGTGTCTCGTCGAGTGAAGCCTCATTAAATAGGTCTTTTGAAGTGAAATTAATCCAGTTGTTATTTCTTTTTAATTTTATGACATACTTGCCAAATATTGAGTTTCAAAGTAAGTTGAAAAGTGTTCATTAATTCGGTTAACTTGTAAACAATTTCAAGGGATATAAACAAGTACGGAACTCTACATTACGTATTGTCTGACACACAATTTACACGTTTTTTTGTTTAATTTCTTCTCCTTATCTATCCATTAATTAACATTGAATTTTCTGGCGTTACGGTACCATTGCTAACGAATTTTGATTGCGGTTTCAAATATATTATTAAACTCAGAAAAGTAATTGGCAATAATTTAAGAATAACAAAAAATTAAATCTTTAATAACAGTGTAAAAACTGTTCATTCCCAGTTAAATAAAACAAGTACATTATGTGTAGTTAATTATGCTATAACTAAGAACTTTGAAATATCTTCAGAGTCATTTAACCCAACCAACCAAACGAAATAAGGTTTTAGTTTTAATTTTCATTTAACTTTGTCCATATAACAAATGTCGATCGGAGCCAAGTTACTGAAAAAAGCTGACGAACAGGAAATGCAGTTGTTAGTTATAGCATAATTAACTACACATAATGTACGAGAGTACAAATCACTGCTTTCATGACTTATCCAGTTTAGTTTTATCTTTGTCTAGAAAATTGTTCAACAAAATGGATTTAAGTCCATGTGCATTATGTGACGACGCGTTCATTAAAATTATGTGCGGTTGAAGGCCACCCATCTGCTCCTCGGTTTATTCGTGTGGTTAACCGTCGGCGCCTATAACCTATCTACGGATACTTTCTGTTTATAAGGGACCACAATTTTACCGTTATTAACGTTTTTATATCCTAATAAACTACTGATTGGCAGATACTTCCATCTACATTTGTTATCTACGGACATGATTGTTACTATTACCCGCCAAACTAGGAGCTACGTATGTAGATAACAGTTTGTGCCATTCCTATAAAATTTATATATATATCTTTTAACGCTAATCTCGGTTAGAAAATACGCTATCTCTCGATTTTATCAAATCGATGTTTATCTATGGTTTTAATGTTTTTTATTGTGTGAATAATATGGAAATCTTAAATAATTATTTTTTCTGATTTAGGGAATTGTGAACAATATACAGTTTTATACAAGAAACAGTATTTCGAATTGATAAAACGACAGTAAACCTTTTTTGCGTTAAATAAACCTTATCTAAGGGTAGCCTTATTTAGATAAGTAAACAGTAACACACTTGTGAAAATATTCAAATTAGAAATAATTAAATATGCACTCGCCATTCGAGAACCTTTCTTCCCTAGCGGTTGTCGGTTCTGTGCGCTATATGACTTGCCCATTACTACTTCAATCCTACTTCCTGATCTTAGTTCTCCTATGGATCTCCTCATTACAGATCATATCTTGTATTATCTTGTTATAATATAATCATATCTTGTTATAGTTCGTAGCGTGACTTGGAATCTTTTTACGAGAAAAGTAAAAAAACCGCGTCATTATACTACTTTAAAATATTTTGTTTTTCACCTTTGGCATTAGCTCATCATTAATTAGATGAAATAAATATTTATCTTGCAATTAAATAAAATAAAATTGAGAGATAGCGCCAAATACTTTTGGAAAGCGACAAACCGTAAATGTTGAACGAGGCGCCTATTGTCCGGTAATTGTTACTATTAATGTTTCGTAGGTTATAAGGACCAGCAGTAAGACGCATGTCATATGGAAGTATATAAGGGTTACATTACGTTTTGATAAAATTTAATTTAATTACAAATAAATGTTTTTAAGATTAAACTAGTTTGTTGCTGTTTTTTTTTAATTTAGATGTGTTGTAAAAGAAATATAATATTTTCGTATTGCTAACCAGTGTCAGTGTGTTTTCTAACCTTTAATTTTTTTGTATCGGTTATGCTAAGTGTGGCGCATATTTCTTTTTAATATTACTTCAATAGATAAACCGTACGTTAGGTAGGTACGTTTTGGTAGGTTTTATTTTATTTTTTTATATTTTGATCATAGAGTTCAAATCTACATCGTCCGTCCCCTGTAAATATGCTTTACGCCAATAAATCATATAGTTTTTAACTAATAATAATATAATAAAAAAATTTGGTTGTCTTTTTTTCTTATTTTGTCGAGCAGTTCCATGAAAGGGGAGTCGGTCGGCGACCTTACAGCACGAACTACGTTGGAAGCACCGTCGGATGCGAGGAAGAGCGGGCGACGGCGGTGCGGCGACGTAAGTGTGACGTCGACGGCGCGCACCGAGCGATGTTCGGTGTCGTAATTCGTTAGGAATTTTTTGTCGCGCAGCACAATTATTATAGGTGTAGAGCGTCGGGCGGCGCGCGGGCCCGGTGACGCGGTGCGCGCTTATGTAAGCGAGTGCGCCGCGCATTGTTTGTTGTTGCGCGGAGGAGGCGCGTTGTCGTAATGTCCGGCGGCGAAGCGAGGCCGCCCGATAACGCGCAAGTACTCATTAATATAAATTGCCGTGTCGACCCATCTCTCGCCGTAATTGTCACATTTCGCCTTTCGTGTCCTCACATCAAAATAATTTAGCACATTTATATGATGCTAAATTATTTTGCAAGATCTTGATAATCGATACTATTTAATGCAGCTAATTGAATTTATTTTAATCTTAATTAACATTATAAATGCGAAAGTATATTTGATTGTCCTTTAAAAAAAATCATGTCGATCCTCTCGACTCTCGTCGCTGCGTTTTTTTATATTTTTTTTCAAACGCGACATACACAATATATAGGAAGAACATAATTACTCCTTTAATTTAGAGGGAAATATTTTTATTTTAATCGTCATTTTCATTTCATTTTTTTATAAAGTTACGAAAATAAAGACTTAGTGCTTAATTTCCTTTAACCATTCTAGGTGGCGCTGCATGTTTTAATTTCTCCATATAAATCGTTAATACTACGTATAACTACGCGAGTGAAGCAACGGATAAAAACTAGTATGATTTATCCTTTATGAGGAAAAAAAGATGTGGTAATAGTAATTAATTAACGAAAAGGAAAAAAAAATTAGCAGAAATATGTATGAATGTTTCACTTTGCTCATTAATTACAAAAATGTGCATAAAAAAGTCACTTTCCTTTATACATTGCGTTAGATATAAGAGAATTATTTTTATAAAGATATTGGCAGAACTAAAATCCACATTAGACACTTTTATAAAGATATTTTTTTGAGTAACTTCTTTATAATTTTGAAATCTCCTTTAATGAAAACGTGTTTGCCATCGAAACCTTAATAAAGCATCGTATCTATTTATATTGGCAAATGTCATACCGACATTTCCGTTAGCAGTTGACTTAATAAGGGTGATAATAGACTCATAAATATATTCTAAAGAAATTCCTAAGATTTGTATAACTCGAGGTAACCGATTTAAAGTTAACCATGATCGGTTCTATTTTTTTTCTGAAACAGATATCGCACCTGCCTCATCTTGATGAGACAGCTTTACAAATACGTTCAATAATTGATTTGGCTGATAAGTTAATTCTTAAAATCTGAATGTCACCAAGAAATAAAAAATGTGTAAACTCACAATCTTTATATATGACTTGCCGACATTTGGCAGGTACTGACAATATATCTTTAGCGTAAAAATTTGTAGACTTACATTCTGGAAAAAAATTGACTAGATATTTTTGAAGTTCTTCCATAATGTCTAATATTCTCTTCTGTAAATGATAACTTAGAGCACTGAACAAGTGATATCAGACAGCGCAATGCCAATTAGTGAAGTAAGTGGAAGTAATAGGAGAATCCAGGCCACTCCTGTAATTGTTGACGATATATCTCGTTATTATGGAAAAAATGTTAGCTTGACGATCTGACAAAATCTTATCATTCACAGTAGATGCTTCTAGTAGTAATATCGAATGAATAACGAATCCGTCTAGAAGAAATATAGAATGAACCCGTAATACCCCACCAGGTTTGTGTATTGAAATTCCTGTTTATCATCCACTAAGCCATTGATGATTGCGTTGTGATTAACGTATGTAACCGACTTCTTATCACCAATTGCATATCGCTTCAGCCAATCGAAGTTACGTTTTAACGTCAATAATTGTAATGCGTACGTCAATAATTGTAATGTAGTGACTGAGAAACTATACTATATATATATATATATATATATATATATATATATATATATATATATATATATATATATACACATACATATCCGTATTTAAGTACGGACTCTTCTACATTAAAGAAGAAATCAACTTTACGTAACACACATAAAGGCTTGACGCTGTCATTATCACAGCAAACTTCGGTCTATTTATAGCTTGTAATGAAATAGTCTGGAACCTTACTTTACCTTTCTAGAAGATTCCCGGACTTATGGCTAAAAACTCATCAGCCAGACTAATTCGCTTTCGTATTATATCTAGAATCTTATATTAACTTCAGATTTTGTATACTACGAGCAGCAACCATTATTGTGCGGGATTTTTCGATCGTTCACGCCCCCGCATCTTGACGTTGGAAGGCGTCCTAAATTTTGACCTTTTCTTACGCTGACTTGTTATCGTACGATAATAATATGATACAAATACGAAAAAGAGCAATAAATATAAATAAATATAAGATAATTTTAACGTTTTTGACTCTGAGTTGATCAAATCTTTAAAATAAATAAATTTATTTGAAGAACTCACGGATCGATATGTCGCTCTGCTTCGTTGCTGACCTCCCTTATCTAGTCCCCTCGCTACTACTTGTACATTTTTTTTGTTATACTGAAATTCGAAATACAAATGTACGTTTAGAGAGCTTCAAATTCTGTTTGAGGCGATCGCGGTAGTGCATACATATAACAATTACTTATATACAATGTATAAATATTAGGTGGAAAGCCCCATCCACTAAAATTTGTTAACAGTCCAGCCATATTTTGAATATTGGGGATTCCCGCGGGTAAATTTGGGAACATTTTGTTAAAAACATTTTAAAGTTTATATTTGTACACCGAAGCTGAATATTGGAGTAATAATGTCCCAAATTGAAAAGGTAAATTTTGTGCATTAAATACAGTTAATAATTGGTTTTATGCCTAAGAAATGAAATGAAAATAAAATTTGCGACCGGAACTATATAGAATCATAACGTACCTTTATGAAAATAATATATGTTTATTGCAATTCAGTATTTTAAATATACATGGCACAAGTTGACACTTGTATCACCACTAGCCCCAGGAAGGTATTCGGAAAAATTGATTAAAAAATGGTACGACTTTCTAAAAGTAACTTAATTTTGGATTATGAATCAAACGAACTTTGTGGAAGAATAGTGTGAAAGAAGCCAAATAATATACTGGAAACAGTTGCTATGCGGTTGCCTTCTAAATAGTAATAATACTGTAACTAATAGTCGTCCAGTGGTCGGAATTCGACCGTACCTACTCACTTTGTTGAAAACGCTGATAGGTAGACGAGAGTAAGTCAATTCAGATTGCTGCTACAAAATTTTCCTTTTGCAACAGATGTATATTAAACAAGCTGTATTACACTAATATATAAAACATGGATATATATTACACAAAATGTAAAATAAACGCTTGTTTGCCTTGAAATAGACTCCACAGACTATTGAAAAAGGGACATTTGAAATCACACAAAATTCACAGCTCGAAACTCATTCAGTCAATTTGACATTTTAAAATTCTCTAGTCTGTGCGACTGTTTGACCACAGACAATTATGTGTTTGACATTGACAGTATGAACGTAAACAATGAATCTTTTAATGTATTTGTAATATATAATTAAATTTAATTTATTTGTAACACACATTACATATCAATTTTAGCTTTCTGCACTCCTTCTCCATATAAGCTTTGACTATTCCAAATCTCAAACCCCTCCTTGCGCGTAATATTCTTAGAAAGGGATACAAAGTTTTCTTTTCACGTATTAATATATATATATATATGTACATATATATACATATATGTATATATATACATATATGTATATACATATATATATATATATATATATATATATATATATATATATATATATATATACGTTCTACATAAAGTATATGCACGACATGTCTACTTAGATATTATAACAATCTAAGGGCACACAAGCTATTAGTTGCAATAATTGCGTAACAGCACTTGCATTAGCGATCTCACACTGCACAATGTTTCTCTTGTAACGTAACGTCTGCATCTATGCACTGTTGCACTTGCGTCGCATGTTTAGCACCACGCCACTGGATGCATTCGACAGGTGGTCGGCCTCTCTCGTTGCGCAACTCTGTTCCTTATTCATAGTGGCACAATATTGAAATCATGTTGTATAATGAAATCAATACAAAATTAAAAAGTGCTTTTATAGGCCGATAAAACACATTTATGTACTATTACGTTTATATACTTTACTGTAGTTTTGAACAAAATAAAAACAGTGTTTTATAAACTTCCATTCCTATCCTTTTTGTCGTGTTCCCGTTTTTAGCATATTAATAATTTGAAATAAATGATAGTGAAAGGCAGAATTTAAATTCATAATATAACTCTATGGCGCCACGATGCGAAATTTTGACAACCACGTATCTTTCTCATAGCTTGGGAAGTCTTCACATCGATCATATAATGAATTCATACAAAAAGAATGAACACAATTGTCATTGCGACGGGCGTTACGTCAGCACGGTGGTGTGGGCCGGCGGGCGAGCGTATCGGCCGGCCGCCGAGCGGAAATTGATCGCGGGCATTCCTACGGGGAACGCATACTTTGGCGTCCGCAGTCGGCGACCGCCCCGCCAGTGCCGTATGAGCGGTCGATCGCCTTTCAACAACTGGACCTATACTAACACTGGTTCCGCCTCTGGCTTAGTCGTCCATCGTTCATATGCAGGTGATTTTACACGGAAACGTCCAATGACTAATTTTGTTGATGTAATATAAAGTTCTCTTATCCACTGTTTCCCCAGCGAAATGACGATGTACTGTTTGGACTTATGTTGATCCATTGATGCTGATAAACGCTGGCATTAGTAGATAGAAAATTAAGCATTAAAGTATAGGCAGTTCTTGGTCAGTACTAATAAGAGGAAGTTTAATTGGAAAATAAATAAGCGGCTGATGAGTAACATCATTCAGTTGTTGACGAGGATAGTGCAACCTAAAAGACTATGAAAATATTCTTGGCCTCTTATTCTCGTTTCGCTCCCTTGATAACAGTGGCCATTTAGCTTTTCATCATATTTTATGGTAACTCTACCTTCTTCATTATTTTATTGAAACCATTAAAAGGTCATTCGTTTTTTTTTCATAAAAATTTCATCATATTATGTAAAAAACTTAAGTTCTGCAAATTAATAATGCTACTAAAAACAAATGGTAAATTATTTTTATTTTACTAGTATTAAATTGTTTTAGTTATTTATTCTACTTTATTTAAGTTCATAGAATTTAAACATAGGTCTTAGTATTTTCTCAAATCTTAGATTTGACAATGAAAAAATTGATTTTTGAAATTGTGCAAAGTTAAAAAAACAATAAAATCAAATTTGTCAATATTTACTGTTTTAGCGCCTTTCGATGTAGGTAGGTACTTCTTAATTTTTAACACATAATTTTCCATCGTCGCACGTTCCTATTTTTATTTTTGTATATAAATAACTATAGAAATATATTCAAAGTCTACTATTGCCCTCGAGGGGTTTATATATTGTATTGTGTTAAGTTTATATATTTTCAATATTTTATTCTTAATTTCATATAATAACTTTATAAATATAAATTTTGCAAGTTTGGACATATTTACAAATTTTTATTGTCGGTTTTTATACAAAAAAGGAGAAAACATAATAAATGATACTTCTTTCACTTGGGATACAAATCTTCAAGCTTCAATAGTTTTTGTTCCATAACCAAAAACTCACTCGGTACTCGCGTTACCAGAGCGTATTTTAACCATATTTAAAGTGCCTCGCGCCGGAACAACACTGTCCCTTATTTCTGGATTTGTAACGAATATCGTCATCGATACTGCAATACCACGTAACTAGCAATTGCTTTAAGGTCTAATTTTCAATATTAGCCAAGTTGAAGTTGCATATTATTGCAATCGTTTGTTACGCGCTATTACAGTGTCACACAACGATATGGCACAAAGTGAGCCCCCCGGTAGCGTTCGTCTATCAACAGAGTAGGGAACGGCAAGTAAGTGTTGTTTTAGATCGAGTTTCTTGCCCGAGTCTCATCGAGATAAACGTAATCTTAATCTAAATGTTTATAAATTACATTATGTAGCACAAAAAATATTGTATCAATTAAAAAAATACCTTATTTTGCTTATTTTCTTTTCTTCCGTATTAAATTATAAAATCCTGTGTATATTTTACTTTTTCACCATCTATCCCTTACAACGAAGAAGAAAATTTGGCCACCCTATTCAGTACCGCTATGTCCTTATCTTTTGCTTATAGTCGTATACAGTGTTGTGTCTTTGTAGCATTGGGAACAGTCGATTTTGTTTATACTTTGTTGGTACTTCATTATCGAGAGAAGTGTTCTTATAAAAAACAGTGATTGTTATACATAGTAGGTTGCAACACTCTTCAAGAGTGTTTAGAAAACAGTTACGTGAAACATAAACCGTAATATATTTGCTTTATAAGTACTTACTGGAATAAGTAGAAATATGTATCTGCGAACATACATACAAGGCGACATACGAAATTATACGTATTTTGAAAGATAAAAATAAATTTGAAAATACAACTTCAACGTTCCTCCGTTGATAATTAAATTTTGATGTCAATGCTCTCAGAAAAAATGAAAACCATTTCTTTGCCGAGATTGCTGTAACGTACGAAATTTGAGCTGATTTCCCTAAGGAATCCGAAACTGTAGAAAAAAAACCATAAGTGGACAAGAGAAAAGCCACATAACGCCTAACGAGTTTTTATCATTAAATTTCAAAAAAAATCTCGTAAACTTAAAAAAAACATGTGATCATAATCGACATGCTTTTATACTCTCAGTAGAAGATACGAAACGTTTTGCAGTATACCGATTTTATGGTATCATCACACTTTACTACCCTTGAATAATTGTACGAGTCCAAATAAATTTTATACAATAAAATAAAACATTCATTTATCTAACAACATCAAATTATATAAAAATGATAAATTCTCAAAATATATGACCATTTTTGATAACATTCACCAGTAAGTTATCCATAGATGAAGAAATTTTCCTATAAATTGGTCGTTATAGCTGCAAGTCATGGTGTTTATAAAATCCAAATAGTTATCAAATTGTGTTTCTGTAATCCAAATGGGTATAAATTTATAGAAATTGATGCCCTATGGCGAAAAAAATGATCAAAAAAAATAACAGAAGAAACGACCTCATATCTTTTACGTATCGTATCGTGTTTTGATAAATTCACGGAAAACTATGACTTAGCAAATGAACAGAAATTGACATTGATACAATTTTGTTCCTACTTGGCAGCGACTTGTGAAAATCGAGGATCTAAATGATCCGAGAAATGCAAGACAATCATGTAGCACAACTGATGAAAATATTAATCAAAGATGTTCATTCAAAACGCACTGCTACCGTTAATACTTTAGGGTAATGTAGGATATACCATAATAAAGCATAATCGTAGGTCAAAAAGGAAGTGTCGTCAATACCAAAGAAGTACACACAATATAAGAATACGTGCAGATTGTTTCACAATATTCCGAACACGCTAACGTATACAATATAAGAGTATGTGCAGATTGTTTCACAATATTCCATACACGCTAACGTATCAGTAGTTCCCGGCAAGTTTCAACGATGCCTATGCATAGTGTTTTATATAGTCTTTAATGTTATTTTTCATTACAATTACTTTAGTACATTTATTTTCAACCATAGTGGTGTATAGCTCAAATCCTAAACTACCACATTTTCAGTGTTTGGGAAGTAATGAGTGAAATTTGGTATTTGATATTTTCTTACCATTGTAAAAGCGAATCCTAAAAAATCCTAATCAGATTTTTTTTCAAAGCCAACATGGATAATTGGAACATGCCCTTATCAATGTTACTGGTCACTGCTATATTGAGGATTATAATAAATTTCTCTTATAATCAATCAATAGTTGTGCATGGCATAAAGTTGCACACGCGCCATCGCTGTACTATGCCGAATCTGTTGCAGTTATAAAGTAGGTAATAATGAATTGTATAATTTTAACAAATACCACATATTAACAGTTTCAAATATCTGGTATGGATCAGATGTTTTAAATTGTTAATATGCGATATTCGGTATCACTTCATATGTTCAGTGGGCTTAGTTCAATCTATCACGGACGATCTTCATATATGTTACAATTTGTTTACCTGCCTCAAGTCATAAACATACATTTAAATAGATGTCGTTAAATTAGTATGGCAAGCAGACTTCTATGAATTACGTTCTTATTGTATGAAATGAGAAGATTTTAATTAGTAACATTTTCTTGTTCTCGAGATCTACTATTTAGTGCTGTAGTTGATGAGTAATTGAAAAGTTAAACGTGGTGTAGTGCACCGCACACTGGTCACTGTGCGGCACTCTTAAACTGAAACAATTTACAAATAAAATTCAAATTGGCATTTAGATATTCACCGATTTTTTATGTCACACAAAGAAATAACGATTATATTGCTAATTCTAAGTTTTTTTTGTTTTGAGATTCTGTTTATGATAATGGAACGTTCAAATATATAATTGTGATAACGAAAATGATGAAAGTTAAAAAAATATTTTTTAATTGAAAAATAATTATTTTGCCGACTTGTATAAAAAATGTTATAGATTGTTTTCGTCATATATTTCCGAAAAGAATCTAAATAAAATCTCTTAATAACCAATTATCCAACATTTCACCCACATTTCCATGAACTTTTCTGGAAATTACTTCTGATTAATTTTTGATGTGAAATACATCTTAAAATTTGGTACTGGACTTACATCAAGTTCAAAAATTTAGGCGTATAGTAATTATTCTAATAAATCTCGTAAAAAATCCATGACGTGTCTTTCAATTCTGATGATTTTGATGATATTCAATCGGTTTGGATACAGAAAACGACTAATTATTATACGCGTCAATAGCTCCCGTCAAAAGTTTAAACCTAATAATGTATTTGTGCGACTTATCTAGAATTGTGCGAACAAGTCGGACATTTCACAATGCCTCGCTGTGGGTAGATTGCAAGTAATGATTTAAAAAGCCATGACTTTGTAGTTCAGACCATGGCGAATTCAAAAAAATATCACTTGCCTCAGCCGAAAAATCGGATGCTTAAAAATAGCGAAAACGAATACGTGGCCTCGACCAGCAGCTTACAAGTACGTTTTTATATATCATAACTTCTTGTAAAACAGATTGCTCATAATAGATGAATGTTAAACAGTTAATGAAAAAAAAAACCTTGTCAAGCACGAGTAGATCTCGCAACATGAGGGTTTCCGTACACAATTACGCACTTATAAACATTTAAGGGTGTCAGTATTACGTATTAAACTATTTACAAATATTAATTTTTCCCGACATAAAACTTGATGAAAAATTTAAAAAAATATTAAGATCTAGGATAATCATTATGGTTTTTCTGTAATCTTCTAGTCAGATTTTAACAATGTTGTTTTTTTGTGATTTTTGGCGCATAGTTCCGGAAATAAGCGGGGGAAAATTTCTATTTTCGCATGTTTCCTTTTAGAATAATTTTTTAAAAATGCGATTTAGAATTATGAGAAAAAATTTTTTGTATTCTTCATAACAAACCTTTCCAAATGATACTCACATGATGTATATACCCTACCCAAATGATATACACAATAAACAAAAAAACATTTTTGAGACTTTAATTTATCTCCTTTCTATTTCTTATATGAATATTTTTAAAAAGCTTACTCAATACGTGGGTTAATAAGATGTATTATTGTGCCAAATTTAAACTTTCTACAAATTATGATTTCTAAGAAAATGGATTAAGAATATAGAAAAACGTAAATATATTCCCTATTGCATCCTTCACAGTCGTAATAACATAATAACGTTACGAGCAATTAATATTTTTAGTTAGTTTTATAGAAATACTATATATCATGTTACATTTGTAAGTATCTAAATGTACGGAACCCTCGTAGTGCGAGTTCTACTCTTACTTGACTGTTTTTGAATTGTGGAATATTGTATATTAATAGTTTTTAATTTCATAAAAAAGAACAAAATTCCTAAATTTAATAAAATAGATAAAATTATCAAATTATGTGCCCTAAAATATAGTCTTGATGACAAACTTTTAAATGTCACTCGATAGTTCTAGATATCAATGATATAAAGAACATTTGATTACATGATTCTGTACTGAGTAGATATTTGAACCTTCACTCTTTTAGGGTTCCGTACCTAAACAAGAGTATAGTTCCGCCATGGTCAACATTACCACAATAACGCCATGGTCAACATTGTCAACAATAACGCCAAATTCCAAGTTCTTTTAAAAAAATATCGTAACTCTACAGGTAATGTAGGGATGATTTTTTTAATCGCTTACCTCATTGTGTAGGGTATCGTTAAATAGATCTTTCAAAAATAGTGATGGTATATCTTGAATACTTTTTCGATACAGGAATCCGCTTATGAAATATTAAGTTTAAATTGGGGATTTTTGTTAAAAGTTACGTGTCCCCACACCTTAGCAACTACACCTTTATTTTTCTGAAATTATTCATAGTATATATAAAGAAATTAAAACGAAAATGATCACAGCTAGTTTACGAATAGTAGCAGACCAAATTATGACAAATATTTGAACTCTGTAAAATGTTCATATCAATGAGTTTAAATCTACTGCAAAAATATATTTTTTTAATTTTTCCAGTCTTCAAAAAAACTGCTTAAATAAAATACTACAGCCTGTACGAAGTCAGTTGAACGAAGCCAGATGTTACGTAAAATATTCCATCCTGCCGAGACCGGTGCAATGTAGATAAAAAAAAACGATTTTCACCGGCGAGTATACTCTCATCATCACGCAAGCTTATAAAGTATTTAATGAACATGAGTAGCTTAGGGCGTTGTCTCCGCAAGTACTTGCCGCGCGCATGTGGGGCGCATGCAGTATTGAGAAAAAAACTCTAGCGATTTTACCGAGCTTTGACGCGAGAGCGACGACCACCCCCGTGAGCCGCCCGCCGCCTAGTGCGTGGTTTGTTTGGGCGCTCCGGCCGCTGGCGCGACTGCCGCTGATATGATGGGGCATTCCTTTGTAGACGTTGCTTTTAAACGTGCTTCCCTGCTTATTTACTTACTATTCGTTATCCGTGCGAAGCCAAATAATATAATTTATAGGCTAAATCATTAATTTATACAAAAGTCATTTCTCTACAGGAGTATCATTAGAAAGAAGGCTTTTATTCTTCATGACTCGTAAATTCGTAGGTTCGCGTATCAATACCGCTGTAGCAATATTTTTGCTATATCGTCGTTTAGAACTGAAAGTAAGTGTTTTCTTTTCCACTTTATTTAACTGCACAAATACTTAAAAATCACTGCATTAGAATGTCGTTTACGTTATGAAAGGTTATAACGAATGAAATTTATTGTGGTTACCTGTTGTATATGTTAACTTATTAGTCTATAAATTGAAAGCAAAAACAAAGAAGAAAAGTTTACAGTTATCGGCTTTTTCAATAGTTGTCAACAGTGTAATTATATTTTAATGATTCATTTATAGTATTTGAATGTTTGTTTCAACTTAATTATTAAGCGAAACTATTATAAATATATTATAATTAGTAAAAACCATTATTGCCTTTTTACAAATATTGATAAATGGAACCAATCGCAAAGAAAAATATAACTATTTGTTAACGGTTACTAATGAATAATTTTTTTCAATGGATGTCAGCAATATACGATAGTACTTGAGGTCTCAATGGAAAAAATCTAGCACAGCGTAAACAATCGGGAACCATGAGCATTGCAGAACCATGGCTCGTGTTTGCGGTGTAAAAAATAAAAAAAGTCTTTATTTTTTGAATTAGGGAGCATTTTTGTCATCACAATAAAACTATTCTGATGTGTTGTAAATTTTTGGAATTAATGAAATTCTTGGTTATCAAAGGAAAAAATACAGACCGATGTGAAAAGATATAAGAATCGGTACGAAACGACGGTACATGAAAAGATATAAAAATCGGTTCAAAATTTTGTTAAATCGAAACTATTTTGCGGATGATGGGATGTAAATTAGTTCAGGCAGCGTCGCGTTTTTCCGGAAATAGCAAAACGACGGAAGGCAGCAAGTGCGTAGTAGCGTGGTGAAAGTGAGGGTAACGAGCGAGTCGGTTATAACAATTAAAAAGTAAAACGCGTTTGAAATTTTCGTAGGACTATACTAAATTTTCTATCATTCAATATTTGTGCTTACATATATGCCCAACAATTAAAGATACTTTTAATAAAAGTAATCCTCTATTACCATAGCGTTTGAACTACGAAGTTTGAGCTAAATAGAATACTAAATGATGCAATTTATTATTGTACATAATTTATTCAGCAATAAATTTATGGAGTAATATCCTAAAATAATTGTAATGTTTTGTTGGAAATATAATTACAGAGCTACGACAGTAAATTAAATTTACAGCTTTCATAATTACAAAATAGTTTTTTACATTAACTTTACAATAAATTATTAAATTAGTACATTTAAAATAGAAAAAAAGTTTCACGCATCCGTTTTGACGCACTTACCTAAGCCTGTTTTTTTAAAGGAGATAAGTTATGAGAGCTGCGCTCTAAGTCTTAATATGAAACATACGTACGTATATATATAGGATCCGTATAATCGAGGCCAGACTCGTTTTCCGAAATATGTCAGTTAGAATATTTTTTTAGTTTCAAAAATGTACCTGTAACTTGTGATTTTAATTATTGACATTAAATTATTATTGTGAAATAAATATAATATAACCGTGCCTTTGTAAATGACGTATCTTTTTATCCAAGTTGTTTCGAACTTTAGTTGCGTCAAACGGATATCAGTTTGTGTAACTTACTTATTGCAACTTACTCTACTAAAAATTTCGCTTTATGGAACAGCTACGTGAAGGTTTATAAACAATAGCAATATTGTATTGTTGCATGTTTCCCGAACAGTGCCTGCAACTCAAGACGACACATATTTCTGCGTTATTCTGCAGATGATGAACACTTCAAAATGTATCCGCAGCGCGGCGCTATTTGTGAAACGAAAAATAATAAATACTCCGTAATGATACCAAAAATGAGGAAAAGCTTGAAATATATATCTAATTGGCTTATGAACTAGACGTATTGTAAGAGTTAGCTTTCAACTCATATTTTCTATAAATACGAAATAAATTTAGTATTTGAGTCCAAACGAAATTTTCGTGACGTATTTTTCCGTGTATATACACAGACTTCTATACTGATTGTCCAACTGTTTTTTTTTTCTTAGTTCATTCATTCTAGGACAAGACTATTGTGGCGAAAAGACATTGGCTCGTGTAGAAAGCTAGAAAACGGCTATCTACTCGAGCGTCTTTAGAAGACAATAGAAAGGTGTTCTTAACCTTACCTCATATGTTACGTGGACAATATTGTCTTGTCCTATTATAACCTGGACAATATTGTCTTGTTGTATATATGCCTTCGTTGTTATCACGTATAAACGTCAGCTTAACTTCACATAACGAGATCGCGGACAAGTTTTTCCACTTTAGAAACGCATTTTATTATAATTCACATAATTGGGTATTTGACTAATTTTTTTTTATTTCATAAATCAAAATTTCAAGGTACAAGCTGATGAAGAGCGAAAACATTTTTTAATAATCTTCTCTAGAGAAGGACGGCAATACTGTGTTGTGAGGACATTTTTAATATTGCACATTATATTCTACGAGAGGAAAAGAGACGGGGATATACCCAACTCTATCTGTATCTTGAAATTTAGAAGCCTACAACTGGCTTATTTTTCAATCAATTTTTGAATTTTTTTCAAGACTGGTTTTTAATTAACTTAAATTTCACAACATTTTACGAAAAATATCAAAATTTAGAATGAGTCAACTACCGTATTCGTCCAGTAATGTGATTGGTTCATTTCATTTTTAAGTCCTAATTTATTACTTTCGTTGAGAGCATATATTCATTATTTATTCGTCTCATATCAATTTTTATCTGGAATCAAATATAGAAACAATCGCAATGGCTCGTACCGGTTTATGCCTCATGCTAAGTAATTTCTGTTTCCATTAAATTAATTAAAAACGTTATAAATTTCAATATTGACATATTAATAAGTATTGTGTAGTTTCATAATACAGTTTTATGGAAACATCTTTCTGATACCAGATGGTGGAGTTGGAAGTGAGGAGGTAGATAAAGGACAGATATCAAGAGGAATGGAATAAATGTTCTGACTATAGGCAATCAGTCTATCTGCCGCATTATTATTTCTGGCAGAAAAACTCATCAATTAATAGCACTAAGCTTCGGAACGTGATATAAGTTATAACTGGACCGACCAGATTTATGAACAAATATGATGGATTCAGTTTGTCGTTTCTGTGGAGAAGATGAAGAAACTCCTGAACTTCTTGTGGGAAAAATTCAGTGGATGAATTGAAGATATTCATATATAATTAAGGTCTAATACTGAATAAAGAGTCTTGCGTTTATGTGTACAAAGGTATTCATTATAGTGCAGGGTAAAAAGTGTTTGAATTCGGATATTATATTCAGGAGATGGAATTTTTTTTTAATTGGATGGATGCGAATGTAATTTATTTGTTATATATCGACGTTTGAAACGTGTTTCTGAAAAAAAATACAAACACTAATAGATTTGGAAGGCGATTTAAAAAGCTTAGCGGGCCGTAAGGGATGGTGTCGATGTAATATAATAATTCGGGCGTACAGGCCGGCCGGCGCGGCAAGCGACGCGGGGCGCGGCGAGTGAGTGATATATGTAGGCGCCGCCGCGCCCCGCCACGCCGCGCGGGGTGAGTGCGCCCCTCCATGCGGACTCGCTGTCGTGTCTCGTCTACGCGCCCTACGTATTTATTCATCTATGCGTTTCAATTTTCTCTCAGCTTTGTTGTTAGTTGTAACAAGAAGTGTAAATATTTATTATATATAACATTAAAAAGAGAATTTTGAGATTATCAGTTATAGAATGTAGTCAGGAAAATTAAAAAGCAGTAATTTTAACGATAAAATTTTGGGTGACAAAGAAAAAAGGTTAATACCGTAACAGTTTTCTGTTAGTTTTGTTATTTGCAATTCGCAGTATTATGTACACAGTTAACAAAAACATTTACAATGTTTGTATTATTTGGTATTTTATATTATATTAAATGATATGTAAAATAAACCATTATAAAATAATAAATTATTTCCTCTTAATTTAAAAAAAAGTCGAATTTCACTTTAATTTTAATTTGATAATATTTGTCATTTAAATAGCGCGATACCTTTAGACACATTCAATACCTGCGGAATAACGCAGAAATAAGTTGTCTTCCGTGCACGAAATATGAGATAATATAATATTGTTTTTTCCTAAATATTGCCATGCAAATTGAAATACAAGTCAAATTCCACTTGAACTTTAATTTGAAATTATTTATAGTTTAAACAGCGCAACGTTGCGGATACATTTCGACCTGTTCAATACCTGCGGGATAACGCACAAATTAGTGTTGCTGTCTTCTGGATACGAAATATGATACAGTATAATATTGTTTTATCCTAAGTATTGTCATACAAATTGAAATAAAAGTCGAATTTCACTTGAACTTCAATTAAAAACGCTTTAGCGCTTGGTTAATTAAGCGTATTTGTAACAATTTATTTCATTAAACGAATATCGTGGCAACTTTTTAATACTTTGTTTTAATATCTTAGATTATTATTTATTTGGAAAATTGTTACAATTTGTCTGTCTTAAGTTTTTGTGTTTACTCTTAAATATAATTTTAGTGAAAGAACATGAATAACACAATTTTAGTAATAATGAAAACATTAAAGAAAAAGTGCAACCTTCTCGATCACCTCGAACCTACGACGCCAAGTTTTAGTTAGAAACTTCGAACGCGAGATGTCCAATAATAATATTCCGAGTTTATTTTAAGATGATATATTATCCAAGTGAAACTTCTTTGGGCGCCGTGAGAGTAAAATGTCAAGGTCAAATTTAATGCAACGTTTCGTTGTAACGTCTGGATGTAGCAAATCTATCGCAAGAAGGACTGTAAATATGTACCTAGTTATAAACCGAGAGGAATAGGTGAACACAATAGAATAAGACAAGAAGTGTACGCATTCGTGAAAGCAAACAAAAATAGCGCTCACCACTGTTCTCAACTGTTTTCTACGTTATGTAAGTCAAACTGAAAAATGGCGCTAACTACTCTGTCAGCTGTTTCGTACATTATGTGTGTCAAATGTAAGTTGTCAAAATTTTGTCGATTTATTTATATATTTATGATTGATTTTATTACCTGTACTTCATCGATCTCAAGACTAACAACATATGTACTTAATTTATTTATAAATCCACAATGAACCTGCATATTTAGTTATCGTAAATATAATTTACAACAGGAGCAGTAAATCTCGATCCCCTTTAGCCGCGTTATGGTACTAGTTTCATAGCTATTTCTTTTATTCTCTTTCGGCCGTTTTATCCCTTACTATATACTTACAAATCGAGGTTTAAATCGCCAAAGAAGTTTCACTTCTGTTACGTTTACGGAGTTACACGCGACAATTTTTTATTCAATTATTTTTCAATTAATTAAATTATTTTTTAATCACACATTTAATATTCATTACATAAAGCGTTTCAGAAAGTGCGGCAATTTTAATCCATACAAATAATGGATATATTTTAAATGATGATTAATAGAAATAGGGAGAGAAATGCGAAAAAAATCATTTTTAAACAGTTATGAGACTACGCTCAAAAACATAGTGTTAATTTTAGTTTAATTCATATTTTCTTTCAATCTCTGTATCTTTTTAGACCAGTAGTTGACATAATGGAAAAATTGTTCTTAACATTAGCATTAACGTTTTGAGACCGGTCTTTAATTAAATAAACGAGTCAACTTTTAAATTAAGGATATATAAAATGTATAGAGTTTGCTGTTGATTTGACAAACATATTCGTCTATCTTATATTTATAAAAAGACGCATATACGTACACGTATAATAGATCGGTAAACCTTTATCAAACTTTATCGTTGCTAATACCGTTTTAGTATAAATTGGTACATCAGATTAGATATAAACAGAGAAACATTGATCTTTGTCTTAGTAAAAAAGCAGGTTACCATTTTTTTATTGAATCCGTTAGCGCTAATTAATGATACGTGTCTTAAAATTTAATTACTTAAATTATGCATTATGCAAATTAAACGCCAAACTGTAGATTATAAGTGAATTATAAAAAAACATACGAAATCAGTATCTGCGATAATACATTATTCATCAGCACGAATATACATGTCAAGAATCCAACGAATGAGGGGAATATTTATACAATTCCCCTATATGTAATCGGATTTAGTTATATGCTTACTAATTAATGATAGTATATTAATGATAGATAATTAATTTACAATTAAAGATATTTACGAAAAAGTGAGTTAGGGGAAGATAATAAAAGTAACATAATATAAAAATATATTTTTTTAGAATGTTTGTTTGTGAGTCTGTTTATTTTTTGAAGGAGTTTTTACAGGATTTGTTTTGTCTCAATCGAACAACTTACAAAGAAAATGTTAGTTTATATATAAAAAGAAAACGCATTTTCTTGAATCTTTTTTCAAGTAATGCGTTTCTATTCATATTAAAGTGTATTCATTATATACATTCAGATTCCATTACATAGTTAGTTAGTTAAAGGTCGATCTAATAAAAGCGTGTTCATTATATACATTCAGATTCCATTACTAAGTTAGTTACAGGTCGACCTAATAAAAGTGTATTCTTTATATACATTCAGATTCCATTACATAGTTAGTTAGCTACAGGATCTAATAAAAGCGTGTTCATAATATACATTCAGATTCCATTATATAGTTAGTTACAGGTCGGCCTAATAAAAGCGTGTTCATTATATACATTAAGATTCTGTTACGTAGTTAGTTACAGGTCGGCCTAATAAAAACATTTTCATTATATACATTCAGATTCCGTTACATAGTTAATTGGTTACAGGTCGACCTAATAAATGTGTGTTAAAAACATTTTACCTTTATAATTATTATTGATCCGTTACGCGTATCAACCTTAAAGTTTATTAAATATATTTTTCAAAGATTCACGTCAGTGAAAAATAGTGTGAAAATAAATCCAGTAACGTTTTTATTAGTCTCAAACAGCGAAAATAATAATGTGCAGTAGACGAGCTCTTACAATAACGGCTTCGGGTAACATCGCTCGTATTCGTATCCACTCGGTCGTTCCCGTTACGTAGTAAAGTCTGAGACTTGATGGGGTTTCGTCTGTAAAATGTTTATATTGTTATTAATATTTCGTCCGTTTATAACCCCTTACCTTTTCTGTTGAGAGTTTCGCCTTTTTTAATGTCACGTTGAATGGCCGTTGGTGTGGTCTGGTATTGAGTCGTACATTTGGCACGGTTAACCTTAGACTAAAGTGTACAAATTTGTCGTTTATTTTGGTAGCTATCACGAATTGACTCTAAGTTTAAATAATTTATTCAATATTTTGTGTTTCATAAATTTTACTTCGTGTTTTCGACATTTTATTATTTTTTTATTTCTTTTTGTCTAAGACGTATCGCAAAATTATTATCGACATAGTTCGCGTTAGTATTTTGTATGTAAGGGTAAAATGTGTATTTACCTAATCTTCATAAGTTATAAACGTTTACTGTCTTTTCTACGGCTTTCAATGAATTGTAGGCTACGTAAAAATAAATTTTTGTTTATAGACTACTAGACAAAAAGAGTTTTATTTTCACAAATCTTCTATAGCTTTGCTTGTAGCGGTAATAAATGTAATATATAAAATTATTTCAGTCACTTTAATTAATTAATTTACTATTACAGTTATTTTCAAAACGTGTTCCGTAAAATGCTGGTATTTGATAAACGGATACTTAAAATACGATAAAATTCACTGGAAGAAAGTACTTACAGTAGTGACAAGTTTTTTATTGCGTCTTCGGCCGGATAGATGTTGCTATACAATCATACTAGTGTCAAATTTATACTAAATTATGTAGTCTATTTCTAGGTGTTACTGCGTACAGAATA
This sequence comes from Druceiella hillmani, assembly GCA_039881145.1. Classification (NCBI taxonomy): domain Eukaryota; kingdom Metazoa; phylum Arthropoda; class Insecta; order Lepidoptera; family Hepialidae; genus Druceiella; species Druceiella hillmani. The sequence goes on from JAYKKI010000002.1 coordinate 11,482,947, forward strand.
AGATGATTATAATAAATAATTTTTGTCTTATTCCATCCTTGAGATTACATTATTTCAACGTTAACTATGGGTTAAGCGTCCTGCCGTGCACGCACACCGAGCGTTGGGCGGCATCATCAAAGTGACGCGATGGACGTCTTTTTCGGCAATAAATATTGAACGAAACCAGTATAATTTTGCAGAAAAGAAAATCGATTATACTGGTAACTGTTTTTTTAAGTTCTTTTTTTCATGAAGATCTTGTTTATGATAACGAAACGTTTAATACTGAAAAGGAAATTTAGAAAATAAAAAAATATTTTATTATGCAATAAAAGTCCAAATAAACAAATCTAGATTATTTTCTCTACATACATTTTCTCTAACATCTGTATATATAAGTATGTAAAGCTTGGTTCGGTTAAATACCAAACCTTTGGAAATTGGAAACGGTACGAATTATTTACAGTATATGTGTTATTAAATGTTTTTTTTTAATTTTAGCCTAGGTATAAAACAATAAAAATCCTATTAGGTTATGTAATATATTATTTTATTTTATTCTAATTTTTTTTTTCTTATTAAAAATTCTAAAATTTTCTTTTCTTTATTATTAAATAATTAAATAATTATTCTAAAATTTTATATTGTTAAAGCAAGTATTAATTTCGTGTTTAATAAGGTCAATAGGAAAATTTACCGCTAACGGAACAATCTGTAATGAACGGGAAACTTAACTGATTAAGGAGTGCGATCGCTCTTCCCGCATTTTTGACACAACACAAGAAGAATTAGTTACCCAGCACTCGACAGTTAATTATTGTCTTATTAAAACTATCAGTAGTTTTTAGGTCATAAGATTACAAATAAATCAAAACTAGACTGCCATTGGTAAAACTTCATAATATATATCGCTGATACTACTGAAAAAATGTCATTAAAACACAACCTGTAGTTTTCATATTGAACAGGAAACAAGGAAATATACAAAGAAAATTAGAATTCGTAAATGTATTATATAATAAATAGGAGTAATTTAATGAAAAAGCATAGTTTTTTTTACCAAGAAACCATGACAGCATTTTCTTTTTTTTCGTTTTTTACGGCTATGTTATTACTTTTCTTTTATTTGATTGTCGTGTACAATTGATTTAAATATTGTTTTGATGTTAGCTCTAACGGTTTAATTTGTTCAACTCAACAGTGTTGCTATGGTACGATTTTGCAACATAGAAGAGGTCATAACATATAATTTGTAATAATTAACAATACATATAGACATATACGTTTTGTAGGTTTTCCAGTTAACTAATGTGATATATATATATATATATATATATATATATATATATATATATATATATATATATATAAATATAAATATAAATTAAGTGCAAGTTTAAGTATCTAATGTAAACAGTCGGTTATTACTATTAACGTTCAAAAAAAAATCAGGCAATTTGACTAAAAACTTAATGTGCAATATTTGAGCATTTTTTACATTAAATTGTACCTAGTCATTGGAGTTTAATCAAAAACAATGGATAATCTTGAAATAGGTTGTAGTAAAACTAATGGTTATTCCAGGAAAAATACAAAACAAATTTATTCGAAATAATACCCAAGATATGATTTTTATAAAAAAAGGCCAAATTTTTTACTTAGATTTAGATTCATGGACACCACGACTACAAATGTAAAAATGTTATAGGTTTTATTTGTCGTAATATTTTACGTTACCCTTTCAATAAATAGACTATTCATAGCATGACTAACTTCAGTAATTTATAGAAAAAATAATATTGAATAAATTGTTCGATGTAAATTGAAATAATTGGTTACTCATGTTTTTAATACTTTTTTATGCCAGAGATACTTAAACTTTGCCAAAAATATTTTATTCAAATTTTACACCGAACAATTTCTTCAATATTGTTTTTTTCTGTAAAGTACTAAAGTTGTATTACTATTTACAGTCTATCTATTGAAAGCGTTACCCTAAAATGTTAGAACAATAAAAAACCTATAAAATTCTTCCACTTGTAATCGCGCTGTACACGAATCTAAAACTAAAAAAATTTTTTGACATTTTATTAAAAAAATCATATCTTGGGTAATTACTTGGGATAATTTTTTTTATATTTTTCCTAGAATGGCCACTATACTATAAGGTATTTCAAAGTTCAAAATCAAAATCACAAGTGCAATCGCACGCACGGACGCACGCATGCACGGTATTCGTGGTTACAGTAACTAGTGCTCGCTCAGTGGTCGAAATTCGACCGTAATTCATTAAATTTTTAAGTTTAAACGTTATTGAGATTGTTTTGTCATAGAGTATCTCTATAACCATTGTATAAAAAAAAATATGTAATGAAATTATTGAAACTCAGAATTGAAATTACGAAACACGATTTAATTTAAATAATAAAAGGTACGACTTTCTAAAAGTAACTTAATTTTGGATTATGAATCAAACGAACTTTGTGGAAGAATAGTGTCAAAGAAGCCAAATAATATACTGGAAACAGTTGCTATGTGCGGTTGCCTTCTAAATAGTAATAATACTGTAACTAATAGTCGTCCAGTGGTCGGAATTCGACCGTACCTACTCACTTTGTTGAAAAACTGATAGGTAGGCGAGAGTAAGTCAATTCAGATTGCCGCTACAAAATTTTCCTTTTGCAACAGGTGTATATTAAACAAGCTCGAAACTTATTCAATCTGACATTTTAAAATTCTTTGGGCACAATCTCTACTCTGTACGACTGTTTGACTATAGACTATTATGTGTTTGGCATTGACAGTATGGACGTAAACAATGAATCTTTTAATGTATTTATAACAATATACAATTTACTGTATTTATAACATATATTATAAATACATTTTTGCTTTCTGCACTTCTTCTCAATATAAACTTTAACTATGTCAAATTTCGCACTCCTTCGTGCACGCAATATGCTTAAAAAGAGGTACAAAGTTTTCTCTTCACGTATTAATATATAAATTATACAATATTAAGATAAAACTCTGTTTTCTTAAAAAGAAAAACGATTGACTTTCGATTAATCTTCATGCCTGAATCAAATAATAAAAAAATGTTTTCCGTTTACGCTTTGCCCTAAGTGCTCAAAGCTGTTTTGGGTTAACTTTATAAACTATTATGATATTAAGCAGTAAACGGTTGGATATTACAATTAAAAACCGGATATGTAAAGTATGTACACAAAGTTAATTTGACCCATACACGCTAGAGGGACCCTCTCCATCCCACTACGCGAATACATACGAGTATTGCGCTGCCGTAACGGTTCGAGTACAATGCGAATATGATGTCCTCGTCATAATATTAATTATAACTGACTGCGGAAAGTTACTGTGCTTACTTTTGCGTGTATTTAAAAAATATAGTTTGGAGTGTTACATAATTAGCCTTTAGTCACGATAATAAGTACTATACAAATGCGGTTATTAAGGGAAAGCCTTAAGACAATATTAAGATACATAATATTTACGTAAGCAGTAAAAATAAATATTTTACATAAGCAGTTTAAATAACTTCCTTGGATCTTTCATTGTGAATTTTGTGTCTGTCTGTGTATTAAACTCGCGGTTTAGTGTTTAGGATGGGTTTACGTCTTGAGACTTTGTCAGATACGTGGTGAACCCTTGTGAATTCAGCGGGGATGGTAAATATTTTTTTTACTCGAATAGAATAAGTAATAACATTAAAAACGGTTAAAATAAATATATCGTACATAGGACTTTTCATAACAAAGTTATAGCAACTTAAAAACTGACGAATTACGATTCGCGGGAAAACGCATCATACAAAACACAACTGACTTATGACGTTACTGGCCAGTTTTTTAGCATTCATTACAAGGGAGTTTATTAAATATTTTTAGTATCTCGTTAAATATTGCGTTCAAGTTATATATTGCATAATATAATTTTCTCATTTTTTGTGGGCTAAGTTAATTCATAATAAATTTTTAAATTTAATGGACAAAAAAATTTACACTTTTATATTTAGTAGTTTCGATTAATTCTTTTTTATATGCATTATTTTTTGATCAAAAGGTTTTTTTAAACCAACTCAATTATTATTACCTAAAATAAACAATAAGACAGACTGTGTATGAGACTAAGGGTTATTTTATGGAGAATAAATTCTGCTAAATATAAAGTAGAATAAAATAATAAAGTTGACGACAGGCGTATGATTTAGCCGAAAGATAGAAAAAGTAACAGAAATAGAACTAACGCGATTATTGTATAAAAAGAAATAGAAGTTAATTAAGCAAAGTCTTCTTTCAAAATACAACCATAATAACAAAAGGTGGCACTTTACGCCGAGCACAGCGACCTAAAGTACTTCCGCGCGTTCTTACGTGTACGGGATTTATGCACTGGAATGTATGTACCTATCCTTGTTTGTTGTCAATGAATGGTAATACTCCAGTGCAAATCAATGTATAAGCTCAATGGAAAAAATACTGCATTACTTAACACAATTTCTCGCAGAATATAAGTGCGAAGTCTAGTTTTATGTAAGCACGTCGAAGCGTCGCGTTCAATTGGGTATTTGACTTTTTTTTATTTCATTAAACACAATTTCAAGGTACAAGCTGATAAAGAGTGAAAATTTTTTTAAATAATCTTAAAAATTGACCGAGTTATAAAAGTTTAAATTTAACCTTTAGACAAGGACGGCAATACTGTGTTGTGAGGTCATTTTCAATATTGCACATTATATTCTACAAGAGGAAAAGAGACAGGGATATACCCAACTCTGTACGTATCTTCAAATTTAGAAGCCTACAACTTAGGCTTATTTTTCAATCAATTTTTGAATTTTTTTCAAGACTGGTTTTTAACTAACTTATATTTCACAATATTGTACGAAAAAGTTCAAAATTTAGAATTAGTCAACTACCATAGTTTTGTACACCTTGTCTAGGTTTAGTATAGCTTGCAATTTAGGTAGTTTTAGAAGATAAAATAATGCATTGTGTCTGCTAGATGATGAGGCTAGTAAACGAAAAACAGACAACCCATTATACCTTATTCGACATACTCATGGATACGTACGAGTATATTGAAATTATTTATTTTCAGTACTTAATGTATATCATCAAAAGACTTTTCTACGATATATGTACTTGAGACAGTATGATTCCTTTCCTTTTTTCTCCCGATTCCCTCCTGGTTGCTTTGGCTTCGATTCATTACGAATAAAAAGAGGCATTGCGCTTATTAAGTTTAATTTCCACTATTAAGAAGAAAAATCTTATGCCCCGTATCATCGAGTAAATTTTCATTCTTTGTATCCGATAATTCTTGCCCTTACGCATTCTTTACCTTTTTGTTGTACCGAACTCTAGAACTGATTTATATGGCAACTCTCCAATTTCCCGCGATATTTAGCTACTCAACCACCTGGTAGCATCAGAGTGTGTTTTATTTATAATGAATGAAAATCAGTTTGTAGAAATGAGTCATAGTCGTGAAAAAAGAAACAAAACTAAAATTAAAGAATATAACACATAAAAAAATTAGTTTACCTGTATTCAAATTGTAAGATTAAGGGAAGGAAGCGATATGGAATTAAAGGGTGGTAACACTTTTTCGTACGATCCTTGAAAACATTAATACCTTGTTCCTTGAAATGACCCAACTAGATGCAGCTAGACCCTGATCCAAAGTTTTGTAGCTTAGGTAGAAAAATAATTTTCACAAAAGCTAGTTGGTGCGTGCTTGGCAAAAAGTAGATCAAACAAGGTATCCCTAGATCATAAGTAGATAAGTAATTGAATAATGTGCATGAAATGTACCAAGGAAGCGGAATTATGTGCAGATATCGTTGATCTTCGACTTCTATTTAACTTGCGCCCTGTTTGGACTGGATATTAACAAATCAATAGGCAAGCACGTTTAATAAAACAGTTTGTAACTTATCCTTGCACGCGTTTTTAGTTTAACCGGTACACTTTGTTAAAAAACGTTCGTAATATTCTTCGTATAAAGGTTATTATTAATGATGCGTAATTGTAAAATATGTTTTAAAACTACGTATTTAAGACTATGACCTTTTATAAAATAAATGCGTATATCTTAGTTAAATTGAGCAATATGTAATGATTTCTCTCGACTTCATTGACGTCAACGCTAAGTAAACATCCTGACTCAATTAAACAATTGGCAATATAATAAATATGTAGCATATAGAAGAACTAATTGGGAAACGAAACACGATTGCAAAGGTTTGGTTAAATTTTCTATATTAATAGTAACTTGTTTTGGCCTCTGCACACAGAAGTAACCAAATGTTTTATATAAATAGTAGCTAAATACGATTATGCGACGTTACCATTATCTTTTCTTGCCAGAAACTATTAGGACGGGAATATAGTAATCCAATAAACATTTACTTAAATAATGAAGTAGTCAAGTGAATAGAAATAAATCAGTCATGTCATAAATAATAAGAAAAAAAAACTAAGAATTTGTACCATAGTATTGTAATACTTCTTTCTAAACTATATTTTTCCCCCGGGGTAGTAAGGAACAAAGTTTGGAGGAATCCATCATGGAATATGCAATATAAAGTTGTTCATGTAAGTAACATAGTGTTCTGAAGTCTAATCTGCAGTAATGAATGGGCTACCCCTGTGACTTATCGATAGTAATGGAAAAGGTAAAACTCACTGGGAGTTTTTGAATAAACATTGTTTCACCCTTTCCTTTTTCTGTCATGATTGATACTTCCAACACATTGCAGTTTCGATGATTCGAAGTGAGAAAATTAAGGGGGTGAGTTGGGGGTAATTATCATACACTATTTTTAGTCGATAAACAACAAACATCTGGACCATGTTTCATTGAATTATTTTCCCAAATTTTCTAGTCCCAAGTATAAGGTACTCAGATAATAGATTTAAAAAAATGCCATCTTTTTAAGAAGCAGGGTCAGATAGGTTTTACCCTACTATAATTTTGCAGTTAATTTAAAAATAATAATAAATATACATACTTTTACTCCCCTTTAGATTTGTGGAAAATTTTAGGGAAATCGATTGTGTACATACATACATGTATTACATACATTTACTTATACCTTATTTTCTATGTAACTGAACACAGGTTAACAATGGAAAACCTGCGTTGGGATCGTAATTTTCTTATTTTTACCATTATAATATAAGATGATCGACTCTTAGCGACAATTTCTTTTGAAGAGATAAATGATGTCCACAGTAGGAAGTTACAATTTATTAAAGTTTAAAGAATAATTATTTTCATACCAAACCCAACCAAAGTTTCATAAGCCAGTATTTGTCATTTGAGGATTTATACGTGAAATTAAACGCTTAGTATATAATATAAATATGTATAACGTATGTGTGATTCATTTTTTAAATGAATGATTATTGTGCAATTTTTTTAAATAAACAATAACTCCTAATTTATGGACTAATTTTGACTTTTCAAAGTGACATATGTATTAATAACATGTACATAAAACAGCGCATGCATACTTTTGTTTCTGATAGGCTCTTTTTAAATTAAGGAGTTTTTCTAATGATTTGTGTACAAATTAACAATCAACAAAAATATTTTTGGCGCCGACAAAATTTTAGGGGTTTTGTTCTATATTTGGATTGGCAACACCAAGAGTATTTATTATATTACTTTTATCTACTATTTGTAATCTACCCACTTGTATTAAAATATTTTTTATGCAAACTGATTTGACACCATCGGAGGAATACGTATTTTGTTACATTTGTGGCAAGTACACAATTAAAAAAGTTCGGAAGACCTGTCATTGATTTTATAAAAATTGCTTACTTTTTCTTAATATAAATGCAGAATCTTCAGAGATATTGGCTTTTAGATTAAGAGAAGAGAACGCGTTGATTTCAGGCACAAAAAAATGATGAACAAGAATTTAAATTTCGTTCGAAGAAGTTTCGATTATTTATATTTTCGTGCAGAAGATGATATTGTTTTATGGTCGAATATGAGAGACCTTATTATTAAGATAGGTCTTTCGGAACATCGCTTAGGCGAATGGCGTCTTTTCATAAATAACTCCAAACGGAGTCTGAAGTATGTTCTTTTGCATATAGCAAAAATATGGTTTGCTTCCTATTGGTTACTCTACAAAACTGAAGGAATAGTATCAAAATATTTCACTTGTGTTAGATAAATTAAATACCAAGAACACCAATGGAGAGTTTGTATTGGTCTGAAAATATTAAACTTCCTACTAGGACAACAAAGTGGGTGCACTAAATACCCATGTTTCTTATATCTTTGGAACAGACGTGCCAAACATAAACATGGGGTAAAAGAGTTTGGCCTGTACAGGAAGTGATGGAAGTCGGAACGCAGTATATTATAAATTTACCTATGTTGTGAAGGATAAAATTATATCTTACACGTAAGATAGGCCTTGTTAAGGAACTAGACAAAATCTCTACTCATTGTATAGGCAAGATATTGCTAATTTTTAGCAATATCTTGTCTAAGATAATGAGAAAGTTTCCTGGTCTGAGCACAGAAAATATGAAAGCAGGCATTTTTGATGGTCCGCAAATCAGACGATTGATAAAAGATCCTAATTTCATAAGTCCAATGAACGACTTGGAACGAGTGGCGTGGACTTTGTTTATTTAAGTTACTAAAAACATTTTTGCAAATCAGATGTCATACAATTATTTTGTAATTGTTAACGACAAGCCAGAGAACTTCATAAATTTGGAATGTGAAATGAGTGTCAAAGTACGTTACCTTCATGCCCATCTCGACCGATTCCGAAACAATCTTGGATTCTAAAGTGAGAAACGAGGAGAACTGTTCCATCAGAACCTAAAACGATAGAAGAGAGGTACCAAGGCAGGTGGGATTAAGACACGATAACGTCACTATCTTAATACGTTTCATTCGCGACATTTGCAAAAAAGAGAATTTTTTTGTATAGAATAATGCAATAAATGGAGTTTTTCTAAGAAACATTTTTTTTTCTTTCTAAGTCAGTGTCTAGCAGAAAATCGAAACTTCTGCTATGTCATTATAAGTTCTATACACAATAAATATTTATAGCTTCTCAACATCAAAAACAGTTCACCTCTTTTATATTATCATAGGAAAGAATTTGTTATGTTATCATAGAAAATCTTGTTAAACAATCTTATACTTTTCAAAAATAATCTAATCGTGTTGATGATTATTAAAGAATTCTTAGCATCGGTGGTAACGTGGTAATAACTATTGTTGCAGCAGCAGAAAGTGTGCGGTACGGACTATGAGCCTCCGGCGAAGATGCAATGTGGTGGCGCAGGTGCGCGCGGCGAGAGTCTTACCAAATTCTCGGTGGAGATCGTGCAGCAGCTCGAGTTTACCACTTCGGCCGCCGACTCACAGCCGCAGCAGATCTCCACCAACGTCACCGTGAAGGCACTCGCCAACGCCGTGAAAAGCGACACGGGTACGCCGCCGCCCGCAATTGCGCCCGCCCTCGAATGCAAACGCGAGTGCAAGAGCGAGCTGCCCGATGACGAGTTCGTCGATCTCGAGCAGTGTGCTGCTGCACTCGAGAAGGATGCGGCCGCCGCCTTCCCCGGCCTCGCAGACCTTATCGGCGAGGAGGACGGCAATGAGATTATCACCTCGGATGCCTTCGAGCACCTCATCTCGGAGATCTCCGAGTATCCTGAGTTAATGAAAGACTTCGACCTGGAGGGCGGCGAGGCAGCGCTCAAGTGCGAAGCGGGAGAGGGCGCGTTCGGCCGCGCTGGCGAACTATCACCGGCGGCACACACACTCAAAGCCATGGCGGAACAGCACCAACATAAAGCGGCCGGCGAGTGGGGCGCGCGCGCTTACCGCCCCTATGCCCCACCGCCGCGCGCACTCTACCGCCCGCGCGCTGCTCTTAACCACCTCCACCTGAATCAGGCCCAGCATCTCCACGTTTCGCAGCCTGCACATAACATCCAGGTACCATTTTATATTTTATATTTGTGGTTCTATGCATTCCTTTTTCCAATTTACTTTTTCACATAGCTTTTTTATTTACTTTTTTATGTGTTTTTTATGGATATAATTAATTGTCTTATAACTTTCTTTATTTTATTATAGCAAAAATGGTGCGCAATGTACTCCATATTGAATTTACTCTAAAGAAATATTACGTAGCAATATTTTTGTTGTGACAAATGCGTCCGCCTAGTAACTCCCTCTAAATTAAAGAGCTACTTGCAAGAAGCGCTTCCTTGAGATACGCCCTGAAAGACGTTTAGTGAAAATCCAGATTTTAATAAGTTTTCTTTGTATCGTAAAATTTCTAAATGTATCTTGAAGCGCAATGGAGGGAGTTCCACTTCGGAATATAAATTAGTCGGAAAATTCAATTGGAAAATTAAACTTAAATTTGACTAAAATTCAGTAAGATTTTTATATTTTATTTTAATTACAACACCAATTGAAAACATACACCACCTCATTTTCAACGAAACACACTAGCCCATCTTACGAAATTTCATTTTTAGTCCAAACCGTCAAAACATCAGAAGCTAATAATATATTCTGATACCGGATAAACCTGATACATTTTTTCTAGAGTTTTTTTTTCTGAGTCGAAAATGTTGCTTTGTTTAAATTTTTAACTACAGTAACCTCACCATGCCAGTATTTATGAATTTTATTTTATTTAGAAATTATTTTTAATATTTTCCTTGTTTATTTGCAATTTTTATTAAAATTTCTCATATTTTGCGAAAGTAACATATTTCATTAATATGTCATGATTGACTACAGAGTGACTCTTCGGTTAACTATAAATCCGTCATGTACGTTTAAAAGTACATTTATGGCGAAATTAAAGGGAATAAACGTTTTATTATGTTTTAAGATTTAAAAATAGTGAAATACAGCGAATATTTGATTTCTCTATTATACATAAATGTTAATTAATAAAGGTACAATTTAAACTGTAGAATAAATAAAAAAAATATTATGACATTTTACGTATATAACTAAACGTAAAGTCAAATATTTTGGATAAGTATCACGAACTAATTATTAAAAATGTATTTTATTTCTCCTACGCCTCATCTCACACCACTCCTTATTTGCTGCAGGTCCTTGTTACCTTACATGTTATTACATTTGTATATCAAATTTATAAGAGATGCGTGTCTCCGTAACTCTCTATGGAGTGCGACACATCTCTCCACTCTTCTTGCTTTATCCTCCACTAGTGAATAATTATTATAATATATTGGTAAATAATTTTAAAGTTTTATTTACGGAATATCCCCTTTTCATAGTTTTCAACTATAGTTTATGTCACTATTTATAGTTAGGAAGTCCAGTCATTTAGTCCAGAGCTTATTATATTTGCAAGAAAGAGCCAAACAATTTTTGAATATCTGTCCCTAGAGCTATGAACAATTAAATTAAAGAAAATAAAACTTTTTATCCAACTTCTTCCAGCACTTAACTTCACACCGTTGCAATTATTAAGAAGAACTCACTCTTATAATGTAAAGTTACTCTTAGGTTTCCTAAAACTAACAGAGGGATCCAACCGGTAAACTAAATAAAGAAATTTTTCGGACCTGATGTTATGTACGTGTTATATATAATATTGAGTAAATAAATAAATAAAAGTGGGAAGGCAAATTGAACGGGCGCGCCGATTCGACTCGGGGCACGTCGGCGGCGGGCGGCGCGTATCGACCGGCGCGCGGGCGCTGCGCCGCGCCATCGCGTCGGCGGGGGCGCGCGCTTTCCCGCCACTCGGCGGTCCGCTCGCATTTTCCACGCTCACTTGCACAACGCACTCCAATATCCGACCTGTCGCCGGCTCAATCAACTCACTTTACCAACAGATAATGCGCCCACGGTAAAATACTCGCGCGCCTGTTTTGACTGCTCGACTAATTTATTTTTCGCGTAATTATTTTCGGTTATGGGTAAAATATTTTTTTCTTTATGACTATTTAACTATCTATGAATTATGATGCGGGGATTTCGTAATTGTACTTCGCATTCAAGTAAGGCGGTCACGTCAAATTATCTAAAATATTGTACTTTTTTCTGACTTTAGTTTTCGGTTATAATATCGTTCATCTTTATGAATAAAAATGTATTTATTCTACAGTAATTTCGTAATTAAAATATTTTACGAAATGTAATGAATAAATAGATGACATTTTAAATAATAAAGAATAGGCTGACTTCTCCTTTTAAATTTATTGTCATAAAAAGTAAACTCTCGACTGTCTATCGGTATGAACTTATTAACATTGAAAACAACTGGGTAACGTGAGTTTAATCAACTTTAGTTGCTCAAGCATAATGCATTTCGTACGTTTTATACTTCTTGTACGACTATTTTCATGTTGTTTTAGTAATTTCTTTAGTTTCATACTGTAGTTATTTATGAAACTTCAACTGTTCTTCGTTGAATTCATATGTTTTGTTGTTCATTACAGTTCATATCTTTTGTTGTTCATTACATTTTTTATTGCTTGTTGTATCGCGCGGCTTCACTAGCACAATCAATACGAACATTTTTTTGCGCAATATTTAGCGATTTGTGTTAGAATTTTTTTGCGCAATATTTAGCGATTTGTGCCCTTTATAAGTGCGTGTCTATTTTTACCAAAAAATTTAGCATAAATCGACAATAAAATCACAATCAGAAGAGGTGCCGGACTTTGATCATTCTGTCAAAAGACGCAAAATTATTTAGAAGCGCTAATAGACTTACGAATTGCATCAGTGAGAGAGCGTCTCGGACGTTATAGAAGAACGCATACGCGGCGCAGCGGCGTTTGCGATGTAACCACGCTTCGCTCACGCCACAATGCAGACGATATCTGCCTATCTATCTCTGTCTATCTCGTTACTGCTCCCATTGTTTTTCTCCACTGTACTTTTGTCGCAACCTCATTGGCGATTATCTGTCTGTGTATCTATCTCTGTCTATCTCGTTACTGATCCCAATGTTCTTTTACACGTTTTGTATGATTATTAGTTCTATATTTATTTAAATATTAATAAAAGCGATGGCATCCCGGAGAGTTTCATCATTGTAACAGTAAAAGATTTTTTTTAAATCAACTCATAGATTATCTCCTGCAAGCTCTCAAACTTCTATTTCCTCTTTATTATATTAATGTAGATTGACTTTTCAATTTTGTCCCAAAAGGTAAAAATTAAAGTTGTTAAAAAAGGAGCAAGTTGTCTGTTTGTTACAATCCCGCATGTTTTAAAAAGTTTGACATAAATACATGGTGATATTTTGGATGAGATCAGTTAATCCCTAGAATTGTAATAATGTGAAATAAAAGTGAGTATTCAGCATTTTATGGTTCTATATTTCAGAAGGAAAAATGGAACCCTTATAAAATCATTCACATGCCTGTCTGTCGGTCACAGCCCTTTTTCTCAGAAACCACTTGACGTAGAAACTTATAATTTAGCATAGTAATAAACCAAATTAACCCACACATATCTCAATAGGTAACACTCTAAAATATTTCTATGGAAATTTTAAGAGTGGTGTCAAATTAAGTTCTTGAAATTGTTTTTTTTTTAATTCCATATGTAGCGTGGAGTATAGTTTGAAAGGGCTAATAATAAGGGCATAATTTTGGGTTTATATCTTCAGAAATATGCAGAAAAATATGCAAAAAACACATATGTTCCTTCCCCCTTATTTCCGAAACTAATGAACCTAAAATTAAGAAGAGTGGGGTTTTAGAAGCCTACGAAAGGTTGAAGATAAAATATAGAGATTATCCTAGATCTTATATTTTTTTTTAAACGTGAACCATTTTTTAACGCCTGTGAATCAAATAGAAGGGAATATATTTAGATTGTGAAGTATTAATATTTGTAAAAGTTTAGTCGAAATATTATGTACTCTTATATATTTATAAGCGTCTAAATGTGTATAGAACCCTCGTAATACGAGTTCTCCACGTGCTTCTTAGGGTTTTATCTTTTATTTATATAAATACTACAAAAAAACATTTTATTTTGATGAAAATGGCAAGGAGGAAGAACTTTGATGCTGATTTTTTTTGAGTACATCTGTACTTTTGTCCAATTATTTAATAATTATGTACATATTTGATAAATCATTTCATAAAACTAAAATACAATATCAAAAAAATGGCATTGTACATTATAAAATAATACGTGTGTATTAGGAAATGGTTAAGGATACAAGAAGAAACACATGGACATACTCGCCAGGTTGTGACAGATGATGCTTTTTAAGGCACTTTCAAACACAGACACTGTTCAAACAGATACACTGTTCGTATGGATGGTAGCAAATTAACGATAGAAATATGTTTTTTGGTTCGGTGCTATTATCTTTTTAAATTAAGCGAAACAATTAGTTCTTGTCTATGATGTATAAGCAAAGTGTCTTTTAATAACAATTAATATATCAAACTACTTTATAGGTACATAAAGAAATATTAATAAATACTTAATAAAATAGTCTTCACAAACGTTCCGTGTTATTTTTAATACTCGACTGTTGTAAGTTTTTGGAGAAGCTACTAATACTTTGAAAATAGGTTTACATTTAATCATTCGACTTTTACGTATTTGCTTAAAAGTTGAGTTGATTTAAAGTTATGGCTCTTTTAAAAGATATCGAAAACCGATATTTAATATCTATAGGTTGACTACTAATCCGTCTGACTTGGACTGATCTGAAATTTTCTTTTGTATACGCACGCTATATCGATATACGGCGACGTCACTAAGAAGTTCAAATTAGCAAAATTATAACTAGATGACCCTCACGGCCGTGTTAACTTATGCGAATAAGTTATGTACTGAGTATAGTGACTCAAATGTAATGAAAAAAGTTCGTTAGTGACACGCGATCAAAGTTCCTTACTGACGAGTGGAAGCTAGCCTTGATGTACAGTCCGTGCATTCATTATACATAATTTGTATAATTTGTACGGGTGCGTCCCGTATTTTGTCGTTGTAGAATTGTGCTGAAATATATACGGCTGGTATTTAGTAGCGAGTAATAAAAGGGGGAAAATAAAAATATTCCGTTTATAAACGCATTTATTTTTGCGGCTTTTTCTGTGTTACACATCGTCTCTCTCTTAGTGCAGCAATGGGTACTATTCCGGATATTGATATTTCTTCCGTTATAGTGATACTCAATATATCGATACTGCGATTGTAGTTTGTTTTTCGCAGATTATCACCTGTTACAATGTTTCAATTTATTAGTTGTTTTTAGTAAACAACATTTTACAACTTCGCTTTACACTTTAAGTTGGTCGAGATTTTAATACATAAATTTTATTTTACAACATTTTTCTTTTTTAACTTTACAACTCATTAACCTAAAATAAAAATAAAAAAAACATCATTTGCCTTTGCCGACTTCCGATGCACATTTGCATGTTGCATATTTGTAAATTATGGTTATGAGGTGGAATCCAAAACAGCTAATTTTTATTTGAACCATTTTATAATATCTACATGCTGCACGCATCGCTGGTCTCCAATTCTTAATTATTTCTTCAGCATAAAGTTTCGTTCATAAAAAAAGATGCAAGAGAATGAAAGAGTTCTTTTCTCATCCTCCTTCTCTTTCTTACTACCGGGAGTTTTACTTTTCGTCATAGTTTAACCTTAACAAAAGAAGTTTCAATTTAAAAATTATGCACGATTATTTTCTTTTTTTGATTGTCGTTAGATGCTGTACGATAAATCGCTCCGAAAGTAGAATAAATATACGTAACTTTAAGCAATTAATGTAATGAAGCTAACTGAAGCTAAAGAGGATGCAGATCACTTTGCTTGTATTCTCCTATCGCCTGATACCTGCCATACGATATGTTTATGCACAGAATGACACTTATTGAGAAGTACTCAAGTTTACTGCAATTGTGAATTAATTGCGATCTGGCAGCCTTGATGATTATGGTTTAAAAGTGGCATGACTTATAATTAATAAGAGTATTTGGCTACCTCGAATTGTTACGAAATATAAATAAAAATAATCTGTATATATCTTATGTAGTCTTTATTTTCCTAATTTGAAACTAAGTCATATCAGTATTGGTTCCATTACAAGTTTTTTGAACTAATGATAGAAAGATATTTTTTTTAATTTGTTTGTAAATTAAATGGCTTCAGATTGTGTATAAATTTAAATTTGAATAAAAAATTATTGGCAACACCAAGTTCCAACTAGCTTTTATGTATGTATAACAGAACAAATATAAAAACTACAAGACTATAATATAATGTTCTATATAATATTGAGGTTTTCGATATTGCAAATAAGTAACAGGTACAACAAACATTACACGACGCAATCAGCTTTATTGTCGAAAGTTTTTTACATATAAATTATTACTTTCATAATTATCTGAGACCACGTATGCAGTTTTATTGGCAGCTACTGCAGTATTTAAATATATACTAAATAAATTTGATCTCTTTATTCAGTATACATGTTTTGTTTTTATTTTCTTTGAATATTTCAAGTTAAAATCTTTGAGTAGTGTATAAATTTGATCCTTTATTCCGTATTGTTTTTATTGTCTTTGAATATTTCAAGTTAAAATCTTTGAATGCTATAAACATTTGATCACTTTATTCCGTATACATGTTTTGTTTTTATTTTCTTTGAATATTTCAAGTTAAAATCTTTGAGTAGTATATAAATTTGATCCTTTATTCCTTATTGTTTTTATTATCTTTGAATATTTCAAGTTAAAATCTTTGAATACTATAAACATTCGATCACTTTATTCCGTATACATGTTTTGTTTTTATTTTCTTTGAATATTTCAAGTTAAAAACTTTGAGTAGTATATAAATTTGATCCTTTATTCCTTATTGTTTTTATTATCTTTGAATATTTCAAGTTAAAATCTTTGAATGCTATAAACATTTGATCACTTTATTCCGTATACATGTTTTGTTTTTATTTTCTTTGAATATTTGAAGTTAAAATCTTTGAGTAGTATATACATTTGATCCTTTATTCCTTATTGTTTTTATTATCTTTGAATATTTCAAGTTAAAATCTTTGAATACTATAAACATTCGATCACTTTATTCCGTATACATGTTTTGTTTTTATTGTCTTTGTATATTTCAAGTTAAAATCTTTGAATACTATTTAATTTCATACCTTTATTCAATATACGTATTTTGTTTTTATTGTCTTTGAATATTTCAAGTTAAAATCGCCATTTTTTTATTTACCACTTTTACCTTACGAGAAATCTTACGAGATGTATATTATCTATTCGCAATACCACTTTGGAATATGTTTCGATCCAATTGAAAAAAGATATGGTTAAAACCTTTACACTTGACTACGATTCATTACACCATGAATAAGTTTTATGTACCGCAATTTACTGCCACTCACAAAATCTAAGATTTTGTTTCTATTAAACACAAGACAGCGTTTAGAATTTAACTACGTATGTAAATGTTGTTTCGAATAAACAACTAATGCGTGTTGTGGTATATTACTTTTTAAATTGTAACGTTAATTTTTTTTAAACGTATATGTGATACAAAAAAAAACTATAAATACTTTGTTGACCACATTTGGCGGAAGTGGACCTTCGATACTGGACGTGCGTAGGTGCTAGATATAATGACATTAGGGATGTATTCCAAGTGGTACGATTCCAATAATAATTCCAGCTGGTCGACATATTTTGCCCATGGCATATTTAGGTCGATGACTAAACGCAAAACGATATAACGATACGCGAAACGAGCGACATTTTTTGGCGTCCCGGTTGACACGCCGCGAGAGGTACCGCGCCGCCGCGCCGAACACAATGAACGAATGTAAATTTGCGCAATACGATTGACCTCGCACACGAGGCCGATAAGAATGTTATGTACGCGCTTGTTTAGGAAACAAATGTTTGAGACAATCTTGAAGCCGACCACTCGATCCGTACCGTCGGCGTGCGGCACCGAGGCTGTGTTTATTGAAAACAGTTTAATGCGAATAATATCACGTAAATCACTTTCGTTAATCGTTATCAAGTAGCTGAAATTTGAATGTTTTTCTTTCTTTTTAGTGTTCCGCGATACAATTTTTAAAACGGAACGCTTGTGGAATCGTTTCGGTGTCCTTCTATCTCAGGCCATTTTCTAGGAAACTAATAGACGTAAAATTTGGCACAGATATATCTATGTATGGTGGCCCAATTATAGACGTGAAGTATAAAGAGTTTAGTTTTGGTTCTGATGGTTAATTTCGTAGATTAAATTGGGAAATTAAAAAAAAAATCGAGTTTATCGTATAGGTTGTCAAATGAAAACTTTTTAAGCACCATTTTACTAACTCATATGTTTAATCTTTTTAAAGAAACATTTTTCGGGATAAAATGCTTAAAATTGCTGTCGGAAAAATCATCATAAATAATCACAATTGACAATTAGGTATAGACTAATCCAAAATTATTAGGATTGAAAAAATTGTGAGGCGATTAATTGTTATAAATACTAATTGTTTATTATAAAAAGTCTTATAAAAACTGGACCATTGATTATAAGGAAACATTTTTTTGACAAAAAAAATTTCTTGCGATGTTTTTCAAATTTTATTTTAATTACAATGCTGCCGTCATCTTTGGATGTTAATTTTTAGTTTTGCTTGCATTCAAAGGCGAGAGCAGCGGTGCACAGAGTTAAGAGTGCATTACTATGAATAATATTAATAATTTAAGTGGGCGCTGATGGCACGGGAACATTAATTGTGCAAGTATAGCTTACACTTGACCTATTTTTTATAATATCGGTACACAAAAGTGGAAAGAAATGTTCAGAATTATTCACATAAATTATAAAAATGTCAACACACATATTAGTAGAAGGCCAATTGCGGTTGACGGGATTTTTATCGATTCATTTAGTAGGTTTAAAAAAAATTGGAATTATGAATAATGTTTCCATGAATGTTATCCATGTTATCCCTATATAAGTTAGTACGTTTCTTAAATTTTCATTTCTGTTTATACTAGAGTGTTTTATATACGTACTCGTATTATGAAATGTTTTACTGTGGTCTGAAAGAGAAAATTGCCTGTATTTTATTCAGTAAAATTCGTTATTTTATTCACTAAATTGTTAATTGAGTTTTATTCACTTAAATTCATAATAACTGACACGAAGAGTCTTACTCTTGCCGACATACCTTCTAAATGACGATGTGATGAAATAAAATTAGTCGAGTATTAAATTAGGTTGTCGATGCTCAAACGTGATTCATAGTGATGAGACATTTCTTACGGACTTAATTTCGCTCGTTTATCCTGTTTATGTACATATTGTGTAACTATACTGTTGCTACTAAAGTTTGTAAATCAGAATCCTGGAACATGAGTCCTTTTGCCATTTTTAATATGTAAAAACCATGTGTCCGCGCCATGGCCCCGCGTTGGCTGGGCCATATCGGCCATCTGCGCGACTCGACTCGCGCGATGATAGATTCTGCTGCTATGTTTGCGAAGGGTTGTATGTTTATGAATCTCAACGAAAGAAGTTAAGTTTTGAATAGGCAGTTTAAACGTTAAATGCACGAAGATTGTGTTCGTTTTGCACTTTGGTAACCTAAATGACGAGGGCCGTAAAATTATGCCTGTGTGGCGTTGTGACCAACGACTGTTTCGTTTATATTGTATATGTGAATGTTTCAATAGATCCAGTTTAATTCTTAAGTTATATCTTGTTTCTTACAGATAAAAATAATATTAACTGAATTAATAAAACAATGATAAGTATAATAGTTCAAAGCGAAACTATAAATGACGTAGAAGTTGCGACAAAGTATTATAATTATAAATAAATAAATAAATATATATATATATATATATATATATATATATATATATATATATATATATATATACGAATAGAAAAATTAAATTCTATGAATTCTTTTAATTTAATAAATGGGAAAGTTTCTCTGGAGCAGAAATTATTTAAATTTTCTCAGTGAAGGATCCCAATATTTTTCAAATGTTATTATTTCTTTTATATGTTGTTCTTTTTGCACATTCCTTGTGTTTACATCATGGAATATGCAAAAAGAACCACATTTTTGACCACATTACACTATTTTTACAAGCATACTTGTCTTATTTTATGTAATTGATAAGTACACTATGATTAAACACGCGCAAATATCATGGAGGTGATCGCCTACATGAGTTGAAATATCTATAATATGTTGTTTTTATTATCAAACTTATCAGCTGGTCTTTCACTATTTTATTTTTAATTACTATTTTTATATAATTACTTATATAGCTGCAAAAAAACGCATCGTATTTTTATATAATTATAATAGTATTTTTATATAATTACTTATATAGCTGCAACAAAACGCATCGTTATATTCCATTCATTACTTTTTTAACCAATGTCTAACATAAACGAATGTTCGATAATAAAATAATAGCAATAACGACGAGCACTAGGGCTAAGATAGCCGTTTTTTATTTACACGAACCAAATAAAATATTTTTTGTCCTTTCGATATTAGCATACCCTTTAGAGTTCCGTCAAAAGTAAAAATCATTGGAAAAGAGCTTAGTTTGTGCATCCGTCCGCTGCTAATAAATTAATGCGCCACTTACGGTTAAATTCATTCTTAACAACAAAGAAAAACGCGAAAAGAAATATTGTCAAAAAGTAAGCTTATAGATCATGCACAGTACTAAAATAATTTTGGATAGTACATAGGTATAATTCGCATCACAAATAGTGTTCTGAACATGTTACGATTTAAATGTCGAAGGAAGGAACACACAAAGCTTTCTTTTTATTTTTCATCGAATAAACTAGACACTACGCTGAATAAATTTATATTTAATACAAATATATAGATTTTTATAAAAACTCTAAAACTAAGGACCATTGTTAATTGTTTCTCAATCGCAAACCTATAACTGGTGTACGTTATCGGTGTAACTCCGGATATCTAGGAAGTAATGGTGTAATCACGTTACGCTGAACGCGGCCGACGTCTATGTACTCGCGCTGGCCTAGAAACGTGTACGCGCCGTGCGGGCGTCCCGCAAAGACCGCGAATTTACATATACTATTTAAAAATAAATCTCGTCGATTATATTCTATATGCCTTCACGCTATCTTTTGCCGAGGTATAGTAGATGTCGGTGGCTGATCATTTATTTTTCGGTATAGCACCTCGTAATATCCACAAAGAGGTCACTTCCAGGTAGCACGGAGTTTGAATATACTCTAAAATTTATTTTTGATTGTGTAGTGCAAATATGAAAATTATAAGTAACTAATTTTTAACCGCGGCCTCACTCCCAGGGTTATAGTTACAAAGTTATAAGGAAAAATTACGGAGTATTTGTCATTAGACATACACTGTGTCCGGGAATAAATTTCGGACAAAGAAAGACCTAGAAGTCATTAGTTGACTGAAAAATAATTGATAGTCGTCAAAATGAAATTTGAAAGATACATTTTTTCAGAAAAATTCAAAATAATGTTCATAATTATTTGTCATTTTTTTCATACACACGATACTTGTGCACGTGAAACAGCATCGCTCGGGTTAAGGTAATGATTGCGTATGTGAGCTTGTGTGCGTGCGTTAGCGGTATTAGATGTGTTAAAAAAAGTTATGTGTAATATTTTTTTGCACTCAATTAGAAAAAGGACGTGCTTTATGTTTTATTTCAACTTCAAATTATTCCTTTATTGCCAACGAATAGCGTCTTTCTTTGTCCGACATTTATTCCCGGACACCGTATATATCGACCATCAACACAGAACAGAGCCCTATTAACAGCCCTATTTTACAACGCTATATTTAAATTTGTTGTAGTTCTTTCCATTTTACGCTAAAACGTGGATATTTTGAGCATTGGACACACGCAAACATGCGACACAGATCTGGCCATGTGAGAAGTACGGTTTTTCCAAATCCTCCTTACTACATGTAATATTTGCTCTTGTGCTTTTGCTACATATAATATTTGTAGTATTTGAGCTAGAGAGGGAACTGCAGCCTTTCTGAGGAGATTATAGGGATACGCCATTGTTGGTCACTTTCCGTTCCGTTGCTACGTTGCTTCTTTACTTCGTTTGTGTATTTTTTCAGTTCCAAATAAGAATTTTCCCGAAGGAATGGGATATCTGAGATATCCCGGTATAAAACATAACCTGTTATTTTATGGCCCGCCAAGAAATGTGAATTGTGTTCAAAAAATTATGTCTATCTGTTGCTCTATTGCGAGTGGAAAGAAGGAGAAACAAACACACTTTCACATTTATAATGTTAGTTAAGATTGATGGTTTGATGAAGAATTTGTTTCTTTAAGCAAAGTAGCACTGTCATCTAGGGGCCTAGATTCCTGAGAAACGTTTTATTTCTTAGGACTTGCGCGTTATAATTGATTTAAAAATTTCCTATATCCTAGTCTGTAACGCCTTCCATTAAGAGCGCAAAGAAATAAATAAACGAATAAAACCACTTCCACATTTGGAAATACTCTTGTAATTTAAATATTAAATTTGTTTAAATCACGTAGGGTTATGTGTATTTAGGTTCAGGGTGAGATTTTAACTTGAGATGGTATCACTACTTTGCTATTGTGTTTTCTTCTCCGGGTTACATCCGGCTTAAAACTACGTACGATTAAATTGAATGTACTTTTAAAAGCTAACTAAGTTACAATGTGTAATTTGTTTTTTGTTGTATATTATTTTCCTTACAAAAATTATTGTACTCAGTGTTGTCTTGACTAAAAATCATTCGTTTACCTTTTTTTGTAATTAATCTTAATGAAGAGCCATGCCCGATTTTGTACCTGTAGGGTTCAAATTTGTCTTTGAAATGATCTATGGATATAACCAAATTGCAGAATCTTGTCTGTATTTAAAATGATTTAGGGAGACATGATAAAAATAATAGAAGATAAAAATATTGAATTTTGAATTTCTATCTGTTTATGTGTTTATTTGTTCGCGGATCACACAAGAAGCACAGAAGGAACTCTCATGGCGTTTTTCCAGGTCGATGTAGATTTTAACAAGTCATGGTTCTGTGGAACCTGAGGTCCCAGAGGTTTGTTTCATTGCAATCAACCTAGCAGAAAAGAAGATATGGTAATTTGAAATTTCAATAATAAGCGCACTCATTTGAAAAAAAAAAGTTTCTTTGTATAGTGAATGTAGGATGACGTGTATGTATATTTGTATATACGTGATGTGTATTTTAAACCTTCAATCTTACAGTTAAATTAATAAAAATAATAAATTTTCCACGTGATCGAAGGTGAGCACACCTAATATATAATATATGCATTGGAGGTTATAGAAGTTATCTAGATTTGTGGGTTACCGTAGAAAAGAACTCTTTAAGTGCTCGCGTATTTTTTAATTTTTTTTCTTTTTAGTGCAGTTTTAGACTGATTTTGTTACTAGGTTTGTTTTGATAGCTCTGATAGCTACGTGTCTGGAATTGCTAGTAAATATTAGAAAAATTCTATGTTTTAACATCAATTATAAAGTTAAGTTCAAATATAATATTATATAGGTTATCAGTAATACAAATAATATTTCTCAGATCCATACCTCGAAAGGAAAAAGGGAATCCTTCTAGGATCACTTTGTTGTGGGTCTGTCTGTCTGTCAAGACCCTTTTACACAGGAGCAAAAAAAATGTGTTTATATCCAATTGTACCGTGTAAAGTGACTTTCGTGGGAAGTATAAGTGACTTTAAATCATGTATGTGCTGGACACTTGTAATGCGACCTTGATTTCTACTTGTTTTTAATTTTTAGTTTTCATTACAGGTTCAATTCGATTCATCTATCTTTGTATTTAATCTATACAAAACTATTGCTACTATTTTATGTAAACTTAACCACTTTAAACGAATTCTTTTCTTTCCAACTTCACACATGTAAATCTGGGTAGAATGAAATATACGAATATGTAAATATGTATCGTCGAAATTAATAAAATGTGAACCGTGAAATTTCCATTTTGAGAATTTATCTGCTTTCTTAATAAGTAATGATATTCAGGATTCCATATTCAAATGGTAAAAAACTTATTAAGTACGAGAAGAAATCGTAGTACGTTCAGTACATATTTTGGTACTTACAAATATTTAAGTGTACCTAGTATTTCTATTGAACTATTTACAAATATTAACTTTTCATAACGTAAATACATATATTGCCTGTTATATACCTTTCATGGGCGTAAAAATTTGATGATATTTAAGAAATTAAGCTCTGGGATAATCGCTTTAATTTTCCTATAAGCTTCTAGTGAGATTTTACCAACACTATTTTTTCATGATTTTTGGTTTAATAGCTTCTGAAAATAAGTGGAAGGGGGAGATGCACTCTTTTCGCATATTTTTAGAATACTTTTAAAAAAATAAAATTTAAAATAATGAAAATATTTTTGTATTGTTCATAACAAGCCCTTATTTATGATAAATATATGATACATACAATTGAAAAATAATTTTGAATAATTTATTTACCCCTCTTTAATTATTGTAGGAATATTTTAAAAAAGTTATTTAAACTTAGTGCAACATATATTTATTACTATTAGTTTCTATTAGTGCAACATATATTTATTACTAGTAGTTTCATTTAATTGCGAACAGTACATGTTATTAATTTGAAAATTTGCAAACTTACGTAAGTCACTTTTATTATAGAGATTTTCACACCGAATCCTGGTGTGGTATTTTCAATTTTTTTCCTGTTTCAGGGGATCAAAAACAGGAAGAGGAAAATTTTTATTTTCTTTGACCAGGTGGAGCGAATGGTTATTAAAATTAACACATTCAGTTAGCACATACTAAAATTATTTTAATTACTTTCTTATCCACGATAAGAAAGTAATTAAAATAACGGTCGATTCACAAGTTTGACCCTTATTTGGTCAATTTTTCTATATCTAATATACAAAAATCTAGCATTATATTTGGCGTATACACATTATAAAAAGTAATATAAAGACACTTCATGCATTCTACCTAACAGGAAAACAATTACATTGTCGTATTTGTTAGGTTATCAACCTCCTAGTTGTTAAGAAATTATTCATACACGAATTGACTTAAAGTTCTTCCACTTGAAATTGTAAAAGATACTTTCCGTACATACGAGGATAACGATGTAAATTCTATATTCACCATATAAAATGTATATTGTATATTATGTCTCGTTACTAGGTATATTACTTTATAAATACTTTTAAAGCGGACTAGAGAGTAATCAAAAGACCTCATTTTCCCTTCGTTATAGAGTTAACGAAGGGAAATAACGTCTTTGAGTAATATACTTAAGCGAAATTCTAAGAAGCGGGGAAAATTATGGTATACAATGTAAGTATAAAACGAATGAGATACTTAGTTTAAAATTTAAGATATATTTTGACACGGTCTGCTAATACGCGATAGACTTAAAATTGAATCACCGTTAAATAAAAATATGGATATGATCTAAACCGTTTGAGACTGTCGTTACATAACTTTTAACTTACCTTACGATAGATACGTTTGGACGCGATAAATATCTACTTTTAATTTTCATTACGCTGTAAAAATCATATTTTTTCGTATCCAAAACCATAAAAATATGATTTTATTAAAATTGTCAGTTATAAAAAACATGTAACGATAAAATTACGCAAATAGTAACTTGTTACTGAATAATATCCTATTACCGTTATATCGAATCGATTTGGTTTATTACTGCTCACGAGAGCGTACTATAAATCATAAGTTATCATTATTCAAGTTCTTACGTAAAGCCTCATTAGTAAAGTCCACGTGAAATGTTATGTACAGTACAGATAAACTCTTGTGACCTATACGTAAATGCTTGGACTATGGAAAGGGTGTGACATTTCGTCTGAGTAGTGACTCCGGGTTAAGATTGAAAACTGGATAAGCAATTCTTCAATATTCCCTGCAGACAGTAATAGTAACGAACCTAAACGACACGTGTCGTATTGAGCTAAACATTTTATACTCCAAGCAGTACACTTGCCCGTGTTGTTCCAGATTTACGGAACGCATTTTTCCACATTGTCCATATATTATTTGAATATGTTACTTAGAAACATTTCTTCCTTTATTTTCTATTCTAGTTCAAATCAGCTCTGATAAAACATTTTTGAAAAATGTCAATGGTCACCAATAATTGAGATATTCGTCAAATAAAAAAAATGATTGTATAGTCCTACAAACCTTAAGTTATTAAAAATTTAACAATCTTCATGATGTCATCTCGATTGTGTCGATAGTTTTTTGTGGTTGCAACCAAAAAATTAATAAACTGTGTATTTTGAATTTGGGCATTAAAAAGAGTAAAAAAGGATAACGTAACAAAATTATCAAAAGATAATTTTTTTTTATACCTGTACCTTTGTACTATCTACCGTTGTAGTAAGACAAGCGATAATGAATAGGGGTTATATAAATTATATAAAGATACGTTGTTATACTTGTATCTTTGTGGAATCTCCCATTGTATTGAAGGAAGCGATAATGAATTGGGGCTCTATAAATTATATAAAGATAAATATTTCATACTTGTACCTTTATACTATCTCCCATTCCAGTGAGACAAACGATAATAAATTTGGGGTTATATAAATCATATAAAGATAAGTTTTTATACTTGTACCTTTGTGGTATCTCCCATTGTAGCGAAGCAAGCGTTAATGAATTGGGACTCTATAAATTATATAAAGATAAGTATTTTATACTTGTACCTTTGTACTATCTCCCATTGTAGTGAGACAAGCGATAATGAATTTTGACTATATAAATTATATAAAGATAAGTATTTTATACTTGTACCTTTATACTGTCTCCGATTGTAGTGAGACAAGCGATAATGAATTGGGGCTATAACGTACGTACATGTCGGTACAACCGTCCTTTATCATCCGAGAAGTTAATTAAGTTTCTTTCGCAGGTCGGTGGTACATGGCATGGTCTATAATTACACACCGTTGAATTTGTAAATCTGCTTGAATTTGGAATACAGTCTTATGTAAAAATTGTATAATAATTTTATATAAAACAATTATTATATAAAAGTGTTCAAAAAGCTTATCAATATCTGGAGTCTGACTGTCTCAAGTATAGTGACATGCGTAAATTAAATATCTGCAAATGGAGAAATCAAACTTGTAATATCGACACTAATTATTATAATTCATAAAGAATATAAATATTACGAAATTACTTCAGTATGTCAAACACATTGAATATCGAAGTATTAATCGGCAACTTAATTACGTTATTTAGTAATAGGCGGGATAAAAGTTTAATCCGGGAGTACATCAATGGACATTTTCACTGAAAAATTCTCCCGCTAAACCTTACGAGTGGTTGTGATATGTGAACTGTCAAATAACATGAAAACATGGTGTAAAATAACAAATTTTTTTACAAAATTTTAGTAAATTGATGAAAAACGCCGTATTGTGACAAATAGCAAATTAAAAACTATGTCCGATTAGAAACCAAAATTAAAGAAGACTTCTTTCAGTCTTTGCTATTTTTTGTTTTAATTTTGCTTTCAACGCGAATTTATTTTAAATAATCACAAATTTATTGATAATGCCGCGCGGCACTCGGCGTGCTTATATTACACGCTTAACTCTAAACAGTTCTCCTACAGCAATTTAATGTCATCATGCACAGACAGGTAATTAGCGCTCTGACACATTCAGCATTAAACGCATCAAATTTTGTATAAAATATACAGCTACAGCTATTTATATAATTGTGTTAAAGCGTGCTGATACAAACTGGTGGTTTCCTAAATGGTCACTTTCCCAAATGGCGCATTCCCAAGTGATCACTTTCGTCAATTCAACTCTTGCCGCGACGCAATCGGCCCTGTCGTATTATTTACTTAACGTATACGGTAGCTAACGTGCGATATCGATTGCCTTAAAGTTTGCTTTAAAAATCGGCATGTTATATCCCACAGGCGTTGGCATTGCCTTTATTTTCCGTTAAAGTTCGGTGTCTTAAGAAAATTAATAGTTCAAGTAGAAAAAAGTAGTAAATCATATAATTACACGAGCAAAAAGAAAGGACGGAGCTAGTTTGTCGACAATGTCAGCTCTGTATTTTATCGGTGTGACGGGAGATGCATTTTATAGGTTATTTTGTTGCGTATCAAGTAAGGTTTATTCGTCGGGTCACTTTCAATATCGACCGAAAATTGTTGAATTTTTTGTTATTTCTTTACATAGTTAAAATATTTTACGAGAGTACTATTTAATAATGTAAATGGACCCGAGACATCCCACAAATCTCGAATACGGGTTTTATAACCGTTTCTGCAAATGCTAATACTTTTTATGAGATGAAATATAAAATGACCTTTGTTGGTATCTAATTTATTGCATAATTTTTATAAGATAACTATGAAAAAATAATTGTTTTACCTATCAGTTTACTCAATAAATTATACTTGCAAAGCTAAATTTATTAAATTGCCGAAAAAAATATTTAAATATCCTTTAAATTCAGCCATAACGTCCACTGTTTTAGTTACCTTTCCGTAAATTGAAATAAGGCGCCATTTTAAAGTACGTAGCTGTCAACATAAATGTTTCATAATGATACAACATGCAGACATTTGCTTAAAGGCTATAATAACTCCGTAACGCTTACGTTATTCGTAAGTAATGTGATACAACATAGAGCTGAATGTTGTAAATAACACGGGCTATCTTGTATCGTATGTTATTCGATGCACTTCATTTTCAAATTGGTTTAATAGTTAGCAATAAATTTTAAATGCTGTTCTTCAAAAGTGTATCTTCAAATTATTGAAAATTATTACATTATATTTCGTTCGTCGTAACTAGGTCAAAATCGCAGAAATACAGCTACTGCGGTGATCTCGACTTGATTTTGGAGTAATTTCATTACATCTTCACCAATCGTGGTTCCCATGCATCGAGATTCCGCAGAAAAATAGCTTAGATATAAATCTAGGTTAAATTTGTGGATGGGCGAAACCAGTCCAATAGTTTCAAAATGGTGGAATTCCAAAATTTAAAAAATCGCCACAAATCGAATTTATAGTAAAAGCACGCAAAGAAAATACTACAACTTTTTGTGGTAAATTTTCTCCATCGTCTATGGGAAATGGAAAAACGTCGTAAACTCCGTTAAATTCTGCGTTCTACGAAATTCTCCATATACCAACTATTTTTTACGTTAGATGGACTACACGTAACTACGTTAGTCAAACTAATTTGGAATAATTTTAATTCCATGCTTGACTTAACTTTATAGGAATATCAAAAATCAATTGTTTATAAATTTTAATCTAAATAAATATATAATAAAATTGTGACAGAGTGAATTCTTTACATGGAAAGTATATTAAAAACAGTGATTGATTTAGCCTATAGAATGATAGTAAAAAGAGAAAACCTGTTTTTAGAATTTTTGCATGTCCGTCTGTCTTTCTGTAATATTATTATATTGTACTGCGACACTATTTATTAGCTTTTTTAGTAAACTTTATTCTCATAGAGTTCTGAATGAAAAAAAAAGAAAAAAAGACAAAAAATTTGTAATAATTTTTTTATCCCAAATTCCATGCGTAGTCGCGTCCCCTGTCTTGTAATTTATAAAGAGATCACATTAAATGAAACCGACTCAAAAAATTATCTCTAATAAAAGTAATAAACACTTCATAAAAATCCATTCACGTTTTTCACGAGCTTCTACTTATTTGTAATAGTAAATAACACGTAACCAATGTTAAGTTATACTAACCTAAATGAAAATGCGAATTGATGTTTATAAAATATTTTCTAAATATAGATATAATATAAATATAATATATATATATAA
Source organism: Druceiella hillmani (assembly GCA_039881145.1). Classification (NCBI taxonomy): domain Eukaryota; kingdom Metazoa; phylum Arthropoda; class Insecta; order Lepidoptera; family Hepialidae; genus Druceiella; species Druceiella hillmani. The sequence continues at coordinate 11,512,889 of JAYKKI010000002.1, forward strand.
AAGTAAATAAAATGTTTTGGACGATAATTAATTGCCTGCATTATAATTATTATAACTTATTATCTAGCACTATATTGCCTTTAAAAGAGAATCTATTATAATTTCTTATATTTTTTGTTAATAGTTTAAAAGAACACCCATAATAAAATACACGTATCTGTAAAGTATGGAGTGATCATTAATATAGTCTCCAGTCTAGATCATATCCGACGTTGGATTTCGCAGCGCGGTTGCGAGGAGCGTTATGCGATTGCGCTCCGATCCGTAAGAGAGCGATCGGCAAAAAGACATTTTCCCAAAGGCGGGCCGGCTCGCGTGCGCGCAGCACACTTTCACTCGCGCCCGCCTGGTGCGACGTAAACAATGGCTTTTTTTTTAAATGTATCGATGCCTAGCAATAGGCTAGGCTAGGCGCTGTCGCAACATTTGTTATGGTTAATTTTGTTTCGTTTGTTGAAAGAACAGTTTCGATTGCAAACGAGTTCCTTAATTACTTTTTTTTTATTTATATGATGAAAATATAACAATGTCTTGAAAAACTATGGATTGGCGAAAATATTATTCCTTTTGTTAATACGTAGACAATTTTATTTCGAAATGTTGGATTTAAGCTAATTTCGGCTTGAAATATTAACAAAACCTCACATATAATAAACGTTACAATATATCTTCGTAGAACTACAATTTCAGATACTACAATGTATACTACGTTGAACAAAAATTTATACACTTGGCTGTTAAAAACAAAAATGCCGATCAACAATTTAAGCTTCTAACATTATAAATAATTTTTTGCGCATTTGAGTACCGTCATCTTTGACTTTCGACCGGAAACAAAAGGCGTCGATAAATTAAAAAAAATATCTGAAATTCTTTGGATTTTGACAAACATTAGAGTCATATCTAGTAAAACGTATGTCAATTAGAGACACGCGATATGAAAATATCCAATCAAAGTTTACGCCTCACGTCGAGCGCTGACAAGACAGGCGGCGGCGGCTAATTGCGCTCATTAGGGCGCGCCCCCGCTCGCGAGACGCCGCCCGCCGCCGCTGACCCACCCGCGCCCCGCCCAATCAATACTCGGGCGGGTGCGCGCGGCCCGCTGCCCAGAGGGCCCGCGGCGCTGCCACCGGGGCAGACGCTTTTAGCTGTTTGATGGAGTCAAGAGTCTATTACCATAGGACAATACGAGTAAATAAATAATTAACCTTTCGCGTAATTGTTCTATTGAATAAGAAACGTAAAATGAAGTTTGGCATATTCTGAAATTTGATTTCATTTTTAAAACAATGCACTGTGCAAAATTTCCTCATTCCTTATTATCTTGTTACTATTCAAGTCTCTTTACGATCTAACATAAAACAGTTTCTATAGTAATCAACTGGAAAACGCGACAGGTTTGTTTCATGTAAAATAGGAAATCGGTTATCCTCTATAAACCGTTAACCTCTCTCTCTTTCTCTCTCGTGAAAACTCTATATGTATGATTCATATGAGAAAAATATGAATGCGTTGTCATCACTGATTTTCATAATCCAGATATCTCCTATTCGCTAATAAATTTAATCTTACATTATAATAATAATTTTAGTCCATTGATCAAAGTAACTTTATTGACGTAAATAAAACATATTTTGAATACTTTGAAAGGATTGAAATAATTATCTACCTATGAACAATAAAATAGATAACATCATTAATTTTCCTAAAAGTCTAGAAAAAACAACTATTTGTCATCTATAACTATTCCAGACTGTTTCGAAACGAGAAATTAATATATAATTAATAAATGAATAAGATAATTTTCTATATATCAATGAAACTTACGTCAAGTTTTTCAAAAACAAGTTTCCTCTGATTTACCAAACGATTATATGTACTTATGAAAATCATAAAATAATGATGTCACAACATTGGTACTTAAATTAGTGGATCTTCTCGAGAAGTCAGGAATAGAATGACGTAAACTATAACAAATTTACTCTGATGGTTCTGGAAAATTGTAACAGCGAATTCTGTACATTGAAAATATTTTAAAAATGTGATTGATTTTGCGTATAGGCGATAATAGAAACCAGAAAAATTTTATTTATTTTAATTTTGTTTTTTTTTATATATTAATTTTAGCGGGTGATACACAAAATCTACTGTACGAATTTTGATGAAATTTGGTATGGTAATAGTATATACCCAGGAGCAATATATAAGAGAAAAAAAGGACAATTTTTTTCCTAATTACACACGGACGAAGTCGTATCCATAGTTAATGTATGTATAAACACAGTCAAGTTACTTTTTTAGGATATAAGAAAAGTTCAGCGCTCGAGATGTTTTTTCGGCTGGCTCAAAAACTATCCACTTAAGTGAAAATAAAAAAAATAATTTCAAACGTAATTAATAAATATTCCGCTATTAGTAGCCAAAATGAGAGTAGCGTAATGGTATTAGCTCGTTTTTGGAACTATCTTTATGAATGATCACCACATTTAGTTAATGTTAATTTGTTACAGTAGTGCGGCCCTTCAAATAGATTGACCCTAATTTCTTCTTCTAGTCACCTTAATATAAATTGTAAGTTAATAATAATTGTGTCCTTCATGCAAAGTTTTGTGCTTATGTATAACGAAAGTTATACTCAAAGACATTTCAAAACGTCGCGTAGTTTTTGAGCCAATAGTGTTGAAACTTTATACTTTACTTTATTTCAGTGAAGACTTAATGAAACAAGTGAAGATTTAATGAACCTAGTGAAAACTTAATGAATTTTACGCTTGTCGAATGAGACTATGCTTTGAGTAAATTGTCTATGTATTCGGCCGGACGACGTGCGTTTCCAGTCTAGATTTTATCATTACTGAGCATTATAATGGTTTTAGTACATTTCTTAAAGTTAATTGTGAATGATGGAATGTGCCTTCGATGATATTGCGGAGATAATTCTTAATGAAGGCACAAAAAGGTAAAGTCTGATTCACACGAGTCTAAAGTCTGATTTCCATCGACATCGAATCGAATATCCATCGACATATTCTTTTTTTAATTTTTTTGCCATTATTTAATTTTAGGAGTGAATTTTGCAATAGATTCCCAGAACTAGCAAAAAATGGCGTGTTTTAAAAGGGGTACCTCTACGTTTATATTACATGTAAATTCAGCACAAATTAATTTACATGGCGGATTTTTTTTCATGGTAATAATACAGTTATGATCTTCTTTGAACTCTTCTTCGCTGTAGGCAAAAAAAAACCTTGAACAGCAGGTTTTTTGTGTGAATAAGGTAAAACCAAAAGATTGTAATGGTTTCCGTATTTACGTATGTATTGTAAATGTACATTCATGTGTATATTTGAAATTATGTTCGCGTGCTACAACTAGAGGGTTAATAAATTATCCGATTTTGGTTCATTTCAATCGAAGTATGTTTTTTATGTTTATTATCTATGTAAATATGTAAGTCGGGTTCTTTATTTTCTTATATATTAAGCCATTAGATATTTTTTTCTCAACCAATAGTATAAGCCTCCTACTACCTATAAACACAAAGTTTAGAGATTTAGCGAATTCTACCGACAGCGTCGCTGCGACTAAGATGGAACTTAATGAACGTAGTCAATAGTGCTCGAGTTATGATAAATATAATTTTATCCATTTTTTTTATTATAATGCACACGTCTAGTTGCATGAATTAGCAGCATCATTGCATGCACCTTTATCAGTTATTTTATTTACTTTTGTTTTATGAAATTTGTTTAACAAAAAATATATAATCGATTCTAAAAAAAAGTTGAATTTGAAACCGTATCTCGCGAATAAAATTATGATTATAATAAATATAGAATAGTATAGAGAAAATGAAGTTAAAAGTATAGATAAGAGACGAAAGAAAATAATCGCGAAACTCATGTTTCTAACGGCTGAAACAATATTGACACGTAATACAAGTGTAAAGTGAAATATTATTTGTTTGTGAATCTTCATCGTTAATATTGTCATAATCAGGTCTTATTGCTCTTAAAGGACGTAACTTCTTATAATCAATTTTGTTGAAAATTATGGCAATATTACAACAGAGTTTCTAATCAAATATAATGTTTTATTTGTATTGTTTTAGTGGATTCCAATACAGCAATATTTTTCTTTTTTAGGAGTTTTGTAAATATACTCCCGTCTATATTGATGTCAATATGTTAGACAGCGGTGAAATAAGTATACATTCTAGTTAGAAAATAGTGTAATCGGTTAGCTGTTTACGTCCGTTTATGTAATTCTCACTTAGAAAGTTTTTTTTCAGAAGCCTTTAGAACTAAAGAGCAAAAGTACGGTTAAAATTAATAATGAACATAATTTTAAACGAAAATTATCGCATTATTGTCACCGTATATATGTTATAAAAAAGTAGTAAGAAAAATGTGAAAAAAAATGAAATTGTGTGAATCGTAAATAAATTCGTCTTAGATGGTCATTCTTGTGCAGAAATTCGTGAAATATATATTTATACATTGGATGAAAGTATTAAATAAAAAAATTACCAAAATGTTAAATCCATAGATCATATATTTCTGGTAAAATGCGAATTCAGCTACCACTTGACTGGTTGTTTAAAGATTTAAAATCTTAGTTCACGAACTTTTATAATAGGCAAAACAATTTGAATTATTTTACATGTCTGTGACGTGCCATGCGAATCTATCTCGGATTGGTCCTTTTAAAAATTTAAAGGACCAATCTGAATTTGAATGTTTCTCAACATTTTTTCTAATACCAGTTCACGATTGATATATATATATATATATATATATATATATATATATATATATATATATATTATATATATATATATATATATATATATATATATGTGTGTGTGTGTGTATATATATATATATATATATATATATATATATATATATATATATATATATATAAATGTGATATCACGATACGCAATAAATATGAGTAAATCACTTACTGTCTTAAACAACAAAAGGATTTCAAATTAAATTGAAGCGTAAAAAGAATATTCTCTTGTTCTATTTGTATTTTGCTCGAAGAGTCTCTTTGTAGGCTATAACTGATACGATTCAAGGAAAAAGAGTAAGCTTAAAAATATTTGGTACATTAATTATATGTTGTGGTTTAGGTTGCCATGTCGGTGACAAAGATTAATATTTGTTACATTACTTTGATGAATGTGATGAAAGTAGGACTCGGCAACTCGAATTAAATTCGAAATGCGTAGAGCGTCACTCGCAGCGCGCGGTAAAAGGTAATAAATTTCAAAGACAAATTTTGCGATGTTCATTTCGCTCGCCATTCTCCATGTAAGTTGCTTAGTGTTTCGCTTTACTGTTAGAATATTGTTTCATGATTTTTTTAAAGTTTTCAAATTGATCTTCGGTTGCTCGCCCGGGCACTCAAGTTTTGTCAAACATAGAAAATATTTTTGTTTATATACGAAGGAATAGTTTGTAACCGTCAGTAGGTCTTGTAAATCAAATATTTACTATCCTTTAACGCATATTCTGAACTGTAATTTAGTGGTGGGTTGACTAGTAATTTGTGGCATAAATTCTGACACCGGGTGAATAAAGAATGGAGGTTATAATATTTAAAAAATGGAACAAATCGAAATAAAAATGAAATAGTCTTGCTCTCCTATGCCATTATTATATAATTTTAAGTTGGGCAGTATTACCATTTAAGCTACGAATTTCTGTGTTTCAATTTTTGTGTTGCACTGCTAGCAGATTACAACTTTCGATGTTTTCGCAAAGTTACAAAATTTAGGTTATAAGTTAGGTGTCGTTAAATGGAGAAAAAAAATGTTATGTACAAAATGAATTTAAAAAGTGAAATATGTTTAATACGATATGAATATTAAATTAAAGGTGAACACACACTGTATTTTCGTAAATTTATGTATAAATATATGCTCAAAATATTACACGAAAAGTATAAAGACTCAAATTTTTATTTTTATTTTTTGTGCTCTGAACGTTTTTATTTATAAAAAAACTAGCTGCTCATGCATGATTGCATATGTTTTAACCGCTTTTTAAAATAATAATTATGTATACTTTAGTACAGTATTGTACCGTCCGAGCTTAGATAAAAACGCTTCTCACGAATAACATATAATAATTAATTGGAGATTTAATTGTCGTATACAATATTTTCAAACATAATTTTGACAGTTTGGTTTGTTTAACTCAAAATAATTTTAAAAAAGATTTTGCAGCAGTATTCTTAACACGTTCAGTGTGACCGTCGTCGCCACGTTGTCAACATACCGAGTCCTTTCCGAATATATTAATAGTTTGACGTAACTATTACGCAAAAATGCAAAGATTCAAGTGATTGTTTCGAAACTATAACAACAATTTGTTCAACAATTATTGAAACATTTCATATTTGACTGACTTTTGCTTGCGGCTTTGTCCGCGTGGATTTTCAGTAAATGCGACGGGATTTATTTACTTGCTTGCAAATCTAGTATCTATAGCCACATAAGCTCTGTGAGCTGTATGTTATATTCAGGTTTCACCCTTTATTGGCGTATCGGATTAAACTTTTATTACTCAATAAAAAGACCGAGTTTCATTCTACAGAAATTATGTTATTTCTCGCGTTAAAAAAAACCTTGGAAACTCGCATTTCTTGATATTAGTATTCCATATGATATTAGTATTCTTGATATTAGTATTCCATATTCCAAACTCGCATTTCTTGATATTAGTATTCCATACGAGCGAAACCTTTGATAATAAATAAGTCTATGTTACTTCCTTGCAGGAACTATGTGGCAAATTTAGTGTAGATCCCTTGTTTAATTGTGTTGTTATTGTAATAAAAAAACAAACAAAAAAACACTTTTACATTTGTAATATTAATTAGGATTACATATGTTTTTGATTTATAATGTTTTTCGACGTCAACAACAGTTAGCAGTAGAAATTAATATCGAGATAATCGTCATATAATACTGGTTCAGTCTTATTCAGAGGTCTTCAATCTTCATCACAATAATGTGGAAAGTGATTTTTTTGTGAATGTAGAAATATCAATCATACTGGCAGTGGTACGTATATTCTATACAGGTTAAAAAGTCTGAAAATAAATTTTGTTTTAAAAATCAACCTAGCCGTAGCAAGCAGTGGCCAAATGATGCTCGATATTCCGGACATATCGATGTCCGGTTCTATAACACGGTCCTGGTTCTATAACATTTTAGCTAGCATGTTTTGTGCTTGCCGCGACGTAAGAAAAGCTCATAATGTAAGTACGAATAGCTGACGTAATTATGATTGCTTAAGCGAATTTAAAAAACCATATTTCTAAAACGTACACGTAACAATGAAATAAAAACCCTAAGATTGCGTTTAAATATTTTTAAGGGACACAAAAGCCATTTCTGTACTATTTTTCATTATTTTTTTTAAATGAAGTGTCATAAAATATTAGGAGAATATTTGTCAATTTGATTGCACAATGTTGCTTAATAAATAAATAGTTAATTACCTTGTTTGGTATGACGTTAAATAATTGTTTTACTTATTGTAATATGGGTTAGTTAATTTAAAAATTGTCACTCGTGACTTTATGAGACAGAGCTGCGTTCTATTTTTGAGACTAAGATGTAGAGAAAAATATGACGTAACTTCGATTACGGAAAATTCGTCTTAAGATTTCTGTTTATCAATACACATAATAAAATCGTAAAAAAACCGAGTCTGTACATTGAATAAGGAATCAGGAAAAACTAAGTGCTATCTACTGAAGACACGATACCAAACCTAAAATAAAAGCTTTTAGAATTATGGTTAGTTTGTCTCTTTGTCGGTTTGTTTTTCGCACTTTTATTATGCACGCTAACCTCAGCAACGGCTGAACCGATTTGGATGCGGTTTTCAGTTATGTATTTAGATTAGCTTGGGCTAACATTTAATTTCAATTAGTTCACAAATAAAAAGAGACGTCAATCTTTAATTTACCTTCGTTGTGCACGTTAATATCAGAATCGGCGGAACCGATTTAGCTGCCAGCGCCACCTATTAACGTATTTAGTAAACGTTATGTCCATAAAGTGCTGAGAGAAAAAAAAAATTTAAAAAAAGTCGCGGGCAGAGTTTGTTAACATTTATATATGACAACAGACATTATCGTATTACGCCCGCTTTTGCAGCAAAGCTATGGTCGATTATGTTAGTTAGAGATGATTTAAAATTAATGACGTTTCTTTACCAATAGCATTAAATAAACGAAAAACATCTTGCTGGCACAATGTAATGACCCATTTAATTTTAAATTTTGGCAAAAAAATGTACCCTTTCCAGATAGTCAAAAATTTATGTTTTGTTCGTATAAACAAAAGTAAAACCGAATTTCCGACAAAATTAAGGCAAAAAGGCAGTTTTGATCAACGTTTACTATAAAATTACATCACAATTGTATACCATAATTATACAGCGTGGTATGTGTGCATAAATATTAACACTATCCAATTCCAGTAGAAATTTTCAGTCGTCGTTGCCAAGCGACACGTGATGAAATTCAATAAAGAGCTTCTTGCAATTATGTTTTTCTACGTCTAACTTTACTACTAAAGGCACTTAATGGTTTATGTTTAATTAGAATTGTAAGGTTTCTAAAAGAAACCTGAAGATTTTTCTTTTCTAGCTTTGAATTTTGATGACCGCGAAAACAACCATAGAGTTTTGTTAATGTATCTACTTACTATTTGAATTAAAGGAAGATAAGAATAACCAGCTAGCTGCGTATAGATTTGGATATCATTAAATCGATATACAGCGGCACCCGTAGTCGCAATTTCATCACTTTTTACTGTTACTAAGCAGTAGCATTTTGAATGCCAAGTTTATGATACTCGGACACCGCCAGATCGTTCGAGCTTCTTAGGCGTTGATTATGGATTTAATATATTTTTGTATACGTTGTCGGTAGCATGTTTATGTGCTGTAATTTCTATTAGGTTTATAAGTGGATACAATCTTTTCGACAAGAAAAGTTCTCTCTTACGCGAGTAAAATAAATAATATGTTACGTTATTTATTATGACATGTCGTGCTCAGCGTCAAGTCTAATCCTATTAAATAATCTTTTTAAACGCTCAATTTGACTATGGACATGCTTGCTTCTTTTTATGAAGCTCCCTATTTCTATCCATTATGTATTACAAATCATAAAAATATAGTTATTTGTCTTAACTAAGGTTGCACTTACGTTTTTAATTATAACTTTTCGACATATATCATTGACACTGGTGTAATATTTGAAAAATTAATCGCCGCTGTTCGCTTTGTTGAAAAATATTAAATATTTTTGACATGGCGACAGACTGATTATTATGCACATTATTTTCATAAGATGTACATATACGGCTAATATTGGCTTTGAACGTTTTTAAGCTAGTGGCAGACTACGTACATGTACGGAAAGAAAAAGACCGAGAATGTAAGACTATTAGTATTGATAAAGGTATTTGCAAAGAAAAAACATTATACAGCGATTATAGCCGTAATTTTTGGCAATTTTTTAAGTATCATGCAGATATATATTATTAATACACAGTAATATTAAATTAACTTCTGTTGTTATTGCAGTATAACTATTAAATAGTTAATAAACTGGGTGATGCAACTATAAAGATGACGAAACATCGATAACGGACATTTAAAAAAGTACCATCATAATTGGCACTTGCAAATTTTTATTACATCTATTGTTTTTAATTACGTTTAATGAAGCAAAACGAAAATATCGTAGAAGTTTTGCTTCTTCTGTGTTGTCGGAGCCCTAGTGATTAATTTTGTGTTATGGACCGATTTTATTGCTATATAAATTTGTTTTTATTCTGTTACATTTGTTGTTCATTTGTTTCTCGCTTCTATTTGCTCTACGCATTAATAGCTTGTACAGCATTTATATTGTGTTTAAATAAATAACGATAATACTAGGGAAAATTACTAATTCGCGAACGATATTACGCATGTAAGTTATGATTATTCTGTACGTTCTTGAATAAAAAAATTGTAAGTAATAACACTTCATCACTTTGATAATCGGTATGTATCAAGGTCTTAAAACATACTTCCGTCAAGTTTTTTAAGGCAATTGCGACTTATACTCTCAGCGATTAAATTTTAAAAACTTGATTTAGTAAAATTTTTTATGCTAATTAAATTGCATATATTTATTATATAAATCTTATTGTAATTTTTAAATAGGGTTGCATCCGTTTAATGACATTATTATATTTTTTCAATTTTACTAGAAAATGTTAAATATAAATTTTGTTATAGAAGTAGTTTAAAAGGGTGACCGTTTAACGTGAATATTGACAATTAAACCTGGCAATTTGATAAATGATTATTTGAATCTAATTATTTATCAGATCATCTGGTTATTGGGAATAGTGTTACAAGGTTGTTAGGCTATTTGGTAATTTAAGGAATTTTATTAGTTTTCGCAGGCTTATTATAGCGAGGGCGCGCCGTAGAGAGGGACATGTTACACGTGCTGGTCAATGGGCGCTCGTTTTATTTTGTTTTATTTAGATACTAAGTTATTCGTAAACCTAAACAAGTAACTACCTTAACACTTGCATTTGTAAATAAGTAAAGATATAAAGTAAATATTTAACTCAGGTAATTTGTTTTAACTTATGGAGGTGAGCCATGAGTTAAATTTTTTGTAATTTTTGCTTTTTAAACAATATTAAATATGGTCATAAGAAAACATAAAAAATGGTTAAAAATTAACATCTCGTATGGGGCGCGTGGAGATGTCTTAATCTATTTTGTCCTTACTAATTAAATATTTTAAATCTCCAATTTTGATGATTTACTAAAAAACTAAGTTTATTACGTTATTTGGCTACTAGTATATATTTTTTATGTTGAACAGTAATGAGAATAATGAGATGAGAAAATTAGAAATATTTTAACTACTTCGTTGAACAGACATAGCCCTTTATGCATAATGTCCGAGCACTGTAAAAGTTCAAATAACAATTAATATTTTGTCTAGTTATTTTAGGCGTTTTTCATATCGCCGACGCAAATTTGTAGTGCGCGGGAAATATAAAAACCAGCCGAGTGCGAGTCGCACTCGCGCACGAAGGGTTTCGTAGCACCAAACAGTATTAGATGTATAAGTTTGTCTTTCTTATAGACACTATGAAAAACAAAGTTATTGCTGCGGTCTGTACTGAAAACATCCCATAGCTCAAAACCACACAGCATATCTTTCGTTGAAAGTTTAAATTCTGTTACCTTAATTTTTTCAGAATTTTACACACATTAGTTGAAAAGTTAGACGGGGTTTGTATATTTTTTAAGACTTAAAAGAACATATCTCTCCAACTAGTAAAATAAACAAATTATTTTGGAACCTCTGTATCATTTTTAAGACTTATCGAACGATAACCCATCGCCTATGTGCAATGGATTTTTTTACATCCCTCAGTTACATATATGGAGTTACCCCTAATGTTAATTTCTTTCCTAATTCCACTATTTCATTGTATAGCGGTTCCTAGAAGACGAAGAAGAAGATGGTAAATACCATCCAAATTTCATCTATATAGCGCTAATAGTTTCCTAGTAAAATTGTTGTGACATACGGACAGATATTGACAGGACGATGTTGTAAGGGTTCCGTTTTTGCCATTTGGCTACAGAACCCTAAAAATGGTCCATTATTAATTTGATCCACATAGAAGCTATCAAGTCTGTAGAGGTAAAGTCTAGTAATAATTGAGTTATACTCTTCATCACTTCAGTCGAACGATTTATAGAAAGCAGTTGGCAGGTTCGTTATCGCGCATGTGTCTGTCTGGTCTCGGTTCGATCCTTGCGTTGTAGAGGCGGCGGGCACGTGGCGTTACGGGTCGTGGGGTGACGCGTGGCGTGGGTGAGCCGTGGGCGCCCTGTGGCCCGCGTGTGCCGCATGACGCGCGGACGGCTCTGCGCTACGGTCGCTCGTTATAGAAGTGGCCCAGATCTCGCCTTTAGACCCTTACTAAAGCTAACACAGCCATTAGTATGTTTCGTTCTATGACTGTAGTTCGAAATGTATGTGTTATGTAACTGACATTAACGTCGCGGTGTTTAATTAAATATCTTGTCAATATTGTATAAGGGATATTTAAAATAATAAAAAAGTTATTTTTACCAAAAATAATGCAAAATAAGATTAAAGAAATCCATGTCATATCACGTAAAGCACAATAAAATTATACCTACATCGACAATTTCATGGATTTTGTAAGTTTTAAGATGATTAAGTTTACCAAAACTCGCTCACAGTCTGATATTTAAATATAGTTTTAAGAAATTAAATTTGGCTTTCTATTTTCAGTTACTTCTCGATTAATATTGAATATATTTGGCGTTAATTTTGTAAAAATTCATTGTTCACAATTAAATGAAACTACGTGATGTAGTATTATTTCTACTTTCTTTAAATTCTTTACCACGACCTAGGTTTCGTTGTATTACATCATCTTCAGGTGGGCTATTAGCAAAGATCTTTGCTAATAGCCCACCTGAAGATCTTTGCTAATAGCCCACCTGAAGATGTTGTAATACAACGAAACATAGGTCGTGGTAAAGAAATTAAACAAAGTAGAAATAATACTACATCACGTAGTTTCATTTAATTGTTCTCGATTAATGTTATTTGCAGTTGTATTCATTGCCACGTATTCATACATACTACCTAGCAGTCGCTATCCGGTACAGATTTTTTTAAATTTTTTTTTATAACCGTTGTAATCGTGACAATATTTAAAAAAAATTGACAAGTGTTATGGAGTATAAATCAATCTAGCAATAATAGTTTTTGACAAAAGCGGATAAATTTATAAGATGTGTTAGAGGACAAAGTGTTGCGGGAGTTAAGAATATTCTCTATTCGGCTTCATCATCAGAACCATGTTATCCAACATCATTTTACCGAAATTTTAGAATTTGAGGTACGATTTTTAAAACATTTTCTCGAAGTGTTTTAAAAAAGTATCAAGGGCAGTTTCCAATTTGTGAAAAAATATTGTATGCTCTAAAAATACTATAAACACGGAATAAAGTAAGAGAGATAAAGACATAGTTTTTTTAAATGTTTTAATTTTTTTATGAAGAAAATCTTTTATTATGATGGAGGGAGGGAATAGTAATAAAATAACGTAATATACTGCGGAAATAAAAAATAAACTATCATTTTTTTATAATCTCGTTCACAGCCCAACTCTATAGTAGCGCCCTGTAGTAGGAAAGTGTTTGAAAAATATCAACTTGGCTATTATCATATTTAAATAGTTTTTTATTTTGTATCCACTGTGTTAACATTAGAAGTTTATTCATTGCATTGAAGAAAATAAGTATAATTTACTTAAAAGTGTGTTTTTGCTTTTTTAATTCGGTTATTTTTTTCGAGTAGAATGCAATTTTAATGGTTAAAATTGTTTTTTTAATAAAATAATAGACATAAAAATAAGGATATACGAAAATAATTCGATGAACAGTAACTCAAACGTAACATTTAAAACGTATTTTTAGGTATTTTTTTAAATGATTTAATTTTTATACGTTTTATAGCTTTTTATGATTAATATTTATCAATATGTGTTATTATTTGTATATTTAGTGTTTAGTGGTACAAAAATATCGTTTAAGTCGCAGAACTTAATAACAAGCGAATTGCAAAATATATGGAAAATATCTTATGATTTTTTTATAACGTAAACGGCGAGGGGTTCTTGTAACTACTATCTAAAATAAAGTCTGAATTCACTTTGTTTTCAGTACTAATTTTGGTTATCCCATCCTGTGATTTGAAGCCGGCGAATAACTGATTAATACACTAGGACTAAAATATAAACGATTTATGGCTTGGAACATCGGAAAACTCAGAGAACTTTGACGCCAGAAGGAAGTGACTATACTTATTTGTTACTGAAAATTATTACAGATGAATGAATTATTTAAAAAATCCCAAACATTTTTTCTAACTTTTATAAAATTAGAAAAAATGTTGTACTAATTAATAATTGAAAACTGGTAAAATTAATAAACTAACTATTAATTTCGATGCAAAGAAGGATTGTAAGGAAAAGGATAGTGTTGTGGTAGGGAATCAAAATAAGAATATTATTTTCTGGCACTTTAGAAAACATAAATCTATGATGTTATTTTAATGTTGTTATCAAGTTTGTTTAGCAGCATGGAATTACATTGAAGGAGTATTCGTGGTACGTGGTACTATATGCAAAAATAAGGAAAGTTTGGGATTCAGATGTTAATACAAATCTACGAGCACCTGAGCAAAGAATAGTAAGTAACCATTACTGCGTAAAGAAGCGTCACCCGCATATAAGAGGTACGATCAAGGGTACGCGTTCCTAGGTTGCCGCTTGCTGCGTGCGCGTGTGATTTGTTCAATTTTGCGATGTTTGGTCGAGGTTAACTTATGTAATTGAGTCTTAATTGATAACTATTTATAATAATTCAATATAACGGTCCGTTATTGCGCTGTGTACGAGTACTTAGAAAGCAATAAAATCAATAAGGATAGGAGATTGTTTTGTTTCCCTTTTTTATCACCAACTTATTTGATTAGTACCTATAATTTTATGTCTACAAACATATCATTGAACAGTTTTAAATTTCAAACTGTTCTTAAAAGTCATTATTTTGTTTGATCGTGATGTGGTTCGAAAACGTATCCTTATAGAGTCGACCGTAGGCTTATTATATTGTTTATTAAGATATCTTTCACATTAAGCAAATATAATCAAGTCAAAAGTACAATGAAGACAATATTACACTGTATCACGTTTATAAATAAACAAAATATATTTTTATTTAAGATTTTATTCCGTTTTTAAGATCCACATAAATCTATCTTAATGTTATTATTATCAAATCCTTTTCACGCACACGTATAGTGTAAAATATTTGTTTAAATAATTACATTTTTACAATTAGGTAATAATGAAGACATGCGCGCCAGTTCGATCAACGCTATTTGTTAGAAAGAGAAACAGCTATATTGCTGTTTCTCTTTCTAACAAATAGCGATCGAGGCTCGTATGTAGTAATAGAAAATATTTTTTACCTACATGCTGCAGACAGCCCTACATTAATACACACACATAAACGGATACAAATAGGCGAGTTCGTATATAATAATGTAGGTAATTAAATCTGTTCGCTAGAATAGAGTGTTGGAGGTGTGACCTGAGGCTTTAAGTTTTTCAAGTTTAAATATTATTTTTTCATGAAACTCTTTAATGTCTTCAACATTTGTGTTTTCAAGTTGAAATGATTTAATTAACTTTTTTTCTTTGCAAACTTTTCTACGACTAATTCTAACGGAGTTGTTTATTCGTGGTGAAGTAATAAAACTTATTTTTAAATTTGACCGCTTAAAACTCGTGAACAAATGAACATATAATAAATGGAAGGACAATTTTGAAAAGCTAAAATTGTCCTTTTTCATTTACTTAAAATCAGTATTTTTTTAATTTAGTAGTAATATAAATTTTTAAATTATGTCAAAATTCATATTTCAAATAATTATTTCTAGTAAATATGACGTCAATTTTTAAAAATTAATAATGTTTTCACGATTGTATTAAATTTAAAGTAACTAATTATAGTGGAAAAAGACCCATAGATCAGATTTTTCTCCCGCGTGTCCTGTGTAGTTAAATTGTAGTAATGACAAAAAAATTAAAGGTTGTTGGTAAAAACTTTAAAAAAGGTGTCAGCGTTAAAAAAGGTGTTAGCGTTAAAAAAGGTGTTAGCGTTCCATCAGTTTAAAATTGATCATGTTCCTTTTTTGTTTAATTATGAAATTAGTGAGATCAATATGTGATGATACTAAAAAAAATATTTTTCCTTTCTTACAAAAATTAAATGGTTTTTTTAAAAAAGTGATCTCATATTTACTGAAAAGTGTGCAAAATGCTGATTTTGACATTATTAAACAATCGATATTACGGCTAATAAAATAATTTTTAAATATATATTAAATTTAAGCTTCTTCAAAAGGCTATATATATATATATATATATATATATACATATATATATATATATATATATATATATATATATATATATATATAATTCTTAAACTCCGTGCGATGTTTTAAAGTATAAGACGAAAAATTTATGGATTTTTTTAATATTTGTTTTTATTGAGAACTCTATAGGAGTAAAAGATAAAAAATTTTCTATAAATATATTGAAAACAAAAAATTCACCCTTCAAAATATTTTTTTCATATAAACTCTATAATTTTTCGGAAAGTTTGAATGCTTCTTTTGATTTCGGTGTGTAGTGTAGTTGAAAAAGGTACATGGTATGTAACTTTAAAAATTAAAATATTTTGCAAATGGGGCTTGAGAATTAATAAACCTGTCAAGTAGTTTCGTACACACAAACAGCTACATATAAACGTTTACGGACGTATACTATTTCTGTTAAACTTATTACAAATATTTATATTATTTTTTTTTACAATAATTAAATTAATAAAAATATTTGATTAGCGAAAGAAGAACGATGTGATGTTGCAATAATCTTGTCCAAGGTAGTTTTTTTTTGTATATACTTAAAGTATGCTTCAGTACATATTTATTTAAATATCCGACCATAATATGTATGTAAAAATTATATACATATATTATATATATTACTAAAATAATTTCCTAAAATCTCGAAATGATTATACGTTAATGTTGAAATTTTGTAGCTAGAAATTAACCTAGTCTTTTAGTGCGAAACTAGTTTTAATTTCGCCGCTTTATTAAGAACAACAAATGTTTAAATTTGGTTAAAATAAAAATCAGAACGTAACCGCGAAATTTGAAGTTGAGTCGTGGAGAGAACGATCATTAGACACGGCCGACATAGGAATTTCGGCTGGAGTTATGCAAAATCTCGAACAGTGTCGCTTTACAAGTATAACACGTTTGCATAGCGCACCGGTCCAGCGAGACGGGCCGTAGAATGTCATGATAGATTACATAACTTGCAATCCGTTTGTTACGCAATGTACGGTACGTGCCGTGCGGGCTTCGTCAATTTGTGGTCGAACGAAAAGCTTTTTGTGTGTAACTTAAGAATTTGTACTTACCGAGTGTAAACTTTTTTTGTTAATTAGTAGTTATGTGTAGATGTATTTATTGTTTTACGTAGCTGTGGGAAAGAAATTTAGTTATTTTAGTGTTCCTTGGCAAAATTGCCAAAATGGCTCATTAATGCAAACACTTCGGTACCCGTTCGTTACAGACAATTTTCTCAGATCTCTATGCCAAATTTCATTTTCGACGAAAAATGAAATTTGGCACAGAGATAGAGTATGGTGACCCAATTATAGACGTAAAGTATAAAAAGTTCAATTTTATTCTGGAAATTGGAAAAAAATTATTTCATGATTATCGTGTCGAATGAAAGCTAATTAAAGCATGAATTGAATAAAATGTATGGTGTATTTTTTAAACATTTTCAGCAAAAACCATTAAAAATTACTCTCCAACCCCCTCCCTCTGCCCCAGACCATCACCGAACGGAGCCCTCAGAAAGTTCTGAAAAAATCATGAACAATGAGAATCAGGTATAGATTGAATGAAAAGTATCAGGATTGAATGAAATTGTAGTGTGATTAATTTTTATAAATAATTTGATTATTTTTCTTATAACTGCGGAACCATTCGTTTTAGAGAAAAAGTTTTTCAACAAAATATATTTTTCATGATGTAAGGAACGACTTTTGTTCTTGCACGTTTTTAAAATTCTAAAATTTGCTCAGTCGAAACTCCACTCAGCTCTAGGTGTATGCGATGTGAGACGCCATTGGTGCGGTCGGCGGCGGATAGCGCGGCAGATGGACGCTTCTTAAGTACGTAATCGGAGTTCAAGTACATTACTATTAATATTTATGTGGGAAACTGATAGCAGGGAACTCTAATTGTGCAACTGTAGCTTACACTTCACAGATATGTTATCGATTAAAATCGTTCATACACTTTGATTACGAATCTTAAAAGTTCTATACTATCAAATCCTTTTAGTCATGTCTTACGCAAGCTTATCTACTTTCTCTTCTTCCATTAATCATACACGTATGTGTCACGATGTATATTTTAAGAAGTAACAAAAGTTACAAAATTACGCTTTTAATTATTCAAAAAAATCACCACAACGACGAGTAACTAGATTTCGTTCCTAAATTTGCTAACAGGCCAAATTTATATTCTGGAAGGCATAATAATAATGTGGCGTACATTACCATTGTTTCGCATGTTGCAACTAACACCACTGGTAAATAAACTCGCGTAACTTTCTGTGGCTTGTCGCTTCGTGTAATGTGCTGCACTGGACACTATTATAGTATGCTAATGCCTATTAAGAAAATGATTTAGCAATCGTAAATATTGAATGTTGGTATAATCATAATGTAATAGTGATTATTATTGTAAATTGTACCTGTTTATGTTGTTTTGTAAGAAAAAATCGAATTTAATAGCTCTTTAAAGAATGAGCCTATCATTAGCAAAACACGCCAATATACTAACATAAGATGGTTTTCATACCGCAGTAACACTTATTTCAATCTTTCTTAAGGCGTTCAGTCGCTGCAACCGCTTTGCTGAAGTAAGCAACTTCTTCATCAAACCATCAATTACTCGTAATCTTTATATTTTCATTGAAATTCGGTCGTAAATCATTTTTTAAGTGGACGAAATCATAGTTAACATTAGATGACGTCGCCGCTGCTTTGCTTAAGTAAGCACTTTCTTGATGAAATCATCATTTACTGATAATGTTTATATTTTCACTCAAATTCGGCCGTAAATTAGTTTTTACGTACGCCAAATCGCGGATAACATTAAATGATGCTGCCGCTGCTCTGTTTTAGTAAGCAACTACTTAATCAAAGCATCAGTTACTTTTTATTTTTATATTTTCATCCAAATTCGGTCATGAGCTAATTTTACGCAGACGAAATAATGTATATTAGATGATGCTGCCGCTGCTTTGCTTTAGTAAGCAACTTATTAATGAAATCATCAGTTATTTTTTATTTTTATATTTTCATCCAAATTCGGTCATGAATAAATTTTACGCAGACGAAATAATGGATATTAGATTATGCAGCCGCTGCTTTGCTTCAGTAAGCAACTACTTAATCAAATCATCAGTTATTTTTATTTTTTATGTTTTCATCCAAATTCGGTCATAAATAAATTTTACGTATACTCAATAACGGATATTAGATGATGCTGCCGCTGCTATGCTTTCGTAAGCAACTACTTAATGAAATCTCAGTTATTTTTTATTTTTATATTTTCATCCAAATTTGATCATGAATAAATTTTACGCCGACGAAATAATGGATACTAGATGGTACTGCCGCTGCTTTGCTTTAGTAAGCAACTACTTAATCAAATCATCAGTTATTTTTTATTTTTATGTTTTCATCCAAATTCGGTCATAAATAAATTTTACGTATACTCAATAATGGATATTAGATGATGCTGCCGCTGCTTTGTTAAGTAAGCAACTACTTAATCAAATCGTTTATTACTGTTATTTTTATAGTTTCACTCAACCTCTGACCGAATTAATAATTGCTTATGCAGACTAAGTTGCAGATTATTAATATGCTAGTGTTATAAATATACATTTATGGCATGTTTCATTGTATAGACACGCTTGTTTTTTAATATATTGTAAAGGCTTAACTTCGCTCTAATTGAAATTGATGTTATGGCGTAGAATCGTTTTTGATTTGGACAGATTTTAATTTGTTTTCGTTGTTCGAAAGTTACTAATAATTGTTAATACTACTCTGTTGACTATATACTTTGTACATAACTGGGAAAACCTTTTACCAAATATTTCACCCCAACAAATAGTATATGTCTCCCATATAAAACAAAAAAATACAAAAGTAAAACGACATACAAGATCTGTAATGTATTTGCATCAAATAAGGCTGGTCTATAACAAACCCCCAAAGATAAAAGAGATATTTATAATAGTTTTGATCCGTTTACGTTTCTTTTACGTTTATATACAACGGAACATTAATATAATGGTAGCAAATCGACTGCATGTCGCTCATAGATGGTAGCAACGTAGCAAACTTGTCAAAAACGCCACGTTTATTTCGAAATTAGTTGCGCCAGCTGCGTTTTATAATTTTAATCGGCCGTAAATAAACTTATGGTATTGCGTTTTTATACTATTCAGGCCATTGAGGTCCTTATTTATACTATGAGATTCATAAAACAATTTTAAATGTAATGTTAAAATTATAAAAAAAGCAAGCCAGATGTGAGTTGATGAAAATAAATTTAATCAAATGCTAGTATTTTGAATTTTCTGCACGTCACTTGGAGCGTGATCTTTCACAAGTTGGGAGCATTACACGTCACTCTGAAGCGTGATATTTCACAAACTGGGGGCGTGTAAGTCACTTTAAAGCGTGATATTTCAGTAATTGGGGCACTGCACGTCACTTTGAAGCGTGATGTTTCGCAAACTGGGGGGCATTGCACGTCATTTTGAAGCATGACATTTCACAAATTGGGTACACCATTAGAAAAATGGTAAATGGAATTTCAAGTCAATTTTAAAAAGACCTCTTCATTGATACTACCACTGAAAAATTCATCCCACTTTAGTAAAAAAAATTACTTAATGTAAGTACCTCATATTGCCATACACTAATTAAGATCACCATATGAAGCATTTAACCTTCAAAATTTTATGCTCATAGATTTAACATTTTTTTGACTAAAACAAAATTTATATTTAATATAGCATTCTTAATCCTAAAATAGTAAATATACAAAAAGCTTAATATTAAGAGGGCCTTATTTGCCGCAGGAATCTTAGTTCTTTTTTAAGTCCTCTTCGTAATAAACCCGGAAAATAGTTAACAAAAAAAATTACATAATTTTCTAAAATTTCTGTAACCAAATAACTTAGGTATATATATTTGTACCCTTGAAAATCTATAACGAAAAAAAAGAGTTTTTAAAAAAAACGAGTGTGCTTCAGACCACACGACTGAAGTAAAACTTCAAATTCACAAAATATGAACTTTAAAATGAATTTACAATTTTATTCACTTTAAACGTAGAATATTTAATGTATTGAACAAAATAATAATTATAAAATTGTTCAAGAACGAAATGAAATTATAAAATAATCAAAAAATCACTGTTCGCGTAACGTTAGCAAACTCTGATATATATATTTCATGCACTGGCTATGAGAGGAAGAGAGAAAGAAAATGTGCGCGCGCACTGCTCTCTCTAGCTCCTACAGTGTGATACAGACAATAGGTTAGCACTGTGTCTTAGATATACGAAACATAACTGGCTATGAGAGAAAGAGAGAAAGAAAATGTGTGCTCGCACCTTTCTCTCTTGTCCCTACAGTAATATACGAAACGTAACTCTCTGTCTTTCTGTCTTCACTAACTTATATCGCCCTCTCAACTTCCGTTCGCCTCGCCCGATCACACTTTTCATAACGCTCTCGTCACGCGTTCACCAGCTTAATCCCCAAGTCAAGCGTTCGTAAAGAAGTTTTACTTCAAAAATATCCACCTTTTAAATTAATCTTAGTACTGTGTAATGCATCAACTGTGCTAGAAATAGTAGTAGCCTAACGTATAAACGTGAGTGTAGTAGCGTGAAATATGTGAAGGTCCTAGCAGGGTGTGATATACGTGTAGGTATTGCAGCGGAGTGGTATCGCGCGACGTTCGGCCGCACTCGCCCCGCTCGTCTTCACTCACGCCCACCGCCGGGCCGCACCGTCATACTAATGTCAAAGGTTACACTTTTATTGACGATACGCTCTACTCCCATAGGAAGGAGCGAACGCACGCACGAGTTTCGCTCCCATTTCGTTATGATTTGCTTTTGGATGATTGTCGGGCAAGTTAATTATCGGCGTGTGCGTGCGGCGTGCTGCTGCCCGTGATTGGTGTTAATTTCGGGATTCGATAGCTAATTTTTCTACGGAAACAACCAGGTGTTATGTACGTTGTTAATTACGTATTGAATATCACGTTCGGGACAAGATGTATTAATTTCTAAACAATTAACTATGCAATTGACGTGACGATTTTGTTAACGAATATTTCATTATAGTTAAACAAGTTTGTCGTTCTTACTTGTTATGATCGTAGTAATCTTTGTTGGAAATAATCTAACATATGGAATTAAAAATATAAAGAGTTGTTAATTTAAAAGAAAATGTCATATCTAAATGACATTTCATTGTTGCCCATATTTTCCATCTTCATGTTAGCTTATAAGTCGCTAATGAATATTAGGCTGTGTGTAAATAGTATTCAAAGTATTAATAAGTCTTTCAGCATAGTTTTAAAAAAATACAGTATAATCCATAATGTAATTATAACCTAATTGCTTATTGATAAACGATGACAAAGCAGCAAAAGTTTTACACATTAGAAATTTACAGTTTTACGCAAGGTTTGAATGGAGACTATATCTGTGCTATTGTCATACAGAAAATGCTTTAAACATATTAATATATACACAAATAAAAAAATAATCTTGGGAGATGTGGATATTTACATTGTGAAATTACAAGGACTATTTACAATGCAACATTTATTAAAAAGAATAAACACAAGATAAACTGACATTTTCAATAAATAAATAATAATTATAAATATCCACAATCTCATTTCTACATCCCTTGATACCCTCGTCTATAGAATCCGCAGTAATCATTAACGGTTTAGAATTCGCGGTTTGAATGTGATTTTAAAAATTTATTATAGCGTAATCAAATAAAAAAATAATCTTGGGAGATATGGATATTTACATTGTGAAATTACAAGGACTATTTACAACGCAACATTTGTCACAAAGAATAAACACAAAATAAACTGACATTTTCTATAAAGAAATAATAATTATAAATATCCACAATCTCATTTCCACATCCTCTGATACATTCGTCTATCGAATCCGCATTAATCATTAACGGTTTAGAATTCGCGGTTTGGATGTGATTTTAAAAATTCATTATAGCGTAATCAAATAAAAAAATAATCTTGGGAGATATGGATATTTACATTGTGAAATTATAAGGACTATTTACAACGCAACATTTGTCACAAAGAATAAACACAAGATAAATTGACATTTTCTATAGAGAAATAATAATTATAAATATCCACAATCTCATTTCCACATCCTCTGATACACTTGTCTATCGAATCCGCATTAATCATTAACGGTTTAGGATTCGCGGTTTAAATGTGATTTTAAAAATTCATTATAGCGTAATCAAATAAAAAATAATCTTGGGAGATATGGATATTTACATTGTGAAATTACAAGAACTATTTACAACGCAACATTTATCAAAAAGAATAAACACAAGATAAACTGACATTTTCTATAAATAAATAATAATTATTCCACAATCTCATTTCCACGTCCTTTGATACACTCGTCTATAGAATCCGCAGTAATCATTAACGGTTTAGGATTCGCGGTTTGAATGTGATTTTAAAAATTCATTATAGCGTAATCAAATAAAAAAATAATCTTGGGAGATATGGATATTTACATTGTGAAATTACAAGGACTATTTACAACGCAATATTTATCAAAAAGAATAAACACAAGATAAACTGACATTTTCTATAAATAAATAATAATTATTCCACAATCTCATTTCCACGTCCTTTGATACACTCGTCTATCGAATCCGCATTAATCATTAACGGTTTAGAATTCGCGGTTTGGATGTGATTTTAAAAATTCATTATAGCGTAATCAAATAAAAAAATAATCTTGGGAGATATGGATATTTACATTGTGAAATTATAAGGACTATTTACAACGCAACATTTGTCACAAAGAATAAACACAAGATAAATTGACATTTTCTATAGAGAAATAATAATTATAAATATCCACAATCTCATTTCCACATCCTCTGATACACTTGTCTATCGAATCCGCATTAATCATTAACGGTTTAGGATTCGCGGTTTAAATGTGATTTTAAAAATTCATTATAGCGTAATCAAATAAAAAATAATCTTGGGAGATATGGATATTTACATTGTGAAATTACAAGAACTATTTACAACGCAACATTTATCAAAAAGAATAAACACAAGATAAACTGACATTTTCTATAAATAAATAATAATTATTCCACAATCTCATTTCCACGTCCTTTGATACACTCGTCTATAGAATCCGCAGTAATCATTAACGGTTTAGGATTCGCGGTTTGAATGTGATTTTAAAAATTCATTATAGCGTAATCAAATAAAAAAATAATCTTGGGAGATATGGATATTTACATTGTGAAATTACAAGGACTATTTACAACGCAATATTTATCAAAAAGAATAAACACAAGATAAACTGACATTTTCTATAAATAAATAATAATTATACATATCCACAATCTCATTTCCACATCCTTTGATACACTCGTATATAGAATCCGCAGTAATCGTTAACGGTTTAGGATTTGCGGTTTGGATGTGATTTTAAAAATTTGCTATAGCGTAATTCAAATTATGTATTTGTTGTGAAATATCAAAATATCGCAGATCAAATTCATTGCGAAAAAAGTAATGATAAATTTCCAACAAGACCATACACAAAGTACACGTATTTATGAGGGCCTTAACCTTATTTTATGCGGCATTCGAGCGATCCGCCAGTCGATTTTGGCTTCATGCCAGACGCGATGCCTCCTCCGTTCCTCCGATGCAGTTCTCATTATAACAACGGCGGTATTTAACATTACAGTCCTTGCGTAACGGCTGATCTCCGGTTGCTTGCATACATTTACATTGTAAAACAAATCAATTATACTAGTTTCTTGAAGACGGCTCCGATTCGTTAAGACCGGTGTACTAATAAATTATAATAATTTAAGACAAGTTGGTACGGTGTGTACAATGTATAATTTTGGTTAGGAACTTATTAGACAGTCTTTGTACTTATTTTAAATATAAGCATATGTGTATATAAATAGTATGTAAGAAGTAATCTGTCTATTATTAACACGGGTGGTTTTTTGCATGAACAGAATATATGTGAAGCATGATTCTGCAAAGGTTGAATTTTTTTTTGTTGAACGCAAGTGTGACAGTGATTTTTTCAGAAACGGTTGAGAATTCTCATATAGTTCCTTAACGTTTTCTACTCATTTATATGCGGAAACGCCTGTAGGAATAAAAGACATGCCCTCTGCTATACCCTACTGTAGATAAAATAGAACTTAGATAAATGTTGTCTCGAAGAAAGAATGAATTAAAAAAATACTGTGATTTGACCACTTGAAAAAAATGAGCGACGAAAGTATAACAAATATGAGTTATGATTGAAGATATTTGACCTTATTTTCTACTAATTTTATATGCGGAAACGCCTGTATCAATAAAAGACACGCTCTTTGCTACAAGCTACTGTAGGTAAAATAAAATTAGATAAATGTTGTCTCGAAGAAAGTGTGAATCAAAAAAATACTGTGATTTGACTACTTGAAACCAATGAGCGACGAAAGTGTGACGAATATAAGTTATGATTGAGAATATTTGACCTTAAAATTAAAAAGGTCTACAAAGGTTCATAACAGGCGTGGAATCAAGACGACTAGAAATGGAAGTGACATATAAACTCCCATTAAAAGAAAACGCTGGAACGGGCAACGGTGTCCTATTTTCTTTATTGATACCATTTGTACAATTATTTTGTAATATAACTGTTATTTTCTCCTGTTTTAATACAGATTAAAAAAGGAGAAAAAATATTAATAACTTATTCCTTTATTTTTGATTACTTTTCTCACTGAAATATATAAGGCGCTAAAAAGGTTATTTGAACAAAAAGAAATACTGTGAACTCTTCTTTCGACTCTTTCTTTATCACGTACCTATACACATATCTATACACGTTCGTACTGAGTGATGAAACCATCTTAACATTTTCTTCTAAATTTCCTTGGTTTATAATTATTTTTGCTCTCTTATGTAACATTTTCGTAAACGTTCGTAAGTTACATATCCACTGTATCCAAGTTATTCTCCTCAATCCAAAATTCATTCCCAAACGTTGAGAAGTGCGTTTTTTCAATAATTTTTTCTACATTTGATCACTTTTGTTTGAGCGTGTTCGATCAGCTGTTGATACTTCTTTAATCAGATCGGAACCATTACTTATGAATATATTGCTTAGATAAGTATAAAAGAGCCACACATTCAATTTTGGCATTACATTCCGTACTTAATTTCCACGACTTTAATGTTATATCATCCACATTAATGCGGAATTTCTTTTTACTACTTAATTTAAATAGTAAATTTGTTCAATTTTACAAATACGCTTTCTTCTTATTGTCATATTTATATTAAATGAGAGGCTTCTCACTCGTTGGATAAAAAAATAACATAAATGTCTGATAAATGAATATTGACTTTGAAAGGGTTCCTGGTCTTCATTATTTGCATCTCCATCTCGATTCATATTATATATATAAGTATATATATATATATATATATATATATATATATATCAATAAGGTAAAAGTCCAAAATCCAGTCCATATGTTTGTTTCTTATTATACTATATAATTCGTATTTGAGGCTCCGTCGGAAATGAAACAATATTCTTTCTTTGTCTTTTTACATGTTTTCAGCGTAAAAATGATAGTTCTTGAACTGAATTTGGAATATTTATAAAACTAACAAATTTGCTGGCTAAGCCTACGGGAAAATTTGTGCTATATTAAACACATCTAGAACTTTAAACTTTCTGCCTATTGGATGAATTCAAGTGTAGATATAGTAATGATTCTGTAATTACTAATATCTAAAAATAAACGCGTTAGTGAAATGTTTGTTAAAAATATATTAAATACTGCCACCTAGTTGCAATTATCAAACTAAACATTTATGATATTTCTTTATTTAAGAAATAGATGTCGCTTTTAAGTAATTAATAATATAGTCTTGACGATTGTGCAGATTGATCAAGTATCTAAGATATCAAATAGCAACGTTTTGTTATAATAAATCCAGTGGCTTTTGCGGTATATGCACTCAAATACGGCTCATTGCCATTTCATTATTTGTAGAAACTAAAAAGTGTACGTTTTTGCATTTGGGAAAGATTTTAAATGTACAAAAATTAATTATGTTTTCGTTATTATCGAATTATGTTACTATCGAACGAATTCGTAGGTTAACTTTTTAAGAATGATGTTTACAATGATATTACAATAAAATGTTACGTAATAATTCTTCTTGAGATTTCGATGGCGCTGTTAATTCATGAAATTTATAAAAATACCTTAACATAGATAGAGCATTCATTGTACGATTCGGAGGCTAATTCGCCCGAGAGTTGTGACGTTACTTTCTAAAATCAATGCCACACAGCGAGATTAATATGCGTGGCGCGAGTATGAGTTATGATATAATCGCGCCGGGTGTATTATTTGAATAATTCTCGTGGCGGAGGAGAAACCTTGCCGCTCCTCTCCCTGCCGTGTCTATTGTGCTATTTCGCAATAAGTCCCTGACGCGACGGCCGTAGCTAGCTGCGCGAACGAAGAGGCTTGGTAAAGCGGATAGTGACCGTATTACAAGCACTCGGTCAGGGCGTGCATGAACAACAGAATGCATACAAACATTTGTCGATATCTCAATGTTTTCTTTATTTTTAAATGTGTGTCTTTGTTAATATTTTGTCCTAGTAAAGTTAAACGTCTCATGGAGCTACGAACGACCCTCTAATGGAGAAGCCGAAGCGACTTTCACGGTTGGCAACAAAAGTGATACTTTTATCACTTTTCTATGCGAAATACAAATAGGTCGAAATTCAAAGAAAATCTTCTGTCAGTTTTTCTCCTATTCACGCATGTACAAATGGAATGATCGATCGATCTTTTCCATTCTCCGCTAATTTTACCCCCTCTTTCAGCTGCTATTCTAGTACCCATATAAATGATTAACAATGATGTCTCCGATAAGCGCAACGTGCGCCTGCGAGGTGGTTATATCTTTATAATCAATATGTATGGGCTACATAAGAAGCAAGTTACAATTATGTACTTTATAATATGTAGCTTTAATATATGTTATGTATCAAAAAATGTTGTATGAATTTTATAAGGGTATAATTAATCGCATCGATTAGATGTTATCATAATTGACATTTGTATCTTTAAATAATTTAAGGTTGTGGACGAATCCTTGCTTTTGCATCTATTTCAGAACAACACGTGTATGGTTGCCATATCTTCATATTTTAGCGGGTGATACTAGTTACAATTGACTTTGATTGAAAGTTTTAAACCATCAATTTTTTTGACACATTTTTAACAATGACAATCCAAACGACAGTCTTAAATTCTTGAATATGGACAAAAGAAACTCGATGTTCAGCGATTTCTTCTTTTGACTTGTTGAGAATATATTTTCATCTGACAATCTTTTGTTTTTCATTATTTTTTGGGTGTGTTGTATAACGGTAGGGTGCAATAGTAAAATATAAGAAATAAATGCTAAATGCCCTTTTGGCTGATAATGACTTGACAATGATTTAGTTATTATTTGAGTAAAGTTTGAATATTTTGATCAAAGTTTTGAGTCAAAGTTTGATTATTATTTGAGTCAAATTGTCAATCCAACTCCTGAACAAAATTGACAAGGCGATACTGTCGTAAACAACGTATGAAATTCAAAGCTTGTTTTAATTCTGGAATCAATTTGGTAGTATTAATGTATTTCGGGCCACTTTAGTTTTAATTGTATAATATTACATACATAAACTTTATTACACATCTTTGCAATACATTCTCATAATGTGCATTAAAAACTATAAAAGAACATTTTGCAGACAAACGCAAGTTGAAATAAAACTACTGAACAAAAATTGAATTTGATGCAGAAATGTAGATAAATCGTAAAATATTATAAGTCCCATTGATTTCAAATAAAAATATACTAGTACCTATTAGGCTATAACAACATAATGTATTTATATCAAAAATACATCGGCTAAAAGCTACTGAACAAGAACAATCTGGAGTGTGGAGTGTATCCTGTATTCAGTGCCAAATGTAGATATATCGCAAAATATTATGAGTTCCATTGATTTCAAATAAAAACCAGTACACTAGTATCTATTAGACTATGACAACATAATGTATTTATACCAAAAATAAATCGGCTAAAAGCTACTGAACAAGAACAATCTGGAATGTGGAGTGTATCCTGTATTCAGTGCCAAACGTAGGTATATCGCAATATATTATGAGTTCCATTGATTTCAAATAAAAATCAGTACACTAGTACCTATTAGGCTATGACAACATAATGTATTTATATCAAAAATACATCGGCTAAAAGCTACTGAACAAGAACAATCTGGAATGTGGAGTGTATCCTGTATTCAGTGCCAAACGTAGGTATATCGCAATATATTATGAGTTCTATTGATTTCAAATAAAAATCAGTACACTAATACCTATTAGGCTATGACAACATAATTTATTTATATCAAAAATATATCGGCTAAAAGCTACTGAACAAGAACAATCTGTAGTGTGGAGTGTATTCTGTATTCAGTACCAAATGTAGGTATATCGCAAAATATGAGTTCTATTGATTTCAAATAAAAATCAATACACTAGTACCTTTTAGGCTATGACAACATAATGTATTTATATCAAAAGTACATCGGCTAAAAGCTACTGAACAAAAACAATCTGGAGTGAGGAGTGTATCCTGTATGTAGTGACAACTTATTTATAGTATTTTGCAGCACTAATTTCACTCTATCTAGATAAATCTGCAGATGATGTAGCTTTACAGGGATTCTCAAATACGGCAGAAAATATAGTACAGGTGTAGCTGTATACAGTATGCATATGTATAATAATGTCTCACTTAAATGCGATTAGATCTGGTTTTTGACAACATGGGTTATAAAATAACAAAATTGTTTGGTAATGTGCCAAAATTGCAAAATTATTCAAAAACGATTTTTAAGAAATTAAAAAGTTTCCAAATTTTTTAACTCCCAAGTCTTTTATTATAACATAATAAGGACATTTTAATAACGTGCCAGTATTGAAAGGTTGAAATTTTAAATTATTCACTAATTTAACACTTGTATAATAATATCCGAAGAGGATTAAACGAAAATGATTACATCGTCACCTCCGCCGTATCGTTGGATCGAAACGGGCAATTGTCAAAATATTGTGTAGTAAATTGTTCGGTATAGCGTTCGTGTAAGGCGGCAGTGCGGTTAACGTAACCGGTTTGGCCTGACGCACGGACGAGCGTCGGCGACGTTGTATCCGTTTAATTATTTATCAATTGCCCGTTAAACAATTTCTCACCGTAACATAAATGGCGGGACTATAAAATATCGCAATGTGCCTCCATTTGTCAACTTTTTATTTTTAGTAAGGACGATTAGGAATGCTGGTATGTTGTGTTGGCGTAATGAACCCTTGCCAAATGACGTGGGTTTATTTTGAAGGTAATTTAAATATTTCGTAGTCCGAAATGAATTTGATAACCCTAATTAAAGAGGGACCACTCAATCCACTCACTGTAACTATTTAACCTGGTCGCCGAAATGACAATTTTTAGTGAAAAAATTGCTGAAAGATAGGAGAAATAATATTTATAGAAATCTTATACATTTTATGAGGTAAAATCCCATCAAAATATATCTATTGAATAGAATGAAGCAAGCTTCTTATACCTGAAATCTACATTTTTTATCGTCGCTATAAACCCATTTAATTAATAAAAATCAAACTTTACATTATTGGATAAATTTATAAACGTAAGTAAACGGCTCTATGGAAAATATTCGATTTAGTTTAATTATGAATTTGATGATACAGTCAATTTGATTATAACTTCCCGTCCCATATTTTTTATTTCCCCAAGAAATTTGCTGCTGAATTTGGAAGCTAAGTAGTTTTCATAATACGAGATTGTGAAGAAAGCATTTTGTTTTTACTTGTAAAATCTAGCTAAATAGATTCAGCAAAATAAAATACCATAACTTATAAGATTTTACCAGTGACAATATATAGCCCATAGAGTATTTCAGTCACCCTCAAAAGAGTGATTTGTATGTATAATTTTAAGAGAGAATAAAAATAAATTACCAAAATAAGTCAAAAAATCGTAGTGTGGCTAGGTCGGAGACACGGCCATGTGTTTTACGTGAATATGTGCACCGCTTCACTCTATCATATGGCGTTTTACTTATATCACTGGATTGATCTTGCTAAGCTCTTTCCAACCGTATACGATTTCTATATTTTGATTGGGCTTGTTTACCAATATACACCGACATTGCATTAAGTTTCTTAATTTTTAATTTTAACACCATACATATTCACCATAACGATTCCACACTAATGTCTTATACAAGCAATCGATAAATCTTGACGAGAGCTGCCGATTGAAAGTCAAACGACGTCTTAACTTCTCCGAGTCAAAAGTATAAAACTAAATAGTATAAAACTAAACTGAAATTATGGGACGCGGCAAAACGACCTCAAAATGACGACACGTCCCTCTCCGCTGCGCGCGATGCGTCACAGAACGTACTGGATTCGTTGATCCTTTAACTTTTGCATGGTGTAATTAAATTTTGGACATAGATGACAGTTACGTAGATGCAATGCCAAACTGTATTTCTTTTCATAAATTATTTCGGAATTGCTTCTCACTATGGAGGCAAATTTAAAGACGTATTCACGTCTAAACTTATATTTCATGTTAACTATTATTCAGTAGTGTTTAAAATACTTCTGTGTCGAAAGAACGGTTTTTAAAGAGTTTTTACTACAAACGAGCCTATGCAAAGTGTATATTATTTGATTTAACTATACTCAACATTTCATATTAAGTACAGGTAAAACTTACTATTATATTAAAAATGTGTGTATGGCGAACCATAAAGCAATCGAGTGTCATGTCAATATTACAAATAGGGTTATTCCTGAACTAGTTTTTACTACCTGTTGTATTATCAGATAGTGCGGCTTCTGTGGCAGAAAACCGGTAAAAATTGTAGATGTCGCCCAGATTATCGGGTGACCACGTTTCGTGTAACAGGAGATGAGTTCGCACCGACCCGGGGGAGCATGAGAGATGAAAGATACAGTGCCCGCACCGTCGGAGACACTAACCGAGACAAAACGAAGAGCGAGGGATATCCGGTCGACTCGCTCTACGCACGGAGCTATCTAACCGTTCTCTTTTTATAAACGCGGTGAAAGTAGACGAATGTGTTCCGATAGAGTCGGCTAATGAAATTGAAAATTACTCGTAATAAAATCTCAAAACTTGTTTATGGTAACAACAGAAGGCGCATGCATGCGGTCGCTCCTTTATTAACATAGATAGATTCACAGCAAATATGAACATAGATACGAGAATCTATACGAAATAAATAAGTAAAAGGCATATATATATATATATATATATATATATATATATATATATATATATATATATATATCCACATATTGCTACAAAACAGCATTACGTTTACGTTAACCACACTAATGGAATTTATTTAATTATTAACTTGTGCATCGCAAAAATTCGAAAAAAGTAAAGAGAACATATGTCAGAAATTAAACTGGAAAAAGGAGCATAATCTGAAAGAATCGAACATTTTGAATGCTTTTTAGTGCAGCTAAACTGGTTTATTTTATAACTTGGTAGATCAATAACGCATATAAAAGTAAAGAACGCATATTAATCGGATTAGATTTTAACATATACAATAAATATCAACTCCTGTTTATGTTTAAAAAAACAACGAAATAGATCCTATTGTTTTGATAAATACTTTGATATGCTTATCAAAACACTAAAATTTATAATTTTTCTTAAAATTCGTTTAATAATCCACAAAAAGTATGGTTAGTTTTGACTTATATTGTTCTACTTCAAAGGACGTCGGGAAAGTCAATTATATCCGGTTGTTCCAATTGTTACAACTAGTTGTATAAAATTAAACACATGTATGAAAACAAACAGGAGTGTAATTAATTCGTCATATATGTATATATATTATTTCTCAAAAGTGTTTTTGTGGCAACGCCATATCTCCCTTAATTCTTCATCAAAATGAATGGTTCGAACATCACTTTAAAGCTTACGCTATTGCCGAGAAATAGACAAAATAGTTTAAAATTTATATTACCGTTGAAAAATATTGATTAAAATAATTTTTTATAAAAAGCGTATTTTTATTAACAATGCCTTTTTATTGATAGCATTCCTAATAAAAATATATCATATGTGTTATTTCACAATTAGCAATGCCATCTGTTGATGGCATTCGTAATAAAAATATATTCTCCCAACATTTAGTTATATTATTACTATTCAGTGTTTGATCACAATACTGTGCGGAATTTTCGCACCGATCAGCTAGTTTCGAATATTTTTATGTTGTCTATAGTTCTTCTTCCATTATACAAAAGGCGTCGGCCAATGAAGTTATTTGTAGTAACTTGTTTAAATTTCAAACTTATGTCTATTAATTTTAACCTGATAAAGCGAACTTACAGCCACTTTATGATGTCCAAAATACCATACGGATTCGTAACATTGACGCTCACCATCATAACCATGTCGAAATTGAAAGTAACCTAAAGAGCAATGAGACTGTGTCAAAACAAGGTCATAAGACGGAAAACTGGCGTTACCGTCATGGAAAGCAAACTTGTCAGTTTGAAATGGCAGTGAGTGGGCAATTGTTGAAGTGCCAAGTGCCTGCAAACCGCAGAATCGGTAGGTCGGATGCCCGATGAAGTCTAGATAGTAACTGGTAGACACTAGAATCCACCAGCAGAATAAAAAAAGAGGATACTTGACTTAGACGAGCTGGTGGTGACGATGGTGAACTATTAATTTATATCACGGGTTTTAGTTTCGTGAAAAAAAAAGTGGATAACTAGGTTCGCAGTTACATTCCGTGCTACACGGCCTCTTAGAATTATTGGTCATGAATCTTCTTTAATATCAACCGCGGTTTAAGGAAAATTAACAGAAGTACCATTTGAAAATTGTAATCTATGAAATAGTCATTGTAATTTGTTTGATGGATTTTGTTTACGTGCAGATAAGGAATCATAAATAAGTACGGTATTGATTCGGCATAGGCTTTGTAGTTAGAAAGTTTAGTGTACGTCGGCTAGATATTCTTGCCGTACGTTGTACGTACGACTTACGTATGTACGAGTAGTGTTGGGGGCTTTCCTAGACACGAGAGTTTTTGATGGGCTTATTTCGTTTATACGGAGAGGATTGTTTGCATGACCAATATTTATTATGCTGTCATGAAACAAACATGTCTTTTGATGTTTCCAAATTCTATCGTATAGAAGTATATACATAGTGCGGCGACGATTTCTAATATCAAAATTGCGTTTTAAAATAATGTAGTAATTTATTAATTAAAACGTCAAGCTCGTTAAAAAGTAATTTGAGGAAATTTCAGAACTTCGGAGAATCAGAATATGTGTTACCACCGCGCGAAAAGATATAGCGCAAGAAACAAAGAGCCGTGCAATGGCATTTAATTAAATTATAATTATTTATTGACAGTAAATTTTAAACATTTTACTGTAAAGTCAATTGCACGACATATATTTTGTAACAAACCTGAAGTCTTAAAAGTTAATATTGAAAACATAATATTGTAACAATATACGAAACGTATTTTTCCTTATAACATATTTTTATTTTTTCCGTGCCTCATAAGAAAAAAATGGTGCCCTTTTAAGATCATTCACGTTTCGGTCTGTCTGTCTGTTGTATCGTTTGAAAGGACCAGTTATAAGGCTCTCTAGAATATTATTTCCTAATTGTATGTAATATATCTTCAGAGATATACTGAAAACTAGTCCTCACTCCTTATCCTTCAGAGATATACTGAAAAATAGTCCTCACTCCTTATCCTTCAGAGATATACTGAAAAATAGTCCTCACTCCTTATCCTTCAGAGATGCACTGAAAAATAGTCCTCACTCCTTATCCTTCAGAGATATACTGAAAAATAGGCCTCACTCCTTATCCTTCAGAGATATACTGAAAAATAGTCCTCACTCCTTGTCCTTCAGAGATATACTGAAAATAGCCCTCACTCCTTATTTCCGAAACTACTCAACTTAATATTCCAAAAAAAATAGGATTTTAGAAGCCTACACAAAGATTGTAGAAAAAGTGAAGCGATTATCCTGGATCTTATATTTATCTAAATATACACCATGTTTTCACGCCCGAGACAGATATTAAACTTAGTTATGAAAAGTATAGTAAACTTAGTTATGAAAAATTAATATTTGTAAATAGTTCCTTCCTCGTGCGAGTTATACTCGTACTTTACAGGTTTTTTAATGATATATAGGATTACTGAAATCTGCGCTTTTCAGGAACGTTCCAACACGTTCTTTGTATGTTGGTTTAAATTTTTAAAAAATATGCTTTAAAATACAATTTCTCACTTTTTGTAGCGGATAAACTTACACAGCCTAAATCTTTTATGATATTCTGCAACATGTCTAATTATTTATTATGATTATTTTATTATTAATCTTGTTATTTACAAAACAATACACGCGGAAACATAATAATTTTGACTTCGCTAGATCTAATATAAATATAAGTTTAAAGAAATGTAACAAACGTTTAGTAGGACAATCTGATACCTTGCTAACTTCGTTCGGAATCGGTGTTTTACTTGTCCTGTCTATTGTGATTGACAATGTTTTTTTGAATGTCTACTTTAAAATTAAAAAGACAATAACGTATATTATTGAGATAGATATTTTTTTCTTTATTTAGAAGGATAAAAGTTTTAAGTATCTATTGCAGGTATAAATTGTCTATAGTACATACTATTATGTCGCTTTTCTCGTTTATATTGCCGATTAATTCATTTATTGAGTTTAAATTATTTAAATCGATAAAAGGGACATTTTGAGTAAGCCATATTAACACGAAAAGGACATCGTATGTACACCATACATACTTGTGCGTTATGGCTTATTGTAACGAGAGTATATATTCGAATTTTCACTTTATGTATTCAGTGAATGTTCAATTACTATTCGTGCAAGCAAATTATGGAATCAACCACATTAGCTATGAGAAGCATTAATTGAGCATCAATTTTAACCATTGGCTATTAATTATTACGTCAAATGAAATGGACAAAATGTGTATAGAAATTTTGTTTTAACACAACAATGCTCTTGTGCATAAGTTTGAAAATAGGTGACTTTATACAAGAATGCTTTTAAACCAATTTCACAAGCAATCCTCTTTGTAGCCAAGGTCCAGCACCTTGACAAATTTAAAAAATATGACATGAAATGACGAAAATTTTCGACAACAAACCAAAAGAGATTTTTTAATGAATTTACTTCATTGTATAAACAAATGTAATAAGTGAATTTAGACGTTAAATTATCGGATTGAAATATGTAAAAAATGTTAAACAAAACACGAACAGTGTTTTATTTTTTAATAGGTATACAATTTTTCAACCGCCCTTCGTAAGCCAGTAAACGCAAGATTATCATCGTTCTTTTTCATTTTACTTTAGAAGTAAGATCCTTCAATAGACATCACGATATAAAACGCAGTAGAGACACCCTATTGTTGTTTGATACAAAATATAAATTATTAAAAATCGTTAGTTCATAGCGTGAACACAGCAAGACTGCGAGGACTGACAGGTAGAGTCGATTATCTGCGATACGATAAATGAAATAGATTAAAAAGGTTCTGTTTATCGACAAAGAAGTAAATAATATTTTTTGACACCTTGTTTCGTTTTAACTTTGGATTACATTTGGTTGATGACCTATCAGAATGGATGGGACTCAGCTTTAGCTTGCGCAACTTATTTGGTTTTATTTCATCTATACATATAATAAAACTGTAACAGAAGGAATTTTTTATATGGAAAATATTTTATAAAGAGTCATTGATTTATCGTATAGAATGAGAGTAAACGCCAGGAAATCTGGTTTTAGCATTTTTAATAGTACGTTTATCATGAAAACTTCAAAAAATGCCGGATTGCTTAGTAAAAATATGTTTAAATTACAGTTCGAGAATTTTAAAAAAGGATTATTTATCATCGGTTTATAATAGTTTTTCATACATTTTTTTTATTTGTGGAAAAATAATTGTTTTATTTGATATAACTATTTTAATTCCAACGCTGTGACTTTGTAAGGACGTGCTTTCAAGCATTATTTTTTTAAGTATTATTTTTCTTTGTCTTTATTTATGAAAATCTGCTGCTGGAAAAACAGAAACATTGGAAGCAAAACGAATTAGTTTTTTGTCTATCTCTCGCTTTAGTTACTTAAAATCTATTAAACCGTTAAATCTAAAATTGGAAATGCATATATAAAATGTTCACAAGTTTAAATCGTTCAGTGATTAAATATAACCAACGCATATATTTTTGACATAGTCTAGACGTGAAGGGTACATATACATGTTGTGTGTTTTTAATTATTATGCGTACTATTTTATAGGTTATTAAAATAATTTTTCACTTTGTCAAACGTATGGAGTCGAATATAAAGACTACAAAGGAACGACAAAAAATGTAAAATTACATCGTAAAAAAGGATTTGATCAGCGCAATTCATGGATGATGACTTTAAAGTAGTACAAATGGAGTTCGCAGATTAAAAAAACAGTGTGGGCGTGCGTGCGTGCGTGTGTATATATAGTTAAGCTTCCAAACAATGATTATTTCAAATATTTGCAAACAACTTGGCATTTTCTTATCGATCTCTAAAACCATTTAAAAACTTATTCTGTCAAAGATTTGATTGATTTCTAAAACAGTGGAAAAGCAATTAGAAAGGGATTTTTGTAAAGGTAAATAAAAGACGAAAATATAACATAATTCAAGATGGTTTAATAATATTTGGTATAACCTTTGTTTTTTGTTTTATGTTTTTCCGACAGAGTTGTTAAAACTCGCGTTTTCTTATTTGGGCGAATAGAATTTCAACGTGATTCTGATTGAGTCGGTATGTTTCTATGTATCTTACACTTTACCTATTTTGCATTACAGTAATAAATAAATATTTTAAATTAAAATAATATAAAATACGAGTGTAAGGTAAATAAATATCAAACATGTAGACGGAGAGTATTATAACATTGGAAAGCTTTTAAGGTATTTTTTTAAGATAAATTCTATGTTTTTGATATGTTTGCATATTATACAGGAATTATATAAGGTCTAAAAATAATTTGACTCCGAAGAAAACTCACCCTGTTTACAACATAAGAACTGTTTTTTCTTTACCTTAAACTTGCTCTCTACTCTGTGCCTTAGTTTTTATCAGATTTTGACAAACAAAATGTTAATGGAACGCTTTCGCAGTAAGTGTGAATTTTTATATATTCGTTTTTTTTGTTATTTGTATAAATTATTTTCAGTTACCTGTGATTTATAAAATACTTAGCTTAAAATAATAGTAAATATGCAAGTACCTATCTTAGTCTCTTGCACTAAACGGTTTTCACGCCAGTTATCGGAATGGCTTTCGCGCAAGTGTCAGAATTTTTAACGCCGTTTCCTAAATTTATGATTTTTGAGTCAAGTCACTTTCGTTCTGAAGATGCCATATTATAAGGGAAATAATTTTCAACAAAATATATTCAATATATTTATCAGTGCTTTTTGTCATATATATTTTTGCAATATTTTTTCTAATATTAAATAAAGTTAAGATGTAAAGATACTCTAGATAAGTCTATCAAATACCGTTTAATAGACCTATCTAGAATACTGTCAATTACTTTTAGTTGAAGTTGCGATTTCGAATCCTTCTATTGAACTAATTGTATATGTACGGAAAACATTTCACTTAGATTCATTATTTCCAGACATAATCAATCGGTATCAAAATCAGAATACACTTTGTTATTAAGCTCTTAAATAATAAAGTACTTTGAATATTACATTTACGTTCACTGAGTATATGTATATGTGGCAACCTCTGCTAAAAATACTTATGTAGGTATTGGCAATAAGGGACGCCGGTAATGCACCCAAGGGTGAATCGCGGGGATGCATGCGCAGTGCGCATGTGCGCCGCCGCCGTCCCTCCTACCCCTCCCCTCGTCGATATACTCGGATAGAGTATAGGCGATCACTTGTGGATGAAATGTTAACATGTGTCATGTTCAGTAAAGCTTGATGTGAACGTAGTAGTAACATAAATGTACAGAGGGTTTCTTTGAATAATTCCAATATATAACTATTTGTATTATATATGGGGAAAGATAATAAAAATAAAGACAGTCTTAAGAAAAAATATATATTTGATATATATATATATATATATATATATATATATATATATCTTCTGATATAAATATAAATATATCTTTCTGAGTCTTAAGAAAAAATATAGAAATAGTCTGGAATCCGGAAGTTCTTGCAAATTATTGATATGGAAGGAATTGCTCGTAAAAAGGATGGATGTTGTTGAATACAGAGTATCCATACATAAAGAAGAACATTATTTGAAGACCAATCAATGAATGCGACAGCAGCAATAAAAAATTAAAATAAATAAAAACCAGTCATTTTTATTTCAAGTTGGTTATATCAGTTTTTTTTAATCCCCTACTTTTTTCAGCTCGTAGAGTTATGAACGTACCTTTGGATTTTTTCGCTTTTAAGCAATAAATTTATACAGGGCGTCGTATTGTTACGTCAGCAAAACCTGTGTTATATATAGTATGTTATAGTCGGCGAGGAGTTAATAAATTTGTTAATTGTTAGCATTGCAAATTGCCAAACTTTTCAGAATAATTGCGCTCTGTTTCAGTCGATGTTCAATCTATGCATCGACAGTTGCATAACGAAATTGGCTCACAGTCGATGTGGTTTTCGAATTAGGAGTGCTTCAATCTCATGTCTGAGGCACGTTAACAGTTTTGAATAACACGGATGTAAGAGCCTATATAAATGTTTCAATATTATCAACGAGTTCTGGGCTTCGTGCGCCGGAGAGCTTTAATTTATTTGTGGGTTCTACGATGATGACTTTAGTTTTTGATCTGTTTACGATTATTTACTGATTCGGAAACAATAATTGAAACGTCTAAAATATGATGATGTAAAAGATACCAGCATAGAAAGCTTTTATGAAAGCTTACTCTGCCTGGGTGGAAGACGACAATGAAGTAAGTGTACAATGGATGGTTGCGTTTTTTTTATGTATTTGTATCGGTTACTTTGATTTTTAGTGGCTTTTATTGATTGTATTGAATGATTTCTTACAATTTTGTCACGAGCTACTTATTAATTATATTATTACATAAACTAAACTGTTTGATCAAAATAAATAATAACGTGTTTGTTCATAACAAACTTTGGAACATTTACATTAACTTAAATGTCTTTGTTGAGTGCATATTCTGACCCTGGTATATATAAGATATAAGTAGTGAAAACAGATGAAAATTAAACACTAACTCTAAACTGTAAAAATAATGGATCGGCGGATGGGCACGGCGGATATGATCTCGTAAACTAGGCAGAACTACATCCGTTTGCGCAAGTGCGTCATCGAATGATGCCATCGTAGGTATCGTCAATAAATATAAGTTTAAGTTACAAGTGTCTGTTAACTTTTTAACCTCTGTACATGTGATAAGATTATTTTGTTTGATGTCGATAGATCTCGGGTAGATAGATACTACCGCTGGTCCCTAACGTTTTTCGAGATACCGTAGAAAAACTCTAACATATCAAAATCGTGATAGTTTTAATCGCATTCCCCTATTTAGGGAAATTTAGAAGATGTATTTGTAAAAAAGTAAGTTTCCTATAATTTTGTGATGTTACCGGTATTTGTGCAATAGTTTCCACGTGACGCCAAATGTCATAGTGTGAAGATTAATTTGAATTCAGCAGGAAATTCTTTTAGAAATTTTATACGTGATTACTGTAGGTCCGGTTTTAAAGCTTAAACTAAACTAAATTAATAATAAATAATTGAATATTCATACAAATGACTGAAATTTTTTAGCGTTACTTATATTTATATCAGTCTTTTAATATTAACAACTATAGCAGTACATAACATGCGACAAGTCGGTAAAAAATTGTTTTCTTAATAAATTACCGAATGAAATATGTGTGCTACACATATACACGAACAAAAATTTCGGAAAAATGGTAAACTATTTGGGTAATTTATATAAATTAAACGTCCCTCGTGTCTGTAAAAGGTGTAATTCTGATTATTTGAAATGAATTCGAATTTTCAGTGTGCGCTATAGTTAAAGCGAACTCCTCACCGTTCTTTAAAAAAAAATGCTCATAAAAATAACATTTATTTAATAGTTATAATTGGTAATTGGCAGCCCACGTCAATATTTTTAATTTGTCTAGTCCATAAGCGGACTTGCAATAAAAAACCGAATCTAAAAAACTTCGCGTATCTTGTCGAAAAGAATGTCATTCAACAGGTCTTTAAAAATAATTATTACGTTTCTTCTACCATTTTTTTCATAAACATGGAAAAATAGCCAAGTTTGGCATAAATAATGAAAATACAAACTTCTGTTCCGGTTTGAAACTATGTGTACTAAACAGTAAGTTTCCAAAAAGGGTAAAATAAACACGAAGCTATAAAACACTAAAACCCGACTACTTCCAAAAAAAAACTGAAAAAGAGAAAACAATCGAAACTGATGAATTGAAACTGCATTGAAACTTGCACTGAAAAGTAATAAGTCAGTGAATTGTGAATCACCGTAGGTGGCGTTCTGTTTTGACATGTCAATATTTTTTCCAGAAGAATATGTGTCAAAACTGAATGCCACCTATGGCTTCACAATTCAGTAACGATTACCTTTCAGTGAAATTATGATTACGTAACTTGTTGATGTGAA
The DNA here is from genome assembly GCA_039881145.1 of Druceiella hillmani. Taxonomy (NCBI): domain Eukaryota; kingdom Metazoa; phylum Arthropoda; class Insecta; order Lepidoptera; family Hepialidae; genus Druceiella; species Druceiella hillmani. Next base: position 11,554,951 of record JAYKKI010000002.1, read on the forward strand.
TACGTCTTTAAAATTGCTACCATACGGGGGCAATCCAAAAAACCTAATGATAACAAAATCGAGGGATACAGTTTGACGTTGCAGTTTCGAATCTATCCTCGACATCAAAATTTAAATTATACCACTGGATAGCTAAAGGATCAAAGAATTCATTACAATAAGCGAGAAGAGTGACGCATCGCGCGGTGGAGGGGGAAGCGCCGCCATTTTGAGGTTATTTTGCTGCGTATCGAGATTTGCAATTAGTATAACTTTTGTTTTTTATTAGATAAAGTTATGATGTTCGTTTAAGTTTTAATCGTTAGCTGTCGTCAAAATCTATTGATTGTACATAAAACATTAGTTTAAAGTAGTGACAGTGAATATGTTGGAATAAAAATATATTATCAAAAATATATAATGTCGGCCTATACGCTATTATAACACAATAATTGTTTCCTTGCTTTTATCCTAAATACATAACTAAAATATGTTATTTAAAAAATATAACCCGTTACATAGACGTATTCACGTACAACATACGGCCGTGTCCATGACACAGCCACATCCAAATTTTTTTCTCTTTTTCAGTTTTTTTCGACTTAGTCGGGTTTTAGTTTTTCATAGCTTCGTTTTTATTCTATTCGAATTCGTATTAAACACTTTTATACTAATTTGAATATAGTGGACGATGTCCCTGAGATTTTTCTATGCACAGATTTTTAAAAAAAGTAATTGTATAAAAATCGGTATTATTTTTTTACTGGCAACACTAATGTTAATAAACACGTTAATATGCGACTATATTTTCCGTCGAACACAAATCTGAATGCGCTGGCGATTATATCATAGCACAGCGCAACCGCGACCGTCGGTACTAGTGACGGGCGATTCGCGTCTAATGCGTTTATCGTGTTGAGATGGTGCGGCACTTTCCACACGACTGTAATGTCACGTAGCCGCTGCGCTTATCCGTAGTTCGGCAGGTCTAATCCATATTTCAGCGTTTGTGACAATTTCCAAAACTATGGAAACGGTATTTAATATTTTGAATAACTTCGAGTGTCGAATACCCTTTTGAGTATCGAAGCCCACTATGCAGTTCGGTGACACCACGTTGCCGTCACATGGCTAAAATCGGACAAATGCCTGGGTTAAAAAAGATTGTGGTCACGCGTGCGGACGTCTAGGAGTTAATAAATCAAATATGTTCTTTATGGATAATTGGCACGCAGCCCCAGTGCGTAAGTCAAACTAGCATTTGTTATTTTTTACATGTCAATCGTATTGAATTTGCGTTTTATTAGGTTATTTATTAATCTATTTAGAGTAAGCAAATATCTAAGGCAAATTTATCGTTTTAAGAGCACTCTTTTACATACTATTAAATAAATTACACAGTGAATTCACAAACTACAATTGGCTTTGTGTGAACCAAAGAAGATATTGAAAAAACGAAACTCTATATCCCTACGGATGTTGTTAAATTGGTACAGGAATCCTGCTTCTATGGGTATTAACTACAAAGTAATAATCAATATTTTTTTAAATCTTATCCTGTTGTCGAGATGTGCTGTTACAACGTCACCGCAAGGGTTAAGCGTTCTGCAGTTTAAGTACACCGAACTCTGTATCTCGAAACGACAAACGATGCGACGCCCCTGATACCTTATTCAGCTTTGAATAATGAGCGATACAAGTATTATTTAGCAAAAAAATCGATGATCGTGTTTTCCTTAATTTTTTGCACGGAGGTAAAAGAACTTAAGGAAACATCTAATGGTAATGAATTATTTAAAAGTACTTATGATTGAGACAATGTTGAAAGTAAAAAATATTTCGTTATTGAAAAATAAATCGTTTCTCAGTAATAAAGGTTTGAATAAAAAAATGCTGTAGATTATTTTTGTTTTATATTTTCAAGAAAATCCGAAAAAATGTTTTCTGTACCAATTAAAGAACTGCTTATATGCATGAAATTATAACACATAAATTTTACATATATATATATATATATATGTGTATGTGTATAGGTATATGTATATGTATATGTATGTATGTATGTATGTATGTATGTATGTATGTATGTATATATGTATATATGTATATATGTATATATATATATATATATATATATATATATATATATATATATAATATATCCTTAATCACCAAATAAAGACTGATCGTATTTTAGATGGATTTTGGTTTGATGGATACAAACTTTTGAGTGTGCTTTTGGGGTATATTCTTCTGAAGGTTTGATGATTGACATTATTCATTCGGGACTGTTAATTAATCATTAAGCCCAGGTCTTTCATAATTGATAAATAAGGAATCTGTTTAAGGTCGTTTGTCACAAGTTTAGTGGGCAAATTTTAGAAAAAACCTTTCGGCTACCGAGTGTGATGGCTTTAGTTAGCCTACTGACTGATGATCCGTAATTATACATCAATGGAAGTCGAACTAGTATTTGTTACGGTTGTTTTAGAATAATTTTACAATTATTATAAAAAAATAACAATTATGTGGAATAGGACGAAAAAATAAATAGGTAAATGCATTACGCAAGTAATTGGGTATTTGACAATTTTTTTTTATATCATTAATCATAATTTCAAGGTACAAGCTAATGAAGAGTGAAAAAAATGTTTAATAATCTTAAAAATTGATCGAGTTATAAAAGTTTAAATTTAACCTTTAGATAAGGACGGCAATACTGTATTGTGAGGTCATTTTTAATATTGCACATTATATTTTACAAGAGACAGGGTTATACCCAACTCTATCCATATCTTCAAATTTAGAAGCCTTATAACTGGCTTATTTTTAAATAAATTCTTGAATTTTTTTCAAGACTGGTTTTTAATTAACTTATATTTCACAATATTGTATGAAAAATATCAAAATTTAGAATGAGTCAACTACCGTATTGTCGAATGAGTTTTAACGATTTGGCGATATACTGCCCTTCGCGTTTGCTCATTTCCTTGCTACAAGAATTCAATGGTGGGGGAAATGCATCCGTATGTATTTCATCCAAGTAAAACAGAATTAACGCCGCAATTCTATATTTTTATAAGTACAGTGATCAAAGTTGTTTTTAGCGCCCTTTATTTAATAGCAGAGTGAAATATTTCAGTGTGTTTTACTTCTATACGGCAGTGTAACAAACAAACACACACACACATGAGACCCATATCAATAGCCAATTTTAAATACCTACTACCGATGCAAATTCAGTAATTTATAAATACTCTCGTAATAAGAAAGGGAAAACTTCTGTAGAACGTTTCGTATGCGAATCTCGGTTATTTTTTACAGTCTCCAAAGTGATTTTAATTTTGAAAACTAATGTACTTTTGACCTTTCAAGGAACGTTATCGCCATTTGTGTCATTTAGTTAAAACGCCTTGCGTCAATTGTACGGAAGAAAGGACTATAGCCGTCCCGAAGTTTAATTAGGTAGAGAAAAAATAAAGACGTTTCTCATGTCATAGAACTTCTAATTTACAGTAATAATTAAAGTAAGATATTTAGTTTTATCCATAGTTATGGCATCATTTCTATCATCATTCTTCTATCATCAGTCTTTTGCAAAAAGTGCAAGCTTTAAACATTTGTTTTAACAGAGTTATTTATATAAATTATTTTTTCAAATTATTACAGCCATTGAGATACTATGGAAGACCAAAGGCCCATGTCTGTTCTGCTGTTGTCAGGTTATGTTTTCGAAATTTTAGTGTTTTAGTGCAGACCAAGCTGTATAGGACGAATCTTACATAATATGGGTACGTAAAAAATGCCACACGTTAAACAATTCAATTGAGGAATTTCAAGTGGAGGCCGTGTCTACTTATACCGTATGCTCTGTTGTATTGCTTGTTGAAGTTATTTGAATACAAAAAAAAACAAGACTTTCGCTGGTTTAGACTACGTCAGCATAATGACGGCAAATCTGTCTTGTCAAAGTCTACTGAACGTTTAATTCAGTAGTAACTGAGCGTGAAAATTTATGATAAATGAGTCAGGTAAACTAGGTAAATAAAGAATTTTTTCGAACTTCTAATGCTGCGATTGTAATCATTTTTCATATCGATTAAAAAACTGATACATTCACTTTTAAAGTAGTTTATATCATTCAATTGCTCAGTAACAAAGACGTCTGATAACTTCAACTTCGTTGATATGCAATTATTTATATTTTTTTTCTGAACTAATTTTATGTAAACGGGCTTTATAAAATAATCGACCTTTTACGTCAATAACAAACGAAGGTTGCGCAATTTTTTTTACGTTCAACGAACGTTTCAATATTCTTAAAATCGTAACAGAGTATCGAAATAAGCGGCGGTGCGATTGTAGACGAGAATAATGGCGAGTCGGTCGGACGATTAAGTGTCGCGCGCTGCAGCGGAAGTCTTGAGATTTAATTTATTCACGGTCAGACGATGAAAAAACGGCCGACGGCAAACGTCGCGCCGTCCGCGACCGGTATGCAATGTGTGTCGCTATTCATTTATTTTGTCTGCGTTTGAAAGATGATTTTTGTCGATATACCTGGCCATTAACGAGCGATGTCGATTCGATGACGAACAATGTAAATAAGCCAGTTCTCAAAATAACTATAGTTTATTTATGTAATTTGACGTATAGCGTGTGCCATTGTTATCGTAGACAACTTCGAAGCCTAATTCTAACAAACTGTGCAAACATTTTTCGGCACACGATTCTAGAAATATATTTACGTCGATGAATTGTGTTATAATTTTATGGTTAAAACTGAAAGTTCTGAAAATTTTGCTGCTTTTGGTAATCAGTAGATCTGAAGAGAAACATGAATGTGAATAATGAGGCGAGTTCTTTGGGCTATTATCATTTTAAGCAAAAAGTAGTTATTATCTAGGTCGTTGCGAAATTTCGAGTACTTGTTTCTTGCAGAACTTAGAGAACATAAAGAATATATAATATTTTTAGTTTTTATAAAAATATTTAAAATGACACAAGTTTCGTTTTAAATTAGACATTTTTTTATTTTCGCGTCTTTTTTTTGTTCAATTGTGCTCCGTATTTAGGTTAAAATACCATCATAAAAACTATTAAAAATTTTAACTAAATATAATGTAAACCTATTTTATTTACTGTACTAATTTTCCCACAATTACTTGTTTTTGTTAAATTAATTTATTTTCAAAAATTATCTATAGATTAAAATAGTCATATCTTGAAGTTACAAATATGTAAGTAATGAAAACACGCATAATTTAATGTCTATTATCCATTTAGATTTACTAAATTCGCCGATTATGCGCAACGTACGTTTTACGAATATCTATAATTTAGCCATTAATAGAAACAACGTATAATTCAGGATATTTCCGCTCTACTTTTGAATCACAAAATGTATTTCGTTTTGCATATCATTGAATTGTCATCATGCTCTGCACATTGAAATATAAGAGGAAGCCCAAGTACGAAGATACATACTATTTCGTATCCATGTACCAATATGTAATTGCGATCCCCGATAGTTCGCGCGCTGAATTTGTTCCACTTTGCAATGGAGACACTCCCTGATTTCGGCTCTTCGATTCACGACAATTAAAAGTAAAGGTGTAAATAAAGGTATTCATTAAGTTTATTTTTGATCATTGTTTTTCTCTATTTTTTCGCATCGTAAATGTTTTATACGATTTCGTAGTAAAACGAACAACTTTTGTAATTACCCTATATCCGTCTGTTCATTCGGCCGTCCGCTCGTCTACTGTTTAAATATTATTGGACAGGTGTTTTAAAATGACATTGAGATTCCATTTTCCAATTTTTCGATTTTATGTCCCCTTTGCGAAATATTATGCTTATGCCTGGAATTATAGGTTTGAAACTATAGTTTGAAAAATGGTTTAGGAATATATTTTAGGACTATAGGTTGATTCAAACTTTCAGTTAAACAAAGTATTTTTTTCAACGATTTCAATCGAATCAACGATTTCAAGAGATATAGAACAACGGAATTCTACTTTATGTACAGTAGTTTATCACTTAATAGTTTACAAGAAATTATTTTTTAAGTATAATAATTTCAAATTTTGTATAGTGAACATATTTCGTGATAGGGTCGGTTCGCCAGAAGCGAGCAGCGCGGTTAATTGATCGGTAGATGTTCATTGTGCTCGCTTTTTTGTAATCAGATATCAGCAACGTGATTTGCATAACAGCTCATCGCTCCAACGCTACAGTAGACAATACAACTTTCTAGCGAGTTGCGATTTCACATTCTCTATTATCAAAAACTCTCGCGTTGATAACGGAGAACGTGGAAGACGACGTCTGCCGTTGCGGGCAAACGGCGTCGCCACTTTTATCGCAAATAAATACGATTTTTAATGACAAATATTTTGCACCGACAGCGTTTAGGATATTTTAAATACCAGACTGGTAGAGCCGTGGGTTTTGTTCCATTATTTTCGTATACAATTTTTCAGAATCGATTTGTGGTCACTTAAAAATGATACCCTACGTTTTATCTAAAATATTGAATTGTGTAGGCGTTTGTAATGTACCGCTGAAGGCACGGTTGTGGTCTTAAACATCTTCATTATTCAGGATCGTTGACTTTGGTCTCGGGACAAGATCAGAAATTAGGCATTGACGATTAATGGTAGTCGTAAATTTCTGTGAGAGTTGTATGAACCACTCGAATGTGAATATTACGGATATTTTTTTTTAAACTCAGGTAAATAAAAGCTTTAATCTTTGTTTTTCAAACTACATGATACAATTATTTTTGTGTCACAATAATTTGTTCTACTAAAGAAAGGTTACAAATGATGTTAGTGGAGTAGATATTTCGCGTATTAAAAACATAGGAAAATGATAATAAAGTATATGTCATATGAGTAGCAAAAGCTTGAAATTATTTCCTATATGTTAGACATCATCCGAGCATAGGGAACTTAATAAGTTCAAAGAAGGGTCGGTGTGCTTACATGTTTTACGCATTTTAAGTGCAATGGTGTAATGACAACGAAACTGACAATTCCTATTGATTAAATATAGGAATGTATATATATATATATATATATATATATATATATATATATATATATATATATATATATAAATTATTTGTGTTGTAAGAAGTTTTTGAAAATATTGTTTTAGAGTTATAGATTAGATAGAAACCATAATGGGCGATTATTAAGGAGTAGATAAGGGACTAAGATGTTCGCGAAAGAAATAAATAGGTTATGGATAACTTTATGATGACAAATTTGAAGAGTTACGGAGAGAGTAATACCCACATTGAGCTTTAAATCAACGAGTGGTAGACTCAAAAATGAGATCCGATGAGAAGAACACGATACTGTTGCTGTTTGACACGGAGAAAGAAGGGTGTGCCCACCAATTCACTATTTCGTCAGAACATGGTGACAAAGACAGAAGGAAATGAAGAGTATATTGCTTCATGTCGCCAAGGCTAGGGCAATCTTCGCGCAAATCCGCGTTGTTTGGCAATCACAGTAACTGAGACGGAGAGTGAAACTCAAAATATCCCGACTCAACGTCAAAGCTGTTCTACATATATGGGTACAAGATAAGGAAGGTTACGAGGTAAGTAAGACTTTACGTGGCAACGCCGAGTCTTCTTCAATCTTAACTCCAAAAAATACATATCTAACGAAGAATTGCTACAACGCTGCGAGGAAATTCCAACTGAGCATCAGATAAAAGGCCGCAAATGGAACCGAATTAACCACAGTCGGAATGATCGGATAACAATAACCAAGAATTCCTTCTGGGTTATTTATGTTTACTCGTCCTTATTCCCAAATAAATTTTGGATGAAACTCTTAAGTTGACCTCACGGAATTGAAGAGCATTACCAAGACTTTGAGTGGAGCGAATTATGACATCCGGTTTCTATCCTATTTATGTATATATTTATGGCGACCTTTGAGTAATGGAAAATAAAAAGGAGTGGACAATATTACGTTTAACATGAGATCGGTAAAGAGCTAATAGTTAAGTATTATTAACTTCGGCCAATATTCGGAAAAGTGTTTTACATTTACCGATAATATGTAAAAGTGTAATGGTGTGTTCGGATCAATTCACGGAGTATATAAGGAGTTAATGACGAAGTATTTTTAACTTCGGACCATATTCGGAAAAGGATTTTACATTAAACGATAATATGTAAAAGTGTAATGGTGTGTTCGGAACAATTCACGGCGCCTCGTTTAGGTGATGGCGACGCGAACCCTATCGTATCGTCTCGAGTGCACATAACGTTATCACGACGGCTGACATTGACCCCGCGGCGCGCCGCTCGCGCGTATCATCCATCGGTCTAGTGGTCTCCTGGCGGGCTCGACGCTTATTCCACTTTGCGGTGTATCGGTGCGCCTAGCTCACCGCTGAATATGGTTGAGGTAATTGGGCCGAGAATACCTGGAATACCCACGATAAAGTCTGAAATCTCCCATCCTTTACACTGCGCAGTGATAAAATCAAAATAAAATGTCAAACGAAATATTGGTCTGCTGTTATTTTATTGAGTAAGTTTCCTGTCTGGTATATTAATGAAATGAATCTAAAAAACATATAAATACGCAGAAATACAGTACATGTTACATTAGTATTCCATACCATTAAAATCGAATATTTGCCTGATCCTCCGATATTTATCATAGTTTTTCAGAACGTCTTGTCCAGAAATTTTAATTTGGCAAGTTTGTAGTAAATTAACTTAAAACTTTTTTTAAAATAAAGGCATTAAGTATTTATTTCTATTGTAAACTTGGGGCGTGTCATTAGGTTTTTAATCCTACTAAGTAACCTAAAAAAAATTTTATAGTTTAGAAAAACTAAAGAACACGTATTTGTAACAATATGAACCAAAAAATAAAAGAAGTAATCTTCATATATAACATTTTTGGCCAACAGCGAAAGGTTGTTTCACAACTCGGTATAACTTAACTTTTGAATAACTTTAAAATAAAAATAAAGTGACATAAAAAATTAACGTCAATTTAAAAAAAGCAGTTCGAATAATTATAAATGTGATGAACTATGAAACTGCGTAATTTAAAAAAAAATGTGTAAATTGCTTTTGAACAAAAACGGAACAATTTGGGCAAGTTGATGTATGATAAGTTCTAAATACAAAATTGACGAATATTTTGTAAACAGAGTGTTCTCTTAATATTGCCAAAAAGGACTAGCGTACACAAGTTAAAATTCCAATTTAGAACTTGTATAGATCAATGCGTTGAACCCGGTAGAGGTGTTAACAAATATTAAGTATTTCGTGTACAAACCAAAAAGACCAAATGGTCAGATCGGGTCACGAATCTCCCATGACTCGAAAAACTAAAACAGGTTTAAGTTAGTTTTCAGCATTTTCGAGGATTGTAAGCTGATATATATGTCTGTGGAAGCAACAGAGTTAAGCGTACGCCCCATGTATTACAGCTATCGCTATCAATTGCTCAATATTTAAATTATCTATGTGGTCAAAAAGATGGAAATCTATGTAATATGCGAAATTTACATATTTTTCACCGCTCTTAAACTTCTTAATCTTTTTTAACTAGAGAATATTCCAAGCTACAGAAATAATTCAAAAACACATATTATGATCGAGTGGAAGCTGATATTTGCTTGATCCTGATTTATTTATTTAATGATTAGAAATGCGTTATCCAAAGTTTCTATCAAGATACCAAATGGAAGAAAAGCGCCTCCTTGTAGTCGCTTTAACCAGTCCGAGAGATTACCACTTCTGATGGATATTCCTTCTATTGCTTTTCAAAGTTATCGAAAGTATTAAAGATTCATGTAAGCAGTTTTTAATATTGTTCCCTGCAATTCTGGGTATCTAAAAGTAATAACTATGAAAGTATTTTTGCAGTTCTGGCTTTAGATTGTATTCTCACAACAATCCAGATTCAAAGAACGTTTCACATCGAATCACCCTTTTAATAACACGTTAGGCTGCCAAAATAAAGCATTAAGAAGTAAGAGGGATTGAAATTATATAGAAAATAAAATGTATTCTGATTCTAAACTCTCTTTTTTTTTATTGATTATTGTCCTTATTTGCCATAATATTAATAGTCAATATATATTTTATTATCATAAAATTATGTACATGTATTTTGATTAACATACTAAATATAAGTAAAAATATATCACAAAATGCATCACCTGGTATGTCATAAGTGCCAACGCTCATTATCAGATGTCTTCTCAGCGCCATGAGATAACTTGTTATTTATTATCTGACGATTGCTCAGATTCAATTGACATATCCAAGTCAAGAAGTTTAGTAGGATGTAGCACTTCGAATGTTTATTTTAAAAATGACATTGTCTTCTTTTTCAGCAACGGTCTCGTACCCGATAGAAGGGATGAATCTATTTTGGGCACATCTAAGTTACACGATATTCTTGAAAATTTTTGTAGCAAAGTTTTCACGGTAAATATTGGCGAAAATGTTTATTTGTTGCTTCGATAGCTTCTTCCGAAGGTAGTATTTCTAGGGTTTTTTAAGAATGACAGTGTCTTCTTTTTCCGTTATAGTCTCCATACCCGATTGAAGGGGATAAGGACTCAGGATAAGTTTATTTGGCACATCTAAGTTACACGATACTTTTGAAAAATTTTTACCAAAATTTTCACGGTAGATATTGCCGAAAATTTTTATTTATTGCTTCGACTGCTTTTTCCGAAGATTGATGAATAGATAGCAAAAAGTTTTCAATAACAATAGCTTCTTAAATTAATCATATAATGTACTGTCGGAGTCATCGGATACCGAGAATAGAGCTTGATGTAGTAAAGTCTTGCAGTCTTCATGGTATATTCGGATTTTTTTTATGTATTTATAAACCTGTCAAAGTCTGTATCTAGGCTCTCTTGTCAAACCTTTCTTTTACGAATATAATCCTAATGGGACAACGGTAACGTTTTAAACAGGGTATCTGGATTTTGCCGTATTGTTGAAGATGCAAATGAATTAGGGTGATACGAAAGAACTCTGGAATAAGATTGCATTTGAACCCGTGGTTCAGATGCAATCTTAACATTTAATAAACATTTTTGTTCAATTTGTAAGTGTGTTATCGTTCACAACAAAAACAGTGTAAACAAAAATTTTCAATAAACATTTTTGTTTACACTGTTTTTGTTGTGAACGATAACACTTACAAATTAAATGTAATTTATTGCCATCAGTCATTTTTTGTGCAAACTTTTAAAAATTTTATTCAAATACGAAGTTATTTAAATACGTTTAACTTTATTTAAATACGATTACGATATTATCCATTAAATTTAATTTCAGTTCAAGTTTCAGAAACTAGATAAGAATACTTGAATATGGATAAACATATTTTATTTGTATTTTTGACCATATTATATTGCCTTTTGTAAAAACGTGATTTCACCATCGTTGATGATGCCGACAAAGGCAATAATTTGTTTTTTGCTTGTTACTTGCGTATTAGTAATTATAGTATTTTGAATATTATTTTAATATTTCTTTGTTGGGAGAACTGGTCATATCCTTAAGTTCTTTCGAAGCATCTATTTTGCCTTTTCCATGTAATTTTATTATTTTTTCTTCCATTCTTCTATTTTTTTTCTCTTCCATGATTCAATTCTTTAAAATGTGTAATTGGCCGATTCAGACGTTTCGTAATACTTGGCACCATAAATGATTCATGACAGCCCGTCATGGTTTTTCATCACAGACAAATTTTCCTCCTTTTATCTATCTTGGTTTATATTGTGACTTTACGTATGAAAATTTATGTTTAGTTTCTTGTTTTTTTTAGTAATGCTTATAATTTAAAAGGTTTTTTTTACAAATTCTAATTTTTATTGATAATGAGTAAATTTTCTTTGTGCGCTGCATTAATTGCTTGGCTCTAAATCAAAATATTAACTCTTGATGGGCTTAGAATAAAATAACAATTGAAATTAGAATTTCCATACTTTAGCGATCACCGCAAATGTTAAAATAATGTCTGACTTGCGGTAACGTGCGAATTGCGTGCAACACTATATAATTAAAAACATGTATTTTTAAGCATAAATTAAAAGAATTATCAGAGTGCATAAAAAACTTAGGATGGTTTAAAAGTGGCTAGAAAAGGATTGAAAGATTTTGTTATTTTCAATAAAGTTTAAACAGTTTTTAAACTATATTCGCTGCAAAATAAACACGAGAAAAAATATCCACAATATAATTTATCAGTATCTAAACTGATATGAAAATTTTTATGAAACAATTGTATTAAAATACAAGATGGAGAATACGAAATGAAAACTAGAGTTTTCCCAGAGTATATTTTTAGTTACTAAGTTTTCTGCGCAGGCTTAAAACCACATGAGCACATATGGAGAACAAAAAAAGTTTGGCGCAGGGCCTTAGTTTGATCGACGACATTCAGCAACGCCATAAAAATTAAATGAATTTGGTGCCATCTGGTGTTTTTGAATGTACTTTTATCACACCTTACAAACAGGACGAAACTGAAATCAGCTGATCGTTTTATATTTTCGGTCCCTAGTGTCCCATATATTACTGATGTCCCATAAATAGTACTTACCTCTAGGTAACAGTTAATAAGGTTTCGGACGTCTCTACATTCTTTTCTAGGCTATCCAGCGCTAAAAAGTCGAACATGTCGACACATTAGTATAGGAAAATGTAGAGCGAATTTCCAAAAATACACTTTGGCCACCTATATCAATAAAATATTATTGTGCTTTTTAAAGCGACGTTTTATCGAGTTACGATTTTTGCTTTTTAAAGTCATATAATTAGCTTAATTTCTTCTTGGCCAAATGTAAAATAGGTTTCTGTGATAAGAAATTAATATACAGGCTTTTTGTTTAATGCTAACGGATGTACGTGAAAAATCGTGATATACTTACAAATATTTTACACATCTGACGGTAGCTCGCGAACCTGTTAGTGATATCCGCGCCGCATTCGGTTGGAAGTACGCGCGCGGGCGAGTAGATGGCGACAGCGTGCTCAAAGCGAACAGTCGATGACCGATGCGGCCGTATTCCTCATTTTTCGTGAACTCTGTTGAGATTTTGAATCAACTTTACAATAACTTTACATTATGTACCAAAAATAAAAAATATTTTAATAGATATGTATTTTACATAATTACTTTCAGTAGTATAGCATTTGTCTTCGATATTAAATGTAGATTTATTTTTAATAAAAGCCCTTGTAAAACCTAACTCCTGAATATAAATATTGAAATGTATGAAAAAATATGTTTCTACTTACGTCGATTTAACTCACGTCGCATATTTCTGGAACCTAACTTGTCGTAAGGGACTGCCTGTACGTACATAGCAAGTCCAAGAACATTATCAGTATTTACGTTGGATGCCCAGGTTACATATTAACTTATATACAGGTTGTCCAGCGGCAGATTTTAATGTTTGAAAAATTAAAAAAAAAAAACTACACCTCTTATACAAAGTAGGTTTATTTTAACTTTATAACAACAAATGCGGATTTCATTTTTTAAAAACCACTTTTTCCAAATGGCGGCCATCGAGTCTGACACACTCTTCGAGTCTAGCACGCATGTTTTCAAAAACGCGTTTGCAGAGCGACTGGGGTATCCTACTGACTTCGGCTCGAATATTTTCTTTAAGTTGTGTTACAGTTCTCGGATTTCTTTTGTAAACAACGGATTTTAAGTATCCCCATAAGAAAAAGTCACATGGGCTTAAATTGGGTGACCTAGGTGGCCACGGTACGGTACCGTTTCGGGAGATGTTTTTTTCTGGAAATAACTGCCGCACTGCATTCATGGACACATTAGCAATGTGAGCTGTGGCCCCGTCCTGCTGGAACCATGTGTTTTGGTTAAAGGATGGACTATTCTGTAGTTCTACTCTGAAAAAGTCATTTAACATCTGGGCATATCGCTCCGAATTCACAGTTACAGTTTGGCCACGTTGATTTTCAAAGAAATAAGGCCCTATGATTGCAGATGCAGACATGGCACACCACACACTGTTACTTTAGGCTTATGTAAAGGCTCTTGATGCATTTGTCTTGGGTTGTGGACATCCCAGTAACGAAAGTTCTGCTTATTCACATATCCTCCAATGTGAAAGTGAGCTTCGTCACTGAAGAATATGTTGCCCATCCGGGTAGCAGTACGAAATCTCAACAACATCACCTCCGCGTAAGTTTTTCTTAATTCAAAGTCAGAATCGTATAAATCTTGAACAATTTGAATTTTATATGGATGGAACTTGAGCTTTTTTCGCATTATTACCTGTAAAGTTGATTTCGGAATTCCCAATATCGATGGACGTGTACGCAGTGATAAACGGGGATTTTCAACGACGGAAACCATAACACGCTCGACATTTTCATCCGTGGCTACCAATGTACAAGTGTACAAATGTAGGTCCTGGCCTGGGCCTATTTAATGTTGATCCTGTAGCTCTGAACCTTGCTGCCCATGACAGAATGAGGTTGATCGATGGTCCATCACGTAATCGACGAATACTGTAACGATTATTAAATCGACGGCGTGCTACAGACAGCGAAAATCCACTCGAAATGTACGCCTTGACGGCAAAAGCGCGGTGCTCTCCACTCCACTGTTCCATGCCTACTAAAACATCCGCACCGCTTGCGCTTCTAACGAAGCTCCCCGCGCCCCTCTTATGTGTTGCGTTCAGAAACTATGTTTGTTCAAACTTTGAAATCTACCACTGGACCCTGTATAATATATGTGTGTGTGTGTGTGTGTGCGTGCGTGCGTGCGTGCGTGCGTGCGCGGGCGCGTGCGCGGGCGCGTGCGTGCGTGTGTGTGAGAGCGTGTGTACGTGCGTGAATGCGTGTGTGCGCGCGTGCGTGCGCGGGCGTGAGCGTGCGAGTGTGCGTGTGTGTGTATATATATATATATATATATATATATGAAGGTAAATTTTTTAAATGTATCTAATTCATATTAAAAAATAATAATTTTCTTCACGCAGGTCTCAGCAGGTCAACATATGCAGTTGAGTGGTGAGTTGCGAGGCAACAGCCATGTGTCGATTGCAGCACAGCAAGGTATGTTCTTTGCAACGCAACAACCGCAACAGCAACAAGCACAGCAACAACAACAGCAGCAGCAACCGCCGCAGCAGCCACAGCAACAACAGCCACAGGGCACCGCCTCGCCGCATCAATCTCATCCAGGTTATTTATGTTTATAAGGAGTAGTTACAGTTTATTTCTCTATTTGAAATACAAGAGAAAATGTTTATATCTAACAGCTTGAAGTAAAACGTATTTCATTGACAATTATAAAACACAAAACATCATTTACTATGGTGAACTAAGATATTATTGTAGAAGTCAAACCAAAATTGAAATTATTGTATTTCTCTTTAATCAATATTGGCATGCATCTCCAATCTCTTTAATCAACAATGACATGCATCTGTGAAAATCAGTTATTAAATTATATTACAATCCATTAATAATAGATGTCTAAAGTTTGTTAATATTTCCTGAAACGTTAACAATATTTCTCTACTTTATTTTAAAAAGTTACAACCAAACTGAAAGGTTGATATGAGAAAATGTCTACTTTGCGAAGTGTATTGTAAAATTTCAAAATATTTATGCAGGTGGAGTAGGTGTGAGCGAGTCATACACAGTCTCTCAGTCGCAAACCATTAACTTCACACAGCAGGGCATGCGCCAGCGTCAACAGCAAATGCCCACAGCCATGAATAACGCAGGTGGAATGTGCCAGCCAAATATGACTTCCGGTATGAACCTCAACACACCGAATATGGGTAATATATTGAATTCTTTATTTGCAAAGTTTGAAACCAATTATAAGTTTAATGTGCAGATTATAATCTGCTAGAATAGATTATTTTGGACAAAAGAATTTTTTTTTATTTACTTAATTATTAGACAAAGTTAATAAGTACTAAAAGTGTTGTGAAAATGTAAAGTATATTTTCTTTATTTGAAATTATTTTGATTGTATTTTTTTGTTTAGGACCAGTCGCAGTAGCAGGCATAACACGGGAACAACATGCAAAAATGTTGCAACAGCAACAACAGCAAATGCTACGTGCTCAACAACAACAGCAGCAGCAACAACAGGCGCAACAACAACAACAACAACAATTGAGGCCCCCACCTCCAGAGTATAAGACGGCAGCAGCGCACATGATCCATGCAGCCCGTTATGCGACTCCGCCCATCAGAAGAGCACCACACCAGTCCATGCCTCCGTCTGGTGAGAATCTTGATACTTTTACTCTTGTGGCTAGCAGTGTGAACTATTCGATGGCGGCCACCATCGAAGTGTTAGAATATGTTCCTTACAACCACGGTCTCGCACTCTATTTTTCTTATGGTTAAATGTGTGTAAAGGACAAAAGAGAAGAGCAGTTGATAGGAGCATTTGAGAAAACGACTTTCATTACTCAAAAAAAGTTTGGATTTGTGACTATGGATTGTAGGTTTCAGAGATGTTGGAATGGTATTATTTTGGAAAAAAAATATAATAGCATATGAGCACGCCTAATTGTCCCCACATGCAAATTTGTGTAGCCACTCTCAGAATTAAGTTCACATGCTCAGTCAATTCAATAAGTAATTCAATATAGATGTCTTGTGAACTGAGTTATACTAACTGGGTCCCCTGCATGTCGACACCCAATCAGTGCTCTTCTTGTTCTGAAGCAAGGAGTTTCTGAGCTCTATTGTGACTGGCAATGAATTGTTTCACGAGTGGCTACTACAGAAAAAAGAGGAAAATTAATGTTTTAGGAATACTCTCTACCCACCGTTCAACCATGCTCCTCTTCCTTCACCCATCAACAATTGAAAGAGCTGGGTTAAACTACGATTCCACATTCAGTTTACTTACGCCCTCTGGTTATCAATTATTTCACACATTCAAGAATTTTGCATACCAGGACTTCTCCGATTTCAACAAGCTTAAAAGCACACTCACCAATTTCTTTTGAAGGTAACTTGTTGACTTCCCTGAAGGCGGCATCCACTCACGGCCAGATATATTTCAACAAGTGGTAGATACTTTTGAAGACTATATTGTTGACTGACAGTTTTTTGTAAAGAACAAGTTTCAAAAATTTTAAATTATTCCAAATGGGTTCATTATGTATTTGCCAATCCAATATAATTTCAGTAATATATTTTGTGGCACATAGGAATATTTTAATACCTGAAATCTATTCTAATTATAATTATAATGTGAACTCGTACTTCCAATAGCTTTTAGAGATTTTACTGGCTGGCTTTAAGAGGATTTTAAAAAATAAAAAAAAAACTAAAACATATGTTTCTGCTTAAGACTTGTAGGTCTCATCATCATTAGATATGGTATGTTAACCTAATATAGGGCCAATAACAATCAGATTCATAAATTCATCATATGTCTGTCGATTAGGAAATATGTCTACTTGATAATAAATCGAAACCCTAGTAGAGCATGACTTAATTAATGCCTTTAGTAAACTTGGCGGGGCCGATGATGCGTGGCACCATGGGTGTAGGCGGAGTGGGCTATAGCACAGCGGCATCACGTGGCTATTCAGCCACCTCACCTGACTGGCGACATCTCATCATGCAGCAGCAACAGCAGCAGGCTGGCTTTGCGACTAGACATCCTGCTTTTAACCAGCACAACCAAGGTTTGTTGGGTGAATATTAAAAAAATCAACACAACTTTCACAAATTTGTTTAAGAAATAATATTATTTAAGAAAAATAATGTCCGCTCCATACAATTTCATGAATTTCAAGTTTAAGGTTAATAATTACCACGAAAACACTATTTCTATCAAAATGGTAAAATTACCACTAAAACACTATTTCTATCAAAATGAAAAAAATTCTGTTGTCTTTTATCCTACAAGATTATCTGCAAAGCTAGATATTTCGCTGTTTCGCTCATTTTATAATATCATTTT
This sequence comes from Druceiella hillmani, assembly GCA_039881145.1. Classification (NCBI taxonomy): domain Eukaryota; kingdom Metazoa; phylum Arthropoda; class Insecta; order Lepidoptera; family Hepialidae; genus Druceiella; species Druceiella hillmani. Next base: position 11,572,935 of record JAYKKI010000002.1, read on the forward strand.
CTGTTCATGAAATTCTCTGCATAATGTTTTTAATTGTATCTTATAATTATATATCTATCATTACAAAGGTGAATAGTGTACAATTACACCATTAGGTCTGGTAAGTCATTAATGATTAATTATTGCAATATATAAATAATTAAATCACAGGTGGATTCAATATGGGCGGTGGTATGTCAGTTGGCTTGACACAGTTGCAACAACAGCAGCAACTGCAACAGCAACAATTGCAGCAGCAACAAGTGAGGCTTCAGCAGCAACAGCAACTCTTACAACAACAGCACCAACAGCAACAACAACAACAGCAACAACATCAGCAACATCAACAGCAACAGCATCACCACCAACAACAGCAGCAGAGGTGAGTAAGAATTTTAGACTGGAGATGCAATGGATGTTCGATTATTAACAAGTATCTGGCTTGTCTACCCGATTTTTTACTATCCGGTCGGATACCAGATAGGAATCAAATATCTGGCCAAGACTGGGATATTTTAATGGAGTAGGTGAAAAAATTATTCAATACAAAATAATTTAATATAGAGTGATTATAATCTTCAGAGCAATCTTCAGAAAATATAATCCTCAGAGCTTGTGCCTGCTCTAACAATGAGCTTGTACCTGCTATCAAATAATAACTTGAATTCTAATGTGTACTGACATCTGGAACTAGAAAACTTAATACTTTGACAAATTTACACCATCTTCACTTTTTTCTAATGGAATTAATAACCACTGAACGAGTAATTAAACAAATTCACTATGAAACAAATAGTGTCAATATTTGAGGGGGACGAGGGAATCATACTTGCTTCCGATTGGCTAATCGTGCAAATGTTTTATTGCAATAGGTCAGCTATTGCGCCAATCATATGTGCTTTAAATCGTTTATTTTCATGGCTGTGACAATATCGATCGTTCAATAGTATTAATTACCGAGCCACATATTATCATACTATCGAAAATGATTCTCTGTAATGTGTACTTTGTTTCTTTGAATTTGGTCCTAGTCCAACTAATCTTAATAATAATTTTAATGTACTAAGGACATTTTGTATATTTTCATCATTTTTCATCATTTATTAATTTTTACTAACTTTAAAATTACCAACATTTGCCTAAACAATCAAAATTATAAGAACAAGCATAATGTCACCTTTTACCTCTATTTTGTATTAATTGTTTTAATCAAACAATTTCTTCTTCATAATTTTACGTGGACTAATTTTGTAGTCGAGATAAAATGTGTCCAATGTACAGTCAGTTTGACTGTACATTGAAGTCACACAAATATGTGTATAATTCGAGTAAAGAAAATCACCTAGTTGGTAATGAAAAAAAGGGAAAATTGAAATTATTTCCTAATACTATTCTTAGTACATTTCTTGGTACTTGAGTACACTTATCTAAAGTACACATTTGAAAATGTACGTGATCGGCATAATGTCAAATGTAAATTTTCTATATGTATCTGTAAATGTAAATGTACTATTGAATTTACTTTTTAAAAAAATAAAAGTTTTTAATATTTATCTACATTACGGAGCAGGTAACTTATGGATATGCCATAAATCAGAACCACATTTTTTAAAATATGACTGCTTAAGATTGCAGCTTGATATCGGTATTATTCACGCATTGTCTTCAGTCACAGTTATAGTTTTATGCAATACTGATATACAAGGCTTATTCTGTCATGTGAAAAATTGATTATATAAGTAAATTTTTATAAAAAATATAAACAGTGGAATAAAATATTAATGAACCTATAACATAAGAAATTAAAAATATGAAAAACTTAATAAATAAAATAATAAATTAAAAATATAATATTTGGGTCCTTTAGGCATAAACTATAATCATTAACATATAATATAGCTACCCAAGCGACGAACTTTTCTCTCTTAAACCTACACTTTAATAACAAATTACTCTAATGGTCCCTTTTCCAATTGCAATGATAAACTTTAATACTACACATATATATGTATACAAATGTTATGTAGATTTATTTTTGACGAGTAATAATGGTGTCATTATAATGCGGGATTCCCATTTCGTTTATAGCAGCAATACATTTTATCGATAAAACATTAGTTGTTAGTTTACACCCCTTACTAATGTCGTAAAAAGTACATGTCAATTTCTATTACAAATAATTTATTAATAATAATGATTAGCTTTGAGATAAATGATATATAATATAAATATTATATACTCACAAATGAAATGTTGTACCAAAATTTTCTAAATTTGATGTCTCACAATGATTTTTGCACCAATTAATTGCACAATTTGATTTTGTGAGACCTGTAAACTTTTTTTATAACCTGTGCGCAACTGGCATATTTGATTATTTGAAAATAGAGCACGTGTCGGATTTTATCTATGTACAGCTAGTGGGTTTGCCTAAGTATGAGGCATCCAGTGATTATTAGATTGATGTCCAAGCACTATGAATTTTACTTAGAAGAAATGGCAGAAATCTTATGTACTAATAGACAGTGTATTGCCATTTTTCCGTCTTCACCATGCAAAAATTTGAACTAGCACAACAAAGGTACTTTACATTTAGTGTTATTTACATTACTTTACATTTATTGTATTGTTACAATTATCTTCGTAAGTATTTTTCAAGACAAACAGTGCAAGGTACATAAAACATTGCAATTTGAACATGCTGTGATCATGCAAGCACTGTGGCCACTGCAGCAACTGGATATTAGGCTAACCAAACCAAGTGTCTAATATCCACTAACCCATATTTGTCCAAACTGAATCCTGTTATGGTTAAAATAGAAACCATCTTTAGAAATAGAGTTTGAGAGATCGCTTAAGTTCACAAAATGTAATTAAAACTGAAGTTATTGTGTAAACTTCAGCAGTATTATGATTTATCTTTTCACAATAACATAAATATTACTGATTTGATTGAGATTTTTTACTGTTGTATTTGTTTTTTATTTCTATCAATTTAGTTTTTTGATGATATAATATACATATATGTCTAGTTAATCACCAAGTAACTGAATTTTATTTGGGTCTTCTTTTTTAGTGTTAACAATAACTATTTCCAAAAAACTTTATGAATTTTTTATTTGTTTTCACAGAGCTCAAAACCAACAGCAGTCTTCCATCCCGCATCTCGCCATTCAACAAAATCAAATATTGAATGCTCACGGACAGGTATGTCAACTTTTAACTTCTAATTGCTTAAACTCAAAAAATATTCAAAATGTCCCTTTTCTCTTAACGAAAGCAAGGATTGATTTCTAATTGTATTGGATTTAAGACGAGAATTAAATAAGTAACATAAACAATTTACTAGTTCAAAATAAGGTTTTAATTTATTTTGTTACAGTGCATATATAACTATTGAGACCTGTATAAACTATTAGCGTTATTATTATAATATATTTTTTTTCAGCTGGCAAACATTCATATGAGTCAAACGCAGAGTGTTTCAATCCAACAGCATCAGCAAAATCAGCAGACGAACAACAGTATGACAAACTCAAACCAGTTGCAGCAGCAAGTGACCTCACATAACACACAAAACAACAACAATGCATTCTCTAACATTCACACCTCTTCTTTCCCTACGCAACCAAATGACTTTAATTTAGACTTCTTAGACAGTATGCCGTCCGGTGATTCGAGCAACTTCACCGCACAAGAACTCCTCAACTCTCTTGATGGGGTTCCCGGATTTAATTTGCAAGATATTTTGTAAATTTTTGTGAGCTTGGATGGAATATGTTTTGTAGAGTTATAATCAAATAAAACATTAATATTTCTATTTATTTTGAATTGCTACAGTTATTAAAACGTTGAACGTTATCCTCATTCTTCACCTGAAAGAGCTATCTGTTTCTATCCATGTATATATTTTTGATTTATGATAAGTCAGTCGTCAATTAATCGCAACTTTTTCTAATTTATACCTGATCTTTTGTGACAATATGGAAAGTTAATCTAAAAGGAAATTAGGAAAAAAGTGTATTAAAATTGGTATTGAATTTTGTAGGGATATGAAACTTCTCACAATAAAGGGAAAAAATTGCTAATTACGATTATTTAGAAATAAGAAGAGAAAATAAAAAAAAAATAAAGCCCTCTTTATGTATTCCTACTAGCAACACTAGTATTTTTATATTAATATTATGCAGTAAAATATATGTTAGTATGGTAATACTGACATTTGGAATAAATTAAATTGGTTTTAGGTTAATCGATAAAGTGAGATAAATAATAAACAAGATTATTCAATTCACTCAACTAAAATTACTAGTTTTTAATTTACACTACTAAAAGTAATCCTACAATAAGATTAATTTGTCATGTTGAATGTCAATGTATTTTTCATGGTATGTTTCACATAAATTTTAGTCAAAATAGCTTGACTTTCCTGTTTCAAAAAATCTGACATTTAACAAGTGGGGCAAGTGTGATATTAATTGATGTAATACAAAATGGAGTTCAGACTGCCACACTCTCTGTCTGTAGACTGCTGCAACAGATTAACCTCTGTGTGGCTAACGCTGAAGTGGTAAAAATTTCATAATTCTACAAATTCATGTACCAAAAGTTTTGATCTCTTTTAACACATATATAATGAGAACTAAATTTTTGTTATCTACTCAGTCAGTTTGTATATAAAACATATTTGAAATGTGTATATTGTTAACTATTTCAAATTATCATTTATGGTAACATCATATGATGGAAGAGTCACATAAATAGAAAATTTTTATTGTATGTAAGAAATGTTATATTTATTATTTTAATAATAATCTAGCATTATCCTAGTAGTAAGATTGTTAAGACATTTTTATGTAAATAGCAAAATAGTTGATGTTTGTAATAATTCTAAATATTGTTAGGAGGAATGCAATTTATACTCTATTTAAAATTTTTCATTATTCATCGTATATTGTTAAGGCTCGCTTGACATGTCAACTTTGGCAAAATTATTTGGTGTAATCAGTTGCTTAAATAGAAAAAATGAAACGACGGGATAGAAAAATATAAAGCAAAATCTGCAAGAAGTCACTGGAAATGAAACTATACTCTTTCAAGTATGATATAAACATAACTATATTGTCGCTGATACTGCAATACCGTGTAACTAATTGCAATAATGTGCAACTCCAACTTAAAGGAATTGTTAGTTATGCGACAACTTAAAGGAATTGTTAGTTATGCGGCATTGCAACAGCATGATGCAGTATGATATATGTACCTATCTGTGCTTCTTAGAAGTTCAATTGTAAATATTTTAATTATTTTTAAACCAAAAATGTTTTTTTCTGTAATTAAAAAAAAAGAAATTTCCAGTCATAAATTTCAGGTAATTCATTATTGTATGTTTGCTACATAAATACCATTTAATGATTACATATGTACTTTTACTTTATTTGAATATGTTCTGACATTATTTTCAATGCAATGTTTAATATAGATCTATAAAATAAATTGACAAGTTTATAAAAGTTGACTACATAGGAAATATTATTGTGAATGAAATATTTTTTATTGAGTATAAATGCAATGAGGTCAATACTGTTTTCTTATGTCCTCTAGGGAATGTACCATAACTGAATTTTGTTAATGTAAATGGGCCATTATTCTCTTATCATATCCAATTTTGATATCATTGTGAAAATTAGATTATAATATTGTTTTATAGGCATATTGTAACTATTTATATAGAAACTATATAAAATTACACTGGGGTGATGACTATCTTCATTTATCTCGATATTCTATTATATGTCCATTCCAGTATCTGATTTTTTTATATACATGAAGTTTATTTTATGTTTATGTATGTATATAAATATATTTATACAGGTGTTGTTACATTGCTATAGCAAGACAGTTTATGTTCCGATATACAAAATAAGATGATGATAATCAATAAAAAAAATTGTATATCTTACCTCATTCCCGGGATATGCTATTTTTACGTTACCACACGGGGTAAGCGACTTGCAGTGCAAGCCTGCACACAGAGTGTACTGTGGCACCATCGAAGCAATATACAACCCCGCACATCTATCACCTTATTCGGCCTTAAACAGTGAGCAATACGAGTAACATTTCCCAGAAAGAATAATTTATTATACTGGTAATTCAAGGCTTTTCTTAAGTTTTTTCTACATGGAGGTTTATGGTAATAAAATGTTTAAAAAAATCAAGGAATTATGAAAAATAACAAATGTTTTGTTATCAAAAGATAAACTATTTCTTCGCAATAAAGGCTACAATTAAAAAATGTTATAGATTATTTTAGTCTTATATTTGCAAGAGGAATTTGACAAAAAATCTTGGAATAACAATAAACAAACACCTGTATATATGTGTGTGTATATAGATATATGTGTGTGTGTGTGTATATATATATATATATATATATATATATATATATATATATATACATACACATATATGTATATGATATGTATCATACTGGTAATGGTAATCAACACATAATTTTTTACAATTATTTTTCTTCTGTACATTTTGAAAACTGTATCCCACCTTGATATTTTGTGTTGTTATTTCTAACATGCCATAATTTTTGTCATATTTAAAACTTCCAACAAAACAAGGACGTAAAAGGATTAAAATGAAATTATTTTACATATCTAATTAACAGAAGCAGAATATTTCTTATAAAACAGGCCAGTTTTAATAAAATGTAGTATTACAGATATTTTTAATATTTAAAGACCAATTATTCATCATTCATGGCAGACATTTTGGGAGTTTCTAGTTATATTAAGTTGTTCAAAGCCATGTTTACAAAGTTACCACTTGCAAAAGAAAAATGTGACTTCTGTTCACGTTTGAAGTTGTAAAACTTGGCATTTACAACATTTCATGACTTTACTTCTTTTTACAGAAGTGTTTAATAGATTTTGTTGTGTATTCATACACTATTATACGATTTCAAAATCAATGGCTGTGACAAGTCGATAATCTAACACTGCCATTTTTCTTGGCTAATCAAATAGAGTTTTCCTCAAATATTTTTTGTTGACAATTTTTTTCTCTTCATTCACATAAGAAATCGAATCAAAGCCACAGGTTATTACGGTGGTGTCAGCTCCGTGAGCCGGTGCAAGAACCAGGATAACCAAAATTGGACATTGATTTTTAAACAGCTGAGCCTGACCAATTACAGTATAACTATCTTTTATTATGCTGCTTTTTGAAAAGATAATTTTTTTAACAATTGACTTTAATTTTAGAATTTGTGTCAGTTGGTCAAAAATGCTGCTTATGTAACGTTTGGGACACCCAAAGCATTCAAAGTTGTTTTCTCTATAATTTGTATTATTCAATATTTAAGTATACCGTAACTGTCTGTAAGTATGACGGCTATCATCTTTTATCGCTTTTTCCACATAAACCAGTGTTTTCTGCCATAATCACTTCTATGGGCTTACCTAGCCATAGGTTTCACTTTGAATTAATTTTGTCTGAAATACAATCTCATTTTCTGAACAAAGTTATACTGAAATTTTCTCTGCAACCAAATTACAAGCGTAAATCAACAAAATAAACGTTGATTGATTTCTAAACGATTTATAGTAAAAATATGTTTTATTCTTCCACTCTTAGATTGTGAGCGTACAACAAGACTTATTAAAAACCTTTGTAGGTAGCCATGTTAGAGTTGATCAGTGCAAATCTAACTTTTGATGTATATCCATTATAAACTAAACTATGAATCTGGTATAGATTTAGGGGATCATTGTCTATGCACACTATACGTATTTAAATAATATACAATTTGGAACATAAATAATGATTATAATTGTGTAAATAGAAATAAATTAATACATAATGTATATTATTCAAAATGTCATATTAGAGAACATCTCTTGGCAAAGATGTTAAATATGTTTATACAAAGCTCTCTATTAAACAAGTCTTTTTAAGTATATGGTCCCAATATACAATGAAACTGAGGAATACATTTAGGTTTACAACGGTTACATTCCAGAGCCATTGTTATAAAGTTTAAATTTAGGACCAATTTTTTAATGTTTCTCAGAAATTAAATATAAGATTACATATTGATTGATCGTCTTGGTGTTTTATTCATAGAATGTTTAGTTGTTATACTGGATAATAATTTGAATCAATAAGGGAAAATTGATAATATTTCTAAGTCGTTTAACCTTTTCAACGCCAAGAGATAAGCCCTATGCCACTAATTAAAAGATTGCCATTTAAATAAACTGCAAATAACTGGGACCAATCACAATCGTAAACTTTAACTTGGACCAATCGCAAACGTAATTTTTCATATTGATACAACGTACCTATGGTCACAGGTAACTGTTGGCACATGGGCATGTCAGTATCTGTCAGCGAGAGAATAATTTTTATTTTTACTTCGCTTGTGTGTTCTTTGTAATAATTGACATTACAAATAACATTAGTCTTACTTAGTTTTTTACTGACTTACAATTCTTAGAAGTTTTGTCGGCCAACCCTTACAATGTAATTAAATGGCAAAACCCACGGTCATACATAAATACATGTGACGTGTGGGGCACAATTTGACAAAGCGTCTATATATGTGTTTGGCGGTGAAAAGGTTAAAAAGATGAATACTTAGTTTGTAAAAAAAAGTACAAAAAAAATGATATTGAATGACGACACTCTTCTTGAACATGATCTGCAAATTATTTAAATTTACATCAGCACAATCTTCAAATGCTTATGTTTTTAACCTTCTACTGATTTTATATTACAATATTATTATAACAGGACCTACAGTGAGGCAATTGATACTCTAGTGGAATACTTCAGAAACATCCCTACTGAAAAGAATAAATTGCTAATAAATAAGTATATTTATTCAAGTTAGGCATGTACAAATGAAGAATGTTTCTATAATTTGAAACCCATGACTCTCGATATGATACTAAGTAGAAAATATTAAGGAACCATATGGAGATTCTCAACCATTTCTCAAGAAGTTGATAGTCAAAGTTGCATTTTTAACAAAAGAATAATTATGCATTATCTCACATACATGCGTTTGCACTTAAATATATGTCAAATATACCCTTAAATTGGTCTAAATTGAAACAAAATACAGGATTTTAGAAGGATACAGAATACTGGCTTTTTATGAAATTTTAGCAAATTAATGAAAAATACCACTTTGTGTGGATGTAAAACACCGCCTTGTATGGGTGTAAACTTTACCTAACTTATAAGCGTAGTAGAAAATGTAAGTTTCACAGATTTAAAGCTTATTAAAGAAATTAAGAAGATAGAATAAAATAATCATACATTATCAAAACTAGTTCTATAATTCTAATAAATTTGAAGTATAGAACTTGCTTTTTGACAAGAAATTTTTTCTTTGTTAGCTTTGTCCCCTTTGTTTTCCAATTTACAAGAAAATATTTTTCAGTTGGAATATTTGTGAATTTGATATCTTTTTAATCATGTTAAATTCCAACTTACTAAGCCCTGAAAAATTATTAACTATTATATGTATTTTGATAGACCACATAGGGATAGACGAATGAGTTATCCGTTCAAGGATCCTGACAAGGATTTCTTTTTCCCATATGTACATTTTTCCTTAAATATGTACATTTGTATTTTCAAATTGATTAAAAAATTATATTGTTCATCCTCACCGTTAGTTTTAGCCAGTGGCATAACGACACAATGTAGGGCCCTTGGCAAATTTTTAGAGACGGGACCTCAAATAATTAAGCTCGTCGTTATTTTTGTTATAGCTACTTTTAGTATGCTATAGATCCTCACTTATAGCTCAATCTACATGCAATCAAGTAGAATTATTACAGAAAAAATACATGCTACAATAATATATTTTTCTCGCTCATTTTTCTTTATAAATACATTTTGTCATCAAATTCCAATTTTGGGGCCAAAGACTGTTCGATTGACAGTATTACTAAATTGTGCAACCTATCTTGTCCCATGGAATTACTTAAATATGTTTTTATTAATTTTAATTTTGAGAATGATTGTCACTAGCGGTAGTGACGGAATTGTGAAAAATAACATCAAAGTGGTACATACTTCAGGGAAGCTTGAAGACACAAAATAGTTTTTTTACTTAATGAATCTGCGAGTTCCTTTATAGACGTTGATTTTTCGAGATCATGTCGAAAATTTGATCAAAAGTTGAGAATTTCTTTTGCGAATGTAACAGACATATATTTTTTATACCAATCGATAAACTCTGTAGCCTTGTCTAATAAGTTTGAATCGTTTAAATTCTTCAAGGATGTAAAACACTAAAATTGGAAACTATTTCATTCGTACCAACAAAGCAAAATGTCAACTGATTTATGATGATTCCTAATACGCGATAAAATAAGTTCATTCAAAAGAAACTTTCAGGGTCTTGCAAATGTTCACCTTTACAAATTTCTCGTCGTTCTCGTCGAATTTTCGCTACGGCTTGTGTACTTAAGTCCTCAAATTCATGACGATACTTTTTAATCTTCCAGACTTCTAAACGCTTCGATGCTTGTGATGGATCTGTTATATTGGACTGAAATGGTGTGGAGACTATGTCGACTGTTTGTAAAATTTTCAGTGGAAAACCAGTAATATAAAAAACTGTGCATTCGGGGGACCCCCTTCAGGAACGAAGTTCCTTACATTATTTTTTCAACTCTAAACGTGATTTAATATGTAGATCTCTATTGATTATATTAGTGTATTTTTGTCACGCCAAAAAGCGTAGCCCTCTGTTATTCAACTCTCCCTCTCTCTCTAATTTGTATATTTTATGTTATTTTTTATAATTTTTTCAAAGCAAAAAGGTAAAGGAAGGATTTAAATCAATAAATTTCATTTAATATTTTAGGAAAAATAGTCATTTATCAAAAAAAAAATTAAATGTAAAATAGTGAATCATAAATTACATATAAAAAAAATTCTAAATAAGAAAAAAAACAATAACAAAATACTTAAATTAATAAATTGCCAGCATATTCATTTATTTTCATTGTTAATTCAACTTTATTTGGATTGTTTGATGAAATAAAAAAATAATCTTTTAGAATTTTATTATTCTACCAATTAATTTTTTTTAATTTTATTATTTTATATTAAAAATATTTTTTTTTATTAAATCAATTTAAAGTTAATTTTAAGTATATAAAAAATAATAAAGTAATAATGACAATAAATGAATTTGCCGAAATTTTTTTGTAATTTATAATTTTTTAATATTTAGTATTGATACAGCAATAATTTATAATGCAAATAAAGACATACCGAATTGGAAACGGTCTGGCAGATGATTGATTACAATAGAACAGAATAAAAAAAATAAGTTTAAATAATATTTACATGTGTTTAGAATTGAGGCTTAGAATAAAGACTTCTCCAGAAAGCTAGAATGCGCACGATAGTGTGTAAATAAACTACGCATAAAATGCGTAATATCAAAACACGGCTGTTTGGGAGGTGTCGTTGAAGAATTTGATATAACATTTGAAATTTCTGTTGTCATATTCAATTTTAGAATATTTACATATAATAACAGAGTGACAGAGTGAATTATGTACATCGAAAATATTTAAGAAAAAATATTGATTTAGCGTATAGAAAGATTTAAAAACTTTTTTAGAATTATTGTCTGCTTGTATATTAATTTGTACCGATATCACATAAAATGTACTACTGGGCGAATTTTTATGAAATTTGATATGGTAACAGTGTATATAGAGCTACATATAAGAGAAAAAAAAACATTTTTTTTCCTATTTACTCGCGAATGTAGGCAGAGCTATTTGCATATATAATCATTGTATGTAGGATTATAGAGATTTGCGAAAGAAATTAATGTTACATTCATACATTTTTGCCATTTTTAATTTCTTGAAAATATTGTTTAAAATAAGAAGAAATTATATCATCACACTGTATGCTAATTAACATAAATAATTTTTTCATGGGACTGATTATTTTCTAATTTTTATTGTGGGCTTTTTAACCTCTCTTTTTACTTTAAGACACTAAGCTAATTTTTTTCCTTGCTATTATTACTAAAAAATAGTGAGCCGTGACGGGACGCCTGGCAGATGTGAAACATCGTGTTCGTACAAGTAATATGCATAAAAGACAAGATTATTACAGGAACTAAATATAGGATAATGAAAAAGTGGTAACTTTATTTAATAAACATTTATTTACAATTTATACAAAAATAATAAAGCACAGGTTATGTGTCTACGGTACACATAACCTGTGCTTTATTATTTTTAAACAACAGCGTCGAACTGAGTGAGGAGGGGGTCGCGTAGTCGGTTGCGCATGGCGACACGTCGCCATACCGTACACTCTACTACATATAAACTATTATATACCTTAGTATATAGCGTGGCGCCACGGCAAGCGTCGCCACGCCAACGATCCGGTTTATACCTGCGCCTATAGATGTTTCACATCAAAAAATATTAATTTGCATATGTACCAAAAAAAATTGTAGACTAATTTGTACACATACAGGCAAACGCGCACACACAGGTGCGCACACACATATACACACTCTACACACATATTTAATGATAATGTATTTTAATACTCATTTTAATTAATAAAATGGTAAAATGTGACAAAGTTTTTGAATAATTTTAACCTAAATACTTCGGCTATTGGGGGTGATCAGAATAAACATTTTATAAATTTAACGTGGCGGCCTTAATGATACTTCATATAAGGCAAGTCATGCACCATACAAATTTATAGAAATGTGAATCGTACTGCTGCAAGCAAATATATTTATACACGTCGATTTCCTGAAGTTGGTGGGTAAATTTATTCTGCTGGTAACACCGTGCGCGTAGAGTGGGACGTTAGTAGGCGGAGCGTGGTGGAGGGGGAGAAGATTTTTGGCATCACCGCGACCGCGAAGAGATTTGTGCGTATGCGCCTTCTGGATTACTCTATATTCTAAGAATTGAGGTTATACAGCTGACCGCGCACATTGTTTACTGCTCGAATGTCGATAATCGCACGAATACATACACATACAACCGTATATAATAGAAAGAGAAAGAGAGGGAAAGGTCGCCTAGAGGGGGCATAACGCTTTTTCCTTACGTGACGATTTCTGCCAGTTCGCTCTACTGTAAGCCGCGTAAAAGAACTTCGTTCCAATATAATCATAGTTCCAATCCTCTTCTTTAGTGTTATAGCTTCATTTCGCTCATCTGCTTTAGAATTTACTAGAATAGTTTTTATTAACGCTTTTTGAACTTCTGCCAACCGGGCTTGCAGAGCAAAAATAGCATCATATCGTCCTGACCATCGTGTTGGATTAATTTTTTTAATGTTACAAGGGCTGAAAATTCATCTTGTGCACTAGAAATAAAACCTAATAAAATATTCCAACTTTTAATGCTATAGCCAAAAAATTCGTAAACTTGTTGAAGGGTTTTAAAAAACATTTACATCTCTTAACACATTTTTTACAGCATCTTTAACTATTAGATATCAATTATTCTCATTACTCAACACATATTACTTAACATTTTTGATAAGTTTTTAAGCTTCACCATAAATACCTTTCACGATGTTAGCACCGTCATATCTTTCTCTACAACATTTGCTGAATGGAATGTTTTCTCATTTAGAGATTTTATAATTTGGTTCGACATGGCTAAGGCAGTCTGATTTATTACTGTATAGGAACCGAAAAATGACTCTTTGGTAATGAGAGATTTGAGTGATTTATTGTCATCATTTTTAATTACACAGTAATGATAGTGTTCACGTGGTTTGTCTTTTTTTGATATATCTAAATTGTATAAAATATAAATGTAATAAACTGGTGCATCCACTATTTCTTTTTTTAAAGAAGAGCAATAAGCTTATTTTGTATTTTTGGTCGTAAATATTTTATTTGACCTTTTGGTTAGTCATGTGTGCAGGTGTCTTGTATTAATTATGGAATGTACTCTTCAATAGATAAACAAGTGTAAGAAAAAAGAATTAAAAAAACTAGTAAACTGGTTCCTTTCAAAATTATGTAAAAATACTATGATATCTTCTTAAACACAATCTTCAAAATTTCATTTAAATTAGTGTATTGTAGCTGTTTTAGAACAAAGCACCAAAATAATTGTTTACTATATAAATTAAATTGAGAATTTTAGTTTCTATCCATAATGAATCGTAAGATAGGCCATTTTTGTATGCTTTCATTGATGGCGTTCATTGGCATTCATTGTCTTATTTAATAAATGATACTAGATCCACAGACAATTTGTAAGGAAAACAAAAGATGACACAAAACGACAATTGTATATTTAAGTTGTCATATGAATGCAAGGGTGCTGTGCATATTTTTAAATAAAAATGATAAATTAATGGATCCATGATCATTCATCACCTGTTGGCTTACATTAGAAAGAAACTATAAACAGAACAAAAAGCTCAAAGGAATATTGGATCGTAGCTTCTTGAATCGTGTGCATCTAGTGTCGGAAGAGTTCAGCACAATTAGAAAAAGTTGGCCAAATTTGGCTCGCAGATTAAGGGTTCCGTTGGAGTGAAACCTCCGTTGGAGTGAAATTACATTATTTATCTTAGTCATCACTAATATGGACTTCCTAGCGTAAAAAATATTTAATAATCACAACCTAATATAAATATGTAGGGAAGGGGTTATTACAACGTTTGCATAAACTTCTAAAAACACTTTTGGTAAAATTTTAGGTTTAATACTTTTGAAAATAAAGGAGAAGGGTAAAAAACGCTTTTACGTAAAAACGTGTATTCGTTATGTACAGTGGTAGCCGGTCGAACTTTCGTGTGTTACAAAATACTATCAGATTTCAATTGCTTATAACGTCGAGCGCACAACGGACAGAGTGTCTGTGCAAATTTGTCGTGCAGTTTTTGTTTTGCCTGTGATTATTGTGCATTAGCGTTGTATAAAGTTATAAATTAGAGTAGGGTGAAAACGCATTTAGCTAAGAACACCCAAATCAACGGATTTGAGTGCCATTTTGAAGGGCGTGCATAGCATTACTAAGACCCAAACCGAGACAATAAAAATAATCGCCGGAATGTAAGTAAAAATCGATATTAAATGGAAAATTATAAAAAATTAAAGATGTCGTCTCATATGAAACATAAGTATGCTCATAATTAAATAAAACGCAAAGTAGAAGAAAGCTTGTGTCAAAAGGAATCCAAGAAATCTCAAAAGTCCAGGGCCGAGCAAATGCGAGAGCTACGACAGCGTCGAAAAAAAATGAAAAAACGACGCAAAGCGATTACGTAGCTGACCCGTCGAGTGCACAATATCCAGCGACAGTCCTCGTTATAATACTCTGTGTAACCATTGTATTAAAGAGATTGGTAATTAAATTACATATTAATACGGAAACACTTGTTAAGAGTTTTATTTCGATGTTTTCCGGTATTTTTTGCATATATTTCAGTTTATCTTTGAAAATATAGAACCTAAAATTACGAAAAGGATATTTTTGGGTCCTTTATAACTAGATGTTTCAAACAATACCCTCACACTGTATATGGAATATTTTTCAAGTACTTAACTTGCCCCCTCCCCGCCACTCGTATTTCCTTCTAAATATTTTTGAATGTGAGCTGTTAATTCATATATGGGTTGACATGCTTCAATACTATGTCAAATTTCAAGTTTCTACGTTAAGCAGTTTCTAAGTGAAAAGCCTGTAATGAACAGATACACGAACACATGAGCGATCTTATAAAGTTTCGTCTTTCCTTTTGAGGCAGGAACCCGAAGAAGAGTCAAACAAGTGACTATACTGCTGGCAATTTATCCTTAATTGAGTTTCCAATTTATTTGCACACATCTGATAAAATGGCCAATGAGGAGGTCCAAATAGGTAAAAAAAACATGGCTATATAATTCCGAATTTCCTGTCCGTCATTTATATCACACTTATAGTTCTTAAACGGCCTTTAAGGGTACAGTCGTTGCCAATAAATCAACGCGATTCAAAAAATCTAATTAATTTTAATTCAACTTGAATTTCTTCTTAATTTTCATCGAAAATATTTTAAAAGATACGCGTACTTGTTTTCTATTTTTCATATATTTTATTGGTAACGACTAAATTTGGCTATCGGGGACTTTCGAGCTAATGTATATTATAATTGATAGAAATTTATTAAACAACGGAATTTCTGTATTTAGGGTTTCTGGTAGAGTTTTTAATATTTTGAAGAAATTACGTCTTAATTTCGCTATTAGACGTCTGCAAAACAAATAAAATGATTATTAGAATTTTTAACGAAAGCAAATAATATTCTAAAAGTGTTTTAAAAAAATATGAACCGTTGAAAAAAATAGTTTTATAAATTTAAATTATTATTTACCATACGTGAATTTCACTGTATGCCGTTAGTGAATTTATTTGTTACTGATAGAGTCGAAATGGGAAAATAATGTGTGTATTCAAATCCCATTATTTATGTAATGACTCTAGACTCTATGTTCTTTGTATTTATGGTTTAATGGACAAAAAAATTAACCTTTCTTTTAAACTTGACAGGCATTCCATTTTCCCAATTTTACGTCGATTTATTTTTCATTTGATTATAAATCTGTAGAATAATATTTAAAGAAATTCTTAACATAGTAGTTGCAAAAAAATGTCGACATTCATAAGATATGGAAGTTTTAAATCATTTCGTTTTCTCTCTCCAATTTCTAGTCAAATCACAAAATTAAACAGATTTTCATTAAACGTAAGATGTTCACATAAGAATATTGAAAGAAGTAAGAATAAACCAAACATGGTGTCAGATATATAAGTTAAGATTAAAGGGATTCAAAATAATTGTCGTTATAATAATTACCAGTTTATATAAATACGCATTTTCGCTATACTGAACTCGTCCCATATTTTTAATTATAATTTTTAATGAGTTACAGCTATATGGCAGTCTAACGCCAATATTTATTTAATTCTATCTGATAAGCGATTATGTGGGTAATTTAAATTTGTCATCTGCATTTCTGAATTTGTTTTGGTTTCCTTCTATATTATTTCAAGTAAAGGGAACACAATTATATCTATTTGGCTTATATTTTATGAAATTAATTACATTTATATTCTATCTACTGCAGAAAACACATTGTACGCCAATTATTATCAGTTAAGATTATTGAGTTCTAATGTTGAAGGAGCGCCAAAGATATCAAAGAATGAAGAATCACTTAAGGGTATTCCAGAAAAGAAAGAGTTTCAAGCTGAGACCAGAATGTTGCTTGATATTGTTGCAAGATCTTTATATTCTGACAAAGAAGTAGGTATTACATAATTAAATGATGTGAATAGGTATCGTCTTATTAAGATTTGTTTTGTCTAGATGCCAGGCCTCTGAATTTGTTCAAACCATAGAGATGACTTCTTTTTCTGTCAATTAAGTAACTGTTTGACTTTAACATATTTATACATTTGGCAAACTTATTGCTACGTGATCAGTCTCTTCCAGATAACCAAAACGACGAAAGTTGAGAACTTAGGGTTGTGGAAAACTGCAATAGACTGTCAGTGAGATATAAAATTAACTATTCATTATAATATAAGAATCAACAGTATAATTATGTAATTAAGATTAACCTAATAGTAACTAAATTAACAAAGAATTTAGGTTTCAGCATGAATAGGGAAAAGGGACAGGATAGTGATAGGAAATCACAATTCAGATGATTTTTAAAACATAACAAACACAAGTTTAATTCAGAGTTTGGTAGCATGTGCAGGGAAAGAGTACTGGTAGAAGTTACTGTTATGTAGGCTAATACAATCATGACCCATAGATAAATAACAAATTCAGATTTAGTGCTTGTTTTGTTATTTGATTCTGGTAAAACTGTAGTCACATTTTATTAAATTGTTTATTCTACTTTATATGTTCCGTACTTTAAAATATTTAGTTTGGTACATTAATTTTTGGAATAGCTTTAGTTATAACTTACAAGTTTTTTGCTGTTAATTTTGGTTTGGTTTGGTTAATTTTTAAATATTGATGTCTAGTAGATAGAAAAAATTAATATCCTTTCATTTCCTTTTAATAGGCCTTTCATTTCCTAAACTGACTATCTTCCATAGTTCATGAAGACAGAGTAGCATGTTCAATTTCAGTCCTATATTATATATATATATATATATATATATTTATTTATACACACACACATATACATATATATATATATATATATATATATATCTTATTCCAAGATATTGGAAGTTTTAATGAAAACTTTTTGCAGGTTTTTATTCGTGAGTTGATTTCAAATGCTAGTGATGCATTGGAAAAATTTCGATATTTGTCAGTGAGTGATGCAGCAGCAAAAGAACAATTGCTAGATCTTGATAGGCCACTTGAAATAAAAATATCAACTGATAAACAAAACAGAATCATGGTGATACAGGTAACTATGTGTTTATCTCATAAAAGTACCTCTATATGTTTGTCAAGATTAACACTTACCACAATACCTATCAATTTGTCCGACTTACACTTTTTTGGTATAATCAAATTGAGTAACCTTGAACAACCTGTGACAATGATAATCAATGAATCAAGGCAATTTCGCTTGAATGTACATAACTCTTCAACACATTCATTTAAACTTGTGACAAAATCATTAGTTTTATTATGATGAGAGTATAGACTGTAAAATTACAAATAGGTAGTATACACATGAGTGATATGAATAATGAAAAATATTATGTAACTGTGTGACTTATACAAAATTGTCCAACTTACTGATACTAAACAGTGCCTCACTGATGCTTTTGCAGTGTTAAGATTTGTGACCATGGCCACTTTACCTTGTCTAGACAGTGGTCATATGATTATTTGTAATTGTTTTATAAGGTCCATTTAATCACAAAATATAGTATTCCTAATTAATTAAATTATTGTTTAATTAAATTATTTTCTAATTCAGTGCTATTTAATGTTATAATAAAAAATTATAATTTTTTTATTATTAACATGAACAAAATTTAATTATAACATAAAATTTAATATAAATCTACTTGAACTGAAAATATATTTGATGAAATTATTAACAAAAGGCTTATTTCTAATGATTTGTATAACTTTTCCCTTTTTTGTTTAAATACATTATTCATTAGGTTTAGAATATGTTTCACACGCTACTATTAATGAAAGTGATCATGGTTATTGAATAAAAAAATTGCTCAGGTATAAGAATCTTGTCAGTACTGATAAATACACATGTTAATATATAGCCTCACATGTCTTGCACTTTTCTGTAGTAAATCATTCAGCGTCTTTCGAATGACAGCACTCCACAAGGTTGTATGTCATTGATTGATTTCTATTTTATCAAATTTACTCACGAGGTTTAGCTGTTATCGCAGTATTCCACATTTACTACTAATTAAGAATTAGTAAAAAGTTACAGATATTTTTAAAAACAAATTTTATTGTTTTTTTTAATTAAATATAAGTAAATAACAAAATAATTTGAAATAAATCTTTGGTGGTATTGCCTCTACTTCTGGAGTAGCATGATGCTAAATTTATTGAAACTTACTCACTTGTTTACTCTAAATATTTTTTTTTAATTAACTTCATGAAATTAATATTTTAAATACTAAAGGCTCCCTAATAAGATTCCAAATTGACGCCATGTTATCTAATTGCAAGTCACATGATTGTTTAATCTACATTTCTATATATATCTATATATGTATTTATTTATTAATTTCAATCTTTTTGTAGGATACTGGGATAGGGATGACCAGGGAGGAGTTGCATGAAAATCTAGGTACAATTGCCAGATCTGGTTCTAAGTCATTTTTGAAAGAAATTGCTGATAAAGGTGCTGAACAAGCTAGTTCTATCATTGGACAATTTGGTGTAGGTTTTTATTCAGCTTTCATGGTTGCTAACAAAATCGAAGTGTTCACTAAGAGTTCAAAGCAAGGATCACAAGGCTTCAAATGGACTTCCGATGGGTAAGATCCTGAGCGAAACATCATCAAATAGAATTAGAGTAAAATTTCATTTTATGTTGTGTGTTATTCAATATTGTTAACAATACGTTAATTAAACCATGGCAATAAAACATTACTTTTCTCATTTAAAAGGCTCAGTGTGCCCTAATGTTAAGTAGAGTCTCGTCTATAACTAATAGATACAGAATATTTATGTACTTAAATTGTAACTGTGTGTACTTCAATCTACTGACACCAACTGCACAAAAATGGATATACCTTCAGAGGTATATCCATTTTTGTGCAGTTGGTGTCAGACCAGGTCAAAACCGATAAGACCATATAATAGTATATGCTCTTATTTGTTTTCCACAAATTTTTGGAAATGTAGAAAGCATATAGAAATTATTTTTTTGAACTAGATCAAATTTGTAGTTGTCAATTTATTTGTTCTCGCTTATATATTAATACTCTATACCATTTAATTGTTTTAATAAATAAGTTAAAAATAATATTTCTGTGTCTGCAAATTTATTAATGTTTTAAAACACATTTTAATTACATTTTTGTTACTCATGCATTTTAGTTCCGGTATGTATGAAGTACAGGAATCTGAAGATATTGCAGTCGGAACTAAAATTATAATTCATTTGAAACCTGAATGTCGTGAATTTGCAGATGGTGATACTGTAAAAGGTGAGCTTTTTTACAATAAATTTTCGTTAACTTAAATTTTTTTCTATTAAAAACACTGCATTTAATAAACGATAACATTGTTTTCCTGGTTCTTAGACACTATCTTAGTCATAATCTAGTTTGTAAATTTTGTGTTGTTACCTTTTGAAGGAACAAGAACAAATTCTTGGTTCTTCAGTATGAAGTATTACTTCTATTTGAACTACTTGCTTCCATGTGTCAATCGGTTATTCAGCTAATTAATATTAATTTTATATCAGTCTTGACTATCCTTACATTCTATATCTGTATAACTTTGCAGGTATCATAAAGAAGTACAGCAATTTCATTGGCAGTGCCATATATTTAAACGAAGAGAGGGTTAATCAGATTCAGGTAAGAGTCACTAGTAGATATCAACACTGCTTATTAATGAATTTCATAAGAATATACTAGCATATTTGAAGAATCTAGCATATTATCGAATTGTTGGAATGCTTCATTATTATTTCTTTTCACAGCCACTGTGGCTCAAGGATTCAAAGGATGTATCGCAAGAAGATCATGTAGAGTTTTACAAGTTTATAAGTAATTCTTATGATAAACCCCGGTTCATATTACATTATAAAACAGATGCTCCTCTCAGTATTAAATCTGTTCTTTATGTACCGGAAGGGAAACCAGGTCTCTTTGAAATGTCAAGAGATGCAGATGGAGGAGTTGCTCTTTATTCAAGAAAGATACTTATACAAAATAAGGCAGACAATATCTTACCAAAATGGCTACGCTTTGTGAAAGGTAAGAAAAATAATACATTGTCATCGTGGTGTGTTAATCAGAAGGCATACGGCCTTTGACTGCGAGGCGCATCGCGGGGACCTGAGCTCGATTCCCAGCCGCTTGTCGAGCGGGGCTGGACTGGTGTTCTGGTTGGATGTAAGAGATTGCTCTTGTAGCAATAAGTCCGCCATATGTATCAATTAGATACATTAAAGTACAGAAATAAATAAAAATAATTACATCACTACGTCATCGTATTTATTTTGTTAAAATTATAATTTCATAAATTCCTAAATACAAAGTTTATATATCTCTCATATTAAGAATATTCATATTTTTCCCCTCCATCTTATTGTTCGTGTAATTATTTTTAATGCCCACAAAAACCAAATTAAAAAATGTGTTACGTTTCTAATTTACTTCTTACAATATTGGTTTCATTCTAATAATAATGTACTACCATTGAAGGAAGTATGTCACACATGACAAGTGAGATAATTTTGATAAGATTTGAAATAGAGGTGGAATGTGAATGTAATAGATCATTGTTTTTGACATGATAACATACTTTATAAATTGAATTTGTACTAAGATTTTGTACTTATTACTATCAGCTGTTAGCTTGAAATATAAAATGCACATTTTGCAAAAATGGTCACACATGTGACACTTTGTATCACCTGAAAATGATAGAAAAAATATGATAGCTATTCTTACAACTGGAGTAGCACATAATTACATCAACAATGCCAGATTTAGCTTAAAATTTTAGCAATTTAAATTTAGTTTTTGAGAAAATATTACGCTACTGAAATAATATGTTGTATCTCAAATTACAAGTCAGTCCTATCACCACTTACTGTAAAAAATATTATTGTTTTAGGTGTGGTGGATTCAGAAGATATACCTCTGAACTTGAGCAGAGAATTACTCCAAAATAGCAATTTAATTACGTGAGTTTCCATATACCAATTTTACATAAAAAGATAACACAGCCTTTCAACATAATCCCGTTTTGTTACAATTTTATCTATATAATTGCTACATAATTGGTTTTGTTTCAAATACTGATACTAATACTAAATTAACAGAAATATTGGTAACTATAATTTACACAGTAAATATCTATATTGCTATAATTGTTTATATTCATGGTCATAGTTTTTATTTGATATTAGTATGTAACGGACACAGTCATGCCAATTTGTTTATAGTAAATACATAATATAGTGAAAGGCCAAAAACAAAAAAAATTCAATTAGCAGACAATATAAAATACAACACCAATTATTACGTACGTATACTACTCTATGTCTTAAAATATATTTATTGGAATATTTTTGTTCATATGGTAATTATCATTAAAGTATCTTATCTATGACATAATTCTAGTTTTGAAATAATATACCCAATGTTATCCTAAGTTCAATAATATCTCTATATTATATTCAAGGAAACTAAGAACAGTCCTCACAAACCGAATTCTCAAGTTTCTTCAGGATAAAGCAGCAAAAGATCCTGTGGAGTATGACCATTTTTATAAGGATTATTCTATATTTTTGAAGGAGGGAATTGTTATAAGCCAAGGAGGTAGTGTGGACAGGGTAGGTTTATCTATTTATGTATTTAATTATAATTTTGTAGTATATTTGATATTTTATAGTATATTTGTATTTTTTTTATAGTATATTTGTTATTTTTTTAAATATGCTTTTATTACGAAATATGTTGAATCAGTCATTTAGTATAATTTCAATTTTTTTTTAAAGGACGAACTATTCTAACATACATTTAAAATTGTTTCATATTTACTCAAAAATTTTCAATTTGGTTATTTAGTATCATTTATTAGTTAAGTTCATTAATTGTGATTAAATTAAATGAACTTTTTGCAATTGTTAATTGTAAGGAAAGGATCTTTTGTCACATTTCAATTCATGTCTCTATAGTAATTATAACTGACATACTTAACCTTTGCTTATCTTCAGGAGGAAATTGCAAAACTTTTGCGATTTGAATCTTCGCAACTTGAAAGTGGAAAAAAAATATCACTTTCTGAATACTGCTCCCGACAAGGAAGTGAACAAAAATCTATTTATTATTTAGCTGCACCCAGGTAAGTTAGTAATTCAAATACTTATTGTTTTTCAATTTGTGATTTTATGTATTCATAGCACTATTCGTGCTTCGTTTCAGCCGAGTTTTAGCTGAATCGTCACCCTACTATGAATCTTTAAAAAAGAAAAATCAAGAAGTGCTGTTCTGCTATGACGCGTATGATGAATTAGTTTTATTAGAATTGAGACAGTTTGGAGGAAAAACCCTCCTTTCTGTGGAAAGTGAAATGCAACAAGATTCACAAGAAAAGCAAGATACAATCATAGGTATGTCATTGATTTTTACTTGAGGTGCAGTGAATGTAAAATCTATTCAAATCCTAACTTGGTTCTAGAAATGAAATGAATACTAATGATACCACATAAGTATGTACATATAGTTATAATACACCAATATGGATAGTTATATTCTTTATTTCAAAGGAAAGAAATACAAACCAGCCGAGTGTTCGTTGAAACACGCACAAAGTAGGTTTCTGTAATTTTCTATATCTTTTTAAATCAATCATGCAAATTAACTGAAATAATTGTTATTGAAAGATCTTATCAAATGTTAGTCTCGAAAATTATTCAGTAAAAATTACAGGTGGGGGATCCATTACTTGTATGATGCATCTAGTTGAAAAATTGCATATGCATTATGATGGATGGATGAATATGATGAAACTGTTAGGATTCTTTATTTTACTATGGAAACCTAATATAAATGAATTGCACAAATGGACAAAAAAATTAAATGTAATTTTTGCTGTGAAAAAGTGAAAAGTGTAAAGTATTCACCCCAAATTTTGTGTTATGATGTGTTTTAAATTCCTGTAAATAATATGTATGTTTTAAATATGAAAATAAAATTGCACCAAAGAAGCAAATAGAAGAAATCTAAGCTGCCATAACATTAACTAATAAGATAAATGTAAAATATTTAGAAAGAAACAAAATTATAAATATTCTAATGAAATTTACTAAAATGGAAGCAAAATTTTAATTTTCTAATTTGTGTTCTTTAATAAGCTACAATTTTATTGTTTGGATCTGGTCATGTATTATACACATTTGGCATTTTCAACATATTATTTAATGAAAATAATTTATTTGGGATGAAGAACTCAGTTAAATATAAGTCACTCTTGATTATATAGGGTTTTTCTTGAAATTAAACAAATAAAAGATTGTTAATTAGTCTTTTTCTTCTAATTTTGTACCAAGAAATTATGTGCGATTAATTATTAAAAATTGTTGTAATATGTTTCCAGGAAGTGACAGTTTACAATCTGCAGAAATTGATCAGTTGTTGCCTTGGATATCGAGTGCCCTGACCGGCAAAGTATATGGCGTCCACGTTACACGAAAATTAGAAAATCACCCTTGTGTTGTAACGGTGGGAGAAATGGCTGCAGCTAGACATTTCATCAGAACACAGGCACATCAGATACCCGAAGAAAATCGGTATGCGTTACTGCAACCAAAATTAGAAATTAATCCAAAGTATGTATCATTTTTTATTGAAATATTTTATTACTAACCAAATAATTAAATGCATGCCTGATGCTATTTTCTATGGTTAAAACACTATATTATCACTGGAAATAGCATGAATGTTTTAGACAGATAAATAACTTAAGAAGAGAATAAGTATGTAAATCGATAGCAAAGGCTATAATTATGTTAGGATAGCAAAGGCTATAATTATGTTAGGATAGCAAAGGCCATAATTATGTTAGGATAGCAAAGGCTATAATTATGTTAGGTGTACAAGTAATAGCATAAACTTATGTATAAAGAAATAAAATATTAAGTGCATAACGAGATTAGGCCTAGTATACAGTATTTACTGATTTTATATAAAAGTAAATTTATCGAGAAACCATTAATATTGAAAAAAAAATGTAAAGAAACTTTTGCTAAAGTTGTTGTTTCGTTAAAGTCATAGTTAATACAAATTATTAGGAAAGTGATATACTTCTTTTATATTTATTTGTTACAGGCATCCCATTATTAAGAAGCTCTATAAATTAATGAGCTCAGATAAGGCCCTGGCCGAGATGGTCGTGCAACAGTTGTTTTCCAATGCTATGGTTGCAGCAGGTCTCGTAATGGATCCAAGAAGTCTCATCATAAACATTAATGAATTACTTGCAAAAGCATTAGAAAAACATTGATTGTGTTATTTCTTTTTTAATAAAAAAATGTAATGCATTAATTTAAATAAAAGTGTATACATTTCTGTTATGTTTTAGTATGTAATTTATTAAAATTGCCAGCTGGTTAATCTCTTTTATTCAATTAGCCTAAACTGCAAAGTACTTATTAATTTGATCAAGGCATAACTCATAAATACAAGACGACTTTATAATGGGAACTTTTGGCTGCTGGAAATAGCAATGTAAATAAGCCATTTGTTTTTAGCACTCTTTCACCACTATGCGTCTAATGTTTATTTTTTCCAGATGCACACATCTTTACACTTGCCTTTGAGTTATTTTTGGCTCACGGAATAAACACTATTTTTTTACTCGGATCGCCTATAATAGTATAGTGGTGAATGTTTGTTACCATTTCATTGAAAAATAACCATTTTGAAACCACCTCTCATTTAAAATTTTAGTTTTTGACTCAACATAGATATTTTTAACAAAAATACAAATAATTATATTCAGTACTTAACATTGAAAACTAAAATAATTGTTAACTCTTTGTATTAATACATATATCTTTGTATTTAAATTAAATTTTTACACATATTCTATGTGTAAAAATTTAATAACTACAGCCTATTTTAATTTAGAGGCAAGTATATAAATAAAGTATATCCAAGAAATTGGAGAAGTAATAAATGAAGAGTGAAACTTTTTTTTAAAACGAACTGGACGGCTATTGAATGAGTAACATGTTTTTTAATAGGGTAAAAAACCTATGAAGATACACATTTAAATTTTTTGGTAATGTTTTTTTACATAGGAAATATTTTCTAATACTGCACTCATCTATCTGCCACCCGCTTCTGGAGACCAAAGTTTGTAATCTATTGTAGTCGTAGTATTAAAAATTGTCACCGTGTAAATAAAAGGGGATTGTCATATTATGTTCGTAACTAATAAGCTTGCCACTTCAGTTCACAAAGTTATTTAATTTTTATATGTTACGAATAAAATTAATCATCAATTGTACAAGCACCGTCGTCATCTCGCTTGTCGCAGGTGTTTACGCAGACAAAATGTCTTCATTGTATTCTACACGAAAAGAATTTTGTCTTCTTAGGTTATGACTGTAAAAATGGAAAAGTTGAACGTTAAGAAGTAAGAGGGTAAGTTCTACCTTGGCCTGTGTCCTTAATTTTTTATTTTTTAAGCAGTTAGACAGCGTACAAAACAGAAAATAATGGGGAGGCAAGGGACAGGAGAGTAATACGGGTGAGAAAGGACAGTCCATGCAAGTGAAAGTACTTTTCTATGCGTCATTTGCTATGTGGGGTCAAGCATCATCATTTAAAAGTGTCCTTTGCTCTAATTTCTAGGCAGTTTAATGCATCATTCAATTGTTTGCAGTAAATATTGGCAGTAATTGTACTGTTAGTTTGAAGATGCTTCCAGTAAATAATTCCATCTTCGCCTCACTACATAGTTTTTAAGAACTTTTTGGCTAATGTCACATTTTGGTGTAAATACACTCTTTTCAAGAGCCCCTAGCCATCATCGCTTACATGAAAAATTAACATATATCATTCACTTTTTATCTCTTGGAATAAAGTACTTTAGTCAACTATTGGTACAATGAAATTCAAACAGAGGTGACATTGCTCTATTGTTCACAGGGAATATGGGTTGGACGAAATAATTACATAGTAAATAGTTCCTTTTGTAACATATCTCACTGCACAAATAAAAGAACCTTTTGGCTAATGTTAAATTTGGGTGTAGGTATGCCCTTTTCTCCATTTTTTAGCTGATGTTGCTTATATGGAAAATAAACATATGTCACATCTGTACTCTGTGATGTCTACTTTTCATCTGTACTGTTGGCCCTTTTTTGAAGTTGAAGGTGTGTCAACTCATGAGGTAGCCAAACAAACTACATGAGTTAATACACCTTCTCTTTCACTGTTTTACCACTTCTTCCCTAAAATATAGTTTTTTTCAATTGTAGTATGAAAGTATTAGAACAGCTCTGTTAGGTAACGCTAACACCTGGAATCTGTTTTAATAAGGAGGAGAAGTTTGCACTGGAAAAGGATTATCAGAAGGAACAAAATTTGTTTCTTTGAATTTTTACAACTTCACCCATCATTGCACTTATGTTGTGTGTTGCTTTCCTCACTTTTCGCCTTAAACGACCTTGCTTCACAAGAGCAGTCTAAGTATTTTTTTGAATAATTTCCATATTTTGTTGTTTAATTGTTAAAATTCAGTCACCATTTGAACTGAAAATTGAACATTGTGCTCTTTGTAAACCCTATAAGAAATGTTTCAGAAGTTTCCATAAAATAAAAATAAAAAAGAAATTGTTAGTTACCAACCTAATATAAGATTTTTTTAAGACTGAATAGGCATTTTATCACTATATTAGATTATACAGTTTAGGATTCTATAAAGAATAATAATAAAAACGGTAAATTAATTTTGGAGCGAAAAAGAAATGACTTATTTATCTTTAGAAAATATGCACTGTTGTTTAGTTTATTCATTTAAAATCATATGCAACTCTTAACTTGTTTGATTTTGATGTGGTGATGGTGATATCAAACTCTCAAGTTACTTCCACTCTTTCCAAATTTTTTTAAATATCCAACTGCCAACATTCAATTATAATATAATTAGGTTATCGGGAGTCTATAAAAATTCTGAAGGTTGAAATCTCAATAAATTTATTTTGAAAACTAACATTTAATTTTAGTAACTTAAATTTTGTGCAAATAATACAAACCGATAAACCATTATTGATTAGTATTATTCATAATTACAGTACATTTATAAAACATTCAATAAAATTATTTTTTCGATGTTTGGAAGTCGCGTGCTGGCATGAAAAATTTTCCCATAAAGCTATATTTTGTATCTTCATTTTGAATTTTCCGCCTTTATCGATTTCAAACATTTCATGCTTTTAATTTATTTAAATTAGAAAGAATAAATGTAAATCTCGTTTTAGCAATAATTTTTAGCATGAAAATGTTAAATGTGTTTATTTTTTTGGTGTTTGTGAAATTTATATATAAAATTTGGTATAATAAAGGATTACAAATATTATCTGCGCATGCGTAGTTGAGACTTGCTGGCCAGCGAGCCACAACGTAGTGTTACGTCATGTAATGGCTTCTACTCCGTCAACCTCATTGGTTAGTTGTAGCGGATGTGTCAAACCGCGCCCAATCAGCAGAAAGCGCACTTGAAGAATTGCCTTGAGTATCTATCGTCATATGACCCATTCCGTCGACTCGACAGAGCTTAGGCCATATTTGACTGTGCTCAACTAGTTTCGTGTAGTGAGTGTGTGCAGATAGTCATACAGTTCGGATTCAGGACCTGTAAATACTCCTCAAAAACAACAAAATGGCAGAAGCAAGTCCTATTTACGGTCCCTTCTTTGGAGTTATGGGGGCAGCCTCGGCTATAGTTTTCAGTGGTATGCATTTTTTTATTATTTGATATAAGTACCTATACTGTGAAGCTGTAAAATGGCTGTCGAGGGTGTATCGATCTTTTCCCTCTGGCTAATGCATACCGTATGGGTTTATATGTTTCAGTTCGATTCATAATCATTTACTATCATATATACGTCGCTATCTTCACTATGAAGGTATATACGATTCAGTAATCATCCCGGGCTCTAATAATAGGCTACATATACCTATTTATATGATGCATTCGTTCATAATTAGAGAAAGGCAATTTTCCAAATAAATTGTTGTCCAAGACCATTTACAAAACTAGTGTGATTTTACAATTGTTTTATGGTGGCGATGTACCATCCCAACCCTCGAATCTAAAATGATTTTGTCGTCTACTTTGATGGGTGTCGCGGGGTGAGTCACGTGATTCTCGACACAAATCTGATTCCCTTGTCACTTGAACACAGATTTGTTGTATAAATAATCACGCAAATCAAATGTCTACCATTTGTAATCTGTCACATGATTAAGTGATAAAGCACGCCTTAAAATGATACACAGCTGTATTATGCGAATAACAGAACAACCTTACCTTGATAAAATCTGCAACTGTAAATTATTTGTTCATAGCCACATGATTACTTTTGGCGACTTACGTGCTAATTTCAAAATTAGTCGGTTAACAGGCAAATTGTTAGTGGTATATTGACGCATTTATGTTTAAGGAAATTATCTTGTTACAGAAAACGGAACATTTCCTATTGATAATAGTCACATGACATGTTTGATAATGTGAATTATCTGTACTGCTAGTTTTGAGAAGTACAAGCGTTTACAGATCTTGGAATACATTGTAAAATTAGATAATATTCACAACCAGAATTTAGATATTCGAAATTTTCTCATTATGTTAGATATCCGCCCCTTTTTTAAATTGGCTTTGGATGTCAAGTGCACATCAGAATTATGTAGTCCATAAAATAAACCTCTAACTAAACAAAAAACTCATATAAAATGTTTCTGAAAACTGTGTACTGTGTTCTGAAATTATTTTTGAACAGTTTCAGGTTTCTTGATTACTAATTCTTTATTATAATATTTCAGCATTGGGAGCAGCCTATGGAACTGCCAAGTCGGGTACAGGTATTGCCGCCATGTCGGTAATGAGACCTGAGCTCATCATGAAGTCCATCATTCCCGTAGTCATGGCGGGTATCATTGCCATCTACGGCCTTGTAGTAGCTGTACTTATTGCTGGGTCCATGGAGGCAGCACCAGGATATTCCCTCTACAGGTATATAAACGTTTTTTTCATAGATGTATATTGAATTTCTCATTCTGTCATAAAAATATTGTGCATAAAAATGTTAACCATAAAATATTTGCCCTACCAGCCACTGTAATTACAAAATAACAATATTATTTACATGTGGCAATTCTCTTTACAGAGGTTTCATCCATCTTGGAGCTGGTTTGGCTGTAGGATTTTCGGGTCTGGCTGCAGGTTTTGCTATTGGCATTGTTGGTGACGCTGGTGTACGTGGTACAGCACAGCAACCGAGGCTCTTCGTCGGAATGATTTTGATCCTCATTTTCGCTGAAGTATTGGGTCTATACGGTCTAATTGTAGCCATTTACTTATACACTAAACAATAAATGAAGAGCCCATCTGCATTCACACGCACTCACATCTCCAGTCACCTATGCCGTATTGTCGGGAATAACTTTAACTGAATATTTAATATTTTTTTCTGATTTTGTGAGAGCTATCTTCCAAACATGGTGCTCTAATTTTGTCCTATTTCTGACAGTACGGCGCACAATCACTGACATATAAAAATACTTTTTATGAAATCATTTAATACGGGTGATGTTTACGGCCGATGTGGTACCTTGATGCTGCGGATACCCTGACGCTAAGAGCATTATTCATCCTTGTATAGATTGTTTTATAATTGACCTTTAAATTATTGATGAAATTGAAATAGTAATTATGATTGTATTATTATAAATGTATTTGAATTTTGAGCTACAATTGTTTAGAGCGTTTCTTATTTATATTGCTTCAGGTGACAGGAGAAATTCTTTGTTCCCTTTACATATCATATCTTTCCTTTCCCCATCCCTGTTATTGTATTGTATTCTCATACTTATTGTCTCTGTTATCATATAGTTTATTTTAGTATTAAGGCGAAACTAATGTACAGTTAGAGTAGAGATTTAAGTCCAAACAAATTTCTTCATTTACAATAATTTAATGTTTTATTTGAAAAAAGATTTCCAGTAGCATGTGCTGGAGTAAATTTGGATATGCAAACTGGATGTTGGGGACGATTCCCTGGTGATGCAGTGTTTTTCAATGTCTCTTAACGAAAAGCTAATTTCAAAGTAATAACCTTGACTTTGTCTATAATTTCGAACTGCCAGTGGGTTTATTTATAATTACATTATTTATTGGTCACGATATTTGTAGTTGCCAGGAATCTGAAAATAAATATAATTTGTACATTCCATAACTATTTGTTTCTATCACATTTGACAGCTCTGCATCTTTGTTGATTCTCTAAATATCTTAATGTTGCCTAATGCTTATAATGTGATTATCAATTATGAGATAGACCAAGATGTGTGAGCTGTCGATACGACCATTATTTACGTTTGTTTTATTGTTCTTCATTTTGAATTATTCATTGGTTCAGTATTATATTGATCAAAGTATGTATAGATGCTTTGTGAAATGTGGAAATATTTCATTGTATATTTTAGTACCTCATATAAATAAAGATGTATGAATGCGTTAAGAGTTAGAGTGGTAAGTAAAATATAGGTAAAATTGTAATCTATTTTAGGTTAAATGTTTAGAGATGTTATAAAATATCTTCGGTGTTATTGAATTAATTGTGTTAATAAAAGTTTAAAAACAAAGGTATATTATAAATTCTATGCCTTATTCTCTTCATAATTTAATTTTTTCCTTGCCGGAATTCCAATTGCGGTTGATTACTATTAAAAGTAATGAGAAACATATGTTACCGAATAACATCAGTAAGTGGATCGAAATATAAGTTATGGCATGAAATTGATGCTTCAAGTTTATGAAATGTGTGTCCTGAAATTGACATTAGAAAAAATTGTTTAGTAGTGTAAGTTGTCAAATTCAATATTTTAACAAAAAAGTTACAATAGAGATTTAGTTTATATCGTCTACCTAGAGTGCACATGGAGATTCTGCAAAGTTAGTTTTTATTTATGCAGTATTGCGAGTGTCCAATCTTAATATTTTTTTTCTCTTGACCATTTAGGAACGTGATTATGGAATGACTTGATAGTTCACAAATGATAATCAGTTCGAAGTTTAATTTCAATTGAAGTTTGGCTCTTTTGTTTTATTCATTATTTACATAGTTCTTCAAATGCAATAATAGTGTTTCCGTGCTTGCATACGTCTGATGCTGTGGATAAACCTGGGGTTGGGCATGGAGTTTTATTAAGCATTATGCAATATACACGCAACGATGGTTGAAGGTGTGCGCTCTGATAAACTTCATCCAAAGCGACCTTTTATAATTCATTTAGAAAAATATAAAAGCCTTATTGAAACAGATCCCAGATTAGGTTTGTGTTTGGAGAGCTATCTTCGTGTTCTTATACTGCAATGGAAAAACAAGTTCATGATTTGAGAAAGAAGTGGAAATATTCCATTTGGCTAACACCTTTTCAACTTCATAGGAGAGATATGTGCTTGGAGCTACTGAGTTCCCATCACACCAAGAAGAGGCTAAAGTATTTGGTTACAGGAGATGAAAAGTGGGAGGCTTATGTTCATATTTAGCATAAACGCCAGTGGCTAGGTAGGAGCTGGAGAAAAAGGTGTACCTAGACTAAAATATAATATTGGACAAAAGATACTTTTGAGTGCATAGTGGGGTATAAATTGAGTTATTCAAATCTCTTTCAAGCTAACAGTACAATTGCAGCGAAGATATAATGTGAACAATTGAGCAGTCACTGCGAAACTTCCTTCAAATCAAAGCAGTTTATGCTCGATTCCACAGCAAAAGTAACATGTGAAAAACTACTTTTCACTTGACTGCTCTTCAGATCTTTCGCCATCTAATTACTAAATGTTTCGTTCTCTGTCTAATAATATACGTGATAAAAAATTTAAAGACAAAAGTCATATTAAAATCGAACTTCACCAGTTTTTCAGTCAAAGGTCCAAAGATTTCTACAACGAGATGGAACTTTAGCTATGCTACATGTTAGCGATAAGTGTTAGATGTCGATGGTGCTTATATAATTAACGACTGATATTATTGACGACATATAAAAAGTTGAAGTTTGTGTACAAAGATGGCAGGTATATAAGTTGCCAACTTCTCTTCTGTGCATTAAATTGAGGACAAAATGTTGAGGAAAGTTATAATTTTCAGCCATTAAAACTGTCAAAACTTGCAATTCCAACAAAAAAAATTTTAATATTTGACAGAAATTCAAACTCTAATTTTAGTACAAATTTGAATAAACACTTCTGTCACACCAGTACACCAAATTCAAATATTTATTGGCAGTACATTATGGTTTTAACCACCATTAAAACAAGGTCAGGACAGTAAATGGCCATCAGCTGCCTTGATTGGTGTACACAGATATTGTTATATTAGTATAGCAAGCCAGCTTCAATTGGTTGCTGAGTACAAAATGATACTATTAAATTTTTTTTTCACATCTTATGCCTAGCTACATTATTTCAAGGTCAACGCAAGGGGATAAGCATCCTACAGTGAGTAATTTTTTTGCAAGGTGAACACTTTATTTGGCTATGGATATTGAATGTTTCTTAAAAGGAATAGTTGATTTTACCGGACATTCAGTGATTTCCGTAAAGTTTTTTATGGAGATTTTGTTTGTGGTATTGAAATAATTAAATGTAAGTACAATTGAAAAAATTTTGAATTATGAAAAATATTTTATTTCTCGTAATAAAGGCTTAAATTAGAAAACGTTATAGATTTTCGTCTTCAATTTTCTAAAGGAATCCAAAAAAAATTCTTGTACCATTTAACTCAATATCTGTATGTTTCTTGTTGTCAAAGGGTGAAATATATAAATTATACATCATAAATAAATACCAGGTAGTGCTCACTGAGATTAAAGGAAAGCTGGGTGGGTAACGTATCGCGTGGCAATTAACTCGAAATTGCCACGTGCAGCTGTTGCGTTCTATGGTTAATATAAAATTCCTGCTGGCAAACAGCATCTTGTCAGTGTTTTGACCCAGGGCAAAGGAAGTCCAGCCTATGTGGATGGTGCCTATAAGTTTGTGTACAGTGCGCGGCAACGGAAATGGATGAGGTCCTACACGTTAGCGACAAGTGTTAGATACAGACGTTGCTTTGGAGGAAATTATTTCATCAGTTAATTACAAATTATTGTACAAAAGAATGATTGTGGAATGCAAAACATTTTAATTACTACAATAAGTCATTACAAGAGGATGCTTGGAAAGAAATAAGTCAAGATATGCGAAAAGCTCTCGATTATTAAATATAGATTTATATTGTTAAAGAAAAAAATGACAAATGTATTGGCTATTCATAGAAGTGAAAAATCTAGAATTAAATTCTTTGCAGGGTTTGGTAAGAATTTTCTTTGTACAAGCAGTCCCTCGTATTCAAGGCATGTTGGGTTACAGAAATAAGCGAATCAATGTAAGTCGAAACATATTTCCATATAATATTCAGGAGTTAGGATCTACAAGGGCTTTTATTAAAAATGAATCTATATTCAATATCAAAGGAAAATGTTGTATTACTTAAACTAAGTACGTAAAATATATATTAAAATAATAATTTTTACCTATGATAGTGCCATTTAGGGAAAATGAAATGTAAATATGTAAGAAGTTTATCTTTCAATATTATGTGTTGTATGCGATAAATTAAATTCACGTCTAAGTGGATAAACCGTGATCTTTAAGTTTTAAAATCTTAGATTTAACCTCCATTGTTATTGTTTTTCTCACTTTTTCTGCACTTTTCTTTTACTGTTTTGTTTAGGTGGCATAGCAGTAATTCAATTTCTATAATTTAAAAAAAAAACTATAATTTTAAACAAGTAAGAAACAGAAACTCTCAAAGAAATAAAGAAAACTATAACTATATATTTTGATTGTCCATCGCATACAACAGTTATATGGCGTGCGCGCTCTTTGACGTAGGGGAGCCCCCACGTCGAGACCTGATATCTGAAGCAAAGGAGTTTATATTTTCCGAACCTGACGATTACAGCGTGACGTAAATCAAAACAATTGTCGCTATTTCTAGGAATTCGATTCGAATTTCTAGGATTACCTGTGTTATTATTTATCTGTGAAAAATATTTTGGTGCAAGTTATAAGTATTGGAGTTTGGTTTAAAAAGTTTGGAATTTATTCACCTACTTTGGGAAAAAAGTGAACGCGTCGCTCATGTAAGTTTTTTTAATACGTAAATACATGACTTTATTTTTCGTATGTATACGTTTTAATAATAAATTATTTCTTTATCTTACGGGACGGGAACATATGGTTCGCCTATGATAAATTTAGTTTCATCGTCAACAAAAACAATCTAAAAAATAACAAAAGACACGTTTTCTGCAACGAGAACATGCTTTTTCAAGTGTTTTGAAAATGTATTTTTCTTAATGACTATTGTGTCATGGGATACTATAATTCATAACAAAGTGCCTTGTGAAAGAACCATGACAGACAGTAGCAATGATGATTCAGTCATTAGTTTTCGTCTACCTGGAACAGTTCGACCGTTTTTCTCGATATGAAAAGTGCCTGGTGGTGTATAATATTTTCCTTGTTGAACCTTTTTCTGGATTATGTTCAAACGGTCTTAATGGGTATTCATGTAAAGCGAATGTCTTGTCACCAAACATATTATCATGAACCTCAATTAGTATTGAGGTTCATGATTATATGTTTGGTGACTGTATGGAATATGAAAATTCGGAATATGGAATTAATTGTATTTCTTCCAAGTTTTTGCATAAATATGTGTTTTTTCAAAATTAAACAAGTATTGTAAACTTATAAATTGGTTTTCAGCGGCTAGAAATCACAATGTTACCTCTATTCTTTCTCGTACGATAATTGTTCTCATTATCCGTTTGCTCCGCAAGGGGTTTTATTCAATAGCACAGAAATTGAAATTCGCAATTAACCATTAGGATAAGTTTTTTTCATTGCATCTTTGATGGTTTCAACTACCATATTAACTTAAAGTCTATTTCCGTATTGTAATTTCTATCATTACAAATGTTTACTCCACCACCTATGTTTCCGTTTCGCTTTTGTTTTCGAGCCAGCAAAAAATGAAAACAAAATCGGCAGCTGGAAGTATTAATTCCTCCATAGTTGCGTAGTGAAGATTGGATGATAGATAAGTACAGAATAGAGATGAAATCTTTCAGAGGTTGGACTTTGAAGCCTATGCCACTGAACTACCAGGTGGCGCACCGGGCATTAGTAAAGATCTGTAGATGTAGTATAGTCATCCATAGATGGCGTTATGACAGAACCTTAAATTCAAATTTTTAAAATAATTTAAAATATTGAAAAACATTTCATTGATTTTATTTAATTTTCGTAAAATTTCATTAAAATTTTTAAATACAATACAGGTCACGCTTGGTTTATGTTTGACACGTATAGCTGAAAATAAAAAAAAATATAGGTACACAAGGACCAACAATGCATATATGCATAGATAATATACATGGATGTCATTACATATTCTCTGATGTATTCCATTAATGGAAGAAATATATTTCGAGAATTTGGTAAAATTTTCATCTGAAGTTTGTATTTTTACAATTATTACAAGGTATATTCTGTTAGAAGTGTTTCCATCAATTTTTGCAAGAATATTAATAAGAAAATTTTCATGCATTCTTGCAAAAATTTTAATTGTTTTGTATTGACATTCAGCAAACTTTAATAAATTAAAT
Organism: Druceiella hillmani; assembly: GCA_039881145.1. Taxonomy (NCBI): domain Eukaryota; kingdom Metazoa; phylum Arthropoda; class Insecta; order Lepidoptera; family Hepialidae; genus Druceiella; species Druceiella hillmani. The sequence continues at coordinate 11,610,113 of JAYKKI010000002.1, forward strand.
GTATTTAGTACCATCTGTTGTTTTTTGAGTATAGGCTCTTCATTGCTCACGGCGACTGCATAATTTTTTTCATTTATTTTTTTCTTTCTCATTAGCGGGACGAAACTGAAATCAGACTGACAAAATCCCTGTGTCAAAGTTCACCTTTGCGCGCGGCAAGTTCTCAGTCATTCATGCTATTTAACTTTTGTCTTTCAATTATTTTTATTATTATATAATTGAATTGTGTCTGTCCTTAGATTAATAAAAGTATTAGATAAAAAAAAGTATTATATCTTACAAAGTCTTTGTGTCTATCGCGGTATGTCATGTTGCAGGCGACCACCGTGCGATTTGATTATTCTTTAAATATAGCGTCCAAAAAAAACGCATAGCTATATACAATTATCTTGTTTTTTGAGATCAAAAATGTTTCAGTACCTAGCTAAGGATTATAACGTCATTGTTGGGTAATATACTATTCCTTCTACCTTAATTTTGTTTGTTCAAAAGTTAATAGATAGTTTCATACATTCCAAATGCGACTCATAGGTAGGTATACCTACGGTACCAAATCTGCAAAATAAATCGAGATAAGAGTATTTACCTTACTTACTTATCTTACCTAAAACAATATTGATAGCTTTATAAAATTTAATCCATCGTTTATATATTTTTGATAAGATAAACACATAGAGTTTTATGCGACAAAAACGTTTACTTCGATGTTATTAGTCATTATAACAAACATTGCAAGTATATTTTTTATTCTATATGCATTCAGTATTCATAACATACAATTTCACATTCAAATTCAACTTTTAATATAAAGGAAAAAAATTAAAGTCCCGGCTTGCACAAACCGCGATAATGATGTGATTGATTGTTTTTATTGTGATTTCTGTATAGTTGTTATATATTTCTGTATAGTCGTCATCTTGAAATACTTGATATTTGAATCGTTTTTTGTTCTTTCCAGAGTTTTTGAGAAAAAAGTGTTTTGATATGTTTTTTTTGTAAAAAGGATGTTACTTTATTTACTTTAAAGCCCAGGCTTAAGGATATAGGTAAGTAACACTTTTCTATATGAAACAATATGTGTATATATATATATATATATATATATATATATATATATATATATATATATATATATATATATATATATATATATATATATATATATATATGTGTATATATTATTAATCGTTAATTAGACATTAACAGTTTGCTGGTGTGCATTACCCATAACTTTATTTCCTTATTTTTTTTTATTCAATTGAGCACTGTGCGATGGGGCATATTATGACAAGTCACAGTAAATCTCAATGTTGGTGTTTGTGATTTCTTAGGCAAATGAATCCTTAATCATAAATTATTTTCTTAATATTTCTTAATTCAAATATTCTGTCAGAATGGTTTGGAATCGTATTCGAAAGACCACACTGGGTCAGCATTGTGCACAACATATGCACGAAGCCACAGCAGCCGTCGAAAGTGGCTTGATCTTAAGACATGCTGCTAACCGAAAAAAATATTAACAATGTGACATTATGTCGGTATGTCAAGAAAATAAAAAATAGTAGAGAAGAGGACAGAGAAAACATAAGTCTCATACCTAATTATATCAATAGAAAGATGTTTTGTAATAACCAGGAAAATGAATTAAAGGAATATATTATAACCTGTTCTAAAACGAGTTTTGTTCTCGATACAGTGGAATACAGGAAACTTGCATGCAAAATGGCAATATTCCACTGATTCAAAATTCCGAAAAGTTGGAGTGAAAATGAGAAAATGGCAGGAATTGACTGGCTTTATGGTTTTAGGCAAAGAAATACAGATCTGACGCTATGAAAACCAGAGTTATGTAGTTTGACAAGTGTCACTTTATTTAATAGGCATAACGTCCCTTCATTCTATGCTAATCTGCGAGAGGCGATGAACCATACTCACGATTTTGCCGACGGAACAAGAGTTTTTTGTTTAGATGAAACCGTAACAAAGACCGTCTAAAAACCAAAAAAAGATACTTGCGGCAATGGAGCCAAGCGACTTAACAAGATTTAACGCAAAACGATGCACTCTCGTCACAACTTGTTGTGTAGTATACGAGATCCGCTTTGCTTCCAGCAATGGTTTTCCCCCGAAAGGTTTTCAATGCATTCGTGACTCTCTTGCTCTTTACTAATCTACTGGTTGGATGAGGAGTGAATGCTTAGTAGAAATTATGAAGCACTTCATAAAAGTGGCTTTTTTTGTAAAGCATAATCCAACGTTACTATAGGATAACCATGAGAGTAACCCTCAAGCAGTTTTGAATATGGTAAAGGACAATTAAAACACTTTGTTGGCTGTACCGCCACACACTGGTCATAAATTACAGCTCCTTGGACGTATCTGTTTTTGATCCATTTCAGACATTCTATAATCTAGTAAATGACTCGTAAAATACTTTTACGATTCACGATGTAACAGGGTTATTACATCGTCATACATAACCTAAGGATTAGTAGGTCAAGTTTTTGACAGAACAATAATACCTGTTCACATTAAATTTGTATTAAAAAAAACTAGTACCTTCCCTTATGAAAGGAATATTTTTTTGATGACGATTTCATGCGTAGCAAAATAACATACAAACCAACTCATTAGAAAGTGTCAACACATACTGGCGTGAATTTGTTTTTCGAGAAGTCTGGATGTTCTGTAGATTAGCTCTCGGAAGTCCAAACTAATTTAATAAACTTCTCGGTAAATATAACATTACTATTAAAGACAATCAATTACTAAATCCCATAAAAATAAAAGCTTAGTCAAAACTTCAGTCTTATAAGGAGAGGAAGAAGCTGCATTGCCACCAACACACCTATAAAAATTAATTCGCAGAAGATGCTTTCAAGAGCAATAACATTTTCTTTCTTTTATTCTGTGGCGATTATTCTCCCCAGGGAGAACTTTTGCCAGTGTCAAGTTTAGATTTGTTGGTTAGGCAACACTAACTAGATTACACTCCGAATATCTATTGCTTAATAAGAAAAATAAACTAATGAGCAAATCAAATAGAATTTTACTAGGCTAGAAAAATAAAAAGAAAATATAAAGAAAAAAATATAGATGACAAGAATATATAGACAAACAATAAGTATATACATATGTACATACAAACAAACAAAAATAGATATGCATACATATAAAAGGTCCTAGATTTTGATGTCGTTCTTTCTTATGTATTGAATGATTACGTCAAGAATGATTTTATTAGAAACGGATAGAAGAGATCTAATATATTATCAGGTAATTGAATTTTTTGATTTAACAATTTATAAATGAATGAAAGAAATTTATTATTTAATGGGCATGCAAAAATGAGTTAAATCGCCCTTACCAAACCCACAATCCCACAATTTTGAAAACCATGATATAGAAGATTGGATCTGGAAGTATCTCGCTCCCGTGATCTGGGACGATCTTTCCCATGCCCTTTGCCAATCAGAGATCGTCCAGGAATGAGCTAGGGGAAGGAGATTCTCAATGAAATTACGACTGAAACATGGATCCCATGGAACAATCTTTTGGGAGGCGAAAATATACCGAATGAGAGGCAGCCGGGCAAGTCTCTGTATTATTATTTAGGATGGAATTGAACAGTGAATTGGCATTACTAGACAACCCAACTCCGAAACACAAATTTTTATTTGGCCTGTGAATTACCGATGATGAAATGGAAAACTATAGCGGGGAGAGACGAATTTTGATAAATTGTCTATGAGAGTTTTGGGAATATGGGATGGGAGGAGAACCTAGCTGCTTTCAAGAGAAATCGATCAGCGAGGTATTGACGACGAAGATATAGAGGAAGATCAACACATTCTACTTGTAGGGCATTAATGGGGCTGGATTTCATCTCACCCGCCACGATCCTCAGAGCTTGAGACTGAATACGAGTTAATTTGGTGGCATTAGATTTGGAAATAGGATCAAGGAGGAATGAGCAATCATCCAGATGACTGCGAATGAAAGAATTGTACATAAGTTTTAGAGTGGTAGGGTGAGAACCCCACCATACTCCAGAAACAGCACGAAGAATATTCATGTTAGCCTGGTAATTGCATGCTCAATGTGAGTGTTCCAGGATAACTTCGAGTCCAGGAACATACCAAGGAATTTAGTACTGGAGAGGATAGGGATGTTTGAAAAGTTGAAGAAGATGGAAACAGGAGGAATTATTCTTTTTCTAGAAAAGATCATTACAGAACTCTTGAAACGCGAAAGATCCATACCATGAGAGTTTACCCATTGGCTCAAGTTAGCAAGGGCAGAATTTAAAGCATTTTCTGCGACCGCGATTGACTTATCAGAGCAAATCATCAGCGTATTGCAGTATACTACAAAATGAATTAACAGAGAATGAATTTTGTGTGAATATATGTTGAGAAGGAAATTTGGAACTCAAAGAAATAAGTTTGACAGCCATAGACAAAAATTTGAAATTCAAAGAAAAAACCAAAGAGTGAAAGAAGTTATTTTCGGTGCTCAGAAGGCACTATATTCATTTCATGTGAAGATTTCAATGATATTCCCTAATTCCACCTTAATAAGCTAGAGTGAGGAGATTTCGTTATCATCAAATTTGCTGGTAAAAAACAAAAGGTCATTCATTTTATTGAAAAATTCTTAACAGGCAATAAAGATTATTCTTACGATTTGAGTTAACTATGTAAAAGTAACAAGATAGATAACAATTTCTATTTCCCGCTTGAGCCGTATATGACGACATTTGAACTAGAAGATTTAGAAATAGTTTATCTTTGCTTGAAAAATAAAAAAAAAACTGACGGAACGTGTTAGACACCACGCTGATACACACGTGTCAAAGGTTCATACCAGGCAAAACAGTAAAACATTCGTTGTGCGTAAAATATGCGCAAATTTATGAAAGCACGCAAAATACTTTTTCTATTTTTTTTATTAAAACTTTATAAATGTAGATATAAGGGAAATGATTCGATGTACAATGAACATATAAGTCATAGAATTTACGTCAACAAAAAATCATAGAATTATTACATAACCACCTCAGTTTCAAATTCCGCATAACTTAAATCGAATTGTTTGTGTGTAAATGTACGATAATGCGCAGAACTGTGGCACAGAACAGATACGGTACGATAATATAAGTTTAGTGGTCTTCACTAATATCGACAAGGATGTCGATAACCGTTGTATAATTTTAACAGATTATTTCTTTAAAATTATTAATTTGTCATAATCAAGAACATAATACTTTATTATTATTCTAAACACAATTTTTTTCACAATATAATAACGGACAAATGCACAATGGCTAAAAAATCACAAATTAAATTTTTCGGCAACTTGTGTTGCAAAAAATTGTTCGGATGTTTTTTATTTCGCGTTCTCTTTCTAAAACATAACATCGCTGCTATTATACATCATCGCAATCGCTCTCTCACCTATGTTCTTTATCTTTATCTTTGATATATAGCGTTCGTTCTCTCCATAGAGAACCTTTGCCAATGTCAAGTGTGGAAAAAAGGCTATGGCAACACTGATTAAATCAAATTTCGGATATTTGTCATTGTTGCTTGATAACAAAAGAATAAACTATACAATAAAACAAAAACTAAATAAGAAGTTGGCTACAATTAAACTAAAAGAAGAAAACGACATTATAATATACAGAAAGTACAAAATAAGTAAATACAAATATACAAACTTAAAAAAATAAACATGAACATAAGTATAAAAATTTCTATATTTTGATGTCGTTCTTTCTTATGAACTGAATGATTAATCCTAAAATGGGTTTGTTGGCAATAAATAAAAGTGATCTTATGTTGATGGGCAATTGAATTTTATATTTTAATAATTTGGAAACAAACGAAGGAAATCTATTATTTAATGGACATGAAAAAATGAGATGATTTAAATCGCCCTCTCCAAACCCGCAATCGCAAATTGGAGACTCTCTGACCCGCAGTCTAGCCAAATGAGTAGGAACAGAACAGTGACCCAAACGCATGCGAGATACCACAGAGGATTCCTTTCGAGAGAAAGTAAATGTTGAGAACCAAGGTTTTAAAGGAATAAAAGGTTGGATCTGGAAATATCTCGCACCTGTAATCTGGGATGATCTTTCCCACGCCCTCTGCCAGTCAGACGCCATCCAGAAACGAGCCATGGGAAGAAGATCCTCAATGAAATTAGTAGTGAAACATGGATCCCCGTTCACTGCGGCAAACCGAGCTTTTGCGTCGACTATTTCATTACCTACTATGCCACAATGACTAGGGATCCACGCAAGAACGACATCGGATCCCGATCTCTCCAAATCAAGCGCAAGTTGCTTGATCCGAAGAATCAGGAAACTACAGTTTGAAGAAAATGGATTAGCAAGAAGGGACTGTAAACAACTTAAGGAGTCAGAGAAGATAAGGAGCCTGCGAATCTTTTTGTGTAGGGCATAATTCAAGGCCTCCACAATAGCACGGCATTCCCCGGAGAATACCGAACATTCCTTAGGAAGGCGAAAGTAAGCTGAATGAGCGGTGGATGGAGAGTAAAATGACGCTCCGACATAGCCATCTCTACCGGTTTTTGATGCATCTGTATATATTCGCGTCCAATCCATCCAAAACGAATTCAAGATAGAATTGAACAGCGAATTAGCATTTTTGGACTCCTTATCAACTCCAAAACACAAATTTATATTTGGCCTGTGAAATACCGAGTCAAATGGGAAGCTATAGAGAGGGAGAGAAGAATTTTGATAAACGGGGTTAGTAAGGGATTTGAATCTTTGGAAGCTAACGATAAGAAGAGGTCGGGACTTAGAACGCCAAAAAGGAGTATGTTCAATAAACCTAGAGAGGAGGGTGAGTTTAGGAAAAATAGGGTGAGTAGAAAACCTAGCTGTCTTTAGTAAATAACGATCAGCTAGGTATTGTCGCCGGAGACTTAAAGGAGGATCAACACATTCTACTTGTAGGGCATTTATGGGACTGGATTTCATAGCACCTGCTATGATCCTCAGAGCTTGAGACTGAATGCGGGTCAATTTAGTGGCATTGGATTTGGAAATAGGATCAAGTAGAAATGAACCATATTCTAGATGACTACGGACTAGAGCGTTATATATTAACTTTAATGTGGAAGGGTGAGAGCCCCACCACACTCCCGAAAGAGCGCGGAGGATATTCAAATTAGTCTGGCATTGGGAGATGACATATTCGATGTGAATGTTCCAGGATAATTTTGAGTCTAGGAACATACCTAAAAATTTGGTATTGGAAAGAACAGGGATCAAAGAGGAATTATAAGAAATAGATAACGGAGGAGTAATTATCCTTCTCGAGAAGACCACGACAGCGCTTTTGGAAGGGGATAAATCCATACCATGAGAGGTAACCCATTTATTTAGGTTAACAAGGGCAGAGTTCAAAGCATTTTCGGCAACAATTATTGATTTATCAGAAGAATATAAAAGCAGGTCATCAGCGTATTGCAAAACACGACAGAAAGGATTAACTGTTGAGTGAATCATATAAGAGTAAATATTGAAAAGTAATGGACTTAAAACAGAACCTTGGGGAAGACCCTTCCATATAGTTCTTGAAAAGGGGGGGGATCCAGGGGATCTAAGAATAATAGATCTTTCTAAAAGAAAATTGAGAAGAAAATTTATAATCTTAATCGGAATCCCAAAATTATGAAGAATTGTTTGGAGGACTGGAAGGATTACATTATCATAGGCTGAAGAAAGATCTAAAAAAGCAGCAACGAGAAATTCTTGTCTAGAGAAAGCAAGTCTGATGTCAGTGGTTAGGACGCTGAGATTGTCCAACGTACTTTTAGCTCTTCTGAAGCCAAATTGGTTCCTTGGAAAAATAGAATGGTGTTCAGTAAACCATTCTAAACGATTCCTAATTAAATGTTCCGTAATCTTCGCTAGAACAGGAGAAAGGGCTATGGGTCTGTAGGATGAATCTACATTGGGATCTTTATGAGGTTTAGGGATGGGAATTATTATTTGAGTTTTCCAAGACTTTGGAATAGAACCTGATTTGAACATACAGTTAATGAGGGATAGAAGATACCAACGGGTAGATGGTAAAGTATTTTTCACCATTGAATATGACATTCCGTCAATACCAGGGGAAGAATCCTTAAGATGGTGTAAGGTGAAATCCAATTCGTTAATGGAGAAATCTTCTTCTAAAAAATGATTGGCGCTAGTAAAGTTATACCTGAAAGGTAATTCATCTAAATTTGGGACGGATGGGGGAGCAAGTTTATTTAAAAATTGATCAATCCAATTCCCGTGAACAGATTTGGGAAGATCAGGCTGAAAAATAGACCGAAAGCGTTTTACATTAGACCAGACGACACGGGAGGGAGTAAAAGGAGAGAGGGATTGACAGAATTTCTTCCAGCCTTCCCTCTTTTTTTTAAGGAGAATTCGTTTAGTCTGAGCTTGGGTCTTTCGAAACAAGAGGAAGTTTGCTTCCGACATATTAGATTTATATATCGCTTCAGCCTCTTTACTTGTTTTAACCGCTGCGGAACAGTCTCCATCCCACCAGGGGGGAGAGGATCTGAAGTGATGGTTAGATCTTTTAAGTGGGATAAATTTCCGAGCGGATAGGTCTATAGCCTTTACAAATTGGTCATAGCAAGTGTCAATGTTATCCAAATCCACTGGAGGGAGGGAATCCACTTCGACACTGAGAAAGGTACGGAATCCCACCCAATCTGCCCTATGTAGGTTGTATTTTTGAAGAGGGGGAGTTTTTTCAATATGTAAATTTACGTGAGGGAAAGAAATCAAAATGGGGAAATGGTCGCTTCCAAAAGACTCAGAAAGAATATTCCAGGAAACCAAGGATGCCAAGGATGAGGAGCAAAGAGAGATATCTACTGAGCTCGGGTTCTGAAATGGGACAGGAACTCGTGTTGGAGAACCATCATTCAGTAAACACAGGCCAAAATCGTCTTGGAGTTCCACCAAGGGGACTCCAAGAGGGTTGCTTCGGGTGGAACCCCAAGACGGGTGATGAGCATTAAAATCTCCCAGAATAATATACGGGCCAGGAATTGAAGATAAAATATCCCGTAGTTCTAATGCAACGGAACATGTTGGAAGGGGGACATATATGGAGAGGATAGTGATATCTTTAACTCTCGCAGCAACAATATTGAAGTGACAACTGCGGGAGCCAAGAGAAATCTGGGAGAAGGGAAGAGATTTGTCAAGTAATAGGGCGGATCCGCCCTTACCATCCGCTCTACCATCCCGGAGACAGACATAGCCTGGGATCTTAAAAGGGAATCCCGGCTTCAGCCAAGTCTCCGAGATGGCAGCCACGGATGGAGAATACTTGACAAGGAGGTGACGAAGATCTGCTTTGTTGGAAATTATACTGCGACTATTCCATTGCAAGACCCTCGCCACTATTGGCGAAGCCATTGGAAAGGAGGGATTGAAGGGAAGTGAGAATAGATGAGGCAACGTTGGACGGTATTTGATTGGGGGAACTCAGAATTTTGACCAAGGTGGTCAAAAGAAATTGAATAATACTCGTAAAAGAATTAGTTGAAGGTTGTTGATTTAAACCGCAACCATTTTCAGGTTGAGGAATACGGAAGTCTGCCCAGGCTTGTTCTAGAGCAGAGCGGTCATAGCCCTGGTTGGAACTAGTCGAAGAGTGGGATCGGGGTTTCAGAGAAATAATTTTTTTGTGGGATGAGTTGGTAGGACGAGACGGAGAAAGCAAACTTTGGGAAGAAATTGGAGAAGGAAGAGTTAGAGGGGGGTGAGCTGCAATTGAGGCGTATGATTTTTTAGCAGAAGGGACCAATTTGGACGCTTCCGCATAGGAAATATCTCTTTCAGACATTTCGAATTTGATTTTTCTTTGTCTTTCGAATTCTGGACAATTTCTATCAGTGGAATCATGATTTCCACTGCAAAAGATACATTTTGCTTTGTCAAGAGGAAGTGGGCAGTTTCTCCCAACGTGACCTTGACCACATCGGAAACAACGCTCAGAAGATCGGCATTTGTCAGCAACATGTCCAAACCTACAACACTTGAAGCACTGTATTGTAGGGAACTCGTATTTTGAGACTGGAAGCGATGAATAAGCCATATATATCCGTTGGGGACGAACTTGGCCATCAAAGGTAATGACCATCGTCTCAGACGGAAAATATTTAGGCTGGCCATCAATTATCTTTTTAAAATTTAAGCGGCGGACCTTAGTAACTTTACCGCACCCTTCAGGGACTTCTATATTATGTAAAACCTCCTCGTCAGACCAATCGACTGGAACATTGCGAACAATTCCCATACGACTGACGTTAAAGGAAGGGATAAACAATTTGTTTTGACCTGTGAAGGCAGAGTGATTAACAAATCGGTTGGCGGCATCAGCAGATGAAAATTCCACCGAAATCCTGTTCCTGCCAATTTGTTTCACTCCATCTCGTATAATTCCATCAACATTAAAATTGTTTAAAGAGGAACCAAATTTCACAGCATGGAATGAAAATCTGGAATTAGGCTGGGGTTCTTTTCTCTGAACGTGAACGATAAATGGACCAACGTCGCCAGGGACGTATAAACGGCCCTCAAAAGAATTCGGAGGGAGAGAGGGAGGAGAAGAGGTCGGGATTGGTGGAAGAGATTTTGAACTTGCTTCTGAAAGAGGAGTGCGAGGGGTCTTACGAGGGATTGTATTCTCTGTTTCAGTACATGAAGAATCAGAAGGATGAAAAGAGGGATTATTCTTAAGCTTATTTTTTTTACAGTTGGGCCTTTTACAATTTTTATTTTTTCGTTTCAGTTCCTGTTGGGAATCCGAAACTGTAATAAAACTGGCAGGCGATGTAGGAGAAGCAAATTCATTGAAACATATAGGAGACTTAGAAGGGTCTGGAGGTTTCGGGGGAATAACTAAGTCCATTTTCCCAAAAGATAACCTGAATCACAAAAATAAATAATAAAACAAATGAACAAAAGAACAAACTTACCGAGAACTGGATAAAACAATAAACGAGATACAGATAAAGTAAAAAATTAAATGAAAATAAAAATAACACAAATCTAAATAAGTTATTGCAACAGATTAAGACTAAATATCACGAAAAAAATAAGGAAATAATAGAGTTGCGAAAAACCTTTCCACTTTGTTTGACGGTTTCTATGGCAATCTAAATTATTATCCTCACCTATGTTCGTCTATCTAATGTAATATCTTAATAAGTCTATGGAAAAAATCAATTTTGCAAAATTATTCTCCAGTTTTGCGTATAATACACGTAAAATTTCTGAATTTTTAAAAAATTCGCGTGGTGAGTCATTTTATTAAAATATATGGGGAAATTATTATACGGTGGTATAAAATATACGCTAAATTAGTAGACCACTATTCAACCGCACAGCAAAATGTTAGTTCCGAATGCTTTGTTAGACTTTCGTAATTTTTATATTATGTACGATTATTTTATTAAGCCATTATGATCACGGTCGTGTTATTTATTTAACGAAACATTTTTTAAAAGCTTTTTCATATTATTTGCAGCAAAAGATTTACATAATATAATTAACTTTTATATACCTTATTAAAAATAAAATAAAATGACGACTATAAATAAATTCGTACAAGTAGTTTATGTAATATATATGTAACTAGTGAATTTTTAAAAAAGCTACGTATTCATAATTTTTAGACTGTAGACTTTTATGCTTTTTAACATCATATTAATTTTTTTAACCGATGGGTTAGTAAAAACTAACCGCTTAGTAAGAAAAGCCGAAATGAGGAATATGTCAATCCCAAAACAAATGAATTTGGAGGCAACGATTAAATCAATTTCCAAAATGTTCTTTTCGTAAAAATGTTTTCATAGCAGACACAATGCAGGCCCAACGATACTTTTAAACGTGCAGTGAATTCATTCCGTCGTTCATGGAGTTGTTTTTGGTGAACGTGTTAATAAGTGATAAAATATTTAAAGGTGAACCATTTGTATTTGTAACATGGTTTGTTTGATTAAAAATATTAATGAACTTTATTTTCTAATATTTTTGTAATTAATATTCCTCAATACTGTTAAATTATAGAAATACACAATATAATTACATTCTAATAAGTCTGATAAGTGATGGATTCAATACCTATTTTCCTACATACAAATATCATTATATAGTCAACTTTATTTATTGCGACACAGGGCATAAAATATTGATCGATGGAGTGTGTGACTGATACTGTCAACGCAAAGTAAGCTTTGCATAAACTTCATAAGACTTATATTAGCTTCATCATCATTTCGAAAACATCATTTTGTTTTTTATATTTATTTTATCGACACCTTATAGAAAAGAACTTAAAAGAGTTTTCTATACGTTAGTATTAATTCTTATTTTCCTTTATTACTACTCATGAATAATATTTTAAGAGTATTTAATAAAGATATACATACATATTTAACTGTGCAAAATAACAGTATTATAAATTCTAATTAAATATCATTCGATAGTTTAGCATCACGACGCAAAAGAATCTACTCGCTGCCCATAAGAAATGAAGCGCTATTCCAGAGACACGATTGATATCATAGATTGGCACGTTCAAAAGTCTGTAGCTGCTTAAAAAATGAAAATGTCATTTATAATTGCTGTCATTTCGATATTGTTATGACATATTATAAGACGTTTAGTATATTATCTATGATAAGACGCACGTGGGGTTATAAATTCAAATAAATTGGTTATAAATATTTCTAACGTTGCATTAAATATATGCAATGAAGTTCGACTATAAAGTAAGTTATTATAATTATTTAATTCTATAGTCTTAATTTAAATAAGTAACTGTGGTTAATAATGAAATATTATTTTGTTGACAGTTCCATAATCTCCTTGGTACTGTGTATAGAAAAGGGGATGTATTGTTTACGCATGATGGAAATTCGGTTATTAGTCCCGTGGGAAATAGGATAAGTATTTATAATTTGAAACAGTAAGTGATATTTATTTGTAACCTGTTCATAATTTTTCTTGTATTTTGGCTAATCTTAGAAACTGCGGTTACGACATTATTTCCTTTAGCTACTCGATGTTATAAGTGTATTGTGATGTTATAAGTGGTCGAAATTAAACAGTATGATTACGCTTTAAAAGCTGTAATTAATTGTTAACAAAAATGGAGAACTTCAGCATAGTGCAGCTAAAATAGGTTGACAAGAGTGGCTCTCTTGAATAACTTGACAATGTTGATTATTGATATTGGATTTTTACAAGGACAAGCATTGATTTTTTTATAATGAAACATGATATAGTACATTTGTAACAATGTATAATAATGAACAAGTCTAATTTTGCAAAAATGATGTTTTTTTTTTGGTTTAAATGAAAGAATATAGTTAAAGGTGCACTTTGTCAAGGAAGTATAAGTTATAAATTTTTCGGCTTAATTGCCATTCCTAGTAATACTAAACGCTGAATTTGCAAACACAAACAGGAATTGATAGAAAAAAAAACCCAAGAAATAAAAATATTGTGCAAATAGGATCGCAAAAAAATTTATGATTAATAATCAACTGATAGGCATTTCTCCATAACAGGAGCATATTTCAAATCAATTTTAATAATAAAATAAATGAGTCTCAATTAAATTCAAATTAGGCTTATACCCTCATTATATATAGAGGTTTCAGATTAATTGACTGTTCTCGGCGCCACCTTTGATTGTAGTCATCATTCTAATGCGATGATAGAGTTCCACATCTTCGCTTGGAATAAGGGGAGAAAGGAGGAGAAGGAAAGAAAAATTTATAAATGGAATTTTTATTTGAATGGGATCGTTAATGAATGTGTAGTTGTTATATGTTAAAAGTACAACTAATATAATGGAATGTGAAAAATGTTAAAATTTGACAAAATGGTGGACGTTTTAAAAAAAAGAGCCCTGCTATTTTTTCTATGATGAATTGTGATGTAATAAAAATTTAATATCAGGCTAAATTGTAGTGGATCCTATTTATTACTATCCCTTCTAAAATTGGTTGAAATCTGAAATTCGTCTTTTTACTGTAATTAGGTAACAAATCCTGTTTTGAGAAAAATATATCTAGTTTTAGAATTTCGACTCAGTTGAATTTCAAATTTAAATTTTCTCTGCATGTACTGAAGATGCTCCAAAATATTGGAAAAAAAAAGATAGATGAGACCCCTTAAACATAGACGAGACCCTTTTAAGCAGCTCTGGTTAAAAAATTAAATGCTATGGACACAAAAACTTAGTGTCACTATAAATTGGATACAGGACTGGTAAAATATTTAAATAAACCTCGTTTAACCTCTAATTCTGTCAAGTTTGAGACTGATTCTGTAGCTACAATGTAATTATATACATATATAAATATACATACACATACACACATACATATATATATATATTTTTTTTTTTTATTGGAACATATTCTATCTATTTATAATACTTGTTTATAAACAATATTTTTCATTTTGTTAACCGGGGTATATATGTGCAAATTTTTCGAATTTCCTACTCGAAAGCAAGCTACGCATAGTGACCGTGAGAAAAGCCGGATTCTTCGAGGTCATTGCCGCAGTGTTTTAAAGTTTGTTCTTGTGCTTTGTTAATTGTAAAACTATAGGCTAATTTCATTGGAAATTGCAGTCTTTTAAATTTGAATGGCAGGCATATGCATGCAAATATGCACTAAAAAAGGGTGAAATATGCACAAAATATGCACAGTAAAAAACCATTTATAATTAGAATTTACGTTAATTTATAAGTTATAATTATAAGTTATTAATCCTGCAGAAAACCTAGAATAATATAACTTATTTATTATAATTTTTGTGACAATAAACAATAATATATTTTTCCAGGTTTTCTACACCAAACTTGTGACGTTTGTCACTTAATATCAATTACCGGACAGAACTTGAAATTTGTCGCCATTCCTGCAGAGACCTCTTCAGGAAGAGTTTGTCCGGTGCCGTTGATAAATGCGTCAATTTTCTTTATTCCGTCAAGACCGGGGTTTTTATACAAAACTGCATTTAATTTGCCACGAACCTTTCGCGATATTGAACTCGGAAGGGCGTTAACTCTGTTCAATCATTTTTTCTAATATTTCCAAGGACTTGCACAGAGGAAGGTTTTTAGTTTCTAATTTTTCGATTGCATCGGGTATATTGCTGAAATGTGTTGCAATAAGAGCAATATTTTTTTTTATTGAAGGATCCTCTAATGCCAGCTGGCTTGAATTGATTGCAATGGCATCAGATCTGTCAAATGTTCCAACTACTTTTATGGCATCAAAATTCTCAGCATAGAACAATACAGCTTTTAACCAAGTTCCCCACCGTGTTAATATTGGTTCTGGGGGTAGTGCAACGTTTGGTAGTTTCTCTTTATATGCTTGTACTCGTGATGGTGCTTTTAAAAACACTTTTTTTGTAGAAGAAATCAATTTATTTACTATGCCCAACTCATTTCTGATTTCTTGCGCCAGTCGATGTAATCCGTGGGCTAGGCAGGTGATGTGCAGCAATTTTGGGTAGAATACTTTTAGAGCTTGACCAGCTTTTACTATATATGGCACACCGTCAGAAACAAAAACATATTTTCTCATCCATAGAAGAATCGGGAAATAGTAATTTGATGGAATCATGTATGAACAGGGCGATAGTTGAATGGTTTGTTTTTTCTAGGACCTTGCAAGCAACTAAATGGGGAATAGAGGGCTCTTTAGATAATTTTCCAACAATTAGATTCGCTATATATCGTCCACATGAATCTGTTGTTTCATCAGCCGATGTCCATATCAAATCGTTCGAGAGATCGGCGCGTATTTCACTAATTACTTCTTCGTAGATAGTTGACAGGTATTTTTTTCGAATTGTGGATTCTTCAGGAATTATCTGATTAGTGCAATACTTAAGGAATTTTCTGCATACTTCGTTATTTAATTGGTGGAAAGGTATATTGCAAGCAACAAAAAGCTCACATAAATCTTTGTTGAATTGTATTTTGTTTGTAGTATCCGAATTAGAATACGAAATATGAGTCAGTAGTTGTTGTCGACTTCTTGTAGGTTTCTGTTTTGCAGCTAAATGGGAAGCAGTACTCGCATGTTGATCGATTTGATATTTTTTTGATGAAGGTATTCGCTTTTCACAAACCTTGCAGAAAATCACAGTGTCATCAGTCGTAAATTGGTCTGGGTAATTTTTTATCCAAGATTCCATTAAAGTCTGGGTATTTTTTTTCACTGGCGGCATTATTTTAAAATAAAATAAGATTTTCGTAGATAGATAAACAAATACAGCGAGACAAAAACAATTGAATTGCGTTACGTGCGTGAGTGAAGCAGCGAGTGCCGTACGCCCTTCCCCACCCGCACACCGCATCCCGCCAACGCCTATCGAGCGCTGATCACTGCGAGTCAGTAGATTGGATTCAGTGCGCTCGCTGAGTGTGTGCGAGGCGAACACGTCGACCTGTGGCGTCGACGGCATAATACAACATGTATAACAACTGAAATAAGCACTGTTAATGAAAATGTATCAAAATATGCAATAATGCTATAAAAATAGAAATATATGCATTTGCATATGCAAATATGCAAATGCATATAATCCGATGTCTAGTCATGAGTTTGTTCCCAGTAGTGGCTATGTTGTAGAAATCACTGTTGAGTTCAATGAGGTCGGTCATCTGGTCAGTAGGATACATGCCTTCGCCTATTTGTAAAAGTTTTTGAGCAAAATGTGCTGTTGTTTTGTCTTTCGATAGTTCACCTCTCATATTTTTTGTTAGTCGCAGTATTTGTGGCCAGAGATGTGATTTTTTTCAGAATGCATTGATTTCGTTTGCGGGTATTGACTAGGGGATAACTGGAAGTGTTTTTGTGAAATTCTCCCGAGAGTATGAGTAGAGCTCCTCCCATCACTTCAGAGTTTCCTCGCAAGTCTTGTAATGTTCTTCCATGACTTCGAGTGATTTTTATGTGCCATTGTGCACTCGTCCCAGAAGATAATTTTAGTTTGTTTTAGAAGTTCACCCCTCTCAGATGTTCTTGAGAATTTACCTACTGCGAATTGTTCTTCGGCTATATTCAACGGTAATTGTAGGGTGGAATGGGCAGTTCACCCTACTTCCATAAGTGTGGCGGCAATGCTGGATGATGCCAGTGCAAGTGCGATGTGTTGTTTAGCATGTATTTCTGCCAGCAATAGATTTACTAGAAACATTTTTCCGGTACTATCTGGTGCGTCCAAGTAAATAATTCCGCCAGTGTGTTGTTGATGTACTAGTTTTTTAATGCTAAACATTTATCTTCTAGGCGAATGAGTGTTTCATTGAAGATGTTGTCGTTGAATTCGATGGCCAGTTCTGGATGAGCTTGTCGGATTTGGTACAGTATGTCATCACTCATACTCTCTTTGAAGGAGTCTCATAGCTGTTTTGGATTCAATCGGTTATACGTTGTTAGTATTATGGCGAATAAGTCCCTGATTTGTTCAACGGAGGCTGTGAGTGAGGCTTCTTGTAGTGTTAATTCCCAGTGATTGTCGTTTTTTAGTAGTCCTAGGTGTTGGCATGCTTCTTTGTATGTCTGGCATAGGTAACCGTCAACAGTCTTGAGATCTGTGAAACTTGTTGGTTCCCGTGTTTCGTGTAGCAACATCCGGATATAGAAACATCGGCATTGTTCGGATGTACGGTGTATACTTGGCCTAGTGTGTTAGATTTCATGATTCTTGGATGATCCTCTACTGGAATTCCTTGTTTTCGACGTTGACAGATTTTTCTTGTTGTGTTCCACATATAATAGGTAGGGACGTCGACATATAGTAATGTTTTCGTAAATTGACCCATTTGGCACCGTTGGAAAAATCCATTCTCTTCTATAATCTGCCACGTTGCTTTGTTACAGTTGATGTATTTTCCCATTTGGTACAGGATCTTGTCGTTTCTGTTTTATCTTTGCCTATTTGAAATACTTACAATTTAATAGATTTCATTGAATTATATATACTTGCACTGCAAAATGCTTGCACTGTAATTCAATAAAATATATTTAATAGATTTCATTGAATTGCAGTGCAAGCACACGTTTATGTGTGCTTGGAATGTTTTGGAACCTATTGATTATCTAGTTCTAGTCTCTCCCTCGTACTCGTATTTTTGCTGTGAAGCCACCTTTTTTAGGTGATCGTCTTCTGTATTTGGGATAGCCATCATCTCCGGTTTGTGTGTCTTAAAAATATGGTTTTGGGTATTTTTTTGTACATTTTCCATCACTCATACATGGCAAATTGGGGTTTAATGGGCCACATCGTCCGTGAATCATGTTTTTCATACGTCCAAACTATGTCGTATAACTTGTGAAATTGGTAGGATCTTTTGTGGATTGGGAAATTCAGCTTGGATGATTTTGCCTATATCCGTGGGATGAATTCAGTCGTGTAGCCATATGGAATTGTGTGTGTGTGGCAGTCCTCATTTTTGCCATTTGATTGTGTACATCCAGATCTAACAAACTTCAATAAAACTTTTTGGTTTTTTTGGAAAACTCAGGATATTATGTTGTGTCAATCCATGGGTGCTTGTCCGTATCTCAGAGAGTCAGGTCATCCATATTTTCTTACGTAGGTCATGTGGCATCTTGAGTGTAATCGTGCATGTGTCTTGGATTTCCTATGTAAGATTACCAATGTTCCTATGTCGTCAATGTTTTCATCATTTATGATCGTGTCTCAAAAGTGGATGTATTCTTCCGTACGTAGTTTCTTCTGATTAATCTTATGTAAAGGATCTGTTCCGCTTTCATTTTTACATTCATATCTACCAGGAATTGCTGGAATAAACGGCAAGTGTTGAGAATGTGATTGTATGATTCATTGACTCTGATCATTAAGTGGCTCCTTGGAAGTGCCTTTCTTGTTTTTTTCTACGCTTGTTTCAGGTTGCATTTGTTTCACATTAAAATGATATCCGTCCTCTCTGTGCAGAAATATTAATGGATATTGGAGGGCATCATATGAATGGTGTGTCTGCAATGCGTTGTAGTCCTTCCTCTCTTCATTGTACAGATATATCACGGCTTGTGTTTTCATTGTCCACAATTACGATGGCTTCTTCACCTATCTCAGGTGCATTAAATCGACATTCGTGTTCTCCAGGTGGTCTCTTGTCAACTCGAGTTATAACTTTATAGTCATTAGAAATCATTCGGTCTAGTGCTGTTTTGAATATGTGAATAAGTTGATTGTATTTGTGTAAGATCCTCTGTATTCTCATCTCAATCCACTAATGTTTGTGCATCGTCGATCAATTTCTATTTCTTCAGTTCCGATGAAATATGCTTGCAAAAATTTATAGTTTTCGTTGGGTAGTAGTAGTAATGATCCCATTTTGTGATAGATTTGTCCTTGGATGGAAAACAATTGATTTCATCTCTGTTAGTGTTGATTGAAATGACACCGAAATAAGTCATTTGAAAGCAGGTGTTGTACACTTTTATATTTTGAAGAAAATGTTTTGATTGTGATTATGTAATGTAGAAATTTCTTCGGAGGTTCTTCCAGTGGTGGTAATCGAATTTTTCCATTCATGCAACAGATTCCTGGTGTTTTTCTACTGAATTTTTTCGCATTGTGAAATTGGTAGATGTTATCTATTTTTCTGATTACGACGTATTTGTGTTTATTATATTTTTTCGTCGGGTCGTAGTGGAATGCTTCATTTGTTAGGTTGTACTGTTTACTTGTCCCTGTCAGCGCTTCTCGTAGGGTAATATTTTCATGGGTGGCTTGTGTTCGCAGTCTTTTATTATAAGATTGTGTCGCAATTCTTGATTCTTCAATTCGTTCATTTTGTTGTTCTTTGGTTTCCCTGCTTCACCGTGAGGTGCTCATTCTTGTTCGTTTGTAACGTAAACGTACTTCATCCTCTTCGACTTTTTCGTTTTTTTCTGTTCTTTTTGTTTTTGCCATTCTTTTTGTTTTCGCCGTTTTGTTTCTGAACCGACAAGATCTCTTTTACGTTTGGTATTGTATAATTGTATATAAATTAAATCAACTTTTTATTAAGAAATACACCAAGTACACACTTTATTTTCTATTATATTCATCACGTATCGCTTTCATTACTCACATTTCACTGTTTGTTTTTTTCACTCACTGCACTTCACTGATAAGAAACTGATGTTCGAACCCACGACGGATCTTGGAAAGCCCCACCGATACAAAAAAGGCTTCGAATGGTCCAAAATTTTCCACAAGATTCGAGTGTTATGGAATGTTCCGTAATGATCTGGAATGTTCCAGGATGTTCCCCAACGTTCCAGACTATTTCCAAACATTCCAGAATGTCCCAGGATGTTCTGGAATGTTGTGGAATGCTCTCGAATACTCTCGAATGTTCTAGAAATTTCTGGAGGGCGAAATTTCCAGCTTTTAAGCACGCGTTTCAGGTAAAAACGGGAACCGTCTTCACGGATTGGGAATTGAGGGCTACGTACTTGATCATACCGGAACTCGTTTCTGAGTTTTAGCGGCATGCATATTGCACTCTTACTTATATAATATATATTGTTTATATAATTTATATTATTCTTCTTTTTTCCAGGAATAAGAGTAACACTTTATCTTTGGAGAGTAAATTCAATTATACTGCTTTAGATTTATCACCAAATGGTAGCATGTTAGTGGCCATTAATGAAAGTAAGATTTTTTTTTAAATAACTTCTACACAAATTAATCACTAGTAATAACAAAACAAAATAATTTGTATACAGGCTTATAGTTAAATACAACAAAGCTGCAGTGAGGTAATTTTTTTTGTTATCTTGAAGAAAACAGTTTTTTTAAATCTGTATAAGGAAAGAATTAATGACCATTTCAAAAAATTAAAAGAAAATTAGTTGTCCGTTTGACGCTAAGTACGTAATCGTCGACTGATATATGAAATAGGCAAAAGCATTCATTTTGTTCTGAACTTAGAAATATTTTTGGTTTCATAGAAATAAGTTTAGGTTTTTCTTGATAATTTGTAAAAGACATTTTATAATATGAGAATGTAAAATGTGGAATTTTCCATATTTTTCATTTCCATATTAGTAATAATTTTGCAATATATGTCAACTTTGAACATGAATAACTCTGGAATCACCCCACACATTTTGAAAAAGGGTTTCCACAGTTCTCTTCTGGACATTGAAGAGAATTACCTCTGTGTGGCTTTGTCATACTCAATTTTACACCTGTATGTTATCGTGTAATAGAAATATAAATATTATGTAATATTTTTGTTTTTAAGTTAGGTTGCTGCTTAGGTTGGTTTAAAATAGTTTACAACTGAAATTGTAAATTATTTTAAACTGAAAAACTAGGCTGATTAGTAGATTTAGCAGGAGTTATTTAAGGTTTATGACTAGCAGCTTTGCATGCATGGGTTTTTTATTTATGTTAAAATTCAGTTCTCGTGTCCATCATGAGTATGAATTTCTTAAAGTTTATATTTTTTGTGGGAATTTCGCAATAGCCATGACTAAAAAAGGCGTTACCCAAAGTTTATTATAAGGTACTTAGGATTAAATCTCTTAAAGTTCATGTCACTGGGACCTAAGGTTGAGTCTAGGATGTTATTTGAGTGCCCTGCAGTGTTATTAGCAAGGTTCCTATATTTTCCTGTTGTTCTGGGAATTTCTTTAAACCCTTTCTTAATAAATGTCTGCGACTTAAAAGAAGGCCCACTTCCAAAATTTGATATTTTATTCTTTTAGGTTATACAGATTGGGCTGTGCATTGATATACCCCCAGTGTCATTAGCAAAGATCACATTTTTCTCTTTCGGTTGGAATTTCACATAATCCTCTTTCAGTCATTTAATCTTTTTTCACTATTTAATGACAATCATTATTTATAAACAAACATTCATCGCCACAAAAAAAGTGTAACCGAATAGATTCAATTATATTCGTGTTTATGTTAAAGATGCATATAGTCAAAAAGTAAACAATTATCACATTAACACTTCTAATATTGTTTTCAAAATACGTTTTCTTCTAAATAAGTTTTGTAAACTAAGAAGTTTAAAAAAACATATCTGAAAAAGCCAATATCTTTTTTAATGCATTACAATAAAATTTGTTGCACATAATAATAAACATTTTTTACAATGAGACTTATTACTTTTCAAAATAAAATACCTGTTAATTACTTATTTTTATATTATATTACTATTAGTATTACCAAGTAGTATTTGAAACATATTTATTTTTTAAGTCTCTATTTTTCCTCTTCGAAATTTCAAAATTATTTAAAATTGAAATTTTAAAATTATTTATCTTATTAAAAACTGCTAATTTTGAAATGTTTGGTATTTACTAAAATTCTATCCTCTTGGGGGATGACAATTTAAAAAAAATTGCTTTTTGTGAAACGAGTTACTGTATAATCATATAATTTATTAAACTTTCATATCAATGTAAAATTAAATAATCAATGTAAAATTATATACCAAAAATTAAGTAAGAATTTATTTGTAAATTTTTGAGCATTTACAAGTTATACTGACAAAATATTTATTTCTTAATAATTACAGAAGGCGAGGCCCAAATGATAAGTTTGTTGACATGTACAGTCATTCACAGGTACAAATTTAAGCAAGAAGTTAATTGCGTAAGATTTAGCCCAGATGGCAAATATTTTGCGGCCTGTTGTGACAATTTAGGTAAAAATGGGGTAATTTTGTTATATATTGCTTATAACATAGTTGTAAAACTAGCAATACAAAGTTTATTTAAGTACCAAGAAATTTCTTGTAGCTATCTAATTTATAATATGAAAATATTTTCTTATTTTAGTATTTGTAATGTCAGCACCGGGACCCTTCACTGGGGAGTACAGATCGTTTGTCATGAAAAGAGTTTTTAAGCAAGCTCATGATGAAACAACCTGCATAGACTGGTCTTCTTGCTCTCAAATACTGGCAGTAGGTTCTAAAGATACGAGTACTAAACTATATACAGTGGAGACTTTAGAAAATTTTAGTAGCTATTCGCTCAGTGGACATACTGATCCTATTGTTGGCATATTCTTTGAAAAGGAGAGTTTAGATTTAACTACTGTTGGAAGAAATGGTCAAGTCTGTATTTGGGAGAGTAATATTGATCCCGATAGTCTGGTATTGAGTTCGGAACCTATATCTCACAAAAAACGTAGGAAATTACTAAAAGAGAAAGACGAATTGGAAGATGACATTGATGAAAAAGATGCAGTGGAACCGTTAAAAGATCTGGTTAGTATGAAAAAATTTGCAGTTTTCTAAGAGGGAATGTTAAATTTTATAATAAAGATAATTTTGTAATTAGAAAGTGGATTAATACATGTTTTCTACTTTTAAAATTTATAGTCTGAATTTTTTTGGTGTTTTCTTAATAAAAACTTGCACAAGGATAATAAAATATAAAGAAAATTATGGAAATATATATTGTGAACAAAAATTATAACAAAAACTGAAATCAAGGTTACATTATATTTTCGCAGTCTGGTACATCCTCCGTATCAGCAAAATAATTGTTATCGTCACTATTATCACTATCACTCAAAATTTGCATTATGCCAAATTGTGCGCCACCACAATGTCACTCCCACTATCACTTTCTTCACAACTTGAAAAACGACCATGTTCACTCGAATTATTTTCGTATTCTGACATTATGGGTTAAAAATTTTCTTTTCCTGAATCTTTTTTATATTGTAATTATTAATAATATTATAATTTGAATTTTATGTAAGACGTAGAAAGATAAAAAAGTAGCAATGCGTGCGAGTGACCTTCCCTACCGCACACTAAACAGCAACTGATTTCGCGAGCGCCATCGCGCTCGTGGAAAATTTAGTTAGTACGCGCACGAGCGCGATGTCGCTCGTCAGCACTCAAACGGTTAAAGAAATAGAAAACATAAAATATAAGTTTCTTAAATTTAGTTTATGGAAATGTTTTCTAAATAATTCTTGCTAATTGTGTAAATTTTTCATGAGTTGACAAGCGTTTATGCTTTTAGACCAAGACTGAGGAAAAGTTAATGGAAGAAATTAAGATAGAAGAGTATGAGAATAGACTTTTGTTTAAAAAACAAGCCCGACATTTTATTGGGGATGCTGCGAGAAAAGAAAATCATACTGCCCATGTTACCTCTGCTAAATACCATAAAGAAACTAAAGTTTTGGTTACTGGTTAGTTATGTTCTTTATTTGTTTTAATCAGTTACGTTTACATATTTCATATTATTTTTTAATATTTAATTTTTTCAAACAAATGAAACATTTTTAGGTTTTTCAACTGGAGTATTTTATCTTCACGAGATGCCTGATGTGAATCTTATACATACTTTGTCCATATCAGACTATAGTATATCATCTATTGCGATATCATCACCTGGAGACTGGATTGCCTTTGGTTGTCCACAAATAGGGCAACTTTTGGTTTGGGAATGGCAAAGTAAGTAAAATGTTTCTACATTTTACAAGTGGCTAGGAGTAACATTATTTGTATAGTAAATACAAATTTACTGTATGAATTTTAGTTAAACAAATTTAGTGTATGTATAAAATAAAAAATCATTGAATAGTTGAGTTGAAAAAATTGTTGAGTTAAACAAACTGTTGAGTTGAAAAAATTGCATGGTTGGAAGATAAAGTGTTAGAGGAAGGGAACCACTATTTCCTTTTGCTGTGATGTACTTCACGCTTAAAACACTTTAATATATTGATTAATTTTCTTTGGCTTGCTGTGCCCTGTTGATTTTAAATTGGGTATTTGACTAATTTTTTTTATCTCATTAATCATAATTTCTTTTAATAATCTTAAAAATTGACCGAGTTATAAAAGTTTAAATTTAACCTTTAGAGAAGGACGGCGCAATACTGTGTTATGAGGTTATTTTTAATATTGCACATTATATTCTATGAGAGGAAAAGAGACAGGGATATACCCAACTCTATCCGTATCTTCAAATTTAGAAGCCTACAACTGGCATATTTTTCAATCAATTCTTGAATTTTTTTCAAGACTAGTTTTTAATTAACTTATATTTCACAATATTGTACGAAAAATATAAAAATTTAGAATGAGTCAACTACCGTATTGTATAATCACAAATTTATGTTTGTGTGCACTATACAACAAAAATGTTTTGAAGTTTGCTATTATATTAATCATTAAAAAATGGACATTTTCAAAACAGAAAAATTAAAAAAATTAATGTGAAGAGATGGTGAGTCTATATACGAAGTGAAGATTTTATGAAATAAATCTTGTTATATATGTTACATGTAAACTTATAAGGATACATAGTATTTTTTTATACGATCTATAAGTATTAATGTTATTTTTCAGCATATAAATATATTACTTAGTATATCTTTTAGTGTTGTTAAATAGTTAAATTAAAAAAAACTTGTAATAATGTAGTTATTTCATAATTTTGAGTAGGAGTTTCAGAGATTGACGGGGTAATTTTTTTTATGGACATTTTAAATAGTTTTCCTAGAACTGTCTTACATTACCTTCAGATAAAATAGTTATGGCATTCTTATATCTTCCTTTTTCAATTGAAGTTTTTTTGTGTTTTTTTTCATTATTTCTTTTTTTGCTTTTATTTAAAATTTATGTAAAAATTTTTTTTATATCAAATGGATTTTAAGAAAAATGGCCGTGATAGACAGACAGACCTGTGTGTGATCATATAAAACTTCCATTTTTCCGTGTTTCATTATGTAACGCAAATGTATCAAGACTATTTCATATTATTCATTATGTAGTACTAATTGTATGCAAACACTTTTAATTTGCACACACTACTAAATTAGTAGTTAGTTTTATTGAATAACAGTGTTTTTTGACCTCTAGTGCTCATATATTAGGGTTACATAACGAAAAGTGGAAAAATGAAAGTTTTATATGTTCACATATGATAAGACATTTAAACTTATAGGTGTCATTCGGTTGTTTAATTGCAACTCTTCAATAACACAATAAGTTCAACAATGCGAATAAATAAGTTCAACAATTGAAAGTTTATTTATTTTAATATAGCTTGATTTGCCCAATTTTTAATTGTACAAGTATAAATATGTGGATATTAAGCATATTTAGGATTTTTATTCGATGTATTGTATTATTATTATATACATTTAAAATTAAAGAAAGTTGAAATTACAGGTGAACAGTATGTTATGAAGCAGCAAGGTCATGCAACAAACATGACTTGTCTTAGTTACTCTCCGGATGGTCTCTACATAGCGACAGGTGGCTATGATGGTAAGGTTAAAGTATGGAATACTATGACCGGTTTCTGTTTTGTTACATTTTCTGAACACTCATCAACTGTTTCAAGTATTACGTTTAGTGCCAATAAAAAGTTTTTAGTCTCTTCATCACTAGACGGAACAGTCCGATGCTACGATTTAACAAGGTAAGTTGGATTAAAATTACTTTGCTAATTGTTTTATGTGTTTATTAAAAAATTATAAGGAACTTTAATCTTCCGAATAGACATGAATTCCCTAAATTTCTTTTTCTTTTTTCTTTGTTGTTGTTAGCTTAATGATTAGAATTTATTACATGTAGTTAGTTATCTATGTTTAAATTGAGAATTTCTGAAACCATTATGAAACTGTATTATGTGGGTTCTTAAGTAACCTTAAAGCGCCTCATGTAACAGGTTCATTGTTTAGTTGCGTGATTGTTCATTTTTTTGAAGTTTGTGATGCACACCAGGCACCCTAATATATGTGTGTATATATACGTACGTATGCATTATTTCAGCTGACTATACGTTTAACATGTAAAACATACTAATGAATTTACAGGTATCGTAACTTTCGAACCCTGACCTCACCCTCACTGGTTCAGTTTAGTTGCGTAGCTCTGGATGCGAGCAGCGAGCTCTGTGCAGCAGGTGGACAGGATGTATTTGAAATATTTATTTGGTCAATAAAATTTGGAAAACTTTTGGAGGTAAATTATTCATGTATTACATATAAATGTGACATTTCCTTAGTCAGATTTAATAACATTATAATAAGAATTTTTTTCGGAATCTATTTTGACATCTTAGAAGTTGTGAATAATGACATTTGAATTGGAGGGAGTCAGAGTGCACTGAGGGCATTTTTGAGTTAAACTTTTAAAATATGATAGTTTCATTAATATAACGTGAATAACTTTCTGTTGTAAAAATCAGACTACAGATCATTATAGCTACAAGAAAATAATGTTCAACAGAACTTTACACAATAACGAAATCCACAAAGAAGTTCTTGGATGTATATAGTTCATTATCATAGATTATTATAAGCATTTACTTTATTTTATGGTATAATTTTTTGCAATAATAATTATCAGTGATTTTATTTAGAATTTTTCAAGGATGTCTTTCAGAGACTATCAGGAAACAAACTTATTTTTATACTGTTTCCTTATAAATAACATAACAATTGCTTCCTTTTTTCCCTCAGGATATATTTATTTATTTATAAACTTTTATGTATAGTACATATGGCGAACTTATTGCTACATGAGCAATCTCTTCCAGTCAACCATAACAATTTGTATTGAAATTTAGTTGGTAGACTGTAATAGATTTTACAATGAAATTCTTTATAAAAAAGTATAAGTAAAAAAACTTCAAACATACAAAAGTATAAGTAAAAAAAAAAAACTATTGACATGATTTGGGACGGGAAAGACAGGAAAGGACAAGGACACAAAGGAAAAGGTTTCAGGAGAGGCAGAACTTTTTCACTCAATCTTTGAAAATATTTAGAGACGTGATTTTCCTGATGTCAGGATCCAGGTGATTCCAAATTTTTGCTGCTTGGACAGTGAAGGATTTTTCGTAAGCGGTAGAGGTCTGTTTAGGAATAAGTAGGGTTAGTGAACTTTCAGATCGTAGCCCAAGGCCGTGAGCAGACAAATCTTTAAATTTCCCACTAAGATAATTTGGACTATGACGATTTTTTAATATATTAAAAAGAAGTGTAAGTAAGTGAAGTTGGCATCGATCACGGATATACATAATATATTGGGATGAAATATGATATGACTAATGAAATTCACTTATAGTCGTAAGTTGCCTTCATGTGGAAGTTCGTAAAGATCCATTAGTACATTATTGAGTAGTAAACAAATATAAAAACTTCAGAGTTGAAAATAAAGAGGAGATATATGTATTATATTGTTAGGCATCTTGTAGCTCGAGTAAATATAATAAAACTATCTGTAAATGTCAATTTGTTAAATCAGCTAACAAATTGATAACCATAAATATATAACCAATTTCTTTTCATTTTGGTTTCAAAAACAATTTTCCTTTTTTTTAATTTTTGGTAACATTTGCAAATTTAGTCAGCTCTCCTCCTTACAATGTTTTTGATATTGTTTCCATAAATTAAAACTTCTGTTTAAGTATTTATTTTAATAATTGAAGCATTAAAATTTAGTGTGATCTAAATTTTACATTTAGAAAGGGTTTATTTTTACTTTTTATAATTTGGAACTCTAAACATATTATTGATTAAAACTATTAAAATTTTATATATATTTTGTATTTACATTATATACATTTACTGTATAATTAAAATTCTTCTTCTTAAGGACTACAGTTGATTTCCGGCCAAGGCTGTCTCAGCCAGTTTCCACCATTTTGACCTATCTGACGCAACGGATCTCCTCTGTAGACACCCATGTTCTTTAGCATTAAAATTTAAAGTGTGATCTAAATTTTACATTTAGAAAGGGTTTATTTTTACTTTTTATAATTTGGAACTCTAAACATATTATTAATTAAAACTATTAAAATTTTATATATATTTTGTATTTACATTATATACGTTTACTGTATAATTAAAATTCTTCTTCTTAAGGATTACAGTTGATTTCCGGCCAAGGCTGTCTCAGCCAGTTTCCACCATTTTGACCTATCTGACGCAACGGATCTCCTCTGTAGACACCCATGTTCTTTAGCATTAAAATTTAAAGTGTGATCTAAATTTTACATTTAGAAAGGGTTTATTTTTACTTTTTATAATTTGGAACTCTAAACATATTATTAATTAAAACTATTAAAATTTTATATATATTTTGTATTTACATTATATACGTTACTGTATAATTACAATTCTTCTTCTTAAGGACTACAGTTGATTTCCGGCCAAGGCTGTCTCAGCCAGTTTCCACCATTTTGACCTATCTGACGCAACGGATCTCCTCTGTAGACACCCATGTTCTTTAGCCATTTTTCCACATTATCAATTACAATTAGAATATCCATATTCGAGTTGCTATTTTTTCTCTGTACATTTTCATTTCATTTGGTCAATTAAATGCTCTTTTTACATATTTACAGTTAAGTGAAACTTTAGATAAGGAATAAATGAAGTAGTACTCAAATTTGTAGTAATATCTCCATATTAAATAATAGCTTTGTTTAAATATTATTGTTAAATACTATTTACATAACACTTACCAGGTGTTGGGGAGGCATGAAGCACCAGTAGTAAGAATATCCATATTCGAGTTGCTATTTTTTCAGTACAATTAGAATATCCATATTCGAGTTGCTATTTTTTCTCTGTACATTTTCATTTCATTTGGTAAATTAAATGCTCTTTTTACATATTTACAGTTAAGTGAAACTTTAGATAAGGAATAAATTAAATAGTACTCAAATTTGTAGTAATATCTCCATATTAAATAATAGCTTTGTTTAAATATTATTGTTAAATACTATTTACATAACACTTACCAGGTGTTGGGTAGGCATGAAGCACCAGTAGTAAGAATATCCATATTCGAGTTGCTATTTTTTCAGTACAATTGGAATATCCATATTTGAGTTGCTATTTTTTCTCTGTACATTTTCATTTCATTTGGTCAATTAAATGCTCTTTTTACATATTTACAGTTAAGTGAAACTTTAGATAAGGAATAAATGAAATAGTACTCAAATTTGTAGTAATATCTCCATACTAAATAAAAGTTGTTTAAATATTATTGTTAAATACTATTTACATAACACTTACCAGGTGTTGGGTAGGCATGAAGCACCAGTAGTAAGAATATCCATATTCGAGTTGCTATTTTTTCAGTACAATTGGAATATCCATATTTGAGTTGCTATTTTTTCTCTGTACATTTTCATTTCATTTGGTCAATTAAATGCTCTTTTTACATATTTACAGTTAAGTGAAACTTTAGATAAGGAATAAATGAAGTAGTACTCAAATTTGTAGTAATATCTCCATATTAAATAATAGCTTTGTTTAAATATTATTGTTAAATACTATTTACATAACACTTACCAGGTGTTGGGTGGACATGAAGCACCAGTAGTAAGTTTGGCATTTAGTCCACTAATTACCAGCTCTACATTGTCTTCAGCCAGTTGGGATAAAACTGTTCGTGTGTGGAATTGTATTGAAACAGGCAGCGACCATGATACCATTCAACTTACATCAGATGCTTTGCAAGTTGCATTTAGGCCTGATGGGCAAGAGGTAATTTATGGTTTTTTTATTTTTGTTAAAATTTGATGTTCGTGTTCGTTGTGAGTATATCGTGAAATTTCTAAGGGTAATTAGTGTCAAATCTCTTAAAGTTCAGGTTTTTGGGGTCAGATCATGTCTAGGTTGTTATATACGTGCCCCTTAGTGTGATTAGAGATCCTATTCCCGCTGAAATTTTGTAAAATCCTTTCTTGAACTAAAAGGATGTCACATGCAAAAGTTCAGTCTTCTAGAATAATTGTTTGGACTGTTTTTGATATATTCTGCAGTGTCATTAGGGTTGACCTCATCTTTACCGTTTATGTGGGAATTTTACAAAACCTTTGCTAAGTGGATGTCCATAATGTAAAAGGAGGCCCTGTGCAAAATTTCATGTTGGCCTGTGTGTTAATATACTAGATAGTTATTCGCCTATTCTTTTATACTTGATATAGTTATACGTATAAAATATTTCATATAGGTATCATCTAGTTGAGTTGATTGTCAAATCCTTTCAGCAATTTTAGAATGTAATTCATTGTTATGTAATGATTTGCACGAAAAATTCGAAGTGTTTTTTTAGTCTGTGATACCAGAGTATGATTTGATAAAAAAAATGCAATGCGTATTGTATCATTATACAGGAAGACAGCTAATACAAAAATTGTATATAAGAATTGTCACTATGCGTCATATATTCTGAAAGAAAAACATGCTATTAAACTTAGGGTTTTTCCTTAAAACCTAATACAAATTAATGAAATTAAGTTAATTAAAAAAGACGGGTTGAAATTATTAAAGTTATGCCTTTCATGAGAATTAGTTTCTGAGACCAAGTTTAAATATCAATTTCCTTTGAAATATTTACATTTTTAAACCAAATTCTGTGCTTCTTATTTAGTTAATTTTGGTTCCTTTTCATCTTTTTTCATCTAGATCTTATATTTTATGTGCTTTCCACCTCGCTGCGTGTCTGGTATTTTTCTATAACTGTAATTAACATATCAGAAGAGGAAGTAGTGAAATATTTTGTTTATAATTTCTTGTTAGATAGCTGTATCAACTTTGGATGGCAATATAAATTTCTTTGATCCAAGAACAAGTGAACAAACTGGTAATATAGAAGGTCGTCATGATTTGGGCTCTGGTCGAGGGGATACGGATTTAATAACGGCTGAGAAAATGGAAAAAACGAAGTAAGTCCATTGTACCTTGGAATATACTTTTTTCCTATTTTTGCAGAGTTCATTATATGTTTGGTTTATTTATTTCTGGTTTTATTATTATACAGAGCCTTTACAACCATAGCATATTCAGCGGATGGACAATGTGTGCTTGCCGGAGGAAATTCTAAACATGTATGTTTATACAGCACAAAGGAAGCTATATTAATAAAGAAGTTTGTAATTACTCAAAATCGTTCTCTGGATGCGGTAGATGTAAGTTAAAGTTTTTAAACTTAAGCTTCATTTGGTGTTGTAAAGTCTGGCTTAGTTTTTCTTTAAAATTTGCAAAATGGGTTTCTTTCACTCATTATTTCATTTTTTTATTCACTAATGGCTAGGTAGTCCTTGATTTTGATTCTACTTCTAAATATTATTGTAAGACATGATGTTAATGGTAAGATACTGAGATACATATCTGTATTAATCTATTTTTTATTATCATAATTGTAACAGGATTTCATTAATAGGAGAATGTTGACTGAATTTGGGAATATGGCATTGGTTGAAGAACGATCAGAGCTTGAGGGTGGCAAACAACAAATTAAATTACCAGGAGTAAAAGGGGGAGATATGGCGAGCCGAAATGTGAAACCCGAGGTAATATGTCTTGCAATATAAAAACCAAATATATTTTATAATCAATTGTAAATTAGTAATTTGTAAATTTTATTATTTAATTAGTAATTTGTAATTTATTGTAAATTGAAAATTATGAAATAACAAATATACTTAATTTCAGTTTATATTAGAAAATGTTAAGGAACTATATGAACATTTTTTGCTGTTTTTTGGCAGGACGAAGCCAAGGTGGTCAGCTATTTTATTATAGCTGGCTGTCTTGGCTTTGTTCTGGCAAAAAAAAGCTAAGAATTTTTATATAGTTCCTTATCTTTTTTTACTCAGTTTGATGTGCTGAATCACCTGTATAAACTATAGATTGCAGACGTGTTCATTGTTACACCTGAATACAGGTGTATTATTTCTTTAGACATATTTTCACAGGATAATTGGGCCTAGTCACTATTATACACAATTATTGTGAAAAATAAAAAGAAAGAAAAATTATTTTTTAGTTTTTCCTATTAGAATAATGTGATGAATTGTACCTTATAATGAAAATTTTGGGAAAATCAGCTAATTTTATTAGCAATATATATATATGGGAAGAACCTTCAAATCTTTTTGATGTGGAACTTTTAATTGTGCATTTTGAGGGGAGTTAAAACACTGATGACGCTTCACATCTTGCTATTTAGCCAGAATTGTGTTGTATTAGCTCTTTCCGACTTAGCTTCCCATCTTGTCGGCTCTTTCCGACTTAATGCTTCCTTTTCTATTATACTACACTCTCGTAACTTTATGTGCGTGTTAGCGTATAAGGAATGTTCCTTATTTACTGATGTGTAAAACTTTATCCTTTTATATACTGTATTGCATTAAACTATCTTAAACATTAAAAGCGTTTATTGAGTTAAAATACGCGTTACAGTGATAGTGAAAAAAATTTAAGTGTTTCACATCTGCCAAGCGTCCTGTGACGTCTGCATTTTTTCATATATATTTGACACTAATTAAAAAGCTTTTTCTTATAATTATTTACTCTTATTTACAAGGTCCGAGTTCACTGCGTCAGATTCTCCCCTACAGGAGAAAATTTTGCAGTAGCCACAACAGAAGGATTATTGATGTACAGTCAAAATGCTGGTATAGATGGTTCATTCAGACCTTACAGACTTGAATTTGGTGCGACTCCTCAAGCTATAGATGAACACTTAGAAAATAAGCAATGGGGTCAAGCACTTGTATCAGCTTTACAACTTAATGAACATAAGTTGATTCAAAAAGTTGTCGAATCCATACCTATTAGTGACGGTAAGATTGATTTTGATTTTTCAATTTAAAGCAAGTGTATTTTCAATTAAACTATCTTAAGGGCTGATGTGTACTGAAGTTTTCCATGGCTTGTTATTAGAAGAAATACCTATAATTTTTAAAGAAAAGTTTGGTTTATGTAGTAATAGAAAAGTGAATATATGTTATGAATAATAGTAATTTGTCCTAAATGATGAAAAAAATGTTTACAGATATTATAAAAATTATGTCTACAAAATTTACGTCAAGAATTTTATGTTTGATGTTATTTTTATGTGAGGATATGAGATCCTAATAGTAAAAATATAATATAGCACTTTTTTGTGATAGAGATATAAGTTTGTTTCTTATGAGTTCTTGGGTTTCAGAGTATACTTTATAAGTATTATCATGTATTATTACATTATTTTGGAACGCATGCCCAAATCTGTCTTTTGATTGTAAAATTTTTCATTTTAAAAAACTCCAGTTTTACATAAGTCCTTCCAGAAATTTAATTTATATAAATTTACAGTCGAACTGACAGTGGGTGCAATTGATAATGAATATTCAGACCGATTACTCAATTCGTTAGCATTGTTACTGGAGGATAGTCCACATTTGGAATTGCTGCTACTATGGGTAAAACATATTATCTCAGTGAAGAATCGCAAGTTGGCTCCACAAGTTCTGTTAGCGCTTGAAAAAGTAATGACAGTTAAATTTTCTCAGCTCGCAAAATTGTAAGTTATCTTATTATTTATTTTTGGTTTAAACGTTTTTCTGCACAGCCTGATTTTATAATTTTTAATTAGAATTTGACTAAAATCTTATTTCGGTGTAGTTACTTTGAATGAATTATTACATTCATTTTCAAATGTGTTATAGTAGGACCATTGTGTAAAGTGATCTTTGGTTAGTTGTAATTTTTTTAATCATATAATTCTGTATGACTCACAGGATATTATTATAATATGTTTTCTACAGCAAATGTAATTACATTGAAACTTATTCCTTATTGCCATAGCAAGTAATAAATTGCTACTGTTTTAAATTTTATATTAAATATTAAATACATAATTTCGTATAACAAGCTTTACGGTTTTTCCTAATTAGTGAAATAGTTTAATTACAAAACCATTTTTTATTACAGATGTGATTTTAATAAGTATACAATAAGATGTATTAGAACTGTGAGCGATTTTAAAACAAAGAAAGAAGAGAACATGGACACATCAGATAAAGAAGATAATATTACAGATTCCAGTAGTATGTCTCATTCAGATTCTGAAGAAGATTGAACCAAAGTGTTGGAATAAAAATTTTCTGAAGAGTTTTATTTTGTTTTCTTTTCCGAAAAGTCTAATTATTTATTTATTTAATCTTTTTCAACTTACTGAATAATCTATCAAGTTGGATATCTCAAAAATTTAATAGAAATATAATGTTAATAAATATTTGGAGAGAACTGTCATATGTTATTTGTTTTTGATATATGTAACTGGTGTGCCTGATGGGTTTAATTGTACAGTTCGACCGTAGAATTAAAGAGGAGTTTGTATGTGACTAACTGTTCATACTCACTGGAACAGTTGACTTATATAGATACAAAAATTGATAGTTTTTGCCCATTAGATTGTGTAGGTGTGTGGCAGTTGTCTGTGCAGGCTTCAGTTTTCCAGTGATCGTGAGTGGAATAGGTCATGTTAGTATCTAGAAAAATGACAGATTGTATGTGGAACACAGTTTTGTAAGAATCTATAAATGTTATCCCTGTGTTTTGCGCATAAAAAGTAGACTGTCACAATAGTAATAAAAGAGCATGAGCATATGAAAAACTAAGAAAAAGTAAAAAAATTGCACCCAAACTCCACAAGATACCAAACAAATATAGAAAAGATTAATTGAAGTAAGCTACAAAAATTCGGGAGCTTAAGAGAGCGTTATAAGGTAATGTTATGGTATAATGATCCTATAGATTTTCTTGGGGATCAAGGTTACCGTCTATTTGGATGGCCACGAAAATGATTCTCAGGAAACTAATTACCAATTAAATTAATTAATTAATTCAGATAAATTATTTAATTAATTCAGATACCAAAAAGTCATTTAATATCTCCACATAATTTTCTTAATTTACTGTAACAGCACGTCCCCTCCGTCTTCAGGAAAGCATGGGCCAATTGTTCCTCGCCCCGACATCACGGCCCATACAGTCACTTTAGCTGAATGTAATGGTTTCGAATTCGTTGCACTAACGGTAATACTGCTTGTTCACAAACCGGGTGCTTCAATAACGGTAATACTGCTTCTTCACAAACCCGTTGAGGTATAAATGAGCTTTATCTGTAAACAAGTTATTGTTAAATGTTGAAATACGCTCAGTTACTTGGTTAACGAATTGAAGCCTATGACTGGAATCCTGAGGCTTTATTTCTTGCACGAATTGGATTTTGTATGTAAGCAGTTTTAAATCTTTTGTGAAAAATACGGTGTAATGATGATCTATGCGTATTTAAAGCACTTGTGCGCTTACGAATGGAAAGGTTCGGATAGTCACGAACACTCTGATTTACATTATCCATGGATTCGTCCATTCTAAACGACCATGATTGCTTGGATGTTGGTTTATCCATTGTGGAACTAGTCTCTTCAAACTTTTCGATCTATTTTTGAGTGAAGGTAATACTAGGCGCATCATTTAAGTTACGCAAACTATGATAACTGCAAAGTTTTCTGCGTGCTATAGTCGCGCGCTGTCCACTCTTGAGAAGTGCTATATAGTGATATACACTCGCACCCCTTAGATTTTTTGTGTTAATGCAGTAAGCTAAATAAATATAAATTTCTTTTAAGATACTTGTATTATGGCAGACTGAGGCATTTGCATGTTCTCCATAATATAAAAGATCTTAATGTTACTATTAGTCTCGCGTATGGAGATATAGTGTTTTTGATCCTGTTTTTATCCTGTTTTTAAATCTTACATAGAGTTACCATTGGTAAGAGTTTTAGATAAGTTTTTACTCTTATCTAAAACTCTTAACAATGGTGACTCATATAACGGTGATTTAAATTTTCTAAATTTTTTCTCTAAATTTCAACAAAGGAGTACTGTTTCCTTTTAATAACCATTCCTGTACACAAAGTTTCTTTTAGATTTTTTAAGCTTAAGCAAAGGCCTGTTGTGTGGTGCTAATGCATTAGATTTCATGCTATTCAGCTGAGAAAGTCTACATTATACCATTAAGTGTCTATTATGGATTCAGCTCGGGTATACCAGACAGGTTTACCTCAATTGTTAGTTACACCTTAGCATGGAAACATAAATTTCGGTATAAAGCAATGTTAAACACTCAATTAAAATATTTATTAAATAATTAAAATTCAAAGTCAAGGATAATTTAAATATAAACAGAGGGAAGAGTTGTTTATCACCAAGAAAATACCAGTAGCGAGTACAAAACATTTAGGTGCACAAATTTTCTAAACTTTAATTAATAATAGGTGTCTTGATATGGAGATGACTATATTTATTTTTATATGCCTGGAGAATTTTCATGCCATGTAAATAAGTAGAGTGAAAATATTGGATTTGAATGAATGCTGGTGTCTTATTATGCTTCTGCAATATATCTTTTATATAGGATGAGGTGACTGTCCATGAGTACGCACGTTTATGTTGTACGTTTCTATTCATAACTAAACCAGCAACCAATTAATTACGAATAACAGGAGATTGTACACTGAATTATGGATTCTTATGAAGTTTATTACTGTTGTCAGCTAATAGAAATTGAACAACAATATGTGTATAATTTGCTTTGTAATGCACCACTTTGTGTAGTACTTTGACAAAGCACTCATTCCTGATAACCTCTCTGTAAACCAGTTAGTATAGTTCAGAAGTCCAGAAGAAAGCAGATCTTATCTTAAGGCTGGACCAAAAAAACGTCATAACAAGGGAGATAGAAGGTTTCTAGGCCTAGCAAAAAGGAACAAAAAAATGAAAACATTTAAAGACAAAAACAGATAAGACAAAGATATTATATTATCAAAAGTTGTTACCTTATTTATGTTAGATTATATGCCTTATCTATGTCAGATAAATTTATCTTATTTACGTTAGATCTTATTTTGAAAGCGAAGTTAGTTGATGGGGCAGTAGGCGTTTGATAGAAAATAAAAGAGATTCAAGACATCATTATATTGTCAGGTTCCAGATAGTCAATCTTTGAGAAACAAAGATTAAATCATCATCAAAATGTTTAAAAACATTTTAAGTTTTTAATTTAAGAGCTAAGATTCTTAAAATGTTAACTAGGTTAAGTAATACTAGTAACGAAAATTGACTGTTATTGGGGTCTACTGCTGATAGAATCATGCAATTAATGTTGTGATTATGGAAGTAATTTTAGAACAAACACACACACACACACACACATATATATATATATATATATATATATATATATATATATATATATATATATATATATATATATAGACGAAATTAGCAGGCGTTTGAAACATTTCGTGAAAATAATCGAAATTTCGACGCCGAAAAAGCCTGGACCATATATACTATTCTATAAGGCGTTAGAGTGAGATAGCGACAACGTGTCAGCTTTCGCTGCTATATTCCTAGATTTGATGGCATTATATACAACTATACATATATTATATTTGGCATATATAATTAACAAATATTGTGACATGTTATTTTCTTTTCAAATAAGTGTTGTTACGACAATATTTTCCAGTGTAGCTTACAAATTATGTACGTACTTTAGGATAATGTTTTTATAAAAACTGAGCTTTTATTCTTATTTCGATTTATATATTCGTAGATTGTTTTCAATATCAGACATTTTTTTCAAAAACAGAAAAATCTTTAATGTTAATATCCGTTATAAGTTGGGCAGTTCGGAGTAATTTTTTCTCCCTTTGCATTTTTCGTTACTTTTTCTTTTTTCTCGTGTAAGTTTTTCTTTTCCGTTTCTTGTTTCTTCATTTTCTTGCACTGACTAGATTACACTCCGAATATCTGTCAATATTGATTGATAAGAAAAATAAACTAAA
This sequence comes from Druceiella hillmani, assembly GCA_039881145.1. Classification (NCBI taxonomy): domain Eukaryota; kingdom Metazoa; phylum Arthropoda; class Insecta; order Lepidoptera; family Hepialidae; genus Druceiella; species Druceiella hillmani. The sequence continues at coordinate 11,648,873 of JAYKKI010000002.1, forward strand.
GAGCAAAATAAAAATAAAATAAAAGTTTACTATGTTAGAACAAATTATGAGAAAATATAAAAAAAAATTATAGATAATACAAAGGTGACAACAATACATAGACAAATAATAAGTATATACATATATATATACAAATAAAAATAAATGGGTCATGGATGCCAACGTGTAACCGCTGTAATTTGGCCGAGGTTTATTGATGCAACGTGAGCACAGTGACGCCGGACTCTTTCGCCAAGTCGAGGGCTTGGATAGATAAGTGAGATTCGTGGTTGTCCCTTATCAGTATTACCGGAAAATCCTTGGATGATGCTGATCATTATATGAAGTGTTTTATTACCTCTACAAACAGCTCGCTGTTCATCTATCCAGAGGGGGTGCTAGGATTAGCATCCGAGTGGTGTTCCCACTTTCATCCGAGGGTTTACGATCTTTCAAGGAAACAAAATTGCAGGAGGAATTGCCTCGCCTATAACACGTAGTGCATGCAGAGCGTGCCTTTTTCGCCGCTTGAATCGTTGCAAATGTTTCTTCTTTCCTTCGGCGCCATAATTTTGGGACTTTTTTTAACGGTACTCGTTGCGGCACGGTAATCTTTCGTAATTAAACCATAAAACATCAGCACGCATTTTGTAATATTTGCATTACAGCGTATTCCGTTTTTTTTAAATTTCGTCTTTTGCTTTTTCCTTCTTTAATGTCGCCTAAAGCTTTTCGTATTTGGGTGTCTGTGTGATTACCAATTTTTCTGGTTCGATCTGCAGTTTTCTTCCACGCCATTCTGTAATAGGTTCATTGTACATATTTATTTTTATTAACAAAATACTTAAGTACGCATTAAATATTTCTTTCAAGTCCTCTACATGAAAATAGATTTTTTAATGATAGCTACTCGAATCTAATATAAATTCACTACAGTTCAGATTCACCACACTACCTTCGCCAGGCACGCATACTATCACATCGTGTATATTAGGTACACGACTTACCACAAACCAAGGGCCGAGCGTCCTCTTGAATTGCAAGATCTGTACATATTTGAAAGAATTATGATTAAGTTTTATTAATTGTTTGCGCAGTAAATTAATGAATTCGTCGCCTTTAGTAACATCACATACTTATAGTACAAAATCGATCAATAGATGATCAACTGGGTACACAGACGATCATAATGACCTACTGAGTACCCAGCCAATCAGACCCACTGTTGACACTGCACGTGTTTTTTTTAAAGGTAAATTCCTTTTTTAAAAAAAGTAAAAAACAATTGATTACATAAGTTTGTTAATACCATGTTACGGCAAAAATACATATTCAAAGAGTAGCAACATAATTTTTAGGAAATTTACTATAACTCTCAAAATATAAACAAAATAGGTACGTTTTTTTCGCGCATTGAATAAAAATTTACAATCACACATACGTAGTTGACCGCAGCTGCGCGCGCACTACGAGAGACAGAAGTGTTTTTGGAGGTGCGTCTTTGAGAGTGCTATCATTACGTTGCTGGTATCTTTACTAATTTTGCTAATTTGTACGTGATCCACTATACCCATTGATCGACTATACTCTATTGATGACCAATTGACCTTACCTACAAGGTAAGTGATATATATTTGTTTATTAGTAAGCAGATTCCAATTCTCATTATTTAAATTAAGCGAAAAATAAGACTGGCTGTAAAAATGTCTATGTGGCAGACCTGTGAGACTATTGTTTCTGTATAACATTTTCATAAGTCGTAAAATTAATCTTCGGTTTATAATTGCTAATTTTTTCATCAGAGGTTCACCACCCTTTGTACACAGTGGATAATATTCCATTTAAAAAAAAGTTACTGAATTCCTCCACGATTTAGCTTTTAGAATGGCCAATATTCTAAAAGTTTAATAAATGCGTTGTATAAAGCATTTATTAAAATTAATATTATTAATTATTAATGTTAATGTTAAACTGTTTCGACATATAGGTTTTGAGCTATGACACCCCCCAAAAAATTACCCACTGATGACCACTTGACTTACACATTATAACATGAATGTCAAAAACAGTCACCCAATTCTACTGGTAAATCAGCATATTTAGACAGAAGAGATAATTTTGTAGGAAATTTTTCAACAGAAGAGATATTTTTGTGGGAAAATTATAGCTTGTACTTTGTATCTTATTGATTATGTTTATATTAAATATACACATTATAGGCCTATAAAACGAAGAAAAACGTGACTTCGTGCATAGTTCGCGCATATCATTTGAAGTATACCAATACAATGTTTTTGCGGTCCTTTAATTTTGAACATTAGTGTACATTTGAATATAATATGAATAGTCAAATGTAGACTAATGTTCAAAATTAAAGGACTACAAAAACATTGTTTACTTTAAGTATGAAAAAGTCTTGAAGCTTCAAGCTTCCACTTTTTGATAAAGTGTTGATAATTTGTGCATGATCGACATTGTACTTAAAAAACGTGGTTACCTAAATAAACTAATGATTACTGAATGAACGGCCATGAGATTCTTTAGAAAATTGGGAATATGTATTTTTTTAGAATTGAGGCTAAAGTGTGCCTTAAAAATTATTGCACTGTTTTTTAAAATCACAGCGCCGCGTGGAGTGCTTTAAAATTGGAGAAAAAATTCTGGATTTTTTTCTGGCGGCCTTTATTCTAGAAAAAAATGTCGACTCTTGTATAAAAAATAAGGCGGCCAAATTTCTGAAAATTTAATGCGGGACATTTTGTGGATATTGTGTAAATGCGAAGTTTTGTCGGTGTATGTACATAAATAAAACATGCAGTTTACTAGTCATACTAAATTTCACTACAAGCATAGTACGTAAGGTTTCGACTTTTGGTGAGGATTTTTCAGACGTTCAGAGTGCATTCATTAACGCAAATACTCGTTCGGAAGGCGCGTGCGTAAGCAAAACTGGTACTGGACAATGGTCAAGCAGTTTTTAATGGTATTCCAGTTTTTCACAAAATTTTCAAACACCGCAATCCATCGTTGTACTGTACTGTATTTCATCTCCCCCCAACCTTTTGGACATCGTTGTTTACGTAATTTGACACATACCTAATTCGTTTAAAGTTGTAGCCGCCGTAGTAATCTGTCCTAATAACTATTGGTATGTCAGCTGTACATCAGCTCATTTCAGGCTTTGCTTTAATTGAATCCAAGTATATGTTTTGAATTCATTATTTTGCTGCATATACTTTTACAGGTACTGGATGATAAAAGTTACGAATATATCCAATATAATAATTTCTGTCGATATGATAACTCTCGACAGATTTTGTTAACTCATTCCTTATGGTTAGAGGAATATAATAATTTTCTAACTGGTTTGTGTATTTGTTTTTTAAATCCACAAGTAAGTGGGAAACTTCTGTAAAGCTAGTCTTGTCTCCTTCCATAAGTTTCAAAGAATCATAAAATATTGATGCTTGCACGTGAATAAATTTCAACCACAGTTCTGGACATTCATTACACAAAAATTGGTGTAGCACAGCTGAGCATTTATCTTGTGATAATAAATATGATTTCAATGGTAAATACATTTGTAAGATTCTTTCAATTGCAGGCGAAAGAGCTAGCCATCTTGTTTTATTGTACCCCAACATTCTTTTGTATCGCATGACAATCACATGTTACCAGAACCTGTAGTATGATGGACTATGTTCAGTTGTGGTACTAATTTAAAAAGATATATCGCGGGTTTTTTTTCGCAATATTGGTAGCAATGGTTTGTGCGCCATCTAATTTACGTAATTTACAACTTAGTTTAACAGTGGTTGTCGTGCGGGTTCTGGCACTAGGAGATTAAAGAGGAATTTTGACCCGAAAAGTGAGTTTTATTTACTTTATTTTATTATGAATAACTTGCTTCCCTTGTTAAAAAGTGTACTAACTTTTCTTGTTTATGTATAACAACTTATTTCACCCCGCAATTCAGCGTTACACTGTTTTCAATTCTTAAATTATCGAAATAAGTAGCTAGTTTGAAATAATACTGGGTGATGTAATTTGGACCTAAAAAATCAGTTGAACCTTGCTTAGGTCCATGGTATAACTCATTGAATCGTGGCCTGTACGTATCTTGGTATATTTAACTATTTTCAAGTGATGCCCTAATAACATCTAAAATGTTTTGATAGATTTTTATGGACGTAGGATATAATAGGTATACGCAAAAACGCATTTGCAAAGTCCAATGATAGTAAATATCCTGAAAGTTGGGACCCAGATGGAATGATGGGTGACTATTGGATGAGGTTATTTAGAAAGATCTTTATAAACGTAATTTCTATTAGGAAACCGGAGTCAACTAGCTTAGTTCGTTCTACAGCTTTTAATAAGCACAATATAAGACTGACATTTGAAGAGAGAAAAAGCTTTAGGAAAGCGTGCTCACATTAAGGAAGCCCAAATATCGAATTGTGAAGAAACTGGTATTTCCACAGTGCACATACACCCAAAAGTTTTAACTCCTTTGAGATTAAAGGAAGTTGGAGCCATGATAAGTGGAGAAAGGGGATCCGATGTCGCCACGATTGCGCCATTAATGCTGGTGAAGGCTTCATTCCTCCAATACTTATATTTCCCAGGATCTATTATAAAGATTATATGCTCATCGGAGCACTAACTGGGATAACTGGTTGTACAAACCATTCTGGCAGGTCTAATGAGGAATTATTTTTGAAAATATTTGGTCATGTTTTTGAACATGTAAGACCTTTAAAGGAATCTCCGTGAATTCTTCTCATGGACAACCACGAATCTCACATTTCTGTGAAATTGATCCAGTTCCAATGGCTCATACAAGCCATTAATTCCAACCATTGGAGATTACAGTGTTTGGTCCATTTAAGACTCACTACAATACTGCAATGAATGAGCATATGTTAACACCTGGTATTGCTGGCGAGTCAGTTACAATATGTGACATTGCAAAACTAGTGCGAAAAGTATTTCCATTGACTTTTAATCCCTTCAATATAATGCAAGGTTTCAAAGTTACTGGACTCTACCTCTTGAATGAGAATGTGTTTCAAGATCTTGAATTTGCTCCATCAAATGAAACTGATTGTCTTCAAAAGAAGATTTTGTCCGTTAATCCTCGCCAGACGCTTCCAATGATCGAATTTCGATGCCTAATTGTCTAGTTTCGATTCCTTGTTCTAGCTTTCTACAATGTATCAGTTAATCAAGGAAAATCAAGGTTGTTGATACTTTACACAAAGTAGTTGTAAAAACGAACAATTTTCAAAGATAGTTCCGAGGATACACGTTCTTCAGAAGAATCTTGGTTTTCAGTGCAAGACTCACCAAAGGACCACTTGACTTTTCTGAAGATGAGGTTAGTGTTTGTGATGTCCCTAACAAAAACTGTTACGAAGTTCCTTCCATATCAAAAGATTTTCTTTCTTCTTGTGGCCCGGGAGATTTCTTTATTTTTATGTACGAAGGGTAATATTTTCCCGGAGAAATAATAATCGTAAGCGTTTTCATAAGGTCTATGAAAAAATCCCGAAAGAGCTCGAAGTGACCGGAAAAAGCAGATGAAGTACTATATTCTTCCAAAAATGTAAAAAAAATCAATCCACTATCGAAATGCCACTCATGAAGAGATTTATTCTAAAAAAAACAGATGAAAAATATTGGAAATGCTGGGGGGTGGGGGGAAATAGACAGAAAAGGCAAAATAAATATAAAATTCAAAATATTTTTATTACGTATTTGGTATAGTGATTAAATATTATTTAGAATTAACAATGTCAATTAAGTTAATAATAATAATTTAATACCGAGACTTCAGTTATTGCAAAGACAGGATATCCTGAATGATACCCGATACGACAGTTGCGAATAAAAATTAAGTCAGTAATAATTAACATAAGATTTATTAGACTGTTGATTCACAAATTACTTGTTAGTGTGAAGACTGATTTATTAAACTAGATTATTTTCAAAACGAGTAAATCGGGAAAGAAGAAGCAACAGAATCTAAAACGAAATACCTTAGGCTTAAAATCGAAAAATTAACATAAGCTAATGTGATATGGTTAAGCTTAACATAATGTTCCAAAGAATGTTAATGCTGTTTGATTTGTTTTATTAGTAAGATTTGCAATATAAACACTGTTTTCCTAGAAATTTAACAGTGGGTCCATGGAATAGTATAAGTAGGTTCACGGTACAACGGGGGTGTTGTACGTTGGTCCTGATGCATTTTTTTTCCAAAAGGCTTTATGTCGTATGTTTTTATTTTCTACTCTCGTTTAAATATAGTACTTGTGTACATCGATAACCCTAAAAATATATGGAATACGTCTATTACATAACACAGTTGTCGATTTTGAAATAAATATTAAAAAAAAAAATGTGTGGCCAAGGTACAACGGGTTTCCGCGAATAAATGATAACTGAGTGAAACATAGCTTTTTTAGCTTTCATGAAACTCTTTAATATAACGTCATTATATTGGAAAACATTAAAGCTATCATAACGCGTTATTCTGCCATATTCAATATTTTTGACATGATTTTAGAAATAAGAGCTAACAAGGAAATGTTGACTAACATTTTTCCGAATTTCTCCATTATATATCTACATACGCACCCGTATATGTAGGCACGTGATAGAAAGTTTAGGAGCAATAAAGACTCCAAAAGTTAATGTAATGAAATTCGAGAAATTAGTTATACAGGAAAACTTATTGTGCCCAACAAAAAATATTATACTTTTTGAATTTTGATATAATTCACGAGGCTTGTATTTCACTTAGATGAGGAGACGAAACAGAATGTTGGCAAGAATAAAAATGTAACTGTTTTAATAATTAGTCACCCTTTACTTAAATATTTTTGAACCACATTAAAAGTGATTGCTGAAAAGTGTTTATTGTTTAACGAATTTAGAACAAGGACTTTAATTCATAGTATTAAATCGGTCTAAGAGATACGCAAGCGATATTTACAACAAGTCCTTTATGGTCTCCCCATCAGGACCATTCTCCAAATTTGTAAAAGTAAAGCTGTAAAAACAAAACAGTTGAAGTTGCATACTGCTTACTTATTTGTTCACAATATTCGTTGCTCCACGTATTTTTGGAGTGGCAATAGTAAACAAATGGGTTTGCCAACAAAGTTATGCATTTAATTACCAGCATGTAGGACAAGATTAATATTATACATGGTGAACCGAGATACGGCCATAGGCGTTAACTAGGATTTGTAGCTGGGAGTGTCTGATCCATCACGTCTTTATCGTATGTAATTTGAGTATATGTTTGATTTTTGATTTGAATACATTTATCTATCTATATTATTATATGAACATGGACAGAAATGTATCGGAAATGATTTTTTATAAGAACGTGGACAGAAATGAATCGATATCGACTATATAGGAACTTCTCAAACCAAACACATGCTTTTAAAATTGTTGTCTGTGTGCTCGAATATCATATAAAATAAATTATATTGATTTTAATAACATTTTGAACTATTTAAAAGTCCAAGGTTTAATTTGAAAACTGTTGGACGTTTTATTGTTTTTGTCTGTCTTCTAGAAGAAAAGTGGAAGTATATTTCGCATATACCTTCCATTTCATCTGCCACACGAATGAAGCCATGAGAAAAAGTAATATGATAGACAAAACAACAGAAGTTTTGGGACTTTTCTATTGCGCTTTTAAACATGAAGGCATCTATGAAATATCTACGGTATTCTTAAACAAATTTTAAATTGGAAAAGCGAATTTTCAATATTTTTTATTGCTTGATTAGAAAATTGCTCTTGGTGTATAGTCTAACGCAAACAATTTATTATGTGATGCATAGCTGAGAAGCAAAAATTCTTGTTGATTTCTTCTTTAACATTTTGTAAATTAACTTTTTACGTTGGTTTTTTTTTTAATTTCCTATAATCGATGCTTCGACCTCTAATGAATCAGTATAGTAACGGTAAATAAGAAAATATTTTTTTTTAATTTGTGAGGAATTTCCATAGCTAGGAAATAAATATTAATTAACTTGAAAATAAGCAAATATTAATATTATTCTTTTACTAAGAGTCGCTTCATTTACGAAGTCGTGCAGCCTATTTGGTTCTAGCTGTATTTTTTCCAAATCCACTTTGGTCCAAGTTTCATGTTATGCTTTTGTTAAATTAGTGTAGACCGAAGCGAATCGGTCGCAAGGCGAATCGGATCAAATTAAGAAATCTGCTGATATTTGAAATATCGCATTCACCTGTGTAGTGCAGGAATGGCTGTCCAGGACTGGTTCCATTGTTGTATGAAAAGAAATAAGAGATTAACTATTCGGAATCCGGAAGGTTTGACAAGAGAAAGGGTTGATGGTATAAATAAGGAAAAAGTGGCAGAGTTCTTTAAGACTTTGGAAACATTGATAGATAACAACAATTTAAGAGGAAGATCCAAATGTGTGTGCAATGTGGACGAAACAGGCATATCTCTTAATAATCACCCACCCAACATTATAGCCCAAAAAGGTGCAAAAGACGTTGTCGACGTGACAAGTGTTGAACGAGGTGAAAATGTAACCATCCTTGCCTGTATGAATGCAGCAGGATACTACATACTTCAGTTTATATGTTTAAAGGGCTGCGTAGACGAGGCGATTTTACAGCGAAGGGATGGGTAACCGAAGAGGCTTTTAAATTGTGGTTGCAACATGTTAATCAGTACCGCACCAAAGGAAAAGTAATTCTTATTTTAAATGGTCACGGGTCTCACACAAGCTATTCAGTGGTAGACTTGTGTGACTCTTTCAAAATAGAGTTTGTTCTTTTTCCTTTACACACATCACATGCCATGCAAACGCTCGTTGTATCGTTTTTTCAACTACTCAAATCCCACTATCACCAACAAGCTAAAATACGGTAACATTTACATTCAAATTAAGGAATCACTAAAGTTGTTTTCCGAGGACTTTTCAAACAGGCTTGGAACAGGCTGCCACTGTTAGGAATGCTACAAAAGGTTTCGAAAATACTGCTTTCGAAAAAACGTCAATGCTATACCTGACTACAAGTTTATTTGTGATCACGAATCGGATATTGTGGAATCGCAAATCTAATCCATAAGTACACAACGGGTGCAGCCACAAGTCCAATCTTCAAGCGCAGAACAAGCACAAGTCACAAATACACAACCTGTTGATGATGCAGTGCCATTACAAGTTCACAACAGTCTGACAAAGCCCAGTCCACTAGTGTAAAAATTAAAATGACAATATGTGTTCACTATTTGTTTCGTAACTATTTTTGTTTATTTTGTATTATTCAAATTACTTTAAGAGAACAATATCATACATTAGTATTATTACAGTATTCATTAGGATTTTATTTATAGATCAAGCCAGCTAACTAAAATGGCCGTGTATAATGATTTTATTTTCCATATGCGGTTTTATGGAGGTATCAATAATTCGTGACGTTAGTGTCTAATATTCTTTTGCCTTTTGAAGTGCACATGAAGTGTAATTGGTCTAATTGGTTTTCCTGTAGATTAAAACATGGCATTCAAGAGTCCAGTAAAGATAAATATGGCATTCAAGAGTCCAGTAATTTAAGATTCCAGTAATTTAAGATTCCAATAGATAAATATGGCAGTAATTTAAGATTCCAGTAGATAAATATGGCATTCAAGAGTCCAGTAAAGATAAATATGGCATTCAAGAGTCCAGTAATTTTAAGGGCAACCTATTGTAAGCTAACATGTCCTAGAATATAACTATGTTCTTTTAATGAATAAATGAAAATGATTTGTATAAATGAAAATGATGAAAAATATTTTTGTGACAAATTATCTCAATACAGCGACATTGTACGGGCGACAAATACGATATTTGTTGCTTTCATTCGTGAATACTGCCTTAAAGCCACTTCTCAAAAAAAAAATACGGCATCACGTATTGAATGTCAGAAAATATCATTATATTTTAATAATTAGCCCACAAGATATTTGGATATCTCTTTTTTTTGTTCGTACGTACAGTGGAAAGAGTCTGGAATGTTTGAATTAATGATCTGCAAATGAAACAACGCGGCTAACGATTTATTATCTAACTACCTTTGTCCTCTTTAGAAAATATTATTAAGCTCATTTTAATATACGTATTATAAAAATTATAAAAGTAAACTTTTTTAAGTAAGTGTAATTTGTATTGAAACGTGAAATTGCCGTATCTTATTTTTAGTTGGTTGGTTGCGATAAAACATATTTTATATGTTATGTCAGTGCCAATAGAACAGAATCCACCAGTAAAACTATATAGCAATTGTTTTAGTTACTTTTGTGTGATGCGTGAATAAATAAACAAGCTTGCACACATTTCAAAAACAATATTTTTGTTTTCTGTTACATTTGTTATGTTACTCTAAATATTTTTTTTCGTAAATATGTTCAATATATAGCCAGGCCAATTCTACAGTTTTATTATCCTAACTAATGTAATGTAAAGTATCTTTGTTTGTCTTTCTTTCGCATTGCAACGACGCAAGGGATTGATGTAATTTTTTACAAAAAATAACTGGAAGGTCCGGAAATAACATAGGATACTACTTATTACGGCAAAATGCTTGTTGGAAACTGAAAAAGTACACAAAGTGAATAAGGAAGCAGCGTGGCAACGGAGCAACGCGTCAACGCGATTTGACTCGTTACATACGTAATATAAAGGAGTAATAGAATCATTCAGTTTAATCCTTAATTTAGAGTCCTACTTATAGTATTATAAATGCAAACGTGTATTTATTTATCCTTTTTTGATGCCAGAGCTGAACGACTTATCGACGTGATTTTTTGTGCAGAGGTAATAGGTTATCGGGAAATGACATAGGCTATTATTTGTGCTGGGAAACCTCATTCCGACTAATATTATAATACTAATTTATATTATACATGAGAAAGTGTGTAAATTTGTCCTTCTTTCATGTCGCAACGGAGCTACCATCCACATGATTTTTTGCATAGAAGTAGTTGGCGGGCCGGCGAGTTACATAGGCTACTTTTAATTCGAGTCCTCCTTTCGTGTCACAATAGAGCGGCGAATCGACTTGGTTTTCTGGGAAATGAAATTGGTTACATTTAATCCGGTAAAAATACCCGTAGTAATATTATAATCCTAGTTAATGTTATAAATGCGTTTTTTTGCCCTTTCATGTCGCAACGGAGTAACGGATCGATATGATTTGCACAAAGATGCCGGCGGGCTGCGAAATGACGTAGGCTAGTTTCTTCCGGAGAAATCTCATCATAACTAATATTATATCCCTAATTAATAATTTAAATACAAAAATGGGTTTCTTTTTCCTTCTTTAATGCCGCAACGGAGCAACAGATGGGCGTGATTTTTTTATTAGAAATAGTCGAGGCGGGATTTGATATAGGTTAATTTTATTTAAGGAAATCTCATTCCGTCAGGAAAATTCTTATTTGAACCAAAAAAGTATACAAGGGGAATAAAGAAACAACGTCGTAACGGAGTCACGGATAGACGTGAGTTTTCAATCGCTACAAACGCAATATAAGGTAGCAACAGAATCACTTCCTTTAATGTTCAATTTAAAGGGAAATATTTTTATTTTCATTGTCATTTTTTATACAAAAGTTACGAAAAAAGGCTAAGTATTTAATTTTCTTTAATAGTGTTGGATGGCGCTGTATGTTTTAATTTCTCCCTATAAGTTTTTAACTATAACAAAGTGGGGGAAGCCGCGACTAAAAGTTAATATTTGTAGGTAAAACGGGTTTTGTAGATAAAACGGGTATTTTCTTTTAGAATATTTAAACAAATTTTGAATAAGTTAGTGTTATTCTAGAAAGTTACTTTGAAATTTTATTTAAAAAAACAGGACTGTGGCGTTTCATTCATTCGTATATAATCGCAATTCAAATCAAAACTGATAAATGAATGGACGAAGTAATTCAAATACTTCTTAAGAGTTTATTTACAAAAATATTTTACTTGAATCAGTAAGTGAACTGCGTTAAATAGTCGAATAAATGGAATGAAATCGAAGCTAATGATAATAATGTTTTTATAAGGATGAGATTTATAAATATTTTTGAATTTAACCTGTTGAAGTATGATCTTATAAGATTTTTGTTAAATATAAAACGTAAAGTAATAGATACTATGAAATAAAATATTTCACTTAGGTAACATTTTTCATGATGGCAAAGAATGATCAATTCAACTGTAATTATACCAATAGTGTAGCAGATATCGCGAATATTTTTATTCAGCGCGGCCACAACACGACCGACTTGGGACGCATCCAGCAATGAATAACGAGTGGGTAATACAAAATGCATGGGAGAAATTTTGTTGAATAAATATTCTTCTTTTTCTTTTTTGCTATTGCCTCATCTAAATTGTTTTATATACAAATTAAAGAAGAGATAATGAGCATTTTACTGCTTTTTTTCGCTTTCAAATTAAGGTATAATTGTTTAAAATGAATCCTCTAAATTCATTCCTCTTTTTGGCAAGGAATGAGTTGCAAAAAACAGATTTTCATGAAATAATTGTTTATTTTTTGGTGCCATACTGAGACGTAAATGTTTTTATCCTGAATAAGTCAATTAGTTTTTTTTAAATTTTTGCTACTGGTCTAGAGGGAGTAGTTTGGATACTGCCAAGATCTTTTTTGACCGGTTTACCTCGAAGAAGAGGCAGTGATAGTGTGTGGCAGCTTGTGAATGTATCGGTGATTCTGATGGATCAGTTCAGAGAGATCTAAAACTGAGATCTTCTTATCTAAATTGTTCTAATGAAGGAGTCGCAATATAAAAGTTCCTTTTTCCTATTTCTTATTCTGGTAAAAATTGAAATGTGAAATCTACCAACTAAGATCTTCTTAAGTAATACCTAGTCATCTTATAGAAGGTGATATTTTAGAAGGTAATAATTGGAAATTTTATTTTATTCTTTAATATTACATTTATGACAAAGTATTATTAATTTATTTTACTCGCCAATCTGACTACAGCGTTCTTTTTTAGTAAAAAAACAATTTGTTTTATCAACCAAACATCTCACCACAGCACGCATCACGTTAAAAATCTTATACAACGTCAACAAGAACTGCAATGAAATTATATCCATAATTTTTTTTTGAACAATAAGTTTGAAATTGTATTATGCTAATTAACGGCATTTTCTTTTGACGATATTATGGCCTCTGGTGACCTGGTCTGATGATATATTCGGCCCTATCCGCTATGACGAATATAGATTAGTCGGTCAAGAAATAAAATTAGGCTTTATTTTCTCGAGAGGAGGGGCAGTTGATGTTTTGGGGGAAGTTGTGAAAAAAGACGTGATACTTACATAGTTTTTAACTGTATAAATTAAGATTTATGTTAATTACACATTCAGTTGTTATAGAAGCTGTTAAAATGACTCGAGGTAAAACAACATCTTTCAAAAAGCATGCTTTTGCCTCATTTAATTAATGATTATTTATAGATTATATTTCATATTAATAAATATTTCTAAGTAAATCATTGTTCAATTAATAAATGCCAAATTTAATTTTTTTACATCATTCAAATTCCTTCGAAAATGATTTATTATTACCATAAATGTAATAAATAGAGATTTAATAATTACATTTATCAATGTTTATATATTTGAGTATATATTGCATGATATCCGGTTAGAATAAGTTGGAACAGAAATTTGACAAAGAATACTACAAGTTTATAAGGTTTTTTTTGGGAAAGTTATTGTCTAACATAGAAAATATTAATTACGATAGTGATAAATATAATAAGGAAACAAAACTAATCACACTGATTTCGTACAGAGGAAACTTTTGTTCGTTTGTTTGCTTTTAGGGATTTTGACATAGAAATAATTTATAGTATCCTGTAGACATGAAACTTTCACTAGTTTATAATTTATAGTGTTCATATGGGTATATAATATATCTTTAGAACGTGCTGGTAATGAGCAAAAACGATTTAAATGAAGGAATCGAAGTGTGCCGGGTGAATTTTTGTGTTGAATATTTGGACCATTATAGGTATATTACCAGGATAAATATTGTTTTGTACTTGACTAAAGCACAGAATGACTAACTAAATAGTTGCGAATACCATTAATAAAATCAACATAATTATTTATTGATTAAAAAACCTTTAAAACAAAATGCAGTCATGGTTCCTTTTTTGCTCCAGCAAGACCCGGACGCAGTCAGTTAATTTTATCTATTATCTATTTAAGAATAACCTTACTCTTTTTTTTATAGCGATATTATTTTAATTCAACTTTATAATCAAATTATTTCCAACAAAGAATATCAAATTTAACGCAAATGATTAAAATTTTACGGTCACTATTTTAGTTATCGCTTATTACGTTTGAATAGACACTACTAAAAAGGTGCAGGCTTCGACTGTAAAGTAACTTTACACGTCTAATGGTTTCTGAACACCTTTTATCGAATATATATCTATTTGACAACTTTTTTTTATGAAGAATTTCAATCAAAAGAGTTGTGGAATAGATATCTATTCGATAAAAAGTACTCAGAAACCGGCCATAAGCTATCCAAAAAAATTGTAGTATCCGAGAAAAATTATATTTTTGATAACGCATATTTTGGTCTAAACATATCTAATATTAGTTCAGGTAATATGTAATTGCCAGATAATAATACTGGTGCCTCTGTTCAACGTATTCTCAAAGCCAGCGGTAATTTTAAGTATATATTGTAATGTAAGTACAACTCATTAAAAATGTGAGAATTTCTTACTCATGTAAAATTTTAACATTAACCGTTACACAGCCAATCTGCAGGCAGCCTAACAATGGTTACATAATCTAATTAGGCAACGACCGTCGTCGAAACCTTAGAGTTGGTAATGAAGCGGCACTCAATAGTTACGAGAGTCGCTGCGAGATGGTTGACGGTAAGAAAATTTATTTACATTATCTTATTTTAAATAATTCCGTTTTTTCCGCTACGAAATTCATTTTATGTGTTTTCACTTTTAAACTTCCGTAAGGAAGAAACACTGTACGTCCTATACTTTGTATTTCTTCAGGATTTCCAAATTCTTAAGTCATGTCGTCTGGCTCGAGCATCGTATGATTATTTATATAATATTATTTACACGGAATGCCACGTTACTCACATATTATTGTCATCGTAGTTTTCTAGGAGGTTGCGTTACTGATACGTCATTGAATTTTAACAAGTTTGTTGCGAACCACGTCAGTCAGATATGTTACTAAAAGTTTCTACGTTTTAATACTAACTTTCAAAATATATGTAGCATTTACGAGAAAATTACGAAAAATAGAACCGACGGATAAACACGGACATATTTTTCCAGCGCTTGTTTGTGTGAATGTAATAAAAAAGTACATTATCTCGATTTGCTACTTAGAAAAACTGCACCGATTAACTATTAAAATTAAATTATCAAGGTCATGAAATTATTTAATTCTTGCAGGCATACTGAATTAAACAATATTAATTTTTAAAGTGGCGCCAAGTATAGTCTATGTCATAGTTGAAATCACATCATGGTGTTTGGACATGTATAATGGTTTCTATAAATGTCGTTCGTTCGCAGTTATTAATCCGGGAGTGGTAAAGACGGGAGCGTACAAGTATGAGGACTCGACGCGATACGTGGGCGAGTGGAACGCCAGGGGGCAAAAGCACGGGATGGGACATTTGATGCTGCCTGACGGGGCGCGCTACGACGGAGCTATGGTCAACGGGCTCTGCTCAGGTTTGGGTGTGATGTCCTTTCCCGATGGCGCCAAGTAAGTTTTCGATTTTTTTTTTATTTCAAATGGATATTCATCAGAAATCATCAAAATCATTATTTAAGGATAGTTAGAATCATTAGAAACTCGTGGCTTCGCTCGCATATTCGGTTTCAGGTGTAATAAACATTTCTTGTATCTCATCTCGCTCTTAAAATATGCGGAGTGTCTCTTTATTGAATGTTATTTAAAAGCTTTTTACGGTGATTAATTCTTCCGTAACAGTGTTCTTTATTCGTGATACTTAGCTAAATTGTCCATTGTATGTTTTGCATTTGAAATTGCCCAAAAGTTTTGTATAACATAAATGAATTAATAATTATTTTCTGGTCGAATAATTTTCTCTTTTCATTACTATAATATAAATAGAGTATAGTAACTATAGTATGGTCACTATCTATCAGCTCTGGGACACCGTTCCGAGTATACTCTAGAGGCAGAATATTTAAAGGTTTGAATTTTGAAGGTATTTCATCAAACTTTACTTCTTAGTTGATAATTAAATTTTATAGTGAAAGAAAATCGACTTAAAAAACGAATGAAAAAATATTTTCAGTTTATTTTATTTAGTTATTATTAAAACAATCTTCTTTGTAAGGGATAAATATCTAAACGTTTATTAAGAAAGTTATTTATATGTTCTTGTAATTCTATTCAAATTCCGGCAATTTGAGAAGGTTTATTGGCGCGGAAGGAAGATTTTGGGCTTTGAGGTAAAGCAAGCGGCAACCGCACGTCGTTCACGCAAGACGCCTCGTTGCGTGGGCTGTTAATGTGGAATCGATTGTGCGGTTGTTTCCTAATTTGCTAAATAAATTTATGGTCCGTGTCATAAAAGTATTTTCAATTTCTCCTGTTAGTAGTGTAGTCTAGTTGCTTGGGGGAATGTCCCTGTTCACTTGAATAATTTTATTTAATTTGAAATTTATTGTAATTCATTAATTGGCACACCGACACACGAAATAAGAACTCTAAAATTTACTAAATTTGTAATATAGTAGTTTAGTTGTTTGTTTTTTTTACATATTTTTGATATACTTCAAATTTAAAAAACTCTTATAAAAATATAGAAAGAAATAAGTAAGTTCATACATGTGAGTAATTTTCGTAATAAAGTTACAACTTTTTAAACTTTGTAAAGAAGTTTATTTTATTAATGATTGCTGTTTAGAATAAACTTAAAATTATTTGTCCTATTTTTTCGCTTTTTTTAAAATCGTTTTTTATATAAATTTTCTGTAACATCAGTGCAATACTAAGTTTAAGGCTTTAATACTTAGTAATGTATTAGGCACTTAGCACCTATTATATCTTTTAATACATTTTTTGTCATTAACGCATTAAGCGTTAGTTAGTTTAGCGTTGCGCTGCTAGCTTTAAGAAATATCTGAAAAAGATATTTACTAAGGAGAAAGTCTATTTAGGTGTCTTAAAATGTACTCTGTGTTGCAGAATCATTTCAAGAAACCTTTGAGATGAATTTTATTTATTATACATGAGAAAATATTCTTATGCTCGTACCAATATTATATTTCTTATGGAGCGTCATTGTCGATTCAGTTTAATTCAAGATTAATTAAATAAAGAATTAACTGTGAAGAGACTACAATGGCTCAATAAACGAATAGATAAATAGTATACACCGACGGCTCAGCAGTGAGTCAGCAGAGTAACGAGAACTTCGATTTAGTTTAGTTCATCTACATCTGAGCAGTAAATCTGTTAAGCAACGCCAAGATCGATTAGATCTAAGATTCCAATGAGTGCGAAGACCAACGAGAATATCGACTGAATGCTTAAAAAGCATGCTTTAATAAAGATATTACTTGACTGTGTTCTTAAAGATCAAATTTCTTAAGAATATGAGTGAACATAATCGCCATATTAGAGAAAATGATAAAATAAAAAATACTATGTCTAGACGTATATGACAAGTATCTAAGAGTTAATGTAGTTCAAGCAAAAGTAATTTTCAAAAAGCTGCGAATCAATTTGTTGACAAGTCATACAACGTTTCTACACATTTCATATACTAGAGAGGAACTAATTTATCAATTTGTAATTTATTTACGTTTTTCAAGATAGTCTCAGTGGCAATCTACACATAGCTTCATTTGATGGACCCCACCGAGACAAGTAATCGGCCCTCTCTTCCTTGTACGTCTCTTCCACGACCTTTTCGAAGGAAGTCACCGCTTCTTCGACGCCCGTAAATCGTAGGGCAGAGTGATATCACCTGATCAGGATTTTGTTCAAATCAGCGTAGGGACTCTATTCAAAGAAAAAATTAGAAAAGAGTTATTCTTAAATCAGTTGTTTATTTATTTGTCCACATATTAGGATCAAAAAACTTTGGCAAATCCTTTGTTTATTATACTAAATTTACTTTATAATGAAAAAAGGCATATGGCACAATAGATTCTACAGGCCGGGTCTATTGAACCACCAAAAGGGGTCACTTAAGCCATAAGGTTACACAAACCTTTACACATTAAAATATATGAAATATAGAAATAAAAACATAACAAAATTTCTGAGATTCCTCGTAGAAACAAAAACAAACTTAAGTAAAGTTCTAATTAAAAAAAGTAACTTAATAGACTAAACTATACTTAATAGACTAAACTGACTAAACTATAGTCACTGTCACAGTTCATGCAAACATAAACTGCACCGGCACTAGAAGTTCATTTAAAGTGAGCCCATTCTCGGTCACTAGCGCACTCTACCCACTCTTCTGCTGGGAGACTGTCTGAATAGGACTCGGCGCACACTAGACAAAAATAATCACCTCTTCAGTGTCTGACGGAAGTTGTGTTTTCTTTACATTTCTTTTCTTAATGTTCTTATTGACTTTTCATTAATTTTCCTATCAGAGTGATTCATCAAATTCTGAAGAACTTTTAAAAATTGCTTTCTTTTATATAGGAGTTTTCTATCGTCTCGGTAGTTTTAGTTTTTCTTTTACATTATTCTAAAGCAAGTGCATCTTTCTCGGGAATGTCTGCCAAAACAGCACAACTTCTCTTTTCCCCTCGTCTTTGTTGCTTTCTGGACCCTGTTTTGGTAATGGTTTCATAAACTCTGGTGAAAATGGAATATAGTCTCTAGATATAGATGGCATTTCAAAATTTGGTTCTTGACTTTTTTATAATTTGACGGCTCTAGAGTAGTTGACGCAGTAACGGGCGATGACAAAATCGCAGATGTTTCAATCTCCATCTCAACACTTGGTAAAAGTGCTCTTATTTCAGGTCCGGGAGATTGAAGCTCAGCATTTGTCTCATTTGTCTCTGCTGTTGGGAGTTCTTGTGTATGAGATTGTGACTCTGGACGGTCTGTCATATAAGATGGCTTAAAGTCTTCTTCAGAGAAAGTGTTGCCAAAAGGATAAATATTTTTTAAAACCACTAGAAACTTTTTTACCACTACCACTAGAACCTTTAAAATTTCTTAAAACCACTCATTATATTTGTCGAGGTAATAGCCAATGGAAGAGCTGTTGCTACTAATTTTTTATGAAATCTTTACTGATATTGGCATGTTCCGTTTTTCTTTTGTAAGTTCGCATCCTAAAATGAAAAGAAAATTAATGTAGAAATATTCAAACGTAGCGTGACTAAATACCTGGCATTAAAATTTTGCCAGCAATAATTTGGCACAATATTTAACCACATTATATATAATATAACATAAACAGTGCACCCAAGCATCATAATAAAAATTACCAGTCACTTGAACATTACTCACTCGACCCCGATTGTTTTGACTCGAATGACTCCTTCCCCGAATTACTGTTATTATGTTAAATAACTTGAAAATAGTTTATTTTTGAAACTAATGCCATTCACAGTAATAATGTTGAAAGCAAAATACGCTTACTTGATGGCCGTATGATGATATTCGTAATTTTTATGCAAAATTCAGTGGAGCGATGTTTTTTACTTTTGACGCCAACTTTGCAACATCATGCACTCACAACTAGAACTAACGCCGGTCGGTTACTAAAGCAACGGTGGCTTGGTTTTAATCACCCCTTCACTTGTCTAATGCCGCCGCTTGTATTTATCACAGCGTGTCTGTGTATAGGTGTATAGGTGGCACACTGGAGCCCGCGGCTCAACAGACCCTGTTCTGCCCTATTCTTGACAGTTTTCTTTTATTCCCGGGAATAAATAAAAATCACATGGTGCGAGGTCGGGGCTGTATGGTGGGTGATCCATAATTTCCACATCTAACGTAGTCAAATATTCAATCATTCACCTAGTTGAGTTTGTAGAGGCGTTTCGTGATGGAGGAGGATTCCCCTGCATGGATGTTGCTCTCGAACTTGTTCCAAAATAACAGCCAAACATTTGTTAATTTACCAACAATTTGCGGTAACTGTTATTTTATTTTTAAGAACAAACCTTGGATAATGACTCCTCCGTCCGAAGAAAGAGGCGATTATTTTTTCCGGCACTTCTTCCTTATTTCAGCTTTGTACGCTACTCTTCAGAAGCAAAACATAATTAATGGGCCGACTGCCTCTTAGTTTTATATTCTTAAACAATACGTCCAGAATTCGTCACTAGCGACGAAAACTAAAACTAAATCCATTTACCATATACCATTTAAGCGATTTCCGCTAAATTTATCTAACATTTCACGGCACCAATTAATGCGACGGTATTTTTGAGCTTCTGTCAAATTATAGAGTATCTATCAACTTAGTCCGAAGCGTCTGGAGCCTAAATATTTATGTAGAATTTTTTTATTTGGCTCATACCGACGGTTAAATTAGCTCGAATCTGTCAATAGGTTATTCTCATATTAGTGGTTATTATGAGCTGTACAATATTGAAGTTATCTTCATTTGCCACTGTTGGACGACGTTCCTCATGCAGTTTATCATAGAGATTGACCCAATCACGCCTAAACTCGTTAAATTAGTTGTAAACAATAACGGGAGGGGGAGGGGGGCGTCATCTTATATTTCCAACCAAAGTTGATCGTAATTTTGTTGTCGATTAAGGTCACCTTAGAAACGATTAAGGTCACCTTAGCCTTGTCACTCAAATTTTATATATCGCAAAAAGGGTTACGACACAAAAATAATCATAAAAATTTGATTATGAGTTTCGGGGAAATTGGTATATGCACAGAAAAAAATGTTTTACTTCGCATTTTTATGCTGAACATGCAGAAAGGAAAAATTTAACCCTTACAAAATTGTATTTTTCTGCCTTAAATTGGTAAATTTGAATAACTTGGAAATTAGATTTTTCGGAGCAATACATCTCTTTTAAAATCATAACATAAAATTTGTGTAAGAAGGCTACATTTTGCTTAAATTAGTGTGTAATAAAATACTGTTACATTAAAACCGTTAAATTAGAGTTATACTGTTACAATGCTTTTAATTGAAACGGAAACAATAACATCTTACCAAAGTGGTGGTAATTTCTTCGGCTTATTTCATTTGTCTTATACGATTGTTTATTCATAATGTAGAATTTTAATGTATTTGTTTTAATAAACGAAGAGTCTTGCTAGCAAATATTTAATCGATTAGGTTTTATAGCGTGAGAATGCTTATAAATAAATATGTACCCAAACTATTGTGTTTCAGATACGAAGGGGAATTTATGCAAGGTTGGTTCCACGGGCACGGAGTATTTTGGAGGGCGGACGGAATGAAATTTGAGGGAGAATTTCGTGGAGGGCGTATTTGGGGCCTAGGTAAGGGTTATAAGTTATCTTAAGTTTTAATTAGAAAAGTATTTCGTTTCTTAGAAATGGCGACATTCGATTGAAATCGACCTTTATACGTTTTTTTTTCATTTTACGATGTGTGAGCGTCCTCAAAGAAGAAAATTTTCCGGTAAATATAAGAATGTTTGGTCTTCAAAAATTAGGTGGAACGTGGATTGTGGTTCATGATTTACGACAAACATTTTAATAGAGTTTAATGTAAAAATTGTAATTTATTATATAGGCACCCTCATAAAATACTAACATAGGGTTATGTTAATAATAAATAACGAATTATTCATTTCAAAGTAAGCGTTTTGAAATATTGTCTTATCATTGATACTATTATTATACAGTATCGTTCAAAGGGGTGATTTTGTGTAACGCATTCCATGTTTTTGGAAAATCGGGGACAGATCTAGGTCCGAGTAGAAGACAAAATAACTTTTTAAATTATTGTCTGTCTGTATGCCCGTTTTTTAAGCAGTGTGCGATAACTACAGATCGATTTTAATGGAAATTTAACTGGTGTTACAGTTAGGGATTCAGAGTAAAATATGCGCTACATTTTTATCTCATATATTTTCAAAGAGGCTTTTGTCTGTGTGTCTGTTTTCTTCTTTGTCTCTTGGTCTGTTCATTAGAACATCGTTCAAAAACAAATTTTATCAAATTTAATAATACTTTTATTGAGATAATGCTAGTGACATAGATCGAGAGTTGATACCATCTGTATCGATTTTCTAAGGGATTTAACATTTAATCATAGTGCTCGCGCAGAATGAAGGAGTGCGGGCCACACGTATGAATGACGTGTAGAAATTGTAAAACTATCACAGCTTAAAATTAAACTAAGTGTAAATTACATTTATCTAAAAAACTACGTCTATATTTAGTATTGATTATTATGTTTTATACGATATGCAGGTATCGTAAATTCGCGTATGAATCAAGTCACACTGTTAATTTTTTTCCTGAGTTGTAGTTAAATTGAATGAGAATAGTATTGCTTTGGTTTCTATTTAAGGTATTTTATTTATGTTTTTAAATATATTCGTTATGCTAAGCTGACGCTATATTAAAATATTTAGTTTATGATACAAGGATCTAGTTCCGAGGAGGTTAATTTAAATAAATATAACATTAGTGCTTTAAAAGTAATTTACAAAAGTTGAGGTAATTTGTCTCATGTTCAATACATTATAATTTTTACGTATTCGGGAACTCTATTTCTTTCGTCATAGTTCACGCGTGATGATATTTGGGGGCCATACTTTTTAGTTCGTTTTGTGGAGGTATAAAGTTAGTTTTATGTGGGTATAATGTATATACGTTTATAATCTGTTCTATTAGGTATAACGTGTCTGTTTGTTTTGTGGTATATTTGTTCTGTGCTATTTAATACAAGTTAAAAAGCCTTCAAAAATGTGAACATTTTAAAAATATAAGCTCGTGGGCCTATCTAAATAATAATACTGATCATCAGAATACCATTACTATATTGACGTTTTGGATAACATTGATAAATGTTACGGCTTTTATGTATATTGGAAATGAAGCGTTAAATCAAATTAGTAAGAGATAGAATTATATTCCATGATTTTAATGACGCTTTCCACAGAAAGTTATTAAAATGAATAAAAGTTGATCGTTAGAAGGCCCGCTTTATTAATAGTCAATAATTAACTGGTACGGTTCTCATAATTATCGATTATTTACTAATTGTGCTCGAGCTATACCACGAGTTATATTTGACTTGTTACGCCATAAATATCTTTTCAAAAAATTTGTAGGTACTTTCAAATTGAAGGGATGTTTTTAACAGTTAATAAAAACCACCGTGTGGTTGTCTGAACATGCATAGAATAGAGGGGCCGTAGTTATTTATATATTTAGAAATCGTTGATGCAAATTAACCGAAAAAATTTCAATTAAAAGCTCTTATCAATGCTAGAATTTAGTATTATTTCAGATTTCAAAGTACTGTGGTTAAAGAATAAAGGGAGGAGGGACGACGACATCACTTAAAAGCTTAATATTTTGAAAGCGCAGCTTAGAAATGAAAATTTTGTGGGCAAAAACTTAATTTCACTTTAAAAGCCTTTTTAATGACACCCCTCTAGAGAGAATACGCGAAAAAAATGACTTATTGTATATATGTGTATATGGGGAGATATTTTCTTAACGTTTTGGTGTATATTTATTGAGATTTCCATCTCAAGCATCTACTTGTAAAATTGTGTGTACCCAGATCTAAAAATACTGAATCCTGTGAAGCTGTGACTGACATAAGTGTCGACAAACGGACATGATGATGTTACAAGGGCGCCTTATTTCATCACGAAAATAAAAATGATAATCCATCAATAGATAAAATGTGTTATTAAAACTGCAGGTCTCGTAACGTTCAGCGACGGTAGCCACGGATTTCCACGCAACGAGGGCTTCTTCCAAGACTGCCGACTGGCGAGAAGACGGAGATGTCCGGAAATAGTTCAAAGAGCTCAGAAAGTGGCTTACATGGCCAGAGTTCAATGTCAGCAGTTGTGAATAAATATTGACTTGACAGATTAATGTTTCTTTTAAACCCTGTTCACAAATATTCTTGTTTTATTCAGCTTCGTTGTTGGATTCTAATAAATCGGAGAATTCCAATTTTTCTTTGTTTTATTATCGTTTTCTTACAGTGAAATTAAAATGCTAAGATTATACTGTCACATTGCGTTCATCCATTTGAGAAATACTACTTTTTGTTCTTCACGTAATTTTTTAAAACTAAATTGGGACATGCATTTCGGAAAATAGAAGAAAGATTTATAAATATTTTACTAAATTATCTTCATTGCAGTTTTTCGTGTAGATTAAAAAAAATATCACCCCGAAAAAAACCTTATTGTGTTAGAAGAACCTAACCAAAAATATTCAAAAATGCTTTGTTTCAATTGTAATTACATAATTTTAATTTCGCCATTTTGTTATTATATTAATTGTATATCATTTAATACTTGTGTGGTTTGAATAAGTTTATCGACATTTTATTGATAGAAATTGGCTTCGTTTTGTATAAGCCGTAGGTGATAAAGATGGTTTGTGTATATAGGCAAAATACACTATTTTCGCTGTTTATCGAGTAATAAGTTTGAGTTCGAAAAAAAAAAAATATTACTTACCTTTTCTTTCTTAAAAATCCCGCTTACTTTATAAATAGTTAGCTTGTTATCTTCATTACTGAACGAGGACTTTTCGGAAGGCACGTCAAAATGAACGATCTTTAGCCTTTCACAATAGTAAAAGAGAGACACTGCCAGCAGTCATCTTCGGGTCTTCGATTTAATGGTTCGACTGTAAGGGTTATCCTCCTAACGACCTGCGGATTTGGGCTATAACTTAAATTATCATTCAGTTAGCTTTCGGTTCCCTGAGCCTTTTTATGTTTAAAAACGTATATAGCTGTCCCATCGACAAGACTGGTATTCAGATGTGGTTTGATTTTATTTTGTCAAACTCTAATACCTCCAAATATCATACAGTCAATATCTCGAATTGCTTATTTATATCTTGATCGTGCCCTTCGACGATATTTGATATCTGTCGGTGGTTCAGTTTATTTCTTGTGTCTAGAAACAAAAATACGCCAGGTTGATAAGTACACGCAAAAGGTTTTTTCCCTTATGGTTATAACACAAAGAAAATTGTTCAAATTTAAAAAAAAAAAACTAAAATAATTCAGTAGCTAGAGCTTTAAGCCTTATGCTGTGTACTTGAAACTTGTGTCGTGTATTATTAGTCGAGAAAAGTGATTGTAGTTTTGTTTTGTTTTTTTTTCTCATTTTCATTCTCACTTCATATATCATTTTTTGCAAGCATTGACAATCTATTTTTGAAATTGTAATGCCAGGTCGCATGAGACTGTAATAAATACATAACATCGCCAAAGAACCACTGTGAGTTTCTTCTGGCTGATTTCTATTACAGGCACTGCTTGCATTCCTTTCTGGTGTTCCTTATAATTTTTCTTTTATTTTTAAATTGTTTTGCAAAATGTATTTTATGTTTTTGTCACTAGTATTAAACTTTGCCAGTTCGATTGTAGTTTGAAAGGAATCCGCTTTTACTATCGCCTTCAATTCATTATAATCTACCCAAGACTCCGTGCACCTACATAATTCGTTTTGTAGATCGAACTTTTTAGGACGGAAGTAAGTAAACCTAATTGTAAATTATTGTACATTCGTAGATCTTGCCAATGACATGTAACATTAATGACTTTACTTTCATGACGGAACTCATCTTAAAAAATAACGTGAATTTCGAACTCATCCATAATAACAAACGAGACGAAATGTAGACATAAACAAAACGCAGGATGTAAGTGGATGGCTTATTTAAAAAAAAATGGAATGTTATGGCTTTAAAGCGAAACTTGTTTGAATTTAGAATTATTTTCTAAACCGAAAATAAACATGAACTAACCATTTTGGGATCGGCAATTTCATAAATACACATTCTAAAAAAAATGAGTTAAATTTTTACAAAAAATAGACACATAATAACAATATTTATTAAATATAATATTAAAACTATATTCACAATTATGGTAACGCTAGATTTAACAATATTTGTCCTGCATACGGTAAACAATGTTTTTATCCATTCAATCAGTAACCATTCCCCAGTTAAACATTTTATTAACTTATTTTGAACAAGTTGTTTTAGTACGAGCTTTTAAATATTTCGTATTTTATTAACTGAATATACCGATGCAATTATTTATATGTTCTCCTGTATTAAATATCTCTTTGAGAAAATACGATTATTTTTTTTAAAAGAGGTATAGATTCAGATGATTGATGATGGTCTTAAATACATACATTATTTATAATGATGGCATGCGACATACTATTAGGTACATAGGTAGGGTTGTAATATATATTAATAAATAAGGTTTGTACTGAACTATTTTTTTCCCAAAAAACAACCTATGTATATCCAGCAATTAGCCTACAGAGGCTGCTTTGAGCCTTCGGGGCTCGTTATTATTACATTTCTTATTATTGTTCTGCATACTCTTACAACTATACAACCAATTTATAAAACAAATAAAGTTAAATTAAGGCCAGAATAAAAAATTGTCCATATTTAATTGGCTTTTAATTTATGTGAAACATAATCAGTCTCATCTTGATCAGCGTCGAGGCACTGTCCGTATCTGACTTCCATACATTTCCCGCCCTGAAAAATAAAAAAAATATTACACTTTTATTAAAGAGCAAAACGACAGTATACTGTATTTCATGATACGTTTCTGTGTTAATTCTGGCTGCTTAATGGTGTAGTGTTCTCTGTATTTTTATAATAGTAAATTGTAATTACGTTTTTAATCATTCCGTTTAGAATTAAAATAAAAATATAAAAAATATAATTTATCGAGCATGGCGTCCGAATAGCGCGTAATTGTTTGGTTAAGCAGTATATTTGGCCGATTGATGCGTAAAAAAATAAATGGAAAATCTAAATGTTTAACATAAATTAAAGTTATTGAGTTAAATAACTAAAATATTTGAAATGTTAGAGTTAAGAATTAAAATAGAGGCTATTATCATGATATAAATAATAAGAGTAATAGAGCAGGCCTCTTTGTATCCCTGTCATAAAGGGAATAATACAGCGGAGTGACGCTTAGCGAAGATGACTTTGTTTGTATTAAAATAAACACTGTCAACGCTGTTGGTACCAATATTTTTGGGCATTAATGCTTTTCAATTGTGACAATATTTAAATATTAATACTATATTATAATGTATTTGTAACTACTCATCGACTATATTAAATTGCGGTGAGATAGTTTGATTTATGCGGCATCGCATCTAGTAAGATAATATAAAATGGAAGACAAAATATGAAGTATCGATTATGCAGCAAAGAAATAGCAAAACTCAATATCTTTAAAGCGATCTTTCTTCTCGTCCGTCATTGTCCATGAAAAATATAAGCTGTTAACAAGTGAGATTTTACCTTTGCCAAGTAGGCTTTCATGTAGAAGTTTCCAAAGAGTACTATGAATGAAATCATGTATCCAATGAGAACGTAATGCATCCACAGCGGGAACTCGCAGCCTGTCCTTATGCCGTTAACACCCAGTACGAGCGCGCAGGTGAATTGAATCTGGTTAACGGATTAAAGTTTTAACATTAGAGAGGAGGCTACCGTACACTCGTCCATGTTGTTAAATAATCTTAACAAAAGCTTCATAAGTAGTGTATATTACATACTATACGTATGTAGACATACGTATAGTATGTAATATACATATGTATGTGTGTGTATAAATAAAGTAACGGTATAAGGCGGGACTAAGGAAGGGTAAAAGTATGAAACTAAACTTTAGGCCACTCTTTTAACCCTCGAGTGTCCCTGACCCATATTTGGGTCGCCAGCAACTAGCACTGCTGAAAATTTGTCAGATTAAAATGAAATAAAAATATAGACAATTATATATCATAAGAAAGATAATGAAATGGCGAATTTAATGGTAATATATTTATATGTAGCTTACAGTTGTTTTTGCCGTTGAGGTTTTTTGATATTACGTGTTCTTTTTTAAATTTTGTTTTTGTGATTATGGAATTAATGTAAGTGCAAATTTATTATTTCACGCACAGTTCTTATTGTTGTAATATATATCTTGTATTTATTGGTACATTTTTTAAAATACAATGTTTTTTTTATTTATGACAAATATTAGTAACATTATTGAATTGTGCATATTTGAATAAAATAATTTATTATGAGGATAGGTAAAGCTATTTAATTTTTATTCTCTATTTTTTTATATACTTAATCGACGTATGCAAAATTTTGCCTCCATTTCCCATGGAATTTTACCCATTTTAAATTTGTTGTTTTGATTACTTTTCTATGCAATGTATTGTTTTTTAACTTTTGAAAAGTTCGTTTTATATTATTTTATAGTAGCATATAAGGTTTTGTATATTTACATTCATAAATAAGCAAAACTCGTAGTTTCAAATTCTTTATTTTTTCCACTTTTTAACCAACTTCAAAAAAAGTGATGTTCAGCAAGCTTTGCTGAATGAACTGATTTCGATGATTCATTTTCTCTTTGTAAGTAGGTACTATAGAGGTGGTCCCATATAAATATGATGATGATGAAATCCAGAAATGAACGATGGAACTATTTAACGAATGGCAGTGTATCAACTATGATTCAAGATATTTGCTATGGGTAGCAAAATAATTAGACCACTACAGGTCAGGATTTGGTGATAAGTTTTGGAGATGAACAATGGAACTCCTTAACGGATGTTACTTAATCAAACGTGATTAAAGATATTTGCTACTAGTAGTTGTTATTTTGCAAAGTGACTACACCGTCGACCAGGTGATGGTCTGATGATGAGTTCTGGAGATGTACAATGGAACTCCTTAACGGATGGTATAAAATTAAACGTGATTCAAGATATTTGCTACTGGTAGTTGTTACTTTGCAAAATAACTACACCGTCGACCATGTAAGAGTCTAATGATGTGTTCTAGAGATGAACAATGGAGTTCCTTATCGAATGGTATTAAATCTAACTTAATTCAATTTATTTTTTGATAGATTTTACTTTGCAAAATAATTGCACAATCGACCAGCTTCGGCTGTAATGATGAATAATGTAACTTCTTAACAGACGGTAGCAAATAAATTGTGATTAAATATATTTGTTACTGGTTAGTTACTTTGCAACCTCTGATATTGGATTTTGGATATGGAGACCAGAACTCCTCAAGTGGTAGTCGTTGCTTAGCAAAATTTGATATTCAATGTCAGATATGGAGAAAGGAACTACTCAACGGTTAACAGCTGACTACCGGCGGCCACTATTGTCGCTTAATTTCTGTGTGTTGTTAATATCCTTCATTTCTGTTTGTTGTTAATAACTTTAGACAAAGAGGAAATTGTTTGACGGAAGCTTTTACCAATGACTTTTAATAATTATACAATATTCTACGAAAGAGAATAATTAAATTTTAATTATAGTGTGATTATTAATATATTAATTACTAAATATATTATTAATTACTAAATATTCTTAAATAAAATATCTTTTAAAAAACCGACTTCAAACAAAGTAGTACTAAAAATTATAAAATAATTAACCCGAAATTGGTACCTATTCATTAGCTAAAAATAACTGTGTTACTTAATTTTGAAGTCGTTGCTAGCACCGCCGAAAATTAATCATATGTAAGATTTTATATTATAAATACGGTTTAGGTACGTTTTAGGTTCAACAGGTAGAACATTTAAAAGACGCTTGAAAGAGTGTGTTCTGTTTGGATATAAAATTTATTTAATTAAGGTCGCCAGCTAAGATTTTGTTTCACGAGTAAATCAAAATCTTTAAAAGTTAGCGTGAAACCTAATTACTTTAAAAAAAAATATGCTTGTAAAAAATTGATAGTTAATAATAAAAAATAGATAAAAAATAGACAGTTTTTTGCTCTCTTCAAAAGTTGATAATTTGGAGCAAGTGGTATTTGAACTTAATTGACGATTCATGCGAAATAATCTTGAATCTCGTACACAGAAAAATTGAATACTAAAACATGCTGTATATATTCTTGCAGCCTAAACTTACCAGTTGCAGAATCGTCAGGTATTTCTTCCACCACAGGAACTTGCTGACGGTTGGTCCGAACACCGACAACCCGTAGTAAGTGTACATGAGAACGTGGATAGCGCTGTTTACCATTGCGGGCAGGAACGCTGTAAGAATTATAAACGCCATTTAGTTTCAAATTATTAATTTCATCTTCATGACAATTTTTTTCTGTTTCATTTAAACTTACCGCCATTTGTTCAACGTTTTAGAATTGCGTTATGAGTTTATTAAAACTAATTATGAATTATATTCATGTAATTTTTTGTAAATATTAGATGTTCAAGAAAAAATGTGCGCACGGAAAGAAGAATTATTTTCATAGATAATTCAATACAATATATATTAGAAAATATGTCCGGTTTTGTCCACGGCTTCCGCCCGCGTGTATTAAGGAATTGGGGTTTATTTCTGACACAATGAAACTGTCGCAACACCTCTTCACAAATAACATTAAACGTTTTGCAATGTTTTTCAAAAACATGTTGGTTTTGGTTGTGAAATATATTAACTAGATTTCGTCTAGAGGAATCAAGCAAAAAATAGAAGAAAATTCTGAATATCCTTTCGGTATATCTAAATGCAAAATAATTCGCGTCTGTGGATAATATTTAATCGCCACTATTCATACTCCATTTTACTTGGCGTAATAAATGTATAAATAATTAAAACAGTTAGGTGAAGCAAACAATAAAAAGAATGAAATCCATTCAAAATAAATGGAGTGAATCTCTAGTTAGTGAACGTACTATTGATGGACTCACCAGACGTTGCTCATTGTAATGGTTACATAGGCACGCCATTTATAATACTTATCACGTACAAACATATGTTAAATATATATATATATATATATATATATATATATATATATATATATATATATATATATATATGGGTTGATTTTTATAACTTTTGACGATTGCGAGGAATTCCTACTTTATAATTGATTCTAAATCTTTAACGGCCATATTGCATCCAAAATAAACGACATTCAGCAAGTTGCACTTTTAAAAAGTAAAATAACGTATTTTACTTTTTTTAAAGGATTCTCTTAGAAAAACAAGATGTAGGTTACAGAAACAAAATCTATTCTTTGAAGAAGGTAGTTGTTAGAGACGATTCCTCTAATGGCATATAACGTCGAACAAAACAAAAAAAGCATTTGAGGTCGCATTTCCGTTTTCGGAAACGGAAGTCGGAAACTTTATTGTCGTATATTTTTTCAGACTACGAAAATAATAGTCAATTAGGGTGTACCTAGTGGCCCGGCTGTGTCACTTTACCTTCGGGTTTCACTTTTTCGTGAAAATGGTGGTGAATGTTTTTCCCATTCTTAATTTCAATTCGAGAATATAAGTTTAAAGGACCTAAGAAATATGTAAGGACTATATTAAAAGAACGTTTTCATATTCACTTACTCCTCTATCATTCCCGTTGTTGCTGCTCACCTGAACTTCATTTGCATTGAATGTATATTTTTTTGTGTCAATGATGTAAAAAGATATATACCAATTGAATCTATTATCGTCCTATGTATTAACGTGTAAATAAAAGAAGATGTTGCATACAATGTATTTTTTCGTCAGTACGATGGCTGTTACAGTTATAATTTACAAAATGTCTTACAGCTGTGGTACAATGTACAGACATGACGCAAATCATCATTAAAAACAATTTCTATTGCTTGCGGCAATTTGTCGTACGGAAGGAAAGTAAAAAACAGAAAGAAAGTAAGAAATAGAAAGAATTCGCTCGTTCGGCGTTTTAATGTGTTATTTGCATGCAAGAATATTCGTTTACATATTGATGTCAATGGGTTGTGAGCTTGAAATACCAACATCTGGCAAAAAAAACTAGTCTCGCGATGAAGAAAGTTATTTTTTGAATTAATTTACATCAAATTATCCTCAGAATTTTTCAGTTATAAATTGAAATATGTTTAAGGTGTTATTTTTTAGATTTTGAGTTTCTACCGTTTTTTGAGGTAGTAGAATACTGAGTTGTAGGAAAATAGGATCTCATATTTTCTAGGCGTTCCTTTCAAGATCATTTTGAAATCAGCTGCAGCCTCATTTGCTTTTGTAAAAGAAATACTTTGAGTTTATTTCTAATTATCGGAAGTAATTAAGAATTAAATAGTGAACAAGTATGAAAAATTAATTAATTCTAAGTTAGAAGTTAAACACTTCTAGAATCATTCGTTTTTAGTCGAATTAGAGCAATGTCATCGTGAAGGATAGCTCTATTGTGTTATTTCTTCAGGTTTACTTCAAAGCAAACAGCAAGTCAATATTGATTTTTTTGTTACGTAACGACACTTGTGTACACAATAGTGTTTTGAGCTTTGCTTAAATCGGAGAGTCCCATCTAGAATAAAACCTAATAATACTAGTATCCATACATAATCCACTTAAAGATAGACGTATTTTGATGTTTAATACTTCACAGAAGAACCATAAAAATCTCTTATTATCAAAAATTCTTTTTGAGCTCTATTTTATGCATGAACATGTTTATTCATGTATACATTGATGATAGGTCACCACTTAAATTAGCTTTAATCGGTTAATTATAAAATTTTACTGAAACGATTTTGTTCAGAAGTATTTTACCCGTTACTTCAAGTTTATTACTAAATAGTATGATATAGTTTGGGAAAAGAGACTTTGGAATATAAATAAAAACTGTCTCGTAATCGTTTCCAAAAAATTTAATTATATTAAAACTAATTACTTTGCCTTATACTATGAAGTCCATACATTATCTATGTTAAATTTACACCAGTATGTAATCACATGTGGTGTAAATATACAGGTGTAACTAAGAATGTGTCTATAATTTATATAGGCGATTGCGTATCAAATTGAGTATATTTGAAGCATGTTTTTCTTAAAAAATATAATTTTTTTCTTTGGAATTGCAACTGGGACATTTTTTTCAGAAAAGATTGAAAATTATCATATAGTTCCTTATCATTTTGTACTAAATTTTATCCATAGAATGATTTGTAGGAATGAATGACACGCTTTTTGTTCTACCGTCTATATATACGCACTAATTTTTTAATAAAATCTTGATGATGGGATTATTCATATGTACGAGTAAAACAAGAACTTACTTGAACCGCTTGGTACCCATTTGATGCCGATCCACCAGAAGGAGAACATGGTACTATGGTGATAGACATGCAAGAAAGTAAGCTGCTCGTCTTTCTTTCGCAGGATGAAGAAGAATGTGTCGCAGAACTCGAGTAGTTTAGAGAAGTAGTACCACCAAACTGCGTTTGCGATCTGAAATTGACTCGTTATTAAAGGTCTTGTTGAAAATGACGCCAGTTACGAAAGGTCTTTTGAAGTGGATCAGACGAAGAAAAGTTTTAACGATTATACCATCGAATCAGTTAATACGATTAACATGGCGCTGAGAAATTTTGGTTTCTTTGCATATGATGTGTTATGGTACTGCTACATGACGAGGATCTGCCATATAATTTGCTTATCTACCTTCATATGATTACTCTCCTATGATTATGGTGAGTATTTCACGATGATAGGAAGCCACAACGGTCTAATGAGTTCATATGTTGCGTAAATGTATATAATTTTAGATAATTTGAAGTTGCGTTTGAGATACCTAAACACTAATCAAAATGATTCGTGAAATAAAGGCAGCAATTATGTCAACAAATTTTAGAAAGAGTATAAAAGAAAATTGAATGGAATATTTTTTTGAAAATTTCTGACCACTTTTACACAATATTAGACATAAGACACTACCAAATTCAAAAAGAAATAATATCGATCAAAAAAATATTACTTTGGAAAAAGAGTCAACTTATTCTGAAAATTGATAAGACATAAACAATAACAAATGTTATGGAGGAATTTTTATTTATTGGTTTTTTGAAATTATCTAGTTCTATACCGTACTTTATATCAATCTTTGTAAATCTTCGCGGTATTAATTTATTAGCTTAGTAGTTTCTAATTTATCTCTAAGTTGATGAAAAATTTAATTAATGTGTATAGATGTAAAACTTACAATAAACATTTTTGGTTGCTTAGTACTTACAAGTGGTACATTAAAAATGAAAAAAATGGGCAACCATAAGTTAAAAAAATGGACACATTAAAAACCAATGATTGTATTTTTCTAACACGACTAGAAGATGTAAAAGGTAAAAACAATATTAATGTATTTATTGTATTATAATAAATCAGTAATACAATACTTCTTTTATTCTGATGATATTATACCAAAGTATTTTCCATTAAATGTTTAAAATATAAAAATATGCTTAGCACAATTATTTTTGTATATAACATATAATAATTCTTTATTATGTCCATTTTTTAATATAATTTTTAAGTTTTGTTTTCATATAAAATTTAAATATTACAAAGAGTTGCAAATATAATATTAATAATGTATATATATATATATATATATATATATATATATATATATATTGATTTTGTCGTGTCGCTTTCCTTATCCTTGGTCATACTATTCCTTCTCAAATATCCAACCTTCGTTAGTTACTACGAGTATATGTTCAGATTGTAATGCCTTACGATTCTGATAGCAGTTGCATATCTTGTTATATTTGAGATAACAAGCCTAATACTATTAATGATAAAGTAAGTTCTGGCAAAAGAAACAACACTTTACTTTTTATCTGCTCATTTCGACTCAGCATGTCTCTCAAGATTACGATATTATTCTCTAAATAATATTTATTATTCGACAAAGAATACATTACAACATCGATAGATACAATTTCAATAGGATTGCGTCATCACCTGTAATTCATCTGGGTCGTATCTTTGTCGACAAGGCTCACAGATATAACTATATCTTAGCCTGAACGACGCTGTGAGGAGCTGGATTGCTATATAGAAGTTGAGAGCGGCCATGGCGAGGTTGTAGGGTACGAGCAGCCACGTCAGTTTGAAAGCCCTTCGGTTCTTCATCAGCTTCGGTCCAGCCCACACGATACCCAGATAGAGTAATGTGTAAAATAGGGTTGGCATCGGAGAATCCACCAGGGGCCATCCTTTCGTTCTGTCGTCTTGAATGCAAATATATTTGATCGACTTTTAAAATTGTCTGTAATATTAGTGCTGTAATAATAGATTCAGAGAAGCTAGCTTATATAATATAAGTATTTAAAGATTTTTGTCGAAACGGAAATCGAATTAGAGAGACACTTTGGTTCGACTGTTGACCAGGTGAAAAATTTAAGTTTTTCTTTGGTTTTTCTGGAAAAAATATACTGTTACAAAAATTTCAGATATGCTAAATAAAAATATATAATAACTATTTTTTTTAAATAAACCATAAAGGTGTTTTTTAAACGGACGAAAAAATGGGACAAATACTTACATACGTACATAGTTACGTACGTATATATATGTTACGTGTAAAGTAATATATTAGAGAGGAAAAAATGGGTTTATGAGTGACATCAATTACGTAACGAAACTGATGACAATGTAACGAAACATTGCTGATTGGTGATGGAAAATAGGTTGCAGAGGGTTTAGTTAAAATATTGTTGCAATAAAACCCAATTTAGCTATAATTACAAAATTTTATTTTTACCCTAAACATATGTGGCTATAAAATTCTAATTTAGAGAACCTTCTCTTAATGCTCAATGAGTATTAGAATTCCGTAATGATTTATTAAAACGATATTGAGGTTTTATTTATTATTTTTAATTGTTAAGTTATATATGAGAGGTCTATTAAAACGATATTGTGGTTTTATTTATTATTTTTAATCGTTAAATTATATTCTTTCTAACCGTTTATTTGAAAAATATGGCAAACAATTCTGGCACTTATATTTATATTACGCGTAGGTATTCCGATATTCATTTGTTCTGTTCATTTGCAATATAATACCGACATGTGCAAACTTGACTCGATTGGTAAAGGCTTCGTAACTATATCCATCTAAAGTAAATGTCGTTGCTCTGTCAGTACGTTGAAAAAGTATTTAATATTATCGTTTTATATCACTTTCAAGACTATTTATAGGCAAAGCCGTTGATTAAAGTATTATCTATTGAACTGAACAAGACTGATCAAAGGAAAAACGAGATCATAATATTAATAGTTGTTACCTGCGACTTTTTCCGCTTAAAAATTGATTTATGACTGAAGTTGTTATTCTTTATGTATTTTGCGATATTATATTAAAATTGTGTAAAGGATGCAACAATTATGAGTTATTCTAACGATATGATTAATGCAATTTTGGCGCGGCGGATACTCTTAATAAGCGCAGACGTCTGTCAACGATCACCGTCCTAATTTGTGTGTGCCCGTTCGGGGAGGCTTAACTAGCATTGTGCACCCCTTCCTCCGCCTCTTCACTCCTCTAACACGGCCCAGACCACTTCTCTGTTCTGTGAGCCACCCACGTTTTCTAATAGTGTTGTTAGCATGTTGCCGAAGTAATTAGTAATGTGATACTTCGTAAGAAATACACATTAATAAGTTTTATTTATTTACTCTTTTTTATTGGGTTAATTACATATTTTTATATTCTACTTGACAATTATTTTTATTTGATGTCCATGTAAAGGGGTAACGAATAAAAGTATTCTGCCATGTTAGAGCATCGGCCATATTATGATAATGATAATATAATAATAACTTGACGGCAGAGGAAAGATATAGTTTATTAACCCTACATTTTTTTCTCTGATTTTAAGTTATATTTTTCCTAAATTTTATTAAAATATGTTGGATACTTTCGCTATGAAGATGTAAGAGATTAAGAATATTGAATTGTGTCGGGTAAAATATTTATTTTTTAAATTCTACTCGTAAATTTATTTTTTTGACATCCATATTAAGAAGAGTCTCGAATAAAAAGTAATCTGCCATCTTGGAGCATTTGCTATACTAAATTTATGATAATGTCATCCATTTTATGTCCTTTCCTCTCACCCAAATTTCATCAAACTCTGCCTCAGACATATACGCTTTCGCATTTGCAATACTGATGTGGATGGTTATCTATAATAAATATATAAATTATTTAATCCGGTTTTTGACCAGACAAACCAAAAAAAATGTTAATTTAATGATTTAAAAGTTAAAATGAAATTTTTATCCAGTACACTTAAGTTGTCTTCACTTAAACCGTTATTATTATTATATAGACATTCTAAAATTATATTACTATACGATAGTGTAACTTTCATATCAATCGAAATACTTTTTTGTATCAAACCCTAAAAACAACTAAATAAAACCTTCCCCTTTATGAACGTAGCAGTTTGGAACTAGCCTTCTTATGTAATTATAGCGAAATTCAATTTTATATAGTAAGATAATCAAGTTCAAACATAACTTTTTCTCACAATTAAATGAAACTACGCGATGTAGTATTATTTCTACTTTCTTTAAGTTCTTTACCACGACCTAGGTTTCGTTGTATTACAACATCTTCAGGTGGGCTATTAGCACAGATTCTTACTAATAGTCCAGATCCAGATTTTTGCTAATAGATGATGTTTTAATACAACGAAACCTAGGTCGTGGTAAAGAACTTAAAGAAAGTAGAAATAATACTACATCACGTAGTTTCATTTAATTGTGAATAATGCATTTCCACAAAATTAACGCCAAATATATTCAATAACTTTTTATCTTATTGCGTTCTTCGCGAGAAATAAAAATATATTTTTGCTTTTATCCATTTACACGACACAGTTTTGTTGACAAATACGCAGGCTCCGGACCTATTACTCACGCAAACTGGCAACCCTGTTGCAGGTCACAGATTATAATCGATACCTTCTATTATCTAGATTGGCAATGGTTTTACCGATTACTTCAACGATGTTATCCGTAACTAAAGCACGCACACTTTCACCGACTACGTAACAACTCTTACGTGCATCAATTAAAAGTACGCACCGACTAACTCTTGTGGTAATTATTTATATTACGTAAGTTTAAAGTAATTGTGCTGCCTATTTATTTAGACATGAGGTCTTTATGACTTCACCGGTCAATTTGTCGGCCAAATTTAATAAATCGTTAAACATTCTGAAATTTTAATGAATATTTAGGGATTTAGGTAGATATCTTTCTGGTAATTAATAAAATCATATTTTGTAGAAACAATCATGTCGGGTTATAAATACTTAGTCTTAATAATTGTATTTTAAAATAGGGTTATATTTATTATTAATTTCTTTAATATAATGAATTTTTATGAATATTTTTGTGAATGTAAAAATATGCATTTCGGTAAATATTTTTCAATTTAAACTCATCTAGCTAAAAAGCGAAATTGAAATGGCAAAATGATTTTGACTCAATAGACTTTCTAAAAATGTTTGAGGATAATTATTTATGATCCTGCATTGCATACGTTTTTATTATTTATGATAAATAACTCATAATATATAAATAACTCATAATTGTTGCATCCCTTTCACAATTTTAATATAATATCGCAAAATACATAAAGAATAACAACTTCAGTCATAAATCAATTTTTAAGGGGAAAAAGTCAGAGGTAACAACTATTAATATTATGATCTCGTTTTTCCTTTGATCATTCTTGTTCAGTTCAATAGATAATACTTTATATTGCATACGTTTTAGTAGCATTTCATTAATTTAAAACCAAATTTATTAAGCACGTGCCCCATGAGGCTATTTACACATAAAATTCGATTATTTAAATGTACATAGTATATCTATTAAACTTGTATTTCTCCTTATTTATATTTTTTAAATTAATTAATGCAAGTCCATAGAAATAATTTTCCATGGTGTAGGGAGTCGACACACGCGGTAACTCTTTTTGTCAGATTTGACGGGACACACACATACATACACTGTAAAACGCTTTGGAGACTGGCAACTTGCGAAGGAGTTACCGTAACAAAAATATTTCTTGACATTTTCGGTAGCGTTTAAAAAAGCTTCTTCAAAGACATCGTGTTTATGTGTGGACCATAACAAATAAATGTTTGATTTTCAATTACATGGGCTTTACCTAAAAAAAAGAAAACCTTTTTCTTTCTCGATGTGTTCACCGTCTTAGCTATATCTTGTTATAACATTTCTTTATAATCCATCCTAAATTGAAAGAGTTACGATATTACGTCATGCCGATAAGAAGACAGGTATGAAATTATCTTTTCTGTTCTCATCATTTGACTCCGGATAATTATTATTCTAACTACTCTTTAAATATTGACTTCAACTATTTCCTATTTTGTAACCTGTAAATTTACTAGTGCCAATAGAAATTGCAGTGTCATTTATTAATTTAAAATTATTGCTGGTAAAATAAAACACTAAGGTTCTAATTTAATATTTATTTAAATCATTAAATTTTCTTGCAACATACATTCACTTACATTCATTTGCATGCAACTAGTATTCAAGAAAGTTGCGAGAGAACGTGACAATTTCATTTTTTAAATATAAATTTGGAATATTGTACAACACGTGTCTTAATTTAGTTGTTTCCTGTGGCTTGTCGGACAGATTTCCACTGTTTTCACCTACTTACCTTAAAAATCACTCTGTCGATATGACTTTTGTTAAAATTGAAAGTTATAATCATCGATGAAAACAACAATTACAATTATTTAGATGTTTATTATTTCAAAATTAATTACAATTAGAAAGATTTCTCTTTGTTTTTTAATTAAACAAAAGACAAGAAAAAAGAAAAACAAACTAGTTATTTTTAAGTAGGTAGTTTTTAAAAAAATACACTGCAGTGTATTTTTTTAAAAACTACCCGGCAGTGGTAGTAAAAAAGTTTTTTAGTTTTTAAAAAAATACACAGCAGTGGTAGTAAAAAAGTAACAATTAAAAACAAAAGTAATGTATGTACACCCTTACAAATATTATTTTTAAAGATATTTTAGTTTATCGATGTATGGCGTTTGGCGTTGTAACAGCCTAAACATAAATGAGGCTGTGTTGGGCAGCTACGACGGTATGTTGCAACCTTTTTGGGTTTGTTTCGCGCTTGCAGTCTTTCTAAGACTTTGACGTTGTTTTTATAACAATCTTGGCAATTTCTGCACACATTTTTCGAATTTTCCTTTTTTATTACTATATTATGTTTGGCTCGTACTAGTCTAGAAATGGTAGGCTCATTTTCTTTACCGCCAGACATTAGATACTTAACAATGGACTTCCGGAAATCGACAATGGAAATTGGTTTTTTAGTTATTTGTTTGAATCGAGAGGTTTACTATGAATGAGAGCGTTTATTATGAACGTATTGAAAAGTAACTCAGAAGCAAGCTTACGATACCATTTCACTGACTTCTTCAGCGGAGTCGAATAAGCAGAAATTTCGTATGATAGGTCAACGGCTGACTTCGTTTGCTTATAATCCAAAATAATATTTGGTTTCTTGGTTACTACTCCTCGTTTATTTGTGCTATCTCTTAAAGTATTAGAGTGTTTTGTTGACAAAAATAGAACTTCACGATTGTCTCGCCATTTCATTACTACTATGCCTCTTTGGTTTTCTTTAGGTATATGCTCACAAATTTTCAGTTTCCTTTAAGTTATTTCTATTGGTAATCTTTTTTATTTTTGCGGAGTGTATCTACCAAATGGGTGTCTGAATCAAGCAACTTATCAGCCAAGTCCACACCGGTATACCAGTTATCAGTATACATGGTGTGGCCTCTGTGTAGAAGGGTGTTGCAAAGATTTAAAACAACATTTGTGTTGTATTTTGACTATCTAAGTCATTACCAGCATGATATTTCCAGTCTGTAGGTATAGCCGGGAGTAGCACATAACTTGAAAATTTTAATTCCGTATTTATGGCGCTTTTGTTTCATGTACTGCCTAAATATTAAACGGCCGGGGAATGGAATGAGGCTTTCGTAACGGGACGATAAATTTATAGTGTTTTATTTTATGTAGTCAATCGTCACTTAATGCTTCTTCATTATTTGAGAAATGTAGCATAGTAAGTAAAATTTCAAATCTGTTACGAGTAATAGCTTGTTTCACAAAATTCTGGGTAAAATTTGGGTCCTTGGACCAATAATGACCAATGGACGGTAATTTTACCATTCTTATACACAAAATAATACCAAAACATTTTTTTATTTCATCTAAATTTGTTGGTACCAATTTATGAACTCTTGATTGTCATTTCAGACCACCTTTTGCTATTATTTATTCCGCAGACAAGTTTGTTTGAAAATAGAGGCCGGTACCAATAAAGTATAAAATTCTTCAGGGTTGGAATTAGTCATCAAACGGCACAAGTGAAGTGGTTTCAATCCTGGAGATTCTGTGTATTTTATAATTCTTGGTTGGTTACCTATTGCGATTGACCATACATATCCACTCGTGGCGACGGTCGGATCTCTCAGTTAAATTGGCCGTCATTCTCACTTTCTGATAGTAATCTGCGCCACTTTCTGTTTCTAGACCGTATTATCAAATCTTCATCCTCATTGCTTGAACTTGAGAAACTTCGTATGCGCCGACATGTTGATCCTATATTTTGAATTTCAGCTAAATTTTCGAGATTTAACTAGAAATCCTCAAACAATATATTGATCCATTGAAAAATTCGGATCATACACAAAATACCAGGTCACGATACGAAAGTAACCAACGCTTTTCATCTGTTGTAAGGACGCGCTGGCTTGTAATCATGGAATAGCGCAACCCGGTTCCAAATTAAAAAAGCTTCCTATTAATCCGTTTGATCGGATGATTAATGTGGGCGGGGCTAGGTGCACTTGTCTGACAGAGTGACCCGCGCGGCGTAATTGAAATAATTATTACATTCATGCCTTGTAGGAATATATGTCCGATAATTGTATATAAGTAATGTATTTAAAATATAATACAGTAATAACCTATATATATATATATATACATATATATATATATATATATATATATGTATATATATATATATATATATATATATATATATATATATAATTGTTTTAATGGCATATATACACAATTTAAAATAAAATAACATCAGGTTGTTTTTTTCACTATTTCTCAATATACCAATCTCATAATATAGTTAACGTGTTAATAAAAAGAAAAAAAAAAATTAAATATTTATTTGCAAATTTACTCACCAGAAAGAGAAAGTGTCCATAGGTAATAGTCGTAGGTGTTTCTCCATATGCTCTGGGTCGAATTTAGTATTGCTGAAGCCATATTAAAAGTGTCTCCTCACTGATGATCCTGCCAACAAAAAAAAATCGGCTGAAATATGACTGCGTCTGAAAATTTGAATAATTACTGGAACGATTTAGGTGTTTCTAACAATCACCGACTTAACGGTATAATCAGCGTTTAATTGAGGTATACAAAGTAATAATTGAAATGGCCATGACTAAAATTAATAGTTATGAACAGTTGTGCAAACATTATTAATCTACGCACTCGAATTATGAGCACAGGTTTTATATACGCAGGTGTTTCTACCTAAAAACAGAGATGTTTCTGTTCGTTTTAATATAAAGGTAATTAACTTTTAATGATATTAAGATTTGATTTACAGTTTCTAATTGTTAAGCACCAGTTGTAAAATATTAAATTTCAAAACGATGCGCAATTCCTCTATAATTTTCTAACCGTTTATTGGAAAAATCTGGAAAATAATTCTAGCATTTATATTTAAAATTGTTTCGGTTAATTTATATAAAAATTTCAAGGCACATAGACGACTAGCAAACCCTAGGGTTCATGTTTTTTGTTTTCATTGTCCGATATTCATTTGGTTTGTTCATTTACGAAATGTGTAAGCTCGACTCACTTGGTAAAGGTTTCGTACTTATATGTATTTAGAATAAATGAATGCAGCTCTATCAGTATGTTGAGAAAGTATTTATATTATCGTTTTATATCACTTTCAAGACCATCTATGGACAATGCCGTTGATTATAGTATTATTTATTGAATTGAACAAAAATGATCAAAGTAATATTAATAATAAGCTGTTATGCGCGACTGTCTCCGCTTAAAACCGAATTTTTTATTGTAATATTTAATTATTCATTACATATTTCCATTTTTAGGTGACGAAAGACTGATGATCCTTTTCATGCCTTTTGCAGACGCTAATATTAAATCTGCCATATTAAATGCCGCTCATATTAAATCTGCCGTATAAATCTGCCATAATAATTTGTCATATTAAAAACTCGGTGAATACTTTTAGAACTTGAGGTACCAAAAACGATTCAAAATTAAAATTACCAGGAATATTTGTTTGTAAAAGTTATACACACGTAATATCTATGTGTGTGAGTTATAATCTTGTCAGGTTTATAATCTTGTGAATTATAATTCCTCTGCGAATGTCATCTCATAATGAGATATTATATCTTTGTTAATAATAATGTCTGATCATAAGATACCATTTAGAATACAATTAAATCACAAATTGTTGGTGCCTCAAAAGAGTATTTATTAATGTCTTTCTTTTATTTATGTACTTTAATATATACAATTGATAAATATGGCGGATTTATTGCAACGAGAGCAATCTCTTACAGCCAACCCGAATACTAGTCCAGTCCCGCTTGACGAGCGGCAGGGAATTGAACCCGGATTCCCGTGGTGCGT
The DNA here is from genome assembly GCA_039881145.1 of Druceiella hillmani. Classification (NCBI taxonomy): domain Eukaryota; kingdom Metazoa; phylum Arthropoda; class Insecta; order Lepidoptera; family Hepialidae; genus Druceiella; species Druceiella hillmani. Next base: position 11,692,718 of record JAYKKI010000002.1, read on the forward strand.
CGCGCCGTCAAAGGCCGTATGCCTTGTGATCAATCCAATACTCCTTTCTTTTAATATATACATATGTATAGTCTATAGTAATGTTTGAACTAAATGTAAAATGAGATTCGAGGATTTTTTATTCCCATAATGGCAATTAAGAAAGCCTAAGATTTATAAAATTACATTACTTTTTATGGTTCCGTAGTCTCACTTTGGTCTCTTATAATTTCGTCATATCGTTTGGTTTATTCGTCTGTTACAGCCTCGAATCAATTTTTTGAAGTAATTATTTATTTATTGGGTAATTAATAAAGAGAAGTCTTATAATTAAGAAAAAGCGATAACAATTTTTGAGATAAGTATTTAAAGGAGATAAGTCGAAATAAATTGCCTAAATCTTAAAACGTCCTAACAACCTTATTATAAGGCATTAGGAATGGTTTAAGTTTATAAGTAAAAGAGAAATTTAGAAAGAACTCAGTCTTCTGATTGATTTATCAAGTGTAAAATTTTTATTTTTGATGGAAATGTATGGTAATATGACCTTTAAATCTTTAAGTATCTCCTTCGATAAATTATTCCTCACGAGGCATTTATTTTTTCGACACGGATCCGAGAAACTGTGAATATTTTCAACTTGGACATGTTAAAAATGTCTGCGGAAGCCTGATTGAGGTCTTTGAAATGATTTTCGTCGGAAATAACCACTTCATAAGGATTTTTGTTGCACGATTCACTTATTATTTTTTCTTTTGTCTTTAGGCTCAAAGCATTTACTTTCTTTCTTTTATCTGTCTGAATAATGTCTCGATCATAAGACATGAAAGAGTGATCACTAAGAAAGTATTAATGGTAAACAGCTTCATATATGCCAATGACCACTAAAGAAATTAAGGCGAAAAGGACCATTCTGTTTTTTTACCAATGCAGTTATCACTCGAAATAACTGCCACCTTTTCCAAGTTTTAGTGAAGTTATGTTCCGGCCGACTACTGTATCTAACACGGCGGTTGGGTGGCCGTGGGTTCATAAGCACTAGCGTTACAACCGGCGGCTGCACAATGGGATCACGTAGCGGCATACAAGAAAGGTCACTGCACTGCAAAATTATGAGTTCATTAGTTCGATCAATTCATCGGTTCGACTTCGAGTTTAATTAGTAGTTCAAGCAATTTGCATTTAAGTAATAGTAAAGTTTATAAGAATTAAATTAATTAACACAGAAATTATCTCACATCGACGAAGAATATTCATTGGTAATCGATCCTGCGAGCTATTTTCTGATTTTATAATCAACAATGATGTAGATCTGGTGAACGCCGAATCCTCTAATCTAGCAACACTCTAGTGCAGGGCTATGACTACTGCCTGTTACCCCGCACATATTATCTCATTTCCACTTCTTCCTGCATAAGATTCATCCCAGAGACACATATAAGCTTCTTGATTGTCAGCAATATGAACGCATAGGTTGTAGCATGACAGTCACCTATCATAGAGCTTCTGACTATGTATCAGTGTAGGTATAAAAATGGCCTGTTGTATGTCCATAGTCATTACTAATGTATTACTGGCTAGAGACTGAGATTCTACTCAATAATTTTTCATCACTTTTTGTGGAGTTTCAGCTTTACGGTGAGGTACTTCTGGGTCTGTGGCATATTTCTTTTACCTCTTTCTTCAAAACCTTTCACTTTTACCTGGATCAAATCCAACTTTTGGTACACCCAAAGTGCAAATCACGAAAGGGCTTTTTGAAGATATTATAGTAATATCTGCAGTTGACAGAAGAATCTGCGTGTGCTTACACGCTACCCGGTGGCACCGGTGGCGTGTAAGCACACGCGACCCGGTGGCTGATGTCTGTCTGCGGCTTTCCGAGGGGTTGGAATATTTTCCATGATGTCTTCGCCTTACAGGTGTCACTTGAACGAGACCTAGTAAAAATTGTATTATAGCATAGAGCAAAAATAAGATCGTAAAAATAGTATGTTTAAAATTTTGGTATTAAATTGAAATTACAGTTATTATAACACTCGATATTTTCTTGATTTGTGTGGAATATAAATTTATGCAGTGACTAATCAAATTTAGTAAAGTTAGTCGTCAAGACTTGAATCTGAATTTTTCAAGATATTTCCAAAATTCGGATCTTTGCAATATAATTTTCTTTTCATAAAGAAGAAAAAAATAAATAAGAAGAACGGCCAAATGAATAACAGTAAAATCTATGTAAAAAAGCATTTTTTAAAAATTGTAAACCTTAGTAGAGCTAACGTTTTAAATCTGACAGTTAGTTTGTGTGTTTGTTTATTTGTTAACTAATGACTCTACAGCCAAAAAACAAAACGCTACCAAATTTAGCATATGTGTAGGTCATATAGCGAAGTAATACATTTACAGGCTTCACTTGCGTAAAATATTAATCTCATGAAAAGTGTGTTTGGCTATTTATTATTGAATAACGCCTAATCGAACCAAAGAAGTATATTCGTGCAGGATGAAATTCAGTGTAATAATAAAACAATAATAAAAAGTCAGTAATATTATTTTCACAGTAATAAAATGTAATATTATACATGCCAGAAAATATTGTTCACATTTCTCAACATTCCTAAAACTGCATGTAAATCACACAGGCTTAAACGAAGACCGGGTAAAACTTAGTGTTTTATAATTTTTCTAACAAACGCCTGTAATCATGGTATTTTTACTTAAACATATTTTTATAAATAGGCAATCATATTATTTTTCACGTAATTTGATCTGAACGAGAAAGTAATATTCTCCGAGTTAGTCGTGCGTACTCCACTTAATAATTTTATTTCTGGTTAAAACACACCCAAAATTCTAGGTCAAGACACAAGAAAAATTTTAATGTTACCGTTGAAGCGCCTTTTTTGCTTCATTCATTTCGCAGCTGGCGAGGCTGTAATCATTTGAAATTAAGTTTATGTTGGATGTAAATGCGGTGTATTATTTTAAAAACGCGTGCCAAAGTGACGCTTTCTGCACTTAAAATACTTGTTTTATTTTTTGAGATAGTACGTTTGTACAGCAAATAATCTAGTTTAAACGTTACGTTGTATATTTAGAACTAGGTCTTACTTACATCTTCGTCCGCGTAAGATTTGATTTATGACTGAAATAATTTAAATATACAGAAGCTGACTTCTCGCTTACTTATATTCTAAGTTTTCTAGAACCGATCTTTTCTTCAGATCTGCTTCGTTTATTATATGAAAGGATTCTAAATATACTCTATTACTGTATTCAACTAGGACGTTATTTTAGAATGCCGTTGCGATTTAATTTCTTGTACCACTTTTAAATACTGGTGTCAAATGTCGTAGTAAACCAAGATATACGATTTTTAATTTGACGATATATATACATACATATATATATATATATATATATATATACATACATATATATATATATATATATATATATATATATATATATATATATATATATACGCACATAAAAAGTGTAACTAACTCTTATTTTTTATAAATAACGTAGAGCTCCGAATTACGACATATTGTAAATATGCCAGTTCCATAAATCTGTATTAACTCTTTGAAGCAAAATGGTATTTCTGTATTACCACTGATTTAACAATTAATTTTGTATTCAGGAACAATTTTATTATTATTATACCACTTCAGGAAGACTCCAGGATGGTTTCATGAATAGGAAAACAAACTGTAAAGAAAATAGTATACAGATATTCATCTGTTGAACATTGATAAATGATTAAATCGCGAAATATTTTGTTCTCCAATAATTAGGTACTATAATAGTAATTTTATTATACTTTGTAAGACAAATTATAATTGATAAACATATTAACTATTCATATTATAGATGTTAAAATTCGTCTCTTGTCTTGTGATTTTTATAAGATATGCAGTTTATTCGAAAGTTGAATAACGTGTTTCTAGTTGACCGGCGCGTTGAATTGTTTAAATTGCATTTTTGATCAGCCTGATACCTACCCTAGTGTGATTAGGTTTTTTGTGTAGATGTGATTGAGAATCTCATGTGCTAACCCTTTTTAGGAAATATATAACATTTTATTTGAGTATCTGGCAATTAAAGAAAGAGCGACAAAATTAACGTGCGTAATTAATTATGGAATTTAAACTTTTCACAGTAGAGGTCTTTTAGCTGAAATGACATATTTCTAGTAATTGAAAGCACGAATAAATTAAATTTATATTAGTTTCCAAAACAATAATTATTATTATTATTATATATTTATATTAGTTTCGAAAGCATAAAATGTGGTTTCGAAACGAAGTGTGAAAAAATATTTGCTGAAATATAGACTGTAGATAAAGATCAGAATGTGCTTTCATTTTTTTTATTACATTAAGTGTTTGCAAATACAAATATTTTACTAGTATTGTAAAATTCAGCATATACGTTTCTAAACTCTTATTAAATACAACTAATAAGTCGACTAACGGACAAAATACTAAAATAGTAACGGAACCGGCGAAAATCAATGTGTCAGCCCAAACGACACGTTGCCGCCTTACGCAACGTATCGGCAGTCGTCCGGCTGTTCAGTCATAAAATAAAATATCCAAATAACGAGAAAGTACATTGAGAACGGTACGCGCCTCGCGGAGCTACTTTCACATGCGGACGAGCGGTCCACCCAAAAAATGTTGCTTCACCGCGCGCTCGCCTCCAACATCCGCGAGCCGTTGTCGAATGGCACCGGCTGCGCCCGCCAGATCGTCGAACCGCGATTTCACTTTCCCGCCGCGGTAATGACGCGGCGCGTGGCGCTCTCGCCCGAGCGCCCATTAGTCGAGAGGCTGTGAAAGGGTCCGTGCGAATCCTGTGGACAATGAGCGGCTGCGGTCACGCCCGGCTGCGGAGAGACTTCTTATCTATTCGTGTTAGCTTAATGTCGATAGACTGACTCACCGACTCCTGTCAGATGCGTCCAATAGCGAATTAATAAATGTATGTTAGATTCTTTAATCTTTATATTAGAATATTTAATTTTGTTAGATGGCACTGCTGTCGCCTCGTTTAAATAAGCGACTTCTTCATTAAATGTTTTTTAGGTGTTATATGAATGGGCTTAGACGGATGTCAATGGGTCTACGTTTTGACGTATTGCATATTTGTCGAAAGGTGACGTGATCGGTGTGCAGGAAATCGTAAATATTTCAGGTCTTATAGTCTAACAAATGAGCGTGAAGCGACCACTGTTAAAGATGACGTTGAAGACAGACGTAACATTAGGTTTCTTCATTTGTTTTTCGTTACATTACTTACTTGACTAAGTTGGAAGAAAGATCTACGCGAAACGTAAAGATATGTAATAGAATTAAAACTTATTTTACTTAGTATTTCTTTTTTATAAGTTTTTATTAAGCTTACTGAGATAGAGGCTTGATTCACTTGCAATTGCTGAAGTAGCGGAAAAGTGTGGGAAAATGAGATCGAATGAACACACTAATCTCTTCATTAAAACGAGAAAAATATGGAATTCAGATTAGAAAATGAGAAAAGATCTTACAATTATTTTCATCCAAGAGAATAAAGGAAGGCGAATAAAAATATTTACTTAACAATAAACATATTTCGCTTCACAGTTTGACTGACTTGTGTTGGTGTTTCATACACTTAAGTTCATTAATATTACAAAGGAAAATTCGTTTAATTTTCCAATCAGATTCTGCGTCACTACTCTTGCATACAACGGAAGTATTCATATTACAACCAACGAGTAAACTTTGTTTTTTTCTTTCTTTTCATCGGTCTCATTAAGACTTAATTAACAAGAGAGCGTTAAAAAATTAAATTAAAAATTTAAAGTTTTTTATCTTCAGTAATGTTATCCTGAAATGAAATTAATGACGATTTTTTGATTTAAGAGTCGAAATAAAAATTCTTGAATTTTAACTAAAAGTGTATTTCGAAAAGTGAATTAAACCTAAAAGTGTATTTCGTGAAAGCGAAAAGTGAATTATACCTAAAAGTGTATTTCGAAATTAGAAACCAAATTCCAGTTTCAACATACGTGGCGTATGTTGAAACTGAATGACATACGCCAATGTATGACAATGAATGCTCAGTACAATACTCGTTTTACGTTTAAGAGGTCAATAAAGTGGTTGACCGAGATTAATTCTAAGTTCATTAATCATGTAAATTAATTCAGAAAGAAAAACAGTGAACCAAAATTAATTTAACCAATAAATTGTGTGTCCATTTCTATCTTGTGTGTGAGATGTAATGTTGAATTATAAAAACGTATTATAATTCGCGGAGTAGTTCCTTTTCTACAAAGCTCGATATTGCTTAGGTGATAGAATGTAATGAAATATTCGCACAAAATTTGATCATAATTTGTTATACATACATATATATATATATATATATATATATATGTATATATATATATATATATATATATATATATATATATATATATATATATATATATATATATATACATATGTATTGTATACGTATAACATACGACGGAACCGTTATTTGAATCATTTAGGGTTTTTATAGTCAGCTGATGGCTTAAATGGATAATAAATTTTCATCTTACAATCCTTTTCAACTGATAAAGTATCTGTATAAGATAGTTTATACTTGCGGTTAAGACGCGTTAATTCGGGCAAATAATTTTTGGATCATTGCACTGTTCACACTCTTTATATGGAAAACCAGGGTGTAATTTGTTCATTATTTAATAGGACCGATTGAACTATAATTTTGGGGTTCTATATTTAATTACTTCTTAATTTTATATTAAAAACGTTATTTTGTACATTTCATAACAATTAGGTAAATACATATCCCAAACTGCAAACAAAAACTGAATGATAAATATATTAAAGCTTATTTGGTTTAGTTTAAAGAAACTTTCTGAACAGTACTAAATACCTAATTGTTTAAAAAACTTAAAAATCGAAACAAGGTCCGTTGTTTGTTAGTATAAAATTAAGTAATAGTATAAACAAAATGCTAGTGGCTTTTTAAATAAAATATATAGAGTTTAAGAATCTTAATAAAAATTCTGAACTTTGTTTTCTTATATGGCTGAAAATGAAAACGTGGTTCCTACAAATAGTTAAATTAGCAGTATGTTGACGGTATTGGTTTGTGAAAATGTGAGAAAGTAGAGGAAGATTAACATTGAGAGAGAAATATGAAAAATACACTACTGCCAAATATGTCGTAGAACAAAAGCTATTTACATATTTTTCTAATCATTTTACATAAAAAACTTTTGGATAAATCTTCACATAACTCGAGCTAAGAGCATCTTTTGTTGAGATCATCATTTAAAAAAAAATCTAAATTATCATACGACCTGTCACTAAAGATAACCAATAAATCTCGCTAACATCCAAAATCGTAGCTTTGAATAATGCGAGTCAATAAGTGTCAAAGCATTCGAATTAATTCTAATCTGATCGTCGTTTTGTCGGACTCTAAAAATTTCGTTGTATTGAACGTCATGCGTGAACTCTCGCTCAGACAGACATTTTTTTATGGTTTATTAATATTTATAAGAACAACAAGCGTTGACATTTCGTTTTAGAAAGTGGCATTTCGCCGGATTAAGAAACTAGTTGTAAACATTATTTATTCAATTTTTTCGTATCGTTTTTTATTCTTCTTCATCTTATTGAAACTAACCTCTTAAAAAAACTAACAAGTGTTAGTGCTTTTTTTAATTTTGTAAAAGCTAATAATGATCACTAAAGAAATTAGCTTTGATATTTTTGTTACAATAAATATCTTACACTTCTTTTTCAACGATTTCTATCGGTAAAAGTTCCCATTATTAAATCTAATCTTGACACAATTTATTTTTTCTTTAAGTTATGCTATGAATGTTTTTTGTTTTTAATTATAGTGGACGTATGGCTTAGGTATATGTTATTAAACTTTTCCGCTGATTCTAATCACGCAAGATAGGTAAATTTAAAACTGCTATTTAACTTTACAGTTTTGGAAACAATAGAAGTGTGATTTTAGCAATATTAATAGTTAAATTTTAGCAATATTAATAGTTAAATTTTAGCAATATTAATAGTTAAAAATTAGAAAAATTAAAAGTCCGACGAGTCCGACGTTATTTATTTCTTAAGTACTCAATATTGGTACAATTTTAGTAAGCTACTGCTATCGAAATTATGGAAACTGATAAGAAAAAAATGCTGCTGACATATTTGACTACTGACATACTCCCAATGTAAATTGCATTAGAGGCACATTTTATACTGTATGTTGCGTTTTCAAATATTTTTTGTGGTATACATAATGAATCTATTATTTAAGTGTACTTACACACATTTTTTTTTAAATAATAGGCAGTTTATTTCAAAGTAGTTTATTGTAACATAAGGTTTCACTGTATATTTAGTTTAGAAATAAACTTATTATCCCCTTATTAAGGAAGTGCTAACAAGTTTATTAGCAATAAAAATAAAATTAATACATTTATAATACTGAGTTCAAAGAACTCAATGCTTTAGTATTATATGGGCACTGCCGTTTGAATTGATGGGTCATATTCGCAAATAAATGTTGGCAAAAGTAAAGTTTATTTTTGAAATGTATTAAAAACTATTTTTTACATTTAATAATATGTGGGAATACCAGTGGGGACCTCTATAAAAATAATATTTATTAAATGTATAAAATTAATTTGTTAGATGCAATGGATCAATCCCACGAGTATATTCGCGATATAAGTTTGGACCTAAATTATTTTAAAATATATTTCATTAAAAAAAAAGACAGTTATTGATAATTTACATATATTGAAATGTAAAAATAAATAATTTTATTTATAAACTAACTGCCAACCCAGTTTTTAATCGGAAAAAAAGAACCATGATGGCATTTTGTTTTATTCGCTGTTTATAAAATAACTATGAAACGTTGAAATAGGTGTTTCTTTATTTTTATCTGCGAGTTAAATACAAATATTAATATCTAATTATTTTGAAATTCTCATGCGATTTCCTACCCCCATTTTCACACCGTTAGGTGTGGAATTTCTATAAACCTTTGCTTAGCGAGCATCCTTTTCTAGAATCATCTAGTTCTGCAGATTTTGTGATGAATCAGTCAGTCAATGAGTAAATGAGTAGCGACTGATTTTTGTGTATGTAGACAGTATAACATATAAATTATTGTATTTGCACGTAAATTTATATAAACTATCTCCGTAAAAATGTGTTAGGTTAAATTTTAAGCTAGAATACATTTATTGATTTTTATTTCATCTGTAATGCACAAGTATATGTACGTTGGACTTATTACTATAAGAGCAATATATTCCAGCCAACTATAGCTAACGAATGTTAGCGATTAGAGGACGTAAGATTGTTATTTCAATAAGTGTTTTAAAAAATGAAAAACACTAAATACAATGATAATTATTCACAAAAATGCCCCAAAATTTTACATTTCGGGAACAGTGAACGGAAAGAAAATAGTGTGGGTGAAGTTAGGAGAAGTGTAATTATTTCAAAGAAATTTTGATAGCGAACATTGACACTGAGTTTTTGATGTTGGAATTCAAATAATTGCATCACTGTATGGCTTAAATAGAGAAGAAATATTCATGTATGGAGAAACAACGTTTAGGAATAAGGCGTATGTATTGGTTTTCGGAACGTAAATTCAGTAATACTGACGTTGAGGCAAGAATCTAAAAGGAAGATACAATATGGTTTTAAGAGTTTTTTAAACATTTTTACTAAGCAATAAGCTACTTAATTTATCGACAAATTTGGTCAACATGTAGAGAAAAAATTATTATGCAGAAAGAATGATTGAATTTCTTGGGATGGTTGCAAATCATAAATTTAATCCAAATTTACATGAAGAAACTAAATTGTAAATGTCATGACTAATTGCTGGTTTCAAAGTTCCTAAAATATTTTACCTTAAGTTTAAGAGGCAAAAAGAATGCAATAATATCGAAAAAAGAGGTTTTATACCGTTTCAAAAAAATCAAAATAATCTCTTAAATCTAATGAGCGTATGAAAATCAAAAGCATACATATTTTTGTTACATATTTTTTGTTATATATTGTTACATATTTTGTTTGGAATATATAGATAACTGTAGAAATTTCATTCCTTAGAAAAAAAAAGTTTAAACTAACTGCAAATCACTTTACCGAATTTGATAAACAAGTTTAAATGACCAGAAAAACACGTTGGAACTAGGCCTCATTCCATAAAGAAATTGCCATCATAAATATCCGCCACGATTCTATCTACTCACCAAATTTTAATTTTTAAAAAATGTGACAAGTTTTCTAACCGTTATTCAGTTCCAACTTTCACTGGCGAAGCTCTTCCAGATTGTACAGGTGCAAAAGCTCTTCACAGATAATTCACGTATCCAAGTCCGATAATAGAAATGTGTAAAGTAGTATTTGTTCTTAAACAGACTATCACTTGTTACTAATTACTACTAAGTTTCAGGGTTTAAACTAAACTCACTCTTAAGAATATCGCATGCAAGTAACCAAAGCACGTATAACGAAACGCGCGCGCTTTAGCACGTTATAAGTGCGCGTACGGCCGGGGCACGCGCAAACGATCGAATGACTGTAAGAATATGACAGCATGGATGATTTTGAAAGGTATCGTCCGGGAAAGGGGCGTCAAGATACATTTCCGCCCCACTCCGCGTGCCTGATGAGTGAACGCCGTCGCAACACGCGCATGTCGGCTAATTGCTGAGAATCGGGGCCGTGGTCGACAAACGACGAGCGCGGTCCAGGCATCTCCTGACACAGTATCCTAGCGGTGAGAATATGCTCATTACCATATATTCGGTGAAATTGTTTATTCTTTAGATATTAAAGGAGCGAAGATGTCGAGTTACGTGATTGCTGTTCATTGAACTGGAATGGACATCCTGGTATAATTCTAGTTTGAATTCTGTTTATTCATATATATTTTTTTTGTTGGTTTTAATTGTTAAAGAATAGTTTTAAGGGAAATAAAATGGTCAGTTGCGAATATAATTTGAGTACTATAATTTAAAAAAAACCCATTGACTCGATAGTAGGCACATAGAAAAAAAACCGTGATTTATTATTGTAAAACAATTTTAAAGACATAAAAGGACGGCGTACAAATATTACAGCACAATAGACTGATTAGTATATTTTTTGGAAAGTATAGATATTTTGATTCAGATTCAAATTAAAGTTCAAATCAAAATTTAGAAAAATTAAAATCCCCTTCGAATCTACCCATAATTTAATTTTTGTGGTATAAAATAAAAAATAAATAGTGAAGTGCGAGTCGGATTACGTGTTGTGATTTATGTTATATATTTTATCAAAAATGTTTTTTTTATGTTTATTTTATTAATGATTTCATAATATAAATATTCAAATGCCCCATTCGATAATTAAATAATAAACATCTCACCTTATTTCTAACGCGATACGTAAATTTGTTTTATTATTATGAAACTAATGCTATTTCCTAACAGAAACAGTATTTTGAGCCTAAATTCGGAAAACAATGATTTCGGCCATTATTACCACTACATCATTCTTATATTTATTGGTTTCATTTTTTTTTAAATTTAAGTGAGTACCATGGAAAATAGAGGGGCATGGCTCGGAAATAAATATTTTATACGCTACGGTCATAGCATGTTTTCATTAATTAAAGAAAAACAATATTTCGAAATGTTCAATGTTATTTTAATACTTTAAATTCATGTATCAATGACAATACACTTTAAGACTAAAAACATAAGATTTCCCTTTACATCTTTTTATATTTTTGGGGTAAACTTAAAACTAAATATGAATAATTATATTTGGAAACCCCATTTCCATATTGTTAGGATTCACATGTCTACTATTGGAAGGCGAGTCTGTCAGACGGTGTAATGAATGAAGAATTTGTAACTTTGTCGATCAACAGCAGTTGTATCATGACAAACGATGCTTTTGAAAGTCCTGGATATTAATGGGCGGGCCATTGTCTTTTTTAGAAGTTCCATGATGAACAAAGATTTTTGAAGACGGCAACCACTATAATGAAATTTTCAACCCTGAACTGATGACACTCACAGAACTAGATATTAGTAGGTTTTGATTTTAAATAACTCATTTTAAGAAACTTCTATACTACTCAGAAAATATTTCTTTCTGTGTCGTTTTATCTTAACGAGGGTTAATATTTATTCCACCAAATCATAGCTAACACACTGTTCCACGTCATATAGAATAATATTCATATAGAATTATAATTTGAACAAGTACCAAAGTATGTTTCACTCTAAAAGTCAACAAGAAGTCAAATGTTGATTTAAGAATATTTAAAGACTTTCGGAGCACCAAGAAACTTATAAATTTAAATAATAAAGTAATCTCTTCAATCAAACAAGATACGATAAATTAAAATTATAATCTGTGAAAGACTGCAATAAAAAGCACATGATAATACAAAATATTAATAAAGCACAAGTGCAATTAAGATTTAATCTTGACAAGGATAAAGGAAGGAAGTACGTTACAAGCGAAAGGTTGGAGGGAGAAGGACTTACTAAAAGCAGTAATAATGTGAAAGTTATAGTGACACGATTCTCGTCTGACCTTTGGGGGCGACGCTGGTATTTTGATTGATAAGTGAGATATATTTAAGTGTCTTATTAAGTTTGCTAGTAGGTTGTCGCATTGAAAAGAACTATAAACATTAGAAACTAAATAAAGCAAGATTATGAATGAAATACTGCGTTGGGATCAGAATCCAGCTAGCTCCAATATTTAGCATGTCCCATTAGAAGTAGTTTTGATAAAAAATAAAAAAACTGTGACAGATTTCTATCCACTACCTCTTAAAGTGATTAATATAGTGACTAAAAATGTTTAGTTTCCCTACGTCTCATTTCTTCATCACGATGTTGAAAAACTGAGAAGTGGGAAAGTATAGTACCAATTTAAGTGCGAAAAATTGAAATAAAAAAAAACATAGTTCATAATTATAATAAAATTTATAATTTTGAAAATACTAATATTTAATTTTTGCACTATTTTTATTGAAAATGATTGAAATATCGAAACCAAAAGTCAGCATCAAGTTCTTGATAAATTATATCGTTTTAACTAGACGTCGCGTCATATGGGATGATATCAGTTCCATCTGGTGATAAATTATTAAACTTATGGTTTTAGATATATTTCTTTCAGCAACGATTTTACGGGTTCCCTATTGAAACTGGACTTTTAAAATCAACTTCATTTACGATATTTATTTTTGTCCTCCGTTCGCGAAATATTAAGGTTCATAGTGACATTCAATGTGTCCCTCCGTCTCATTTCTCAACTGTAGATTTAAAAAAAATTAAAAGATGTTTTCACGCATTTGATCTAGTGGGATATCTTGCCTAGATCTTTTAAAATGAACTTCATTTATGATATTTATTTTTGTGCTCCGTTTGAGAAATATTACGTTTCATAGTGACATTCAACGTGCCCCTCGGTCTTTAGATTTTAAAAAATTTTAAAAGTCTAGATAGATACTAGCATATAATTACATTTTTGAATTAAAATTATTTTGGCTAATTTGCATCAATATTTACAATGATATATAAACAAATACGAAATTCTAGTTTATGTGTATTCCGATACGAGCTAGACGAATTTTCAGTATTCCTTACCACAAACTGAATAATGGAATTCTTATAAGATCCCTTACGTATCTGTCTATCAGTCCATCTGTTATAGTATTACATCTTATTAACTCACATATTTTGTACTTGCTAACTTTTTAAAATATACAAATAATAATTAAAGAGGTAGTAAATAAAGTACTCTTTTTCTTTATTTTTCTTTTACATTTCCTGTAAGGTATCATTTGAAAGGATACAAAAATATTTCATGGTTTTAAATTGCGTATTTTAAAAGATAATGTAAAAAACCAAGCGAAAATGGGACATCACCTAACCCTTATTTCCGAAATTACAAAAATTTATAAAACAAAGGATTACTAAAATGTGACTAGAATATTACAAGAAAACCATAGCGAATATCGTAGATCTTACAATTTTGTACACCGTGTTTTCACATCTGTGAAAGATATTGTAGGCAATATAATTTACGTTGTGTAAAATTAATATTTGTAACTAGTATTGAATATATTTGGCGTTAATTTTGTAGAAATTCATTATTCACAATTAAATGAAACTACGTGATGTAGTATTATTTCTACTTTCTTTAATTTCTTTACCACGATCTAGGTTTCGTTGTATTACAACATTTTCAGGTGGGATATTAGCAAAGATTGGAATCTATCTTTGCTAATATCCCACCTGAAGATGTTGTAATACAACGAAACCTAGGTCGTGGTAAAGAAATGAAAAAAGTAGAAATAATACTACATCACGTAGTTCCATTTAATTGTGAATTTGTAACTAGCTTAATGGTAATATTAAATGTTAATAAGTGACTAAAAGTGTACAGAACCCTCGTATTGCGAGTTCTACTAGTACTTGACTGTTTCTCTTTATCAATGGGATAATATTTAGAAGTTCTGTAAAGAATGCAGAAATGCAAAAATGTTGTACACAAATCTATGCATCTATTTCAATGTTATGCGTGAATATATATTAAAAATAATACGCCCGGGCCAAATCGAGAACTTTCTCCTTTCTAGTAGTCGGTTAGTAAGGAGGTTAAACAAGTGATTAATCCAATATTGAAAACTTGTTTTACTCTTAACCGAAGACCATGTGATCAGACATGTCTTTGAAACTACCACTAAGATTAATTGAACAATGCATACTATTAAAAACGTTAAGCATGTTTGTTATTAGTGTCTATTATTTCACCGTGCAAAAAATAGTAAACGTATTTTGTTGAAATTTTCATTAACTATTTGATTAAATTTCGAGAGAATATACGTCAACAAGCAAATTTACTTTAAGTTTAAATGATATAGAAAAATTTGATATCCATCAAAACATGATTCTTTTCCCGGTCTTGTAGAGCAGAACCTTAGAGAAACATAGTATTAAGCTATAAATACAAGAGAAAAAATTACCGAAAAAAATTTGTAATCCATGAAGTAAAAATTTAACGGTTAAAGTCGTAGTATTAGGCAGTCATTCGGAAAGCAGTTTGAGAATTTCTGAAAACGTTTTTTGAAGAGACGCGTGTAGCAACATAAAATAAGATTGGCAATAGTTGGTGTAAAGTAGAGATAGGTAAATTAAATGACAATTTGTTATTGCTACTTTTGCACACAAAACAAACATATCGCCGACATTCGCGGCACGTAATTTAAGTCAGCAATCAGAATTACTCGTAGAGGTCACTTCACATGAGTGATGAGCGCGTTGTTTAAGTAGTCACGCGGAAAAATATTGTGATACAAGCATTTCTTGGCGTATCAATTGATGATAAGATTTGCTTACAATGTTAGGAAGTTCTGGTCGAGCTAATATAAGCGTGTTAATATACCTATTAGATGTCCTACTGTGAATGTTTTTGAAATATAACTAGAATTTTTTTCCGATCTTTAAATAATAAAGAAGGAACTAAAGAAGACAAAATAAGTGAAGAGAAATAATTCTTGACAGTTTCAATAATTTCAAAAATCGTTAAAAGATTTGTTGTTATCTAGGTAAAAACAATTTTTATAAAAAAGTAGTTGCTTTCCTTACTATAAATATTCATGATAATGACGTCGTATAGTTTGCTAAAAATATTGCCAAATAAGCTGTTTTGAAATGTTTATTAATTTTTTATTACACCAAATAGAAATTCGGGTAATTAAATTGATTTTGATGTGTATTGCGATAATATAAAAAAGGATAATAAGATATTTGCATCTATTGGTTGTAAATGGTGACGTACCTGAACATACCAGATACCAGGTTTACATCCGCATTTGCAAGTGCGAAATTTTCACCTAATTTTTTTACATATACATCCGCCGTATATCCAGCAGCATCCGTAACATTTTTCGGATGGAATACAAGAACGGAAAGACCGGGAATCTAACCGGGATCCGTGAGAATCCCGGTTAGATTCCCGGTCGCTCATCGAGCATGGCTGGAGTGACGTTTATAATCGCGTAGCTAAATGTCGCAGACCACCGACAGAGAGCAGCGTCAATGTGCTGTTTTTAACACTGTGATTATGGGCATTGTCTCCAAGGATACATACATTAGGAAGGTATATAATCAATAGCGGACTGAGACAGACTGTTTATGACCCAAATTGCTCAGGAGAACTATAATTTGACAGAATTAATATTGTACTAAAATCAGCCATCGTATCGCGTGTATTGTGCACATTGTCATCGAAGCAGATCGTGACAAGTTCGTTACTTTTTTTTATAAACAACGCGTCTGTAAATAGAAATCGTGTGAATTAAAAAGTATTTTAAGGTCATTTTTGTTAACTTACGTTATTTATTTAAGAGGCCTCCGCTTACACGAAGTGAAATTTGGTGTTATTTAAAGTGTAGTCGGTGGAAAGACTTATTCTCGTAAAGGACCAACAAATACATGTTTGAAGGTGATTTTAAATCTATGCATCCGGAAGCATATTCTTTTTCTTTATTAATAAGAGTGTGAAATAAACCAAATATTTTGGGAAGAATTTAGTCATGTTATGAATTCAGTTTAATTGGTTGTTTACTTTTTCGTGACGTTTTAACCATTCACACATTTTTCAATTATGAATTCACAAATTACGTGTGTACGTTCTGCAGTAAAACAGTATTCCAAAATAGTCCAGCAGTTATAAGGAATTAAAAAATTAATTTCTTTATAAGCGCGCAAGATCTTTTCAATCCTGTTCAAACATTTTCATTTAACTATACATAATTCTCAATGTTTATGATTTTTTCAATTTTTTTCGAGGGATCCTTTTGGTGATAAGGGCTGGAAATAGTATTTTTAAGCGTTTTTAGTAAAAAGTGTTTAAAAAATGAAAGAAAAATACATCTGTTTTGTTGAATTTCTGTATCAATAAGTTTTCATTTGACAGCCTACACGATAACATAGAAGGATTTTTTTAGTTTCCTTATTTACCCTTGACATCGACCCTCAGAATCATCAAGTTTTTGTACTTAACTTTTATAATTAGATCTCCATACGCTATCTTGCACTAAATTTGAAATGTTTACATCGAATGGATTTTTACATTCAAGTGATTTTATTAGTTATCCGTTTTGGCAATTTTGCTACATACCACTAAAAAGTAAGAAAACATACAAAAACGATAATGATTAATTAGAGGAAGACCTAATTTTAACATGTGGGGAGGAAGAAGGAAAAGGATGAGACAGATTGTGAATGGAAGGCAAATGTCACGACGAAAAGTTTTAATTCGTGCAGAGGTATATTTTTTCTGACTACTTTTGGAAATGTTCGATGCTATGATCGAATAAATACCAAAATTTGACGGTGTAAACAGTGGAAGATTATTCATAAAAAGTGGAACAATATTTCGAAATGAGGAGCATTAGCAGGTGTTCAGAATGTGAACTCGGCCCATAGTAACTAATATCCACGAATCTCTGAAGAAGGTATGTGTGGAATGTTTAAAATATTACACAGTATCGCATGGAAAAGAATATGAAGATTGCGCGGATCACGAATCGCCATCAATTTCATCGCCATCCATGATTTAAATTAAAAAATGCGATCAGGTTTTTTGAGGCCAAACATGGAACTGACACATAAAATGTGATGTCATTCTAGTTTGTTAAATAATTGGTTAGTGAGATTTTTATTGCACACATTCCCATAGTCAAGTAAACTTAATAAAAAGTCTGATATGGTGCACTTTAGTTTTAAAGGGATTGAGAGTGCACCCTGCCCAAGAATCGAAGACTGATATCGTTTATCTGGGATTACTATGTAAGATTTAAATCAGTCAATCAATTCAAATCCTTAACAGTGGTAGTAGAAGGAAAAGCAGAACTGTTTTACGGCAGCTGTGTTAAATCAACAAAAACGGTGTTGATTTTAGAAAGAAGTCTCTTGCTATCGACAGCAATGGCCTGACACTTAATTGGAGTGACTAATAAACCCATCTTTAGAACACATTGATCATTAAGATAGAGATACGAATTAAAGAAGCTAATTGCGGTATGAATATTAGTTAAATCAGTAGGTATGTAAATTTCTAGATCATTTGCATAGAAGTCATAATTGAAATGGAGTTTTTTGACTAGAGTGTCAATAAAATTCAAAAAAGGAGCAGAGAAAGCGGACCGCCTTTCGGTATACCAGCTACCAAATCAGTCGACTTGAAATAGATATCATTTTCTTTGACAGCTTGCTTACGACTGTGTAAATAGGATTTGAACCACTATAAAGTGTTATGATACGTTGACTGATTTTAAACAAAATAAAATGCATCGAAATTGATTGCAATTGCAGTTTGCTTTATTAGATAACTCATTTAACTGGTGGAGCTCAAAATAAAATAAAGCCGTTCAGTTCACACATAAGTTCTTATCGGCGCCATCGGTACTGCAGAAAAAATTGTGAAATTATCGTTTTTGAAATATAATATGCCACTTCTTAAATTGAATGTGTTAATACTGAATAATTAATAGTTCTTCATTGTTTTATTTTTAAATAATATACAGTAATAGTGTACACTTTTAAATAATATACAGTAATAGTGTACACTTTTAAATAATATACAGTAATAGTGTACACTTTTAAATAATATACAGTAATAGTGTACACTTTTAAATAATATACAGTAATAGTGTACACTTTTAAATAATGTACAGCAATAGTGTACACTTTTAAATAATGTACAGTAATAGTGTACGCTTTTTAAATAATATACAGTAATAGTGTACACCTTTTTTTCTTTATCACCTGAAATATATACAGTAATAGTGTACACTTTTAAATAATATACAGTAACAGTGTACACTTTTTAAATAATATACAGTAATACTGTACACTTTTTTTTCTTTATCACCTGAAGTATGTCCATGGTAGAAGTTGCTACTCAAATTCCTTATGAGTTAGTGTGATGAAACGTAAAAAAATATTCTTTGAGATACTTTCTAGTTAATATTGAAAACCGCACGTTGCATTTTATAAGTATAAAATTGTTTATTTTATATCTTAGGAGCTTCCTGGTGTAAATGGTATTGCAAATAAATGTTTACAATAGGAAGTTACGATTCAAAAGACAGTCAAACGATTCATCGTGCAAGTTTTCTTGCGTATGGAATGCGGCCGTGTAGAAATACGGCTTTAGGTACTGAAATGTGACATCTGTGTCTCACAGGCCAAAGACCATAGCAAAATTTATCCTACCAATTTTTCTATAGGCTTTACCAATATTTGACGTGATAAATTGTTCTATGCACTCTTACTTAGAAGGAAAATATGTCATAATTTAAAACAATTGAATATGCGTAGGTGGATGTGAATATTGGTAGCTGAAAATCAAGTTGAAATCCGAAAATAAATATGTATTTTAGAATTTTCTAGTTATGATGACATTTCTCAAATGACTTTCTTTTAACATCTAAGCAGAAAAGGTCCCTGACTGATTATACATATATGCATGTATATATATATATATATATATATATATATATATACATATATATTATTATATATATATATATATATATATGTATATATATATATATATATATATATATATATATAATATATATATATATATATATATATATATATAATGCTGAATGATGTATTACGGTATTTTGTGTACAGAAAATCTCATATTCAATATTTTGTTATACTTTATTACTAGATTGCCTGTCCATGTACGCAGTCAGGAAAAAGTGACTATGGAACTTAATTTTTAAAAATTGTTATTCTTTTTTCTTAAATTCCAATAAATTTTGAAAATGTGATTTGCTTTGGAATCAATGTGAAATAAGATTAAATTTAATATTCTGGTTACATCTTAAAAAATCGAATAACTTCTAAAAAATTTAAACCAAAAACTTTTTCCTTATCCATTCATTATTTAAACAAATTAAGAAACCAGAAGAAGAGGACGACCCCGCTCTCGATGGTTTGGGAGCTTTGAAAAGGTCTTTAAGACCATGGATATCATCAACTGCAGAAACTTGGTCTGCAATAGAATCAGTGGAAGTAACTTCAAGAACGGGATTTTGCTTAATCTGAGCTGCAGTGCCTAAGAAGATGAAGATTTGTCATCATTCCTCAATTTTTTTAAAATAATTTTCGTTTTATTGTACCTTTTAAACTTTAATAATTTGATCGTATTGGTAATCCAGTGTCTTCCTCGAGTTTCTTTTCATGGATGTTATGTTTATGACAAGGAAACGTTTCAATGTACCTATGATTGAGAAAATTTAACAATAATATATTGTCAATTTTTTACGTTTTAAACACACGAAGAACACATTTTAAACCCATGAAGAACAGGACTTTCAAATAAAAGTATAAGAGTGAATTTTTGCACTGTTTCGAAGGGGTAAAGGAAGCACCTAAATATGTATTAAATGTGAATCTCGTTTAACGGCATTGACCGTGGCTGAATGTTAAGTGAAAGTTGTTCTCCGTATTTTATTATGTCGGCGGAGAATTTTGTTGTCGAATAATCACAGGCCTTGTACAGATAATAATGCCGTTTCGAAATTTAGTCCGAGATGAACTTCGAGGATTCTGTAGAATGCGAGAGCGGAAGTTGAATGCATGAGCGGAAATTTGTAAGAGCGAATTTGTCATAAACTTCTTTCTTTGAAATAATCTTCCATTCCCGAATGTATTATTTTCTAAATTTTACAATTTATTTCTTAATTTACCTCGATGTACATACATTTACGTATACAGGAAGCAATTTCTTTAATTCTAGTGAAATATCTCAATTTCTAAGTGGGAGATTACAAATGTTGGTAATAATATATATTAATAAATGTAATATGCTGCGACTATATATAATACAATTTCGATAAATTATGAAATATATCAAAATAATATATAAATACAAAACATAAATCCGTGGATGTATATGATTGAGTGGTTGACGGATTAACTAAAGTGTTTAACCAATCCTGCTATAGCTAATTAATTCAGCGACCGATTTTTTTAATCATTCTATGAGGATATAATTGTGAATCGACATTTTGTCAAAATTACAAGAAAGGGGGGGCCCCCTTTTTACCCCGCTTTACCCTGTAGGGGGTTCTGTATAGGATAAACAGTTAGCCTGTAATTTAAGGGGCAAAAGATTCAGATGATTAGTTATTACAAGTTCTGAAGAAATTGGAACCATGGCTTCTGATCTTTTATAAGATTCCCGTAACATCTAAACAGATCTTGGGGGATATGGGTATGAAGTGAGTATTAAAGTCAAAACGTCTATAAATCGATCAACATAGCGGCTAGTATTTATATATATTTATATGAAGGAATATTTATATGTAGGCCGACAGATAGATATATCGACCAATATTTAAGCATATTTATATGAGGGATATTTCTACGAAGGTCAATCGATATACCGGCAAATATTTGTGCATATATATATGAGGGGGTGTTTATATATAGACCGATCTATACATCGTCTAATATTTAGGCATATTTATATGAGGTAATGTTTATATGATGACCAACCGAGATAGTGGCAAATATTTATGTATATTTATAAGAAGCGATAGAAACTAGAAAAGTAAGACAAGCGATGTTGGTTAACAAAAGTAAAGAAAATTTCTTAGCAAATTTTGTAAGCAAGAATTGAAGATATATTTTGATTAATAATTAATGTGTCAGATACATAAATTTTGACGAGACAGAAATATCTAACATCTCCATAAATAATTAGAGAAAGTTATATTGGATGACGATGTTCCGATCACGTATTTAAATTTATTGTTAAAGTAACTACACTTGTTCACTTTTAGATTATAACGCTTATTTACGTTTGTATATTTGTAGAATATTCGTGACTCTGACAAATCTACTGAATTTCCTCTTTTTTGTCAAACCAGATAAATTCGAAATAAATAATGAATCATTATTTATATTTTGGTATACATATTGAATATTTGGCCTGTTTTGAAGGTTTCTAACAAATTCTAAAATTTAAAATATAGAGATCACTTTGAAAAGTGAATGTGATTTCAATCCTATTGACCGTTTTTTTATTACCATCT
The DNA here is from genome assembly GCA_039881145.1 of Druceiella hillmani. Lineage (NCBI taxonomy): Eukaryota > Metazoa > Arthropoda > Insecta > Lepidoptera > Hepialidae > Druceiella > Druceiella hillmani. The sequence goes on from JAYKKI010000002.1 coordinate 11,714,885, forward strand.
GTGAATAAGCTAACTTTAGTAGGTTTCTACGTATCTAACAGCAAAAGTGAAATACATACATTTGCCATTTAAAGATACGATTTGAAATAGAAGTATGTTTTACTGGACTATTTTGAACGGAAGTATGTTTTACTTATATTGCCCTCTTCAACCAACCTATTTATTGGAAAAATTAGGATAAATTAATTAAATATTGAAAATCGCACGGAAAATTCGATTTTTTACAATAAGCTTTTTTCAACGTTAAAGTATCTAAATTGGTTCAGTTAGCAGCGTTACGCAAACGTGCTTGAAAGAACGAACGTGGGGTTTATTGGTCTACTTTATAATCGAGTATAAATTTGTTAAATGACGTTCCTAAGAGTGTATAATAATTGTACAAAGTGCGGAAACACTATATGATTTTGGCCTATTGTCTTCACACAGGAAACGTACTAGTATTTCATGTATATTTAAAGATTGCCTAAAAGTGCGGCATAGCTAAAGAGTACGGTTAGTGTTATTTAGGAATTTTATATAAAAGGAATTTTATATAAACAAGTCGACATAAACATTTCGTTCGCGCGATATAATCACAATTTTATTTCTGTAGTGCATTTTATGATGTTTATTGAAATTAATGTTAGAGTTTGAAAAAAGGGAACATCTAATTATCTGTTGATATTTTTACGCCATCTTATATTTAAGGTACTTATTACTAACTTTTAACTGCTAAACTTTAGCAGTGATGATTGAAAATCATTCTCCTGCAACCTGGCACATTTACATTGCTTCAGTCTTTCTAATACAAGTCTTCTAAAACTTCGATTACTTGGCTTCTTTCATTATCACCTGAATTTAATTCAGCAACATCTTGTATTGCGCCTATTTTTTCCCTACTAAATTCCTTGTAACCCTTTTTTATCAATTTTAATTTCGTCATATAATCAAGGCGGCAAAATTATCTTAAGAATTATTTTGTTTACCTTTATAATCGTACTTTTTGTAATTTTAAAAGTCAAATGATAATAAATTTATGAAATAATATACCTTTTTATTTGCTTGCAGATTTAATGAGTAAATTACATAGATGGTAATAAAAATATTTCGTTTTTGCGTTATGTTTAACATATATGGCCAAAATTGTTAGTGTAGAATATACGAATGGGTATGTTAAAAAACCTATTAAGCACGAGAAGAATTCGTACCACGAGGATCCGTGCACCTTTCAGTATTTATAAACATTTAAACCTACAAAATATTTAATATAATGTAAAATATTACAACGTATTAAATACTATATCTTTGATTGGTGTAAATGAGGAGGGATTTTTTTGAATTATTACAAGTTCTAGAATAATGGCTATGCTTTTCCTCTAATCTTCTAGTCAGTTTTAAGCAATATTTTTTTTCATGATTTTTGGCTTAGTTATTTCGAAAATAAGGGGCGGTATGTCATAATTTTGTATATTTTAACATATATTTCTAAAACTGTGAAAAAAATATTTTTGAGACATAACTAACCGCTTTAAATGACACCACATCATATTAGATATGGAATTGTAAAAAAAAATTCTGGTAATTAATTTTCTCTTCCTAAAATTTTCAAATGAATATTTTTGCGTTTTAGCCTGTGATATGTGCGGGTTAACATATGTTATTGTTTTGACAAATTTTAAGTTTCTACATCAAACGGTTTCTGAGACAAACGGCTGTGATGGATGTATGGACAGACATGTGTGTGGTCTTACAAGGGTTCCGATTTTGCTTGTCAGGTAAGGGACCTTAAAAATAAAAAAAAAAATTATTGCTATTAATTTAAAATGTTAATCTGCTACAATTAGGGTTTGTATTGTATGTTTGTATTAGACTTACAATGTTGATAAAAACGTATTAGGGGATTATCGTAATTTTTAATAAGAGCATATACTATTTGTAAATTATGGAGAGAGGCCAAGTATTTTTCTTCCGATATAAATTTGGAATATTATTTCCAAATTAATGAATTTTGAAAATTTGCATTATTATTTCCATAGTTATGTACCTTGATATCTGAATTTGTGTCTAACCTTTTTTTTCATAATAGACAATACAAACTTTTTGGCCGGTTTCGGCAAGAAGCATGACAAATAATTTCAAAGAATATTATAATCCTGTCATGTTTCGCGTTTCCTCTATTCCAGTAATAAATTGGATTAAAAATATTTTAAATCCTTTCGAAACGTTTGCGGACTAAACGTGCTCAAATATTTGAATGTGGGTAAGTGCCATAAAACTCAAACATAGTTACAATATTTGTGCATCTCCGTTAGACCGGACCAAACAAGTGCGATTTACGCATAAAGCAAAAGAAACTCGTCACCAGATCACGGCGCGACGGCGGCGAGCACTCATTTCTTGACGACTCAGTTTATATCTGACTACGGCGAAGACAAAGAGTGTTATGATTTGAGCAGTCTATGTATGTGTGTATATAAATTTATTCTCTCATAACGCCTAACCTACTTGCCCGATTTTATTATATATACTTAAGTGTGGAACGAAACCTTGTACTGTGTGTTCTACTAGTATTGAACTTGTTATTTTTAGTCAGTTTGAACCAACTTTCAAATTTTTTTTAATCAAAATCCTTTTCTTGCTACCGCCTTCGGCGAGAATTGACTTTTCATAGCTCTAGCCGGAAGTAATTCTGGAAAGTAATTTTAGAAAGTTTCTAATTTTTTTAATCATTTCGCTCCATCTTTTTGCAGGGGTGGGTATAATGACAAGAGAACTATCTCCATTTTACAAATTTTTGAAATAACAAAATCATCTCAAGTAATTTGATTTGCATCTCATCATATTTCGCTATATTTACCATTTTTGGTTTGTGAGGAGCATCGAAATCCCGGTAATAGTTGTGGAGTTAAAAAGTGTCTCGAATTCTGAAGAAATACATAAAAAATTCAAAAAACGTGCCAAAAACAATCAGTGGAGGCGCTAGCGTATAATGCTACGTTCAGACTAGTTGTATAACATTCTCTCCCTCGTTATTATCTTCTTCGTTACAGGTCCATTCGGTTCGGCCCTCTCCTGATTTTCTCACTGCGACACAATACTAACTCTGCAGGCTATTTTACTGTATCCCTAGATACCTATAGTTTCCGGTAGATTTACCCTAGGTTCGGTTATGTTTTCAGGAGTAATTATCTCCGTTCTTACAGGTCCAGTGGCTGACGGTGTAACATTTATCTTTAAAGTACTAGGTGGCGCCGTTGATTTTCTTTCTGGATGGCTTTATGTCGCTATGGCTTCTTCTTGTGGATGTCGTGGCCCGGACATGTAGGTGTAGGGTTTGTTTAGGTTACCGCTCATGCATGTCGATTTCATGATTTGGACAACATGCCTTTGGTGTGTTTTTCCACCCACTCTCAATCTCGTAATGTAGTTTTCCTCTTCTCTCTCTCTCTAATCCTTCCGAAATTGTATTTATTGCTATCCTACTTTCTATTCTATACTTTATCTGTACTTTTTAGAATTAAAAAGGTTGTTTACTACTTTCTCTTCATTCTTATCGTTTTCCTCCATACCTGTTTCTCTTATTATTAAGTCAATCCTTGTTCCATATAATTTTTTGAACATCATTTCTGCTGGGCTTAACCCCATGGTGTTATAAAATGTTTTTTGTACATCATCAGTAATGTATGTAGTTTGTCTTGTAGCGGTTCTTCTTCATCAGCCATTGCTTTCAGCTTATTTTTCAACGTTTGTTCGCCATCTCTCCGTTTGATCGTTAGTTGACAGGTAAAAAGGTGCTGTAAACTTTGTTTGAATTTCATTTTCTTTCAAAAATGTTTGCATTCCTTCTAACTTGAACTGTCTACCATTATATGATACTTGAGTGACTGGTACCCCAAATTGTAGTATATAGATTCTCAGTACGTTTACAGTTGATGTGGTTGTGATATGTGTAACTGGAATGATTCTAGCCGCTTTGTATAAACATCTACAATGATAAGAAAGTATTTGTTTTTGAACGGTCCGGCATAATCGATGTTAATCCGGCTCTATGGCTCCTTTGGGTACTCCCAGCTATGTATTGGTACTCTTGTAAGGTTCTTCTGCAATAACAAACATCATTTTGCATTGTTTTACCATACCTTCAATATCGGAGTCAATATTATTGATGCCATAAAAATGCAGCTCGTAGTTTCTTCGGATCGTCTTTGCTTGATTGGATGTCTAGGTACAGTTTTTGTAGATTTGGATCTTTAGTTGTAGTTTCTTTTATTTCTTGTAGTGTTATCACGATTTCTGCGTTTTGGTTCAAATAGAAAACATTGTCATCTGTAAGGGTATCCTTAGTTTTATCTGTAGAATTTTGTTTCATAACTAAAGCCTTTTAAAAAATTTGTGTTGTGTACTAATTTTATAACTATAGTTTCCGGTGTCGCTCTTTGCGTATGTAACATTCTTGCCAATGGTTGGTTGTCAATAAGTAGTGTGATTCTTCTCCCATAGCAATATTGAAAAAACTTCTAAGCTCTCCTATTAATGCCGCCCTTCTCCACTTAAGTTAAGGATTTTGATGCAAATGTCGTGGGTCGTTCTATCTTACCCGGCATAATGTGTGATAATACTACTCCAAATCCATTGGGGACGCGTCGGTAGCCAGTGTAACTAGTAAGTCCTCATGAAATGGTGTCAGAAGTTTTTCTCCTCTTATTTCTTCTTTTAATTCTTTAAATACTCTCTCGCAATCTTTGGACTGACTAAATTTCGTATCTTTTTGTAATAATTTATAAAGTGGGTTTAGCCTCAACGACAAGTTAAGAATAAATTGCTGGTAATAATTAATCATCCCTAAAAATGTACATAGAGATTATATACCTCTAGGACTTGGGCTCTTCTTTATATTGTTTACTTGATTAAATCAAGCAGGTTACATATTTTTTTAAGAACTGACATTTGTTCTTATTTAGGTGCAGTCCTTTTAGATTATGAGTTTATTCAATGAAACAATGTATTCTCAATACAACAAACTCTTATTTAAAGTAAATGTAATACAATTGAAAATACAATACGCGCAAGAAGAACCAGTTAACTAACTAACGCAAATACAATGCTGTCATTTAGTATTAAAAGTGTACCAGTTTAACACTAAAATAGTTTACTAAACAAATAAAATATTAACCAAATTAAATCTAATCTCTTAAATGAGCAAAAGTTTGAGTAGCCAATGCTTTTTTCAAAATGTCAGCTAATTGACTTTTTTTTCCTTATGAAGTTACACTTAATATCTGTATGTTTAGTTCTTTTATGATAAACAGGGTTGTTAATCAATTTTATTGCACTCTGATTTAATGTAATACAATTATAACTTTCACCTAAATCTGACATAATTTGCTACAACCACAGTATCTCTTTGACGGATTCACAAGTAGCCACAAATTCTACCTCAGTTGTAGAGAAAGCAATAGTCTTTTCATGTTGCTCCATATTCTTGGAATTTTGTCTTCTTATTTTTTCTTAATATTTCGATTTTTTTCAACGTCGCTCTATAATCTGCACACAAATGTAACTTTCCATTTTGTTTCATTACAGGCACTACCGCTGTACTAAATTAAGAGCATGTAACTTTTTTTAAAATTTCTGCATCTTCTAATGTATCTAATCTCTACTTCCACTTGATTTTTTAATGCGAATGGTACCAGGTGTAGTTTTAGTAATATGGGTACCGCCCCCTTTTTCAATTTAAGTTCGGCTTAATAGTCTTTTATTTTCCCTATCTCTTCAGAAAATAATTCTATGTATTCTTCTATTAGATTCTGTAATTTTTCTTTAAATTCTTTTTTTGGTAATATCGTTTTTTCATTATTCATTACACTTACTTCAAACTGTAAATTTAGTTTTCCCAATCATTCTCTTCCGACAACGGGGTCCACGTTTCTGTTCATAACGAATATTCTTCCTTCTGTTTCTTTATAATCGTATTTAATTTTTAGATTACAGGGGCCCGATGGATTGTATTATTTTACCTGTGTTGGTCATCAGTTTTTCTGCGGTATTGTCAAGCTTGCGGTTTTTAATTTTTTTTTTAAATATTCTGCGGAGCATCTTAAAACTACTATATAATGTCCAGTGTCCGATTCCAAGGTATGTATTTTACCATTTAATTGTAATATAATGTTGAATTTATCATTTTGTGTATGATTATTTTCTATAGGCGTTTTATGTATTTCGTGTATTTCTTCCTCATTTTCATTCCATGGACAATCACTTTCAACTTCTTGCTGTTTTCGATCTTTAAAGTAAACTAACAGTAGATGTCCTTTTGTCTTGCATTTCTTATAATATAATTTATTTATCAGTGCGCACTGATTTATTTTGTAATTATTTTCTCCATAACGGAAACAATTAATTTTCTTTCCCTTCGTATTATTTTTAGTTGTATTATATCTAATCGCATTGCATGTATTTTCCTCGTTTTTTTGTATTGTGTTTTTTTACTAATATTTTATTTACATTTTGTTGTATTTCCTCTTTCTGTGTTTTAGATTTAGCTATTTATATGGCAATGGCGACCTTCAAACTTGGTACTGGGAGATTCTTGTAGAGAACTCTTTTTAATTTCAGCACTACGCAGCCCACGTGTGAACTGAACTCGGACCTGCGTTTCAAATGTGGTATTTTTGGTAAGATATATATATAGATTCCTTTTTCTCATTGCCTGTTGTTCATATGCTTATAAATAATAAGATATCAAATTAAATGTATACTTTTTTTGGGCAAACCTGCTATTACACAAATAACAGCAATGTGACCAGCACTAGATATCGCGTAAAAGTCTCAAGCTCAAAACATCCGGCGGAGACGCTAGTGTATATACTACGTTCGGACTAGTTATTTAATAATATCCTATATTGTAAGAAATTAATGAGCCTTCTAGTATATCGGTCAGAAAATTGGCGACTCTCCACAGATAGTTTAAAAGAAGATTGAAATCTGCGTTACCGCATAATGGGAACAAATTAGATTCGATCCTAATAGCTCAATCAACAAAACTTAGGAAGAATATCAAGCTTATTTTGGAGAAAATTTCAATAGCTTAGTGGTCAGGACGAGTAGAATTAAAAATGGTAATTTTTTATTGGATCAGCAACTGGCCACACTGATCACCCGTTTTTTCGGTAATCGGTGAACATTTATTTTTAAACAGTGAAAATATACCCGTTGACGCATTATACAAATTTACAGAAGTTTACGCGGAAGCGCAAGAATAGCATGTACATCTTTGCATTACATTTGTTTACTCTCCGTCCGGTCAGTGTTTCACCAACTCGCAATTTTTATACCTTGGACTAATGCCTGACATTTACGGAGATAAAATGTGAAAGTTATGAATCTTCGATATTCCCTGCACGTGTATTCAGCTCCACTGGGTTATATTCAGTCTCCGCTATCAAGACTATTCAAGTATGAGTAGAATGCAGTTGGCGTTGTCTGATTGAGAGCATGGTAACGAGGACAAACTTCGCTCCGGGCAATTCGCGTGAGATGAAAGCTGCATCCGCTAAGCGTACGATTAATGATTCGAAACGACTGTGGCTGTTATACAACTGTATGTACCTTTATGTAAGTATTTACGGGTGTACCGTTGGAAACGCACTACCGTTTACGGGCAGTAGCATGTATATAACAAGTTTCTTTGACAGATACATTTATGTAACAACGACGAGTTAAATATTGAAATTTTTGGTTGATGCGTAACGTAACAAATTAAAATTATAATAAAAAAAATGGTCAAAGAAGATAACAATTTTAGTAAAAAACGGGTTTTGTGTCATTCTGTCCCACCTACAAGGTATTTATACACATTATGTAGAGCATTTTGATATAAAATCTAAATTGGATGAGGGTGTGAATAATATACATATATTTATAATGAAAAAAAAATATTGTGAGAAATCATAATCAGCTTAACAATTGTTACTTAAAAAAGAAATGAATGCAAGTAAACTTAACTCGCAGTTCAAATAAAACTTGTTTGACGGTTGTGGCAGATATTACTAAAAAGTGTGCGTGCAATTCAATACAAGTGATAGAAGTGAAAATTCTTTGGCGATATAAATTTCGATTTTGAAGTATATGGTAAGGGGTAAAAGGGCAGAGAGAACGAGAGAGAGAGAGAGAGAGAAAGAGAGAAAAGTAGCATCTCCAGATCTCATCATTAGACCCTGACCTCGTTGATGATGTAGTTATCACGCTGATTTAGTAACATTCGTAAACGAGTTACATTGTACATTTCCAGAATTCATTCTTAGGCCCTGACCTGGTCGATGGTGTGATTATTTTGCAATGTAGCTGCTGCCGGTAGCAAATATCTTGAATCACGCTTGATTTACTACCATCCGTTATGAATTCCATTTATCATTTCGGAATCTCATCATCAGGTTATCATCGTATTTATATGGAACTATCTCATATATTCACGAAATTCTGTTGTCAGTCGATGCTTTCAAGTTTGGGAAATTGCGTAAAAAAACTTTAGATTTTACTGAACGATGTTTTCGACCGAAAAAAATCTGAATTACTCTAAAATCACGCCTCAAGAGGTTTTATTTCAAAATCCAGATCATATATCAAAACTAATGGTGTTTCAACAATTTTCATGGACTATAAAGCAGATATTCCTAAAAAAATATTAAAATTTATATAAATTACTTCTCTATCATCTGTTAGATGTTAAAAGTAGTAACAAAACATAAATCTTACGGAAATTGTATTAAATAGTTTAGCATTTATTGCACATTAAATCCACTCAAGTTAATTAGGTTTTGGTAACTGGAAAACAACATCTCTGAAATCAATATTTGCCTTGTTTTCTACAATTGGGAAGACAATCACGCAAGGGCCTGGTTTTTTCCTGAGATACAGCAATATAATGTTACAGATTATGTAACATTATATTTAGAAATAATTTTTGCCTTGTAGTAAATTACGTTATTTTTCATTTCATATTTTGTAAACAAAAAATTTCTTATATTTATGTTGTCAGAATTGAGAACGCAAAATTTAATTCCTCATCTTCTGGATCAGGCATGTCCTTAAAATTTTCATCATCACGTAAATTTACAGATTCATACCAAGTAATTACGGAGTCATATAATGAAAGGCCTCATTTTTTTGTTAGTTTTTGTGTAGTTTCCGTTAAACCCAATATTTTTTCTACCATTTTAACTGTTTTACATTCTGCCTTACTTACTGAAATGTCAGACTAAGAGTTGTCACATAGTACATGATTAGAATAGGATCGTCTTTGTGCATAAATTATAGCATTAAATGTGTTTTAGAAATCGAGCGTGCAATTATGCAGTCATCCCGCTGCTTCTGTTTGCCAAACCTAGATTTAATTCCGAGGCACCATTTAAACACATACATAGTTTAAAATGGACACCTAGGCATATAAAGGTGAAAGAGCAGTGCCTGTTGCAGAAAGCACTCCACGGGTTGTGATTAGTTCTCATATTTCACTAGATATTCTATGTCCTCTGTTTTTTCCAGCCAAAGCTTTCAGCACAGTCTTACTTACGTAATACCATGTTAATCTCAGTTTCGTCCAAATATAATATACGATCAGGCTTACATTTGTAGTGTGTCATTATATTTTCAAAATTATGAGAGAATTTGGTAACTACGGATTTATCAAACGCAAAACTTCTTACTCCGATCGTAATTTTTGGCTTTCTATGGCTTAAATTGGGATTCCTCTTTCGATATACCGTCCCCTAATCTTTCCCAGCACATCCATTTTTTTCAAGAATTAAGGAATTTTTACATCATACGTATTCCGCATATTTGTAAGCAATATTCAGCATTTGTTGCAAATGCAACTCGTAGTACATGTTATTTCAGTAAAATAACTATTCCGGAAACGCTTTTTCTTGCTCAATGGAGAAAATCTGTGTAATCGTTTACTTGGAACCGTACGTATTAGAAGATGAAACTTCACTTTCTTCAAATGTTTCCGAAACTTTTTAATGCGAGCTTGGAAAGTTGTACGTATGCTATAACACTTACCTTTGTCAGTTGCTTCCCTTTACATTGTCAGTTGCCTTTCGCATAAACAATATCTTCCAAATAGCTTCGGATAACCTTTATGTTCTTTAGCCTTTACGTTCTTCTCATCGATACTTCTTCTGTCAGTCTTAGGTCTATTTCTTAAGTTCACACAATTTTCAGTAAATCCGAATAACTCGTTAAAATTTACAGAGTTTTCGTACATAATTATGTATTAAGACCCAATTGTACACTATGAGGGCTTATTGTTCCATATCAATGTATTCAATGGATTAGTGTATTAAAGTGTCCCAAGCGAAAATTTTCAAAATATTAACGATTATTAATAAAATCAATGAATACATTTAAAAAATCACTTAAAGTTCTGATTTCTAGATATAATTATTTACCTTCGATGTTAATAGCTATTTAGTACATAATATAAGACAGCACTGAAACACGTTTACATTTTACATATATTTTTAGTTGGTGATTCTAAAACACGCTCACTCTTGCCTAAAGCCAACGACTAATTGGCAGCCAGTGTGGTCGCAAGTATTGTATTCACCCATATACAGATACATTTTAGTGATGTCACAAATATTTTGAAACATTTTCGGTATATCAATGTACCCCTTGCATCATAGTTCTCCACTTGCCCCTAGATAATAAAGTCATTTCGCGATGAACTGCAAAATGTTGTTAAACTGTGTGTAAAGGTCCTTGGAAAAAATAAACCTGTTAAGAACTAGTAGAATTCTCTTGTTCCTTACACATTTAGGAACACATTAAAACATTTACAGTTACGTAAAATTACTATTCAAAAAAGACAAACAACGTAGTTATCTTTATCTCTTTAATCTATCAACACGAATTGACTGAAATAATTTTCACCTCTGTGGTTGATCGTATGAGATTGCTTAATTTTATGTATACATTCAAATTTGAAAGTAAATAAATAATTTTGCATTCAACTACTTACTACTAATATCATTTGATTTCTTTTTTCAGATGCTTTACCTGGTTCAAAAGCCAGCGGGATGCAGAAACGCTTAAAAAACATTTGGAGACTTATATTTCGCAAAACAGCCATCACAACATAAAAATATTACTAGATGTTTTAATTTTAAAACGCAATCACATTTTAAAATGGGAAGGGATTCTTGAAAAAAAAATTGTACTCAAGTTCGAATAGGAACTATAAAAAAAATCAAAATTATTTTTAATTTTATGCGTACTTAGAAATTTTACTACGCTAATATTTTAAAATTTTTTATATAATAATTCAAGTGAAGTTAAATAGAGTAGGTACTTAATTTTTTTTAAATATTGTTTATCTTGTGGAGTACCATTTGAAAGAGTTTGTTACGAGCAATTCAAAAATATTTCCTTCGTAATTTTAAATTATATATTTAGAAGTATGTTGTAGAAATATGCGAAAAAAGAGCATCTCCACTCCTATTTCTGGAAGCATGAAACCAAAAAACAGGAAAACAGGGTTAGTGGATTAGAATTAGAGGATAACAATAAAATTATAGCGATTATCCTAGATCTTCTAATTTTTTAAATATCCATCATGTTTTTACGCATGTGAAAGTTATAATAAGTAACACATTTACGTTATGAACAATTCATAATTGTAAGTCGTTGGATAGGAATACTGTGTAGCCTTAAAAGTTTATAAGCGCCTAAATTTGTATAGAATACTTGGAGTGCAAGTTCTACTTGTAATTGACAGGTTTTTTTGTCATTTATATGTTTTTACTGTTGTGTCATATAGAAACCTAAAAAAACCCTCAAAATGGAAACAAAGTTCGCGTGTCCTTTTCTTTGCGGGATATATTTTTCCCATTTTGGTATAAGTTGAGTGAAACACGTGTATGTGATCAACGCATACACAGATAAATATAGTATGGAGGAAGAAGCGGATAAGTAAGAAAGACAAAAGGGAGGGCTTAAAGTAGGAGTAATAATCACCTCGGGCCACTATTATGCGGCATTTTTATAAATAATTTAAGCAAAGAACTGTTACATGCCAAGCATCTTATGTTCGTAGATGATTTCAAAATTTATAAAATATATCAAAAAATTACTCACTTACGAAGAGCGTCTTTCATATTTTAAATTAAACACTTTAGTTTAAAGACGAAAACGTACTGACTGCATATTCCTCCATAAGCTTATCCACCACACAATTGAAAGCAGTCCACTTCTCCAGCATTTTCAGTTTAACATTCCACGTAATAACAATAGACCGCATATATATCGTTCTTTCTTTGTATCAAAGTGTCGTACGAATTTAAAATTTTTTGCTCCCGCAAATAGAATAAGCCGTACCTGCAACTGTAGATTTCTTGGGTCCTTAACTTCATCGTTTAAAAATAAACTTATTGCGATTGATAGAGACAGGTAACTTCTACTTGTAACAAAGTGATATTTAATGTACATATTATTATGCTTTTATTGAAAATAATTCAACTTTGATTATTAAATTCAACGTTACCAACCGTATGATAATGGTAACACCAAATTAATCACGCTGTGACCACTGATTTTGGTGTTGTCATAAGAAAATTATATATATATATATATGTGTGTGTGTATATAATTATGAGTTCTTGAATTAAATTGTGACAAAACTGTTTGTGTGCCAACTAGGTAATAACAGACGTTTGTGCAATGGTCAAAGTAATAGTAAGTTTTGAGTGACGATAAAATTTTAAACTTTTTTGATTTTTTTTTCATTTCATCTTTTTCTTGTTAAAAAGTAACTTCTTACTTTCGAATGAACTGTCAGAAAAATAAAACTTTAATACAATATGAAACCTTAATATAATAATTAAGAATATAAATTTCAATATTAGAAAGCATCAACTATCATTTTCCATCACGTATTTGTTTTAATATTAATATTTTTTGGAACACAAAGATTCAAGTCTAAACACTTTTACAACTAGATACTTTTAGATTTAAACCCTTTGTTTTTTGTATTTGATAATTATTAAATTTAGTCTAATTACCAATTCTGAAAATAAAATTTAAAATTGCCATTCAAATTACTTACTAAATTTAAAGACATCAAGTATACCTTCATGTTGAATAAATTCAAATCTCATTTTTAAATTAAGAAATTGTAATTGGTTAAACCAATTGTAATTGGTTAAGCCAATTTTATCAAATGCCTTTTGCTCACTTAAGAATACGTTTAGTGCATCAGGTTGAGACTGTCTAAATATTTTTAATAACACAAAGATTCAAGCCTAAACACTTTTTTTACTAGGTACCTTTAGATTTAAACTCTTTCTTTTTTGTATTTGTAATTATTTAATTTAGTCTAATTACCAATTCTGAAAATAAAATTTAAAATTGACATTCAAATTACTTACTAAATTTAAAGAGATCAGTATACTTTCAAGTTGAATAAATTAAAATATCATTTTTATATCAAGAAATTGTAATTGGTTAAGCCAATTTTATCAAATGCCTTTTGCTCACTTTAGAATGAGTTTAGGTCAGTATCAAAAATTGCATATAGCACGACAACTTATTTAATGTTAGAAATATAGTATTTTGCGAACAATATTTTTCATTAAAAATAAATAAAATACAACTGACAGACATGTGTATAGTGCGAAGTGATATAATAAAGTACGGGTGGCAACCCTCGCTTTCGCCCTCTGGAGTATTATGCCCGCGTGCTTCACACCCCTTGCACTCCCGGATCAAGACGACCAATATAAAATTAACTCTACAAAATTCACCTTTTCTTCTGGAGCTTGCCATTGGCTTTATTTCTAGCTTTATGCAATTATAAAAAGATTATACGAAGTATCGGTCGCGTAGGCGTTTGGTCTCATGTATATATATATATATATATATATATATATATATATATATATGTATATGTATATATATGTGTATATATATATATTTATACATATATATATATATATACATATATATATATATATATATATATATATATATATATATATATATATATATATATATATATAAAGGCTGTCCGCGACCCCTATCCAGAAACGAATCGATACCTATACCAATGAATCTCCTGTTTGACATACAACCAATGGTGAAAACCGGAATTTATTATATAAAGGGGTTTATAAATTATAGCACCATACAAATTTCAAGTAAAACTGTCTGCACGAATCCTTACACATTTCATCACGTAGTTCTTACCGCCAGGTAATGTTGTTTATAGTTATATTATTAAAGGCATCCTTTCGAACGTCGTAAATAAATTACATCTTACGCATAAGTAATAAAGGTGAAGGTGGGTTCACAAGTGTGAAAAGAGAGATGCTGTGTTGCCAATCGCATGCGAGAGTGCATCCGTGGTCAAAGTTATTTATTAATACAGTCGATTGCGAAATCTTTTTGTGTTCAGTTGTGTTGCGTCGCCACACTATTGTCAAAGTTCGTAATAGTCTAAACGAAATGTTTGGCACCCAGTGGATAGGTCGATTGGACTTATATGTTGGCCTTCACGTTCACCGGATATCACTCCATTGGACTTCTTCCTGTGGGGATTTATTAGAGACCTAATGCGTCAGAAATATTGTGACAGTGAAATAGAGATGCGTGCGCGTATAATCGCTATTTTTGACAAACTTAAAAGTACGATTAACTTAGATATTTTTTTATTTAATAGAGTCCACGAACAAATAAAAAAACGTGTGCAAAAATGTGTAGAAAACGGCGGAGTGGCATGTTGAAAATGCTTATTTCATTTAATTTGTTTTTTAATTTTCATTAATTTGACTTATTTTTACTTGAATCGATTGACAAATCAGTGCATTCATAATTTTATATATCATCCGTGCACGCTCGTGGCAATCGTAGGCGACGGATTACTCAATTTTATTCTTAGGTAAATGCAAAATATGTACATACCTATAAGTGGCGAGCACACATACACAGATTACCACTGTAAATAGATTAATATTATTGCAGTACAAAATACTACTCTAAATATAATGTGATGTGTACTGCTGTATTTGAAATAACCAAGCGCCCTTAATTACGAAATCATAGCAATTAAATATTTCGTTGCAAGCGTAACCCATACATACTGCACACGCAATTGTCAAAACCCATAATACTCAATTTAGGCTTTCGCCCCGCCACTCCTACGGTCTTGTTCAAAAAACCGCTATCGATGTGAGCGTCGCGAATGACGAGGCGAATGGCGGGCGCTCCGCAACGCGAAGCGGAGCGAGCGTTTAAAGCTTAAGCTATGTACACAATAGACTTTTTATTATTTATTTAAAATCTAACGTGTCAATATTTTTCTGAAATATATGCTGTTTTGCAGCCTCCTGGTTGAGCACAACTCTAGGTTTTTTTTCGGATAGGGGTCGCGGACATCCTGTATATATATATATATATATATATATATATATATATATATATATATATATATATATATATAATACTTTTGAAGGAACTTAAATTCAATGTTGGTCAACGAAGATATAGTGCAATGACCTCGAAATTAAAAAGTTGTGATCTCCACAATACGCCACATTTATAACATTCATGCAAAAGTAAATACAATAATATATTAATAACACTCACGTCTACGGTTCTACGTAATGCACTCTACGGAATTACGCTGTACTTTACAACAGCATTAATGACAGCAGATAACGAAGCATTGTAATATCAGCATTAATGACGGCAGATAACGATACATTGTTATACTGTCGTCATTACTCGTAAGCGACTAGTGTTTTGTAAGAATAAGAAAGCTAAATTGCTAAGAAATATACGCCGGGAGTATGCGAGGGAGTTTGATATTATGTTTAACATCAACTTGATTAAATGTAATATAATATATAAATAATCTGTAAATTAGAAGTACCATACCTAATGATACCATGGATCCTCTCTTAATCTTTGACCATTTCAATTTTGAGCTCCATATAGATAAGATAATAAATAAATGGAAATTTACGGAGAGGAAAGAAGAAAATGAAGTTTCCTTATGAAAAAATTGAGCTAAAACTTTCTAATACGTAAATTTCATATTAGAAAGACAGCGTGGATGAAACTTTTTTCCTCAGAGGAAATTATTTCTTTGAGTTCTTACTTGTCTTCAATTTTCTCAATAGATCAATTTTGCCCTTAGAGGCATGGACTTCATTACTGTTGTTTTTACCACTATTCATGAGTAAATATTTATTTAAACCTTAGATCTTTTTGTGTTTTTTAAATCATCTCGTCAAGATACGCATTTTAATAACCCGTTTACTTAAGTTTAAAAATAAATATTTCTTAATGGCTCTTTTCATTGGAAAGAAAAGCACTTTTTACCGGAACGACCAGTATGTTTACAGTAGTTTGCTCCAACCCTCCCTAAGCCTAAAAACCAGAGATTTTGCTCAAATCTCTAGTTTTTAGGGTTCTGTACTGGGATAAGTTAATTTAATACTTTTATAATTTCTTCATGCCTTCTGTCTGTCTGTAACAGCTTTACGGTTTTTACAATTTTATACACTTCCCTTTTTACCAACCCCGAAACCTCCAAAATCAACATTCGAGTGTTTTTACTTCAAATCGTCAATTGAACTACCACTTCCCTCAACTGTGTCGAACATTAACGTTCTACATGTCTGTGACAAAGGCCGGTGATAGATAGAAAGATAGAGGTAGCGTTTGCATGAGTATTCCGATTTGCTAATTTTGTTACTAAACACTGAAAGGAATGGTTATTTGCAAGAAATTACAGCATGTAGGGTGTTGTTATTAACACCTACTTAACCTCAGTTTATCTCTCGCACGAGATCAATATTATTACTGTTAATCTTGTGTGAGATAAGATGGCTTTAAGTAGAGATAACAATACAATAGTGTATATATATATATATATATATATATATATATATATATACATGTGTGTGTGTGTGTATGTAAAGAAAAATGTACTCGTAATGTTTTAGTGAACATGAAACAAAGGTAAAATAGACATAAATTCTTAAAAATCTGGTCAATCCGGTAAGTACTTTAAGATCAAATATATACAATTGTTATATAAAAGTCTCTGAACAACATATGGAAGTAATAATACTTATTACTATTTAATATATTTTATAGTCCCATTTCACAGGGCTACTTATTATAAGTTTAATAAGAATGGTTTAAAATCCCTGTTGATTATTATTCCGATTGTTATTTTAAGTTATGCAGATATAAGTTTTTATGTAATTGGAATCATTTAATGCTAATCATGTGTAAATACTTTACATGTTAAGTCTTGGTTAATTTGTCATTTTTTTCTTTCCATCTGTTGTTAATACCTAAAGTAGACGTATCAGTTTAAAATAATAATATAATAAAAATGTTATATATGGTTGCAAAATAATAATTATTATTTTAACGCCCATGATTAAAAAAAAGAACGAGGGTTGTCGTGGGGCATCCGATTGGAACGAAGTTCCTTTTGCTATAATATTATTTATTAAATGAAAGGCACAATGAAGTACGTTAACAACGTTTCAGAGTAATTAAATGAAACATAAAAATATATAAATGAAAGAATTGTAATAAAAATGGGTTTTTTATCTTATCAATTGTATCTCAGTCGTCGATGCCTTAGTCAATTTACTATTGAACTAAACGATTTATATGTATTTACACACACACACACACACACACACACACACACACATATATATATATATATACATTCTTTTACAAAAAAACGGGCACTTAGAGGAATAAACCATTTTAGAGATATTTTAATATTATTTGATGCATTTTATATGGCGATATGTATATGATGAGAATATTGTTATTTATTATTGAGATATCGTTTTTACGAGCTAAAAATGGCTAAAGTTTATTTTTGAATATTTTTTATTAGTTTAACATAAAATTTGAAAATTTAGTAACGAGTATGGCCTCCTCTAGCTAAAATCAATGCGCTTAATCTGCTAGGCATGCTTTCGACTACGTTTTTTATCATTTCCTGAGGAATACGTTCCTATTCAGTGACGATCACATTTTTAAGGGCCTGGATGTTTTCTGGAGTGGGTTTTACGGCTTTGACGCGTCGTTCGAGATTATCCCATATGTGTTCTATCGGATTGAGGTCGGGACTTCTAGTTGGCTAGTCTAACCGACGAATTCCGGCCTCCTGCATATACGCATTAACGTCTCTAGAGCGGTGGGCGCGAGAGTTGTTATCCATAAAAATGGACTCACCTCCAACTGCAGTTAATGCGGGTTGGGCATGAGGAATAAGAACCTCTGTTATGTACCTTTGGGCATTAAGTGTGCCATTTTCAATAAAAACTAACTCGGTACGGTCATCTGAGTTAATATCAGCCCAAAACATTATGGAGCTTCCACCGTAAGGGGTGATTTCCTCAAAGCACACTTCTGCGAAGCGTTCTCTAGGTCTTCGTAAGACTCGCCGACGTAGATCCTCACCACTAATCGATATACGAGCTTCATCGGAGAATAAAACACTATTCCAGTCTTGTTGAGTCCATGACGAAACATTTTGAGCGAATCTCAATCTGCCAACTCGATGCTCACGGAGCAATGTAATAGTAATAGCTACACATATTGACAGCCTGAAGTCTTACTCGTGTAAATCTGACGACCTCGATTCTGTGTGAGATCCACGTACGTAACTTGACGATTTCGTAGCACTTGACTGACTCTGAAGCTGTCCTCCCGTGACTCAGTGCACCGTTTTCTTCCAGAACCGGGCCTTCTACTGACGGAGCCCGTTTCTTGGTATCGTTGCCAGGTACTTTGGATGGTGGAACGGCTTACATTATACTGCTGAGACATGTAACATTGGCTACAGCTTTCTTCAAACAGCGCAATAATTTTACTAGCTCTTATCGTTTTTTCAACCATACTGAGAACAGTAAACAGAAGGGAACTAATGCAGCAAACAGCAGAAATTTAATTAAAATTTATTCGTTAAAATAAAAAATGTAACAAATAAAAAAGAACTTAATAAGAGTTGGATTTCATTAACCACCAAAAATACGTTTTTGTCCACTGAAAGAGAATTTTCATTCAAAAAGAATAAATTTCAAATTTAGAACGTTCGTTTTTATGTGCCAGAATACACTATACCTGCAAGTAACAATTACAATTAATACAACCTCTTAATAAATAATATTTTGTTAACAATATGACAAAATCAAAACCACCCGTTTTTTATGCAAGAGTATATATATATATATATATATATGTATATATATATATATATATATATATATATGTATATATATATATATATATGTATATATATATATATATATATATATATATATATATATATATATATATATAACAAAACCTGTATAATACGTGAACAGTGTTGCATGATTTAATATTGGTATTAGTTAATATATGTGTAAAGTTTTGTTGATGCAAATAAAAGATGATACCAAAATTTAAGTTAAATATAAATCATCCACTTATTATCACTTAAACACAGATCATTTTCACAATTCATTCTTTATTGATAAAAATGATCATGTGTACTTATACATGCGTGTTAGAAGTTATACTTCTTTGGGATACCGCAAGATTCACTTTATTTAGCACGCATATAATTAATTGAAATAAAATAATAAAAGGACCGGAGCGTGATTATAAAAAATTTTAAATAAATAAAATAATTTATTTTAAAAATTTTAAATTCAAAACCAATTGACACGCGAGAGGTCCATTAAGGCCGGTTTACATTATTCCAGTCCAGCAATCCAGTACAGTGCCGGACTGGAATCGTTATCGTCTACATTATTCCAGTAATTTAGAAGCCGTTGAAATATGAACACTACAGTGACAATGATTTCAAAAAAAGATCAGTTTCGAAAATGTTTCAAACGTGCTCAATCACTCTTGCTACAAGAAGTTATTAATGATGTTGGTTATTAATGGTTGATAAGGAACTAAGAAAAAGGGAACGGATTTGGGATCCTTTCTTCGCAGTAAAATCCGCAAAAACAACCAACACGTGTTTACTTTTTAATTGTTGCGTTAGCACTGGAATGGTACTGGATTGGCCGTCTACATTATTCCAGTTGCACTGGATTGATCGCACTGGATTCAAAAGTAGACCGCGAATCCAGTTACTGGACTGGAATGCTTACTGGATTCAGTTCATTCCAGTGCCGGTTTACATTTTTCCAGTAAGCAATCCAGCGCTGGATTCGATCGCTGGACTGGAATAATGTAAACCGGCCATTATTATATTTTTCTGCTGGCTTTCCATTGTAAGCCAATCATCTATCAGACCGTGTTTATATTAAATTGAATGCTGACCATTCATTTCAATTTTAAGATAATTTACATTTAATTAAAATTAATTTAAATTTAATTTAACTACTTGTAATGTATAATTATAAATATTATTGATGAGTATCTGAGAAATTGTTATTATTTTTATAATATTATTATTACCATTATTATTGTTATATTTTAAAATTAAATTAAATTCAAAATAAGTTTTAGAATTAAATTTTATTTATTTAACAAAAAATTTAAATGACTTTTTTTTAACTTTATTAGTTAAATTAATAATGAAGATAAATGAATATGCCGACAATTTATTGAAATTTATTAATTATGAGTATTTATTAAATAATAAAATGATAACGATAATATATGAATTTGTGGAAAATTTATTGTAATTTATCAATTTTAAGCGTTGGATATTTAAACTAATAATTTATAATGCAATTAAATACATACCGAATTGGAAACAGTCTGGCAGATGACTTGTTTACAATGGAAAGCCAGCAGAAAAAAACCTCGACATACGCTTGTGCTTATACTCACAGATTATATACTAAATAGATGGTCAACTGCAAGCAATTGTGCGAGCGAGATAGCACTTTCGCGTTTCCAAGTACTATGCCTCTATATTCCCCTGTTGCTCAATCTAATGAAGTTGCAGCGAGTGCCCATTTGCTGAGCACTCGCTGCAACTTCGTACTTTCGCTGCAACTCGTATTTTTGACAGGTGTACTTTTCTTACATTTTAGGTTACAATTGAAACAATTCTGAAATTAAAAAACTTTATTAGAAAAAAATTCGCCAGGTTCGAGCGACATAACTGAAAAGAACTAACAAAAAACTTAGTGGCCACATACAAACACATTGAATGAACGTTTCTATTTTACAAAATATCTGCCGCTTTTACATATCAAGATGTACTTAACTAGATTCTATCATTAAAATAATATACTAATACTTTCAATTTTAATATGAATTTTCATTAAATAAATTGTTAACTCTCCTTTTACTGTTTACTGCGTTATAACTCTTAGAGTTTTCAACATCGATTAATTTATTTAATTCGACGTTTACATTATTCGTATAACTCATAACCTTTATAGTGAAAAAATATCAATATTCTATATCTTACAGCTTTATTCTATATCTTAGTAAAATAAAATTATTATAACCTTGCTATTATTTTGAATTTAACAATTAATCTATGAAATGAATAAAATATACTCACTATGGAAATTATACTTTATGAAGAGAAAAAATGCGGTTATCGTGGCGATTACACTTCAGTTTTGTGCTACTAAATGTAAAAAAAATGCTAAATCAGGGGGATAATTTCTATTTTTTTAAACTATTTCAAAGAAATTGAAACTATGTGCTGAATAAAAAGAAATAAAAAGGATACGGTTCTGGCACAATCGTTGATTTAAAAGATTTTTGTACTCATTGTAGGCCAATTTCTATATCCTACTTAACCTAATTTATACATTCAGTTTAATATCCTCAATGTAAATAGTCGACAACAAAGTTAATAAAGAATCAAATACAAAAAGTAGAATATAAGAATGTCATAATTATTCCTGTGATATTTACACAATTACAAAAATTTCTAAAAAACAAATCTAACCTAATATATGAATAAATTATTTTGTTGAAAATTATTTTCTAAATAATCTTTTATTCATTGGCACATTGACTACATCTTCAGCTGAACAAATCACTTGGATGCAGTAACAACTTAATTTTATCTTTTAAATCAATATGCTCGTAGTTGTTGTATATTATATGTTAGCATCATTACTAAAAATCTCATTTTCACAATCTTTTGTTTTAATCAGAAGGCTACGCGCAACCTAATAAACATGCAGTATTTGGTATAAATTAACAAATTTGGCAAATTTTGAAAGCGAATGCAATATACCCATCAACGGTACAGCGAACAACTTTTGCAGGAACTTGTAATTCGGAGCTATTCTTAAATATTGACAAACAACTTTGCATCCATACTAAATCTGTGCCATTTCTTCTTCAAGTTCTGATTCAATAATTACCTTTTAACAAATATTCTCTAAATTACTTAAATCTTCCAATGACTTATAAAAAAAAATTTAATCTCTTCGTTCAATTTTCGTACCACATTCTGTTTTGGTTGTTTTTGCAACCTCCAACTGCAAATAAAAGAACAAATTATTTAACCAACAATGTACATATATAATATTGTAAATTTATAAATGGATTCTTTTTGGTTTGTAATAATTGTTTCATCATAATTACATAATGCGTATGACGGTGATGTTTTTTTGAGAGTGCCGGCGGCTAGGTCTGCTATTCCTTCTTAAATCCGCTTGTCTAAAAAGAAAATTAAATTATTAGCAACTTCTTTGTTGTTGATTATTAAAACGCGAATGTAACTTTGATGATGAGTTTGAACAATATTATCAATAAAATGTATAATTGATTCGATGCTATTATCAAATTAATAATTTTCCGTGAAATGTTTACTTACCGTGAAATGTTTACGGCTACAACCCAATGTACAAGAACGATCTTTAAAATAATTTCCTCTTGTTACGAACAAATGTAACAAATACAACAAAATTTGAATTAAAAGTGAAAATATTACAGATATTATAACCAAATGTAAAACTGAACTATAAAATAATGTTAAGTTACAAATTTGCAGTTTGACAAACCAATTCAAATAAAGTTAACGATTTTAAATTTCGTATCATAGTCTTTTTTTTTCTTTGATTATATAGCGTTCGTTATCGCTGCTCTATGTTCCATAGACAAAATTTTATGTGTGCGAAAGAGATAGGGCTTTCGCGTTCCAATCGAAATATTTGTATGAAGTAAACCCACCCTGCTTATACTGTAGTAAAAGTAACGTTCGAAATATTACTCTTTTTTCGGGCTAGCTCTCATTTTCCAAGCGTGTTACGGGCCCTAAGGAACTTCGTTGCAACAAATACTGTACAACTAATTATTTTGCATTTATAACCATTATTGTCAAGAAGAACCTGTCAAACTGAATTTACTATGACTTTATTGCTTCCATGGTTAAATAATTTATGTATTACACTTTGCAAGTTTATACTGCTGATTTACAGAGAAAGTTGTTTATTTTTCTTAAAGGACAAGTTATTTACCAACAATTAGTACATTTTCCATAGTAAAGTTTTATCGCAAGTTAAAAATTACTAAATTCGAAGCTGGATTTGCAAATTAGAACATTATCGTACAATATTTTCACTAGGGAGAAGTGGTGATGACGCCTGGCAATATTCCATTGAATTATCCGACACTTATACCTTAAACCTTAAACTTGAATTGAATATACCTTAAACTTAAATTGATATACTAATATCAATTTAAGTTTAAGGTATGTTACATGATCATCACCATGTGACATAGCTTAAACTTAAATTTCGAAAAAGCACGGTTTTTAGTAACGGTATTTTAAACATTAAGGAGCACATTAAAATTGAAAAAATGTGACGTGGTGTTTTTTCGAATAAATTTCTAATAAACTTGGCCGCCTTGTCCACCATGAATGTACGGTGCGGATGTAACGAAATATTTAGCAAATAGTTGTTGGTGAAAGTGGTCAATTAAAACGTACATAACGCAACTTTGTCAGAAAGTTTAAATTATCACCTTACGTTTATGTACATACGTATGCTTTTAACACCCACCAATATTGACTGTGTACGTCGCTTGTTATTCTGCTTTTGATAATGAAAAGAAAAGGTTACCAAAATTTTGTTAGTGTTAATCTTAGTACGAAAACAAAAAAGTGTAAAATTTATCACAATTATTTTGGAAATGTGCATTATTGGAATATGAAAAATGTATAAAGGTAAAAGTAGCATTAAGGGGATACCATAAACACTGGGGTGCACATAAAGTTTAAAAAATTAAGGGTGCATAGTATTTCAATAACTATCATAAATATTATTTTCGGCTGTGTAAATTTATTGCCTAGTAATTTATTTACATACGCGAGAAAATTATTAGTTACCTGTATCTCTTTAATTTATCAGGGCAAATTGATCGAAATAATTTTACATTGAAATAGTTATTAAATGACATTAATTAATAATTTTTTATTTTAATATATCCATTTAAAAGGTTGGGAGAGCAATATAATTTCTGAACTAACAGTGAAAATGTGATATTTCTACATTAATTACCATAATTATATGTCAGACACAATTCATGTAAATATGTTAAAAGTGGAATCTTCTCAAGGCAGGTAGAATCATTTATTTTTAAAGTTGTGCAATTGGCATCCTTTAGTAATTTCTCAATTTTCAACGAAATTATATATTTTCTCCTCTTCCACGTCTTCTTCGCCCACTCACTTTGTATTTGTCAATGTTTTAAAACACCCCAATATCTATTTCTTTACTTTCATTGTTTACTTTCTCAAAGGACTCACGATGATGAAATTTGATGTAATTTGAAATGTATCTAAAATTATCTTTAATTGAAGTTGGAACCTAGTTTTTATAATCCAAGGTCAAGTTCCCGGGCTGTCGTTACACTGAAGAAAAAGATGTTATTGTTATAAGAAAAGAAGATGTGAAACGATGTTATTTTTAGATTTACATTATATCCTAAAGATTATATTCCTAATTATTGAAACGTAGTAAAGAACCTTTTTATTTATGTGTTCAATACGTACAAATATTTTTACTAACAATCGACACAAAATTCAAGAAACGTGTTCTGTCAATTCGCAAATAGTACATTTGTTGTTTTACTGATAATATAGTTTCTTTGTTTTATAAAACTAAAAAAATCTGTAATAAAGTATAAAAACAATATGTGAACATAAATATATTTATTCTATTTTTTATCATACACTTGATAAGGATTTTTTGATTCCGGTTATTTCTCATTAGACACTGTAAATATTAACGCACATACACCCTACTTAATTCCTTAGTTTTTTTATTTTACTGAAAATTTTCTCTTGTTTATTTTAGCCTTATTTCGGGTCGTCTATATTGAATCGTATATATAGTTTTGAGGTAGTCATTTTTTACTATATCCTGAAAATGTCATTTTTTTCTCTTAATTTTATCGCCTAAAATTATTAGTATCCCTCTATTAGTATTATCGATTGCCTTCTCTAAGAATATCTATGAGAAATCTAAGATGCATTAATGTATATCAATATAGATATATAAAAATGAAGTGTATGTCTGCGATTCTTGAATTTTCAGCTTTTAGATACTTTTTCCGTTTGCATATTCAAAATTATTAAAAAATTAACCTAATGTTAAATATTTATTTGTCTGTCTGTCTGCCTATCTGTATAAGGAACGCGTTTAAGTCAAATATTACTGAAGTGATAGACATTAATTTTGTACACGTTTTAGAGACCCTTGGACCAACATAGTTGCATGTGATATCTGACACGATTCTGAAGGTATGATGATGTTGGTGTTGGATTTCTTGAATCGTGTCACTCTGACTTTTTAAGGCTGGGGACCTGCGCGCATGCGTTGCTCAGCCCATAATGCATACTTTGCATACTTAATTCAAGTCGAACATGCATTTACATATAGTTGAATCTAGAAATATTCCTGCATGGAACCATATGATTTGATAAACTCTTAATCTCTTTGGTCAGTACCTAATATATTTGTATGGATGATATATACATTTTCGATTGTATTCCACGGGGCGCCATCTATGGCGACGTAGCAGAACCTTTGATGGTAAAAAATTTATTCGATGAAATTCCATTTGTCGTAATTTGTACTGCAAGAACAAAACACTTGACAATTTATTCTATTTGTTTAAGAAGAAGAATTAGGGGAGAAAGATATAAAAGGAAATGGATTGTAGAGAGTAAAGCTAGAAGAGGCGTGATTTTTTAAAAGAATTTTCAATGCTTGAATGGACGATGAAAGTTTGGTGTCCGAATCGAGTTTGTTCCATAACTTGATAGCACGATGAGTAAATGAATGTTCGTAGCATATTTTAGGATAAGGATCCTAAAAACGTTTCTAGAAAGCAATGGATAGCAAGGGCTATAAATCTTACAACGAGTTAAGAAGGACGGTAAGGATATTTTACGATATTATATAGCAGCAAAAGGATGTGAAAACTGCTACTAATTTTCATTCACTCAAGTTGCATCACCTAAACTCACAGACGTAGCAAATTCTGAGGGTGGAAATGTAACAAATACATATATATTGAAGGTGTTAAAGTTTGTTAAGCAATTCTTTGAAAAATCAGGATATCATAAGTCTCTATAGTTCAGTGGAGGTAATAGCTATGTTTTACACAGGTGAATTTTAGTTTCAAGGAGCATGAAATGTTTAAGACAATATTATTTATGAACTACGAATATTTATAAATATTTTAGTAGAATTACTATGTGTCCTCAAATTGTTAAACTTTCATATGTATCGAAATGTATACCGAACCCTAGTTGAGTGAATCCTGCTTGTAATTAGCGGGTTTATTCATTATATTAAACTTTTTCGATATTCCAAGTTATCGAGGATATTACTAAGCATGATTTACGTGAAGTAACTGAGAAGAGAGTTCTTTAAAAACTTTCTCTATATCTAAAAATTCAAAGCAGTGACTGTTCGTTTTTCAGCGCGTATTAAGAGCTCGTTAAGGCTAGCTGTCAGAAATTGTGCCGCTTGTACGCAAAGCGTTTCTTTATTGGACGATTTGTTACTACGGTCTATCGTGTGCGGTTGTTAAAATGATTATTACCATTATGCGTGGCAGCGAATTCGATATGGTGTTTAAATTACATTTTTTGTGACCATTGCAGAAATTGCCATGGGACCGGCTCTGAAAGTGACTGCTTGTTGCTATAGAAATTTAAAAAGAAAGTACGAGGGGACATGAGACATGTATTTGTAGTTTCTATTTAAATATATATCAATTGCCAACATACCGCGTAAAAAGCATTATTCATTATTAAAATTTCTCCATGATCTGGTTGAGTGTTTTAGTTGAATAATTATTAAAGATTTTGTAAAGGGGACCAAGAAAATGGGCTTGGTGTTACAGGAATAGAACATGATTCTTTTAAAAGCTGCTACTTTTTCGCAAATAAATAACCAACAATTCAACGATTTATAATCAGGAGAGGACAAAAAATAAAATACAGTATACAAAATACATACATAATACAAAACAAAAAAAAAATCTTCCTAAACGCTTTTATATGGTATTTTCAATAGAAAGAAATAAAAATAACAATAAAACTATAAAGAAATATGTAATTTTTTTAAAACAATTACAAAAAACAGTTACTGATTAATTTTTTTAATTTATAGCTATTGATTTATTTTAATTTTTCGATTCTGATGTTCGTTCTGTTGTTATGAAAATTAATGTCATTTTCGTATTTTTCGTGGTTTTTTTCGACGACTCTGTCTGATCTGCAAGTTTCATGGATTATTATGATAAGTCTGTATATATAGGGTACAAAGGGACACATTATATTACGAAAAGTAACCCGATTTCATAAAATGCAAGATTTCTCATTTGTCTGATCGACTATTCAAATAACATTTGCAAGGAGTTTATTTTTTTCTCTTCATTTACACTAACCTCAGAAACGGCTGAAAATATATTTATGGTTCTTGACAAGATTACAGAGCTAAACACGCCCTTCAATTTATTTAATTTCAAGTTCTTGAATAGACGTTAAGAATTAAAAAACAAAGTCACGTGGCCCCAGACGAGCTCCCGCTCGCGTTCTCATTACTCTGCCAGCACGAAAACAGCAAAAGTCGTTCTCGATCGAGATCAGAATGTGCGAGCGAGACACAGCTGCCGAACTTCGATTGATAATAAGTTATAAGGTAAAATAAAAATTAAAAGCTATGAGAATGATTTAACTTTATTGTAAAATGTTATTATGTAAAAATAGTTTTGAGGGACTTAACGTTTTACAAAATAAAATTATTCAGCCTGTATAATGACATTTATCGACGTATTTTAATGAGGCTTCGAGTGTTTATCGTCTATGGCGTCAATGGTATATCTTTCACTAATTTGACACCTCTTTACTCTGTAACTTGGCCTTTACATGTATTATAAAATTTATGATTTCATAATGCTCATCCCGTATTAGTGTATCCATTGTGCTCTGGCCCGAAAAATATTGTAACATATAAAGGCATAAGAGACACCGAAATATGGAGGTTGATAGAAAACGTTCACAGAAAATTATATATCATAGACATAAAGACATTTTGGTTACTATCTGTCAATTTAGTGCAATATTTTCGTTTCTTAAGAAATTTATAACATATAGTTTTCAGGCTTTTATCAGCGAACTCTGAAAATATTCAAAGCCTATCATTGCAACAAGATATTGCAATGAAGTAATTATGAGTAAAATTTTTGTAAAATCATGTTTTGTTATTTAAAATTTGACGAAATGGTTTTACTTTGAAAGACAGCTACAATAATTATATTGAATATGCAATTTGTACGCACGAAGAATACATTTTTAAGACAGTAAACATTATATTCCTTTAATTAAACGTTTACTCAAAGTATTTAGAAATACGTTCGATTCAAGTCTTTTGTCGGACAAAGGTTTTTCCTAAGGCGTGCCACTATAAACAGTTGGAAACCTTGTTGGTTCCACATGCAGCAATTGTTCCCGCTGACTTTTCTAGATCATCATCAACCTATATGGCTATGAGGCGCCCCGCACTACGCTTCCATCTGATGTCTTCAATTTTCTCAATAATAAACATTAATTATTGCGTTTTATCTGTTTGCTTTGCACACACTGATACAACGGATACGTCGGATACAACAATTAACCAGACCATTCTGTTCGTGTTGATATCAGATATTTAAGATATATCTTACCAATCGGTTATCACTGCCGATACTAAACCGGTTGTTGATCACTGGGATATTCTCAAATAACACATCCTCAATTTGACATTGAGACACTCAATTTTGCAATAACATTACTTAATTCATATTTTCGTTTATCTGCTTTCCACGCTCTAAATATACTACCATTCGGAAATCCATAGAAAAATACCCTTGGATCTTAACTTCTCGAGTGTATAGGTATTTGGACTCTCGTTTATATTAGTCACTATATATAGACATTATAAATAACTTTCACTGATTACAATAAGTACGCTATGGGGACTCCACACTAAAAATGTCATCATTGCAACTAGGTGTTTAGTCATTTACCATCAGGCGGCATTGATAGCACGAACCCTGTATGTAACGTGTAATATATTATATATATATATATATATATATATATATATATATATATATATATATATATATTATTTTATTTTCTTTTTTTTTTTTTAATTTTTTTTTTGTTATGTGATATACCTGTCGTAACGTTATGAAGTTAGTTCAAAAAAATGCTAAGTCAATTACATCAAAGCGCTTATATTGAATTTCATCCACTTCAAAATATGTCCAACTGGGCGTCAGTTGGAAATATTTGATTTGATCAGATTTTTCTTAAATATCCGATAACCAGTTTCCATCTCAGAATAAATTAATTCAAAGTCTTTTTTTAATTATTTGTTAAACATTCGGAGAACTTGAGGTTGAAAATGATCTAGATTCCGCTATTATTTTAGATCAATAAGCCATAATTGTGACAGAAATTCAGTATGACCGAATTAATTTTTAGCGAATTTACTGAACTAGTGGGCGCCCAGTGGTCGAAATTCGACCATAATAAATTTAAATTATAAGTTATTTAATGAAAATTATTAAAATATAATGCTCAAACATTATTAAGGTTCTATTGTCAAAGATTATATACTACTATAACCACAGATATCGCCAACGCTGTTATTTTCCTATTTAAAAAAATTAATTATATGGAATTCAAAAAGGAGAAAAATAAAGAATACCTATTTAAAAAAAAAATTATTGAAACAGAACATGCTGTAAGATGATGCGAAATAAAAAAATTATGCGGTAAAAAATGCTCTCCATTGAATATAATTTTTTATCGCATATTGCGATAATATAATTAACGATTTAAAACTTCTTTGAAAACAATGTTTTTTGTAAAAACTCTTTCATTGTTTGCTAAACGTCCTTGACCGTTATATTCGGAAATATAAAACTTTAAACCATCGAATGAACGGACTCTACTTGCTGCGACATATAATTGCCCATGTGTGAAAACTGGCCGATTCAATAAAATTCCAAACTTTTGGAATGTTTGTCCTTGAGACTTATTTATTGTCATTGCAAATGCAGGTATTATAGGAAATTGCGTTCTTTGAAAGTTAAACGGTAAAATAGTTCCAGAGTACGTTAAATTTATACGTGGAACCAAAATTCTCTTACTGCGTGCGGTCCCAGTTAAAACTTCGCAATCTATTGAATTTCGATGCATAAATTTGATGCGCATTCTTGTTCCATTGACTAATGTGTCCTTAGTATTTAAGTTTCTGATCAATAAAACTATGCAATTAACTTTCAATACTAACTTATGCGGTGGTAAACCACTAATAGACAAAGAATTTAAAAACTCTACCGGATAGTTATTGATGTCATTGTCATTATCACAAATTATTTTATTATAGCTATGATATGTTCGCTGTTCACCAGGAATTTGATTAAGTATATCAGTATTAATAAAAGTACAATCGTCATTTGTAGGTGCTAAAATAACAGAGTTCAATATATTTTCTGAGAGTATGTTATTGGAAATATTTCCATACACCTCATCAATAATATTGTTTTTATTTCCTATTAATTAATAAGGTATTTCATTTCAATAACATTTTTAATAAACTGCGGGAATTGTGGGGCCTCATCATTACCAATTTTTTTCAAGAATTCTACAAATTCTATTTTATTTGGTAAAGCTCTCATATTTCGAGCAAATGTAACTTTATGAAAATTAGGAAATTCATGCCAACTTGTAACACAATATTCAATTAAAGTTCCACGTGATCCATGTGGGATTACTGGTAAGATTTGCCGAAAATCACGGCACAGAAGTATAGTTTTTCCTCCAAACACTCTATGTTTATCGTTTTCATCACATAGATCACGCAATAATCTATCTATGATTTTCAACACTGACAAAGGACACATAGAAACTTCATAAATCATTATCAATGATGATGAATTTATGAACCTACCGTAGCTACTATTTGCAGTAATATTTGATACAGAATTTTCTAAAATGGGTATAGGCAATTTAAACGCATTATGTAAAGTCCTACCTTCAAGTAATAAAGTTGAAGCTATGCCACTGAACGCAGTTGGAATACAACGAAGATTAAGCGAATTTAATTTGTGAATTAATGCTGTTTGAGTGAATGTTTTGCCACAACCAGCGTGAGCGGTTAAACAAAAAACATTGGATCCAGTATCATGATACAAAATGTCACGAATAACTTGATCAATGAGATTACGCTGTTCAATATTTGCACTTTCATAATACTCACAAAACAGCATCTCTTGTTCTATTATATCAATAGTTTTTCTTTTTCTATTCTCTGCGAATATGTGGGAACTGGTAAACCAAGAATTTGACAGGACAAATTATGAACATTCAAAATATCATCAATTTCTAATAGAGCTCTATTAAAGGATATTTCTGCGTTGTAAAGTCTTAGAACACCTTCACTAAGATATACTTTAAATTCATTCCATAACGCTAATGCATTGGCTGGCACATTTATTGCACAAATGTAACCAAATAAATTCCGCATTTGTTTTGGTGAATGTAATTCTTTTGATTTATTTAAACATTCCCGCCATTCATTATCATTTGAAGCTATTCCGTGAGCATGGCACGCTTCAACAAAAAAAGGGTATAAAAATTCATTGTATGTTCTAACATCCTCGAATGATTTCGGACCACAGACATGTAATAAAAGCAATCGTAAGTAAAAAGTTCGATATCTTTTGGTGACACTACATATATCCTTGTAATGATTTTATCACCTCCACGGCTTCTCTTCTTCCATTTATTTCAGGAATCTTCCCACACATAATGCATAGGAATTTCAGTATATTTATACTC
Source organism: Druceiella hillmani (assembly GCA_039881145.1). Lineage (NCBI taxonomy): Eukaryota > Metazoa > Arthropoda > Insecta > Lepidoptera > Hepialidae > Druceiella > Druceiella hillmani. The sequence goes on from JAYKKI010000002.1 coordinate 11,747,232, forward strand.
TCGTGCTGATGGATCTGATCGATTCAACTCAAAAAATGCTAATAATTTTGTTTGTCTTTCATTATCAATTACTTGACGTTGTTGCCCTTCTTGGAAGTATACATTCTGTCGACGCGGTAAATGAATATCAAGTCTGATTATAGTATGTGACTGAAAATGCATTGGTAATTCATACATGCACCATATGGCTTCTGTTGATCCGACATAACGACCAATTAAAAAATTGGTAACTTCATTAATTTCTATATTTTGACCTTATTCATTTCCACCAGACTCTAGTTCAACAGATGCACTGTCATAGCCTTTATACACATATTTATAAATGTATTTGACACTTTTGACTGTAGTACATACTTCAACATTAATATGGCAATTAAATTTAGCAAGTAAATATGGATTGTATGGTACAACATACCGATTGTCAAGGCAATTAACACGAACTTCTGAATTAATACCATTATCACGTCTTTTGTATAATGGATACCCATTTAACGATTCACATGTAGTTTCATTAAATCGTTTTGGATCCTCTTTTATACATTTTCCATCTCTCATACATACAGAATTAGGATTAAGTACTCCGCATGGACCATGCATCATACGTTTTACAACATATTTATGTAATGTGGGATGTGTTTCAATGTGAGGAATCTCCGCAGATACAACTTTATCAATATCTATAGCATTAATAATTTTATCTTGCTCATTTAAAGTGAGTAAAAGGGGAGCATGAGGCAATCCTCTTTTTTGAAATTCAATTGTATAAATGAGTGCTTCAACTTTACCAAAAATATTATTTTGTATAAGGCCCTCTATGAATGCTTTCGACTTGACGCACAATAATATCAGGTCTAAAATTAGCAGCTTCACCTACACCAATGTTGTTAACTATTTCTGACCAACTTGGATTGCAAGTCATTGTAATAAATAAAGACGGTTTTCCGAAATGTTGTACAATTGACATTGCATCTAAATAATTCTGATACATATTTCTTGGAGATCCATTGAATAAAGATGGTAAAATTACTCTACGACCAACATTCCTGGCATTCATATTCAGTTCTAAGTAGTCTGTTAAATTGTTGTAAACTTCAGACCTAAGAACTGTTTGATTTTGTCGAATGAAATGTAATCGTGAACCTCACATACATATCAATTATCCACTGCAGAAACAATTTTTGCGAATGGTGTAACCTGCTGAAATCATCTCTAATTGCAAGTCGATAGGCTGCATACTGAAGCATGGTTAATTTATTTCTGGATGCTCTTGAATTAGATGTAGTTGGTGCATTATGTGCAATATTGACATGCCACCCAGTATCAACGTTGGGAAAAAGTAGTGGGTACGCTAAAGGATCTAATGATGAATCCAGAACTGATATATTTTTAATTACACCATTAACTTTTGAAAAAGAAATCATATTTTGTTCAAAAGGTGGCTCACCATCAACCGTACTAAATATTACGGCTACATCAGTTTGAACTGCATCATTGAAGCGGCGTAGATCCAAATCATGATTTGCTTTAATGAGGATACAAATATCTTTATTTTGATTCTCGACTCTCTGACAATGATCTTTCATTGCAATGAATGACAGCACAAAAAGATTACTGCGTTCCAATTGCAGAGAAATTTCTTGCATTATGGTATTGTTACATGTTTGATTTAAACGTTCTTGTAATCTATAATTGATAGCAGTGTCAACATCATAAAAATATAATTGCGCATAACATGGTGAGCGACCATATGCAGCAGTCATTGGACCTGATCTGTGATAAAAAACATCATGTATTTTGAAATGATACACTCCACTTGTAACTTTCTCGGAAACTTTGGCTTCTGAGCTAACCATAGCAAAACATGAATTATATTTCCGAATATTATCAAAATAATTTTTCGGCTTATTTTTTGTTAAAGGTTCATTAGAAGTAAGTCCATGAGTGGTAATATTGCTTTACCTTTATGACAACACGAAGTGAATACAGTTCTGTCGCCTAAAGTCACTTCAGATTCAAAATATTTCGCATTGCAAAACTTGCATTGTAAATCCATTAATCCACAGTCATAACTATGAAAAAGTCCTGGAATTACATTTAGTGCACATTTATATGTATCTCTAAAAATTACTTCTTCATTTGTAAACTATTAATATTATTTAAATTTGCGTTTGGTCTATTAATATGTGTATGCGAAACAAACTATTAATATGACATTATTATAGTTATGATTATTTTTGACATTCAGTAAGACTATGGACAAATAAAATTAATCTCAGTTTGACTTCAACCATAAACAAAATAGTACATATGTGTGTGTACATATGTGTGTGTGTCAAACGCATGTATTTCTAATAAAAATCTATATACCTCCTTCTATGTAAAAATTTTAGCTTTTAGCACTCTTCACCATATAAACTTTACCTGTGCCAAATTTCATACTCCTCCGGACGGGTAATTTTCGTAAAAAGGAGTATAAAGATTTTGCTTCGCATATTAATATTTTGGTTATTATTAACCTTTAAATTATGGCCATTATTAACCTTTAGAAAATTGAAAATATTTTATTAAATCGTAATAACTCTAATTTCAGATAAAAGGTCAAATTTTTTACTACTATATATGGGAAAATAACAAAGTTAAAGCACAATAACTTAGAAACTGGCAGATAAACTACAATGGAAAGCCAGCGGAAAAATAAAATTATGGACAACTCATATGTCAATATGTGTGTATATATACATGTGTGTGTGTGTGTGTGTCAAACGCATTGTAGTATGTGTAATGTTTTCTTTATTAATTTAATGTGTGTCTAATGCATTATTATATAAAAATTTTAGCTTTCAGTGCTCCTCCATACAAACTTTAGCTGTGCCAAATTTCATACTCCTCCGTCCACGTAATTTTCGTAAAAAAGGTACAACGTTTTTGCTTCACGTATTAATATTATGATTATTATTAATAATGTTACATTAAAAGATAACAACTGTAATTCTAGATAAAAGATCAATTTTTTATTATATGAGAAAATAACAAAGTTGAAGCAGAATAACTTGCGAACTAATAGTTTGTTTGGCAAATAAACTACAATGGAAAGCCAGCGGAAAAATAAAACTATAGACTACTTATATTTCAATTGTATGTATATACATGTGTGTGTCAAATGTATGGTAGTGTGTGTAATGTTTTATTTATTGATTTAATGTACTTTATAAGCATTATTATTGAAAAATATTAGCGTTCTGCACTTCTCCTACATATAAACTATAAGTATGCCAAATTTCATATTCCTCCGTACGCGCAATTTTCGTAAAAAGGGGTCCAAAGTTTTTGCTTCACGTATTATTTACTTAATTATGTTGAAAAAGTTTATCAGATGAAATAAAAAATAACAATGAATATATCTAAGAAAAAACATCAAAATAAAAACTTAAAAAGTATTATGATTTATATATCACTTTCTGTAAAGTATTTTAAAATATTTCATACGGATGTGGTTCAATTATAATCTTGATGATTTTATTGCACATATCAATTAAATTTCTAAGGTAAACCGTAATTTCGTTTAAATTCGTCGGGTGGTTTCTATATTATTATTGACGGAATTTACAATTAATTATGTAAGAGATTATCGCATTTTAATTAACATCACTTTACAATTGTTTATCTGCTTGTTTCGACAGACGTGATCGTCACATGAACTGTTTCTAAACAATAGACGGTTAAACATTGTTGTTAAACAGGTTTAATTTTTTACTTCAAATTTTAGGATACCTAATGCAAAATCCTCTCCTCAAAAGTTTGATATCCTACTTGGCACCGATTTTATGATTTCAAAACTACTAAATTTTGTTTATAATGGAATTGAGTTTAGTGTTATAATAATAGCGAACAAACGAATACGCATACTTTATCTCACCAAACTACGTTTTTTGCTTTCGTCGTATAACGGATACATAGTGTTCGTGTCCATCTTATGAGATGTACCTCTCGTGTGGGCAGACAGACGCAGCGGCATAGCGACTACGAATTTAAGGTCAAACGACAACTGCTTTCAAATCATGAACGATGTGTTGTTTCGGTTACTTTCGCCGACGTGACGATTGCGCGCCGCGGTCAGCCCGCGTGTGGTTTTTCGCGTTTTGAGGTTTCGTCGAAGGTGTGCCTTGCTGTCGCTCTTCTTACACTCTTGTACTCTTTTACATAATTTACTAGCTTCTGTCCACAACTTCCCCTACATTCATTTTAGTGTTGTTTAAACTATGTTATAATTTATTTGTTTATTGCATAGTTCCGTTGTAGGCTGTTTCGAATACAAACGTGATTTAAATTGCGCGTACCATTTACAGGTGTACAATTAAGTTACTTAATATTTTGTATACATTTAAATCTTGTGCTGAGTATTTTTTTAATGTAGCATAACATACTTCTGTTATTTTATCATTATTCATTAAACATTAGAACTTTACAAGTTTTAAAATCTCGCTTAGCACTTTTTTATGGTAGATATTTCAATTTTTAAGTTGGATTCCAGAATTTTCAGTAATTAAAACGCGGTTAAAATTCTGTTTTCGTGTCGTGCAAGCAGGCAATAATCGTAAATAAATATTTTTCGGGTTCAGACAATTCCTTTGTTATAATTTATATATTGAATATATTTGGCGTTAATTTTGTAGAAATTCATTATTCACAATTAAATGAAACTACGTGATGTAGTATTATTTCTACTATGTTTAATTTCTTTACCACGACCTAGGTTTCGTTGTATTACAACATCTTCAGGTGGGATATTAGCAAAGATTAACTCTTAGGAACAACCAACAGCATTGAAACATATAAATGCTGTTGGTTGTTCCTAAGAGTTAATCTTTGCTAATATCCCACCTGAAGATGTTGTAATACAACGAAACCTAGGTCGTGGTAAAGAAATTAAAGATAGTAGAAATAATACTACATCACGTAGTTTCATTTAATTGTGAATAATTTATATAGATTATTTCAGCAGGTGATATTAAATTTTACGCAAATATTCTGTGTATCTTTAACGCTTTTTATATAGTAGTAGGTTTGATAACAAAACAAGGGTCAGGATTAATTTTTTTTTGTGATTTGAGTTTTTTTAACGTATTTTCCATTTTTAAGTGGCAATTTCTCGATCAGAGTTTGTAAGATGGAAAAAAAGGAAAGCAACAAAAACACTTTCTGTACTTTTCGTGGTACTTGGACGGTTGCAATACAGCCAACAAATAAGAAGGGTGTGCTGGTTTTTCTTAACGCAGAATACTACAAAACGATATAAAGACTCGTTATTAAGATAAGTATATACTAAAAGTTTGAAAAATACATCTAAAATAGCAATTATATCTTTATCCAAAATTAAAAGACGATCCTGTATTTATTTGAAAAGTACTTAATGGAGAACTTCACAAATTTTAATCTAACGAACATTTATAAATTTATCCGATTTTAAAGTCCGCATGATTCTGGGGTATATCGCGGACGGAATTTTGAACCAATGAGTCCATTCTTCGATAGCTGGCCATCAAATAAAGAATATCAAACACAGTACGAGCTCGTATTCTCACATTCCTTGAACATATAACACGACGCGGATGCGAATCTATAGAGGGCCTAGTAGTGCAGGGCAAAGTCGAAGGCATCAGACCACGCGGCAGACTACCAATAAGTGGACAGATTAACTAAAGAACACGTTCAACGGACCACTGCACGGATATGTAAGGAAAGCGAGAGTTCGCGAAGAGTGACGTCGCATTGTGAAACACGCCACTAATGTCGACGTGATGACCACAACCACCCTGCAAAAAGTGTAACGACAAAGAAGAAGAGAATGGATACTGGGGATTTACGAAGGCGTCTTCCATTTTACTGGGTAAACTTTTATCATTGACTGTATGTACTTACAATACTAAATGGATACATAAAGGGCGTACTTATAATATAAACATTTACATTTGTTTAAGTTGATCGGCGGTGTTGGCACCGATTACAAAAATAAGTAACTTAGTTATTTATTGCGAATGAATGGGTACCAATTTCGAGTTAATTATTTTTTAATTTTTAATACCTTCCGTTTTTGAAGCCGGTTTTTTAAAAGATTTTTTATTCCAAGCTATTGCATTTGACAGTTTTTAAAGTATTTCAAGTATGTTATGGCATTGTTTTGTACATCCCTAATTGCATAAAGTACCTAGTACTGTTATGAAAGTGATTGTAGTGATAGACTTAGTTATTTATTGCATAGGTGGGTACCTTTTTTGAAGTCGGTTATTTTAGAATTTTTAGTGATTAATATATTAATATTAATTATCACATTTATTTTCGTTCTTATAATATTGGATATTTATGGAAAGTCACGAGCCAAAGCTTAGTATAATGATAATTTCCTCTTTGTCTAAAGTTGATAATACATAGAAATGAAGCGATAGAAGTAGCCGCCAATTTTTATCTGTTAACCGTTGAGGAGTTCGGTTTTCCATATCCGAAGTTCAATATCAGATTTTGCAAATTAAACACTACCACTTGAGGAGTTCCGTTCTCCATATCCAAAATCCAACATCAGATTTTGCGAAGTAATAACTAAAGTAACAAGTGACCAGTAGCATATATATTGAATTACGACCAATTTACCACCATCCGTTAAGGAGTTACATTATTAATCTTCAGAACTAATCATCACACATTGATCTAGTCGATGGTGCAGTCATTTTGCAAAGTAAAAATCACCAGTAGTAAATATCTTGAATTACCTTTAATTTACTACTTACTTATCCAATAAGGAGTTCCACTGATCATCTCCAGAACGTATCATCAGTCCCTGACATGATCGACAGTGTAGTTATTTTTCAAAGTAACAACTACCGGTACCAAATATCTTGAATCACTTTCAATTTACTACCATCCGTTAAGGAGTTCCATTGTTCATCTCCAGAACTGATCATCAGATCCTGACCTGGTCGACGGTGTAGTTATTTTGCAAAGTAACTACTACTAGTAGCAAGTATCTTTAAACACGGGTGATTTACTAATATGCGTTAAGGAGTTCCATTCTTCATATCCAGAACTTATCATCATATCCTGACCTAGAAAATGGTGTAATTATTTTGCAAAATAACAACCACCCGCAGCAAATATCTTGAATCATAGATTATTTTCTGCCATTCGTTAAGGAGTCCCATCGTTAATTTCTGGACCTTATCATCAGATCATTATTATAGGAAAAAAATGGAATAATTTTCAAATTATATTCTTGTGAAAATATTGATTTTAACATTGAAAATGAGTATGTAGTTTGAGAAGCACAGAATGAAAGAAAGAAACCTTTGTCTTGTGTTAGACTGACGTGTTGCCGTGATGTGCTATTAAATTATGCTCACACTTTTATTTCTGTTCATACTCTCGTCTCTAACGGGTGTTTTTTTTGTTTACCAAAAATAATCCATTCAAAAAGTGAACTTTCGTGTTTACAATAGGTATTAGTTAGGATAAAATATTAACGTCAATTGTATATATTACCAACACAAAGATCAGTTATGTATCCCCAACTGTTCTAAACTGTTTAAAAATATTAAACCTTCTGTTCCAAACCTACACGTGACATTTCTGTGACTGTAAATATATAAATAAATTATGTTTAAAATCAAAGTGGACCATCATAATATTTCCTGTTAACGGTAAGACTTACGATTTCAATTAAACCACAAACTGGTCCAATCATACATAAGATGTACGTATGCATTAATCGGGTATAGTTTCATTCGTAAAGCGTTGGTTAAATATGCGAAACTTGCGAACGACGTTATAATTCGTTGACGATCGATAAATTGTCAGAATGACTTAAATTAATAGCCAATTTTACATAAACGTAGGTGGATGTTGAAATTACTGTCAAGTTTAATATTAATATCTATCATTTCATATCATTGTCAAGTTTAGAATTGTATAAACATTTATCATCATGAAAACATTCAAATTCAAAAAAAATTATTTTTCTTAAGAAAAAGTTTGATTCTTCTACGCAGAATTCCACTAATAAGTATGTGAATGTGCTTATATGTTTATTATTTAATAACAGCTAAACGGTTAGACTTATTTCTATTAACCTATTTTTGTAAATTCCTTTAGGATGAAAATGAGTATTTTTTACTCAAGTATAAAAAATTATAAAAATGTAGTATTAAAACGTGTTAATAGATTGTACGACCTATATATAAATTGCCAAAACGTTAACATTTTTTATAGAGATATATTTAATAGCCTATTTGGGTACAGCATTTCCCGCTATCTTGAACAAAATTCGCGCAAAGTTGCAGGCGAAATCTGGATATTTAATTTTTTTTTTAATTATCGTATCAGTATCCATATATAGCTCTCTGATTAGTATTATTAGTATAAAAATACTAATAATATTGTCTTCCTATGGATGTATATTCTTTATCGTATTTTCGAAATACTATCGTAAACATACGTCTACGTGTTCAAATTGTATAGAAACTAGTACAACTAGCGACTTTCGGTCACGAAGTTATGAGACTTATAGCTGAGATATGGGACGACCAAGTAAGTGAACTATTTGCATATGCTCGTATACAGTGTTTATTAAATTAGTATAAAAAACAATAAATTGCGGCTCGGATTATTTATCATAAGAAATCGATTTGAAATAAAAAACGGGAAATGTTTTGAAATGTATTTGTTTTTACTTTTTTTCATTAATTTCACAATATATTTATCATTAAATAATACACTCTCATCATGTACAAAAGTATAAACGTAAATAAATACAAATAAATAAAATAAAAATAAAAATTTAGCTTCAAATGAAAATAAATTAAATTGTGCCACGTCCATTTTGTATAACCTACCCGGTCGGACCAGGCTGGGCCAGGTCATCAATTCTATAGAACACAATAAGGAAATAACAAAGTTGATACTTGAAAGTTTATAATAAAACTAAAATGTGACAGTTATTAATTTCCAAAAATTACCATAAATTGAAAGCTTAGACTTAAAAAATATTTTACTTAAGTTTATTTAAGAAAAATATTTGTTAAGTTGGTATTGATTAATTTGTATCGATTGTTTTTATATTAATTTGTATTGATTGATAAAAGAAACTGTAGAAATCGTAATTTGACTTATTTTCAATTCTTTCTAAATTTTAATTTTTACCTTATTTAATTGCTTTAATGTGAATTATACTTTTCTGTGTGTTAAGTGTGTTTATACTTTTGTGTATGTTAAGTGTCTTTTCTAATGGGAAATTCCTTGTGAAATTAGTGAAAAAAGTCGGGTACAAAAAATTTGAAAACACAGGAGTATTTTTCTTTCATATCGATTTTTTGTAATAAATAATTGCGAACCGCAATTTTTGAATATGGTAGGGGAGGTTTACGAAGAAGTATTTTTACAATTTTTTTTATATATTTTTTAATGTACGTGGTTTTAATGTATATTTTTTCAAGCTATTTAAAAAAAAATTGTCATGATCTCTTCGGTACTAAACTACATTTGTTACCAATCCCTGTTATACCAATTACTTAATAACTTTTATATTACAAATCGTAGTATCAAAATCTTATTTTAATGTGATAGGCCGTTGTTTTTTTCCAAGAGCATAGATAGGTCTTGGTGGACTACTTTGTTTACTTTACCTCGCTGCTTTATCATGTTTTAATGCTCATTGGAGTAAATTTTAAAATTAAAGATGAATTTTATTATTTAGTTTGGTCAGAGTGAATTTGTAAGATTGTTCAGTAATACACATTGCAATTTGATCAACACACATACATAATAGCATTTTGTCGCGAATTATGAGTTTCATTCGTAGCTTATAATATAGCTTATAATCTAGTTGGTTTACAACTAGATTATTTCAATACGCGAAACGTTCCTTCAAAATTTGTTATCAAAAGTCATTTAAATTTGCATTTATTTATCTTAAATCAGGCCTAACAGTGTTTTCCTGTAACAGCTTTTTCAGAGTTCACGCCTCAAAAAGAAAGGACGGACCATTTACAGAATCGCTCTTGGGGTCGTGAATCAGAACCGTTTTTCCCAAAAGTAATTTGACATAGGAAGTAGGAATCGTGTATAGTAGTGGAGTTCGTATATCCTGTTCGTATGTTCCTGCATATTTCACAACAGCAAGAACACAAACAATATTAATTTTGTTTGACACAAAAAAACAATGCTTCCGGTTGTACAGAGCATCAATTGAAAGGGAAAGTGACAAGGATCCCGAAACTATTATATATTTCGAAGTATATATCATATAATTTTAGAAATATTGTAGAAAGGGTCCATAAAAACATGACCCTCCAATTCTCAAACTGCTTAAATAATATTGTTGAAAAAGCAGGGTTGTTAGAAGTTAAAGTAAAGTTTATTGCAAATCCTCATAGCTTTCGATAATTTTACCATATTTTTACGCTCTTAAAGGACATACTGGACAATATATTTAGATAAATCGTCTTTCGAGTAAATTGCAGGCTGTTGTGTACGTGTGTGTTTCGTAAGGAGCCATATCCGTGCCTCAGTTCAAAATTTAAATTTAATACTCTTAAGCTATGGCCTCATACATCACGATGATATTCGTGCGAGAAAGTTTCGTCTTCGGCCTACGGCGAATGTGCATGGCCACATGGGTCGTTGTGATGTTCTATCGCGACAAGCAAACGCAAAAAACTAGATCGACGAAGCGGTCGCTCCATATTTTATGGCGGCAATTATGTAGTTATTTGTTATATATTTCGTCTTATCTACAAAATAAGAAAAAAATAAGTAAATCATCATAGATGAGATCATTTCGCTTGTGGCCCGGTTCTTTCGGGATCCAATAATATCGGCTCCGCCTCGTAATTGCTAATAAACTAAAATTTTCTCGTTACTCCAATTTGTAACGAAATTATACGTCGTATAAACTAATTTATGCCCATACGTCGGCTACGCTTTACGTTTGTGCGTCGACTGAAGTGAATGTGGCTGCGCAAGTTCATCGCGTAAAAATCCTTTGATATCAGAGTGTCGGTAAACGACAGCGGAGTGAAGCGTCGTCGGTTTCGCCCGAAACGCCAAAATCTACACGAAACTGTGGCTACATACATGGCGATAACGCGGATATTCGAGTTATCCCGTTGAGTGTGATCTAGGCATTACGGACATTTTGTCAGTTTGAAAAAGATGTATGCTGTGTTACAGAATAGAATAGAGAACAAATATTTCTCAAAAATTCTTTGCATCTTCATTTTCTACCCTTATAAGCAGGAAAATTAGAAATGTAGCTAATAGTAATAGTAATTTCGGTATGTTGATGGTAATAAAGGAAATTTTAGGCATGCTTAGTGTGTAGTGACGCTTTATAAACGCAATACGCATATTTGATTCCATGAGAGTAGTTTTATAGGAGTCTTATAGAGAGTAGTTTTATAGGAGTAGGAGGAAATTACTATGTAATTGTAACAAAAATAGGTATCTCCAAAAATGTTGGCCAATCGTCATTCATAAAAAAAATCAACACAAAACTTTCCTGCTAACACGATTACGACAACGTGTTTGGCAACTAAAAAAATGAACCCAAGGAAACATAAATATGGAGAAACGTGTTTTTTGACGTTTTGAAACGTGTGTAACATGAAAATTAGAAAGAAAAAGAAAAAAAGGAAACTTTATACAAAATTACAATGACGAATCTATTGCTATGGTTTATCAAAATCAGGCGATAAAATAAATATACGTACTTTACAGAAACAAGTCAAATGTTTGTTTCATAATTTCCTTTAATTCTACTAACAATAATTATGTTTTTAATGTTTATAAACGTCGCTGTCAATCGATATTATTTAGATTATATATCTTATATATATTAGATAGATTGTCAGGTTAACAAATAGCTGTCAAATCACATTTGGTAATTAATATATTCAATTTGCCTACGTATAGTTAATTTAAACGTTAACCCAATTTTGGTAACATGTAAATCAGTGGTGTGGCGCACCGCATCAATTAATTATTAGAAATAAATAACATTCTCTTACCTTAAATAATTAAGATAAGCGAATGTTGTTTATTTTTAGTTTACTGAATAATCAAGTTTGATATACATATTGCGAAATAATACTTTCGTTCTTTCTTTTCGTTAGACTCTTAGATTATTTTTAGGTAAATATTATTTGCGGTAATTTACATCACGCTTGTGTTTGTCAGAATAAAAGCTTCATCAAAATGATAATTAGATATCTGTTTTATTTTATGTTATGATATTGAGATTAGCATGGCAACACATCAAAGTTTTGTTCCATTTTGAGGGATTTTTAACCGAAGGTTCCGAATGGTACCCTACTGTTTTATGAACTTTTAAACAAAAGAAAAGAAGTTTTCTAAACTAAAAATCGAAAATCATGTTTGAAGTCAGATATAATTTTATTTCATGGGATTCAAGGCTTAAATTTGCAATGAAGGGAGAAGGGTAGTGGCCGTTATAAAAAAAAAAATGCGTCGGTTTGTAGTGTGAATTAATGCGTAGCTCAATTTAAATTAATTTTTTGAAAGTTTAGTTAAAAAATAATTATGTTTTCAACAATATTGTGAATGCCCTGTATTTAAACGACAAGTATTAAGATTAAGTTCAACTAAACTAATTTTTAATTTGTAAGTAAGACGAAGATACTTTTTTAATTGTCGCAAGTAAAATTATATTAAAAAAGTGTTAGTATCGTACCAAAGTACATGCTACTTTAAATAATGTACCTAAATACGAAATTCTCGTAGTGTGACTTCGTCTCTTGCTTGACTGGTTTTATTTTCGTTCACTTGTCTGTCACATTTTAATATACTCGTTAGTTAACAAACTACTTTTATTAAATTATCTTTCGGCGCGGCTCTACTTACGGCTTGCACCTAATAACCACTTGAGGTAAAAGACGACATTGTGCTCATTCTTATAATTTTAATCGTTCATGCAAGTGTTTTCAATTTTAAAGTGGCTAAAGAATTAGTAAATGTTGAAAAATGGTCACTTTTACTATCTACAGCAACAACTCACTTATTTCAATAAAACGTGTGCACGGCGTTAACCAATCAGAAGCGAGTACGATACCCTTGTCTCCCTCAAATTTTGTTATTGTTTCATAGTGAATTTGTTTAAATCCGGACAATGTTTCACAGTGGTGGCGTTAACCAATCAGAAGCGATTACGATACCCTTGTCTCCCTCAAATTTTGTTATTATTTCATAGTGAATTTGTTTAAATCCGGATAATGTTTCAGAGTAGTGGCGTTAACCAAACAGAAGCGAGTACGATACTTTTGTCCACCCCTAAAAATTTGATAGGATTTTATAGTGATTTTTTTTAAATTCGGATAATGTTTCACATGCTTCACAGTGGTTATTATTGTTACTTCCATGATTTGCGGATGTTACAGATTCTTAATATAAAAATTGCCACAGCTCAAGTACCAAGTTCTTTTAAGAAGGGTGATTTGTGTCACAGTGAAAGACTCGGACGCACTAATACTAAATCAACTAGGGTTTTAAAAAAAATATGTATAGAAGCCGCTTGCTGCTTTAGAACTTCGACTCGTTTAACCAGTACATTTCTCAGCGAACATATATTTCCCTGAATTTATTTTTAAAGCTGAAATCGAATTAACCAATCTACACTACCGCTCAAAAGTATTTGGCCACATGTGTCTTTCTTTATATTACTAAAATGATACAACAATTACTATTTTATTGTGTTTGATTGTTTGAATCCCAGCGCAAATTGTTTATCTATACCAAAAAGGTATACTACACTCCTGGTCATAAAAATCAAATTCATGTTATCAAAGGAATTACTTTGAAGTTGAACTTTAAAGTGTAATTATTGTGTTTCAATGAAGTAATTGGGCAGCAAAATTAAACTGGTGTCTTAAAGAATCCTTGAAAATAATTTTGCATCAGTTATCTGAAGTTGTTTGACCAGGAAACACTCTATTGAAAATTGCAAAAGTTTAATTCTAATAATAATCAAAAGTTTTTTATTTTAGTTTTGTTTTATGTACAAAATGGGTAAAACCAAGGGACATTCTAAAGAATCAAGAAGGGAAAGATTGCACAAGATACCGAGACAAACCATAGATTATGTTGCCAAGAAATTTGTGACTCAAGACTTAATTTCCACCGAACGGCGCCCAGGCAGACTAAGAGCAACAACGTCTAGTTAAGATTTAACCATAGTCATGAAAAGCAAACGTAATATCAGCAGAATTCAATACTGGTCGCAGTAAACCTATCAGTATTTCCACAGTCAAAAGAAGAATTTTCGACGCAGGCCTTATGGGATGCACAGAATTTACAGAACTATTTCTTAAAGCTATAAATGAGAAAAAGGGCTTAATTTAGCTAGAGAGTACATAAATTGAACATCTGACGATCGGGAAAAGATTCTCTGGACCGACGAATTAAAGTTTGAAGTTTTTGGGTCCAAGAGAAGAATCTTCGTCCGTCGACAGACTAACGAAAAAGTAAAAGAAACACGCACTGTGGCTTAAGTTAAGCACTGTAGAAGTTCTGTGATTGTTTAGGGCTACTTTGGAGGTTCTAGGGTGGGCGATCTTGTAAGAATACAAGGAATTATAAAAAAGAAGATAACAAAAACATTTTAGAAAGTAATGTTGTGCCTTCTGGCACCCACTTAATTGGTCAAAAATTTATATTTCAACACGACGATGATCCCAAACGCACATCAAAGCTATGCACGAGCTTTGTAAAAGAAAAGTAACATCAAAAGGTTTTGAAAATTGTGACATGGCCCCCACAGTCACTTGACTTAAACTCGATAGAATTATTATGGGATCAGCTTGACAGGCAGGCACGAACAACTTGCCCAACAGCACAGGAATGCTTATGGAGAATACTGCAAGACGAATGGCAAAACATAACCAAAACAACATTGAAGAATTTAATTGCTCGATTGCCTAAGATCCGTCATAAGAAACAAGTGAGAACATTTTGATGAGTCTAAAAAAAAATTTTTTTTACTTTGAAAATATTTTTTAACTGAAAAATTGAACTACTCTAAATACACTAAAAATTGTTGGCTTTTTAGTTCTAAGTTCAGAAAGTTATATTCAATATTCATCAAGTGATAAAGTTATATGCAACATACTTTTTGTTATTACTGTCAATATGTCTTTCAACACTTACGTCATGAGTAATAAGATAAACTTAAAATTTTTACAGTTGGCGCTACTAACGCCGTAAATATGCGTGATA
This sequence comes from Druceiella hillmani, assembly GCA_039881145.1. Classification (NCBI taxonomy): domain Eukaryota; kingdom Metazoa; phylum Arthropoda; class Insecta; order Lepidoptera; family Hepialidae; genus Druceiella; species Druceiella hillmani. The sequence goes on from JAYKKI010000002.1 coordinate 11,762,502, forward strand.
AAATATACATCGTAAATGGAATCTGTTACAAAGTTAGTGTTTTAATTTCATTATTAGCATAAGCGTGTTAATCCGTATATGTTAACAGTTAATGTTAATTAGAATTAATTTCCATCGCCTTCGTTTCTATATATTAATTATCACAAGTGTCTGAACTGATCAATAAAATAATAAACTCAAAATTTAAAAAAAGTCGTTAATTATGAAAGTCTCTCGAGTTTAGTTACGTTTTTGTAGACAATCCCGAGGGAATCGTGCGCAAAATCAATTAACAACTTTACTTATCTACATAAATAAATGTAAGCTTATCTACATGATACATGTATTTTGATGTATCCTTTTCAAAGCACTTAAATACATCTAAAGCACTCTTAATAAATCGTTTTAACTCAACTATTCATTTAAATCAGAGTCAGTTCTTAAAAAGTCAGTTCTAATAACGATTATGGTTGAAATTATGGAACTTCTTTACTCGCGTTTTATAAACAAAAACCCTATCATGTACGAGTAAAACTCCTACGACGAGGGTTCCGTACACATTTAGGCACTTATATACGTTTAAGGGTATATAGTATCGCCATTAAAGTTTTGATTAATATTAATTTTTCAACACGTGAATATATTGCCTACTATATGTTTTACAGTCTTAAAAACATGGTATACATATATATATATATATATATATATTAATAATTATCTCCAATTTTAGTTTCTCATATATTACGCTTCGCACTCTACTATATTTTAAATGACATGCAACTACGAACATTGAGATAATACGGTGTAAATCGTATACATAATAATAAAGTGGCTTAACTTAAAATGTGATTTTGGATTACAAATATAAAACGACCTAAGCCTCAATTCCTCAATTAATTAAATGAAAGTCCTCAGTACATTTTTTATTTGTCCGGATTTTTTAGCTACAGGATAACATGAAAATAAAAAAAAGTAAATTAATATTTTGATAGTTCATCAAAATATTTATTTTTTAAAAGGCTAAGCAACAATCATACTTTACCAGTCTTATAATAAAATCAAAGTAGCAAATTTAAATTGAACAACAACAGAAATTGCACGGAATTGCATCAATACTTATTTCATATTCAGACACAACAAAAATATCGATGGTATGTTGTTATCCTATTTTTGTCTTATTTAACTCTTAAATTACTAAATTTTTTATTAAAGAACACATTAAATTGCACAATATTATGCAATATCTACATAATTATCTATGGCAAGGTCGGGAAAATCTCATTAAATTTGGTGATAACTAAAAAGCCCAGAGTTTTAGAAAATGTCACACATTTTTAGGATTTCTTGAATTTCGTTATGGTAACTTCGAATTATGAAGAGAGTCGCTCTACATTAATATTGAGGCACATTTATTTTTTTCAGTTTTGCACTATAGAAACAATGAGGTCGTGACAGACGGTCGGATGTACGTAACGAAGTTATGAGGGTATATTATTTCTCTACGGTAGTCTAAAAACATGATCATAAATTGTGCTACTATTTCAAATTGATACACAAGATTTTCTTTATCGATTTATTTAACATAAATATAATAATGAAAAATCTAAACTTTAAATAAGCTTAAATAAATAGTCAATTTAAATATATTACGATCATCAGTGATCACCTTAGAAACGAATTGAAAAACATCTGCTTGTCAAATTAGTTTCTTAAAAGAAAATGTATAAGTTATAAGTGACGATTTGTTCGAGAACCGCACCGGTAATATTAGTGTGTCACCTATATTTCAAGCATCAGCACAGTGCCAATTGGTTTTTACCGAAATCATTAATAAAGTACTTTTTTATTATTTTTATGCCATTTAAATTTGAAGATAAACTCTAAGCATAAAATTATATTGATATAGGTTGGTTCGTACCAATAGCTGTTTTTTTCACATATTTAAAAACTATTTGGACAAACTGGTTGGTGAATTTCTATAAAATACAAACTTTTATATCTTATGTATCATTCTTATTAATATAATTTTACTAGCGATAAAGTAATCAGTTTGCTGGACGTAATTAAAACTGGATGCAATTAAAACTTTTGTTTTAATTACTTCCAGTTTTTCAAGTTAACTTTGAATTAGTTATATTTTGTTGTAAAAAACCAGTTCTCATATTTTACATACGGTCATATAGAAGCGTGTTTAAAGCTAAAAAATAAAGACTAAATTAATATTTCAACTTTCTTACACTTCTGTATTCTCGTCATGTGTCTAAATTAACAGTTTATAATTTACTTTCTCATGAGGTACCTGATTGAACATTGTCATTTGAATATTCAAGCAGAACCAAAGTTACAAACCGCTTATGGTACTTCAACACCGTCCTTTAATTCACGTACTTTCGAGAACCGTAATTTTAGGCTATTGTAATAAAATAACGAATTTACAGCCAATGCATATTTTTTTGTAATTTCGATTTATATATAGGAACACGTTAGTAAGACAGTTAACTTCGGGCAGGCACACTTCAGATATAAATGTATATTTACTCGATTTTAACCAACGTTTTTTTCTTCACCTATTTATTAATGTTCATATCAACATTAGGTGTTAAGTATAATTCTATACTGTTTAGTTTTGATCTAAAAGAAATTCATGCACATTACGTGTGATTGCATATAAGGTATGTATATATCCTCTTCGAACGATTCATCTATGAAATACTGACTCAGTATTAAAAATGAAAAATTGCCATTTAACTACTACTTAAAGGAGACCGGCAAAAATGGGCCCAGACGTTACAAAGGTAAAACATAATTTGAAAAAAACTGGTATTTTTTAGAATATAAAAAATCTAACAATTCAGTAATTGACAATCAGGAAAGAGGAAAAAATAAAATAAAAAATAAATCTGCACTTCGTTTTATCTCGGTAGTTCTAAGAATTCATAGAAATTACATTTACAATGTATTATGGAAATAACCCAAGTTTTCATAAAAAAATACATGTCTTCTATTTTGTCTGATTGACGATTTTGATAAAACTTATAAGGAGCTTATTTTTTTAATTGTCCTTGTATAAAAGTGTAATTTATATTTGTGTAACACCTGGGCCCAACACTACATGGACCTTTGCCGGTCTGCTTTTAGTTACTAAGGTTCGGTTGAAACATAACGTATTCTGTTACAATTGTACCCAGTCTACACTACGCCCCAATATTTCTCACATCATTGGCGGTAGAGTAGGGGTTCAAAGAAGGTGATAAGAAGATTGCGACTGCTTGAAAGCGAATAGTACATCAGTGGATATCACTAGGATACGCAGAATAAATGCTTCGACGATGCTCGTCGACCTACCAACGCTCTCGGCAGCCGGACGGCAACAGTGGCATGAGGCGCTAGACTTGGGCGATACGAGTATTTTGAGATACTGAGTATGACGAGTACGAGTATTATAAAATATCGGTGAGCGATATCTGTGACAAAATACTCGACGAGTATGGACGGCGTAATTCCGTTGTAAGAAGACCATATAACAAATGGCTGATAGATGAAAATAAGATCGTACTTAAAATCCTTATTTTATAATACTCGTACTTGTAGTAAATATTTGTCCGTGAACTACGAAGTGTGAAGTAATACTTAACGTAATGAGTAAAAGAGTATACAAGTATGATGGTACATACTCGTATTACATACTTTAAAGTAAGGAAGGTATAAATATTAAATATTTAGTAACGAGTGATGTAGTAGCATATCGGTGGTATCCCTTTTAACCCCGATTTTTTTAACGGTGAAGCATATTCATGGAGTGCAAAACTTGTAATTAAAATGAGTTCTACATAATCCAGACTTTATTTGGTAAGTCATGCACTGGGATTAAGTATGCTCCTTGGTGATTCATTACACTTGTTTTTAAAAGGGGTAAAATGAATGTAAATACAGGTGAATGTAAAATATGTTTAAAGGGGCCCTTTATATATATATATATATATATATATATATATATATATATATATATATAGATATATATATATATATATATATATATATATATATATATATATATATATATATATAATTATTAAGTATTCTCATTTATTTTCCTTAAGTAATTTTAGGGCACCAAATTCTATAATTATGCAAATTTTAACTTTCGAAATTGATAAGTTCATAATATGAGCCGTTTTTACTTTCGACACGCTCAAAAAACATACAACGAATACAATTATAGATTAAGATGATTTTAAAAAAAAAGGATCACAAAAATCCAATTACGGAGAGCTAATAGGTTCACTGAAAACCATTTTAGTGCATCATTACGCACAATAGAACAAGAAAAAGACAAAAAAATAATATTCGAGAATTTTAGTCTTTAGAATTTTTCCCGAGTACCAAAATAATGGTTGCATATAAGTAGTACCTGGGCTATCAAGTTCAATTAAAGATTTGTTTAAAATACAACTTCTGTTTCATATTTGTATCTGCCAACTTTATTTACCTCTGATAAAGATATCATTTAAAAAAAATACAGTTAATTATATCATTTAAAAAAAATACAGGTAATTACGCTCCGAAAATATTTAATATAATCATATCTATCGTTTATTATTTTGAGTTACAAGTTATTCATTATTGAAAAAAGGCTCCCTCATGAGATCATTTTATACAACAGAGGTTAGTGACTCTTTCGCGTGCACATTTAAAGGATATGAACCACGACATAAAACGACCTCCTCTCAAGGGACACTTGCGAGTAGCGACGTCCTACCCACTCAGTCATTCGTCCGTTTGCACTTTTATAAGCCAGAAGCTACGCCGGTTTACCCTTAGCGGCGGTCGGCGGTTTCTTTTAGTTACCTGTAACACATCCAAAAAATTCCTCCCCATTAGCTCTCAACACAGTAAGGCATGTGAAAATGGTTTTGCTTTTTCATTAAGATATGGTATAAGTTTTAGCAGCAATAATAATCGTCTACCACGTGGCAAGTATGTAACCAAAGAGTTTCAAAGCTCTTACCAGTAACGTCCTCCCCTGCGACTATAAACAATTCCGGTAATACAAAACTTGTACTAGTAATAACGTGATTGTCCTTGTATTTCATAAGACAATATTTATGCATAAAATATGTCCCGTACGAGTACTTAAAAGTACACTACTTTTATTAAATAACTTTTTGAAAATTATCCCGAAACAAATTTATAACATTAATGCATTTTCCACTTAATTTCGAAAATTCGTAACATATAAGACATATTCCCTCTATGCAAATTAACTTACACGCAAAATGTATAAAGGCAAATGCTATAAAAATACTACAGTTTTTAGAGAAATCGCCCAGTTTTGTATTGCTTTTCTTAAAAAAAGTTAATTGTTAGACATATTAGTGTCAAAAGCATGTCAATATTTATTTAATAATTATAGATTGTACTATAACACATAGGTAAGATCGTTAGCGAAAACGTTATAAAATATCTTTGCTGTAAAAAAATCATATGGAAATGCATGGAAAGTGTTCGTTTAATTAACAAAGTCATTAATAATAAAGAATTCAATAACGTAAAACAAATATCATATTTTTATTGGTTCAAACCAAAAGACAGAGCCACTACTACTGAGACTAAAGTAAAACTGATATTTAGTTTTAACACTAAAAAATAAACATTTTAAAAAACTAATAAAAAGTGTGCATGTAAGCTCCGACGCGCGACTAGAGTTTACTTCTTAAGTATGATTGATTTGGAATGTGTTAAATAGCTAACACTATATATAAATATAAATATCAATATCATTAAATGTAAATGGAAAATTCTTTAATAAAGAAATGCTGACAAGGTTATTATTTTCTAGTACAAAGCAAATGAACAAGATCAAATTTACACAACAATTTTAAAAACATTTAGTAACGTCAGACATAGAAGTCAAAATTAAAAGAGCATTTGCACCATAAGCGAGTGCACTTGCCGTGTTGCAGTTACAATCTGGGAATATTTTAAGACTACGAGAGAAAAGATCTATTCCACTCAAAAAAGCATCTGACTTAATTTTACAAGAAATAGATAACTTTGAATTCTAAATTAATATGAATTTAAATCTGAAAGATTTTATTTTAATTTTATGAAGATTTTAACTGTTTTAATTACAGAGCTTTTTACAAGAATGTTATAATGGTCTATAGCTTGTATTCTCACTAATAATATAAAAACGAATGTAAATATTTAGTAAAATATAAGATACAGGTAGTTTTTTGTTTGAAAATGTGAGAATTTATATTTCGTTATTCTTAAGGCGGTGAGATCTCTCAACGACCTTGAAGAATTTGATTTTCAAGCTCCGCCCCTTTCTTATTCCTATAAACTAGACGTATTAACAAACTAAATTTACCACATCAATAACTCCCTAGTTGCACGGATGATAATTTGTGACTTATGCTCTTTGAAATGTTAATATGGTTTTTAAATGTTTCTTGAAGACCTCATCTTTGACGAAAAACGCCTATTTTTGAAAAGTTTATTATAAACTCTAGGAATATATAGTATAATTATTTTAATATGAATAAATAGGTCAAATCTCTATTTATAATTTAGGGAGATTACTTTTTGTTGTTTTGTTGTTTGTAAACAAGTAAAGATATACAGTTTAGTACACTTAATTGTAAAATGTTATTACTATTTCTTTTACATGTCCGTCAAATTGGATATTCAGCGGATTTCAGCGAGGTCAGAATAAATGTAAAATAGACAAAATTATAAGTTATATATTCTTTACTTCCTTTTTATGTATTTTATGTAAATGTTATTATTATAATATCAAATTATCTTATTAGTTACGATGAGATTTTCCAGGTTGGAAAGTAGCCTATGTCATTTCCTGGCTTGCCAACTATCTTCGTGCAGAAAATCGCGTCGATCTATCGCTCTATTGCGATGTGAAAGGAGGACAAACTAACACACTTCGGAATTTGTAATATTTGTTGGGTTGTTACATTAGTTAGGATGAGATTTCTCCAGTTAAAAAGAAACCTATATCATTTCCTGGTCCGCCAACTATCTCTATGCAAAAAGCCACGTCGATCTGTTGTTCCATTGAGAAGAAAAAACAAACAGGTTTTTGATTTTTTAATATTATTTGGGTATTTTGGTATTAGTTAGGATGAGATTTCACTGGTTGGTATTTTACCTATGTCATTTCTTGTTACCCCAATTATCTCTGCGCAGTAAATCACGTCGGTCTGTTGCTCCGTTGCGACGTGAAAGAAGGACAAACATACTTTCGAATTTTTAATGTTATTTGAGAACGTCGTATTAAGTAGGATGAGTTTTCTCGGGTTGACAATTAGCCTACTTCATTTCCTGATTCGCCATCTAATTCTGTACAGAAAGTTACGTCGATCTGCTACTCTAGGTTATTTCCTGGCCTGCCAACTATCTCTGTGCAGAAAGTAACGTTGATATTTTGGTCCATTGTATCGTAAACGAAGGATAAATAAACAGACTTTTGAATTTGTAATAATATTTGTTATTGTAATTTTAATAAAAATGAAATTTCCCGAGTTGGAAAGTAGCCTATGTAATTTCCTGATTCGCCAATTAACCCTGTGCAGTAAGTCACATCGATATTTTGCTCCACTGCCACGTGAAAGAAGGATAAACCGACATGCTTTCTAATTTTTAATATTGGTCGAATTTGTTGTTTTAGTTAGGATGAGATTTTCCAGATTGGAAAGGAGCATATTTTATTTCCTGGTCCGCCCATTATCTCTGTGCTGAAAATCACGTTGATGTTTGCTTGATTATGACTTAAAAGATGTAAAAATCAACACACTTAGTTAGGATTACAACATTACTCGGAATGATATTTCTTGGGTCGAAATGTAGCCTAGGTCTTTTCCAGGTGCGACAACTACCACTGTCTAAAGTTTCTAAACACAAACATGAATAGATATGAAAAAAAACAAATCAAAATTTAATAAGCAGTTAGGGTCACTTAAAAGTTTATGGACACAAACCCAAATAGTTAATTAAAAAAAGACAAACCCAAAACATCCAAAATTTAGTAAGCAAAATAGATTATGTAAAAAGAAATATAAATGCGAACACGAATGGATTACCAAAAAAAACAAAACAAAATATCCAAAAAATGTATGAGCAAAAAGAGTCGTGTAAGGAAAGGCTATAAATAAAAACATGAACGGATAGTTAAAAAAAACTCTAGACATCGATCGTTAAGAATATAAATACAAACACGGATTGATTTAAAAAAAACCAAAATATCCAAAAATTGAATAAGCAAAAAGCATCGCGTAAGGAAAGATTATAAATAAAAAGAATGAATTGGAAATTAAAAAAAAAAAATTCAAAATTTAGTGAGCAGAAAGGATTAGCTAAAAAAATATATAAATAAAAACACGAATTGATGTACAATAAACACCAACCAAGGTATCCAAAAATGTAATAAGCAAAAAGGCTTGCGTAAAAAAGTTTATAAATAAAAATAGAAAAGGTTAATTAAAAAAAATTAACCCAACACATCTAAAACTCAGTAAGTAAAAAGGATACTGGAAAAAATTTAGAAATACAAACACGGCTTGATATAAAAAGAAACTCAAAACATTAAAAAATTTAATAAGAAAAAAGTATCACGTGAAACAAATTTCAAATAAAACACGAATTAATATAAAAAACGAAAAACCCAAAACATTCAAAAGTGAGTAAGCAAAAAGTATTGAAAAAAAGGTGAATTACGTTAAAGAAAAAAGGTCAAAACATATTCACGCGCAAACAAATGTATGAATATGTCCAAACGGACTTTTTTGTAATAAATGTTCTAAAATACACGACGTATTTTAAAATATATGTTGCATTTAATGTATAATGCATATTCTATCATGTCCTATGAAATTCGTCTTGCGGACTGACACTCACTATCGGCCTTATTTTTATTAAACGGTTAAGTGGTCCGCTTGAAATACAAACAAGATCGTTATATGGTGTACAGAAGAAATCGCAAGAAAACGGATTCAAGTATCATAATACTTCCTGCATTTCAAGGTCAAGAAATCGATAAACATGTATTCACGATGCAATTATAATCAATAACATTAATACACTCAACTATTATATGTAAATAACTATTTGAAAGTGCATTTTAAAGAATACAAGATTACACTAAAAAGAATTTGATATTACGTCATTCGGCATGTAGACTATGTCCCGGTCTGGATATTTATTGGCAGGGTCATACGCCAGACTGCCCTTGGTTGTATTTTAAGAAGCCGAAACAGTCTATAAATACGTATGTTTTTCGTGATATAGAACAGTGGCGCGCGCCGCTGAAGTTTATTTAGAGCTTACACTTTTTAATGGCTGTTATCGCTCACTATTTAATGGCTGACATCAAATTTAAAATATAATATGCTAATAAAAACAAATTGTATTGATTGAATCGTCACCATTAGTGAGTGGGTAAAAGTGTGATACGCGGTCAGTGTTCTGTCCGGCTGAAATTCCACTCGTTGCCAAACAAACTTTTGTTAGCAACGAATGCTAACAAATAAACAAAATAAAAAATAACCTTGGAATTATAAATCTCTTCAACACCATATAAAAGCTATTATTGTGCGAGGCCTGGGGCAAATTGTTGTCATAATTGTGCTTTCCAATATGGCGTTATTAAACCCGTTCTAACTAGTCCCTCTTCCATATATTCCGATTGCAGGATGTCATTTCCGGTCTCATCTAACAGTTTTGGTTCATTCAAGCAAAGAGTTAAAAAGTGCGGCATAATGACGGCTATTATACGGAAATGGATGTCGGTTGGATGTTTCCGGCCGACATCCATTTCCGTACTCTTTAACAACAAATCTTTAGCATCTCCATTGCGTATTAAGTTTAATATAAATGATAAGTGTTCCGAAACTGGTTAGCACTTATGACATATTGGACGAAAGCTAAAAAAATAAATCTACAGATAATTTTTTTTTATATTCCTCTAATTTATGAATTCCTATTGACAATGTTAGTCCAATGTACCTGTAGTTTGTATATACAGATATGGAGCTGCCGTCGGTAGCACGCTTGTAGTATACCGCATATAATATGCGGTATACTATTGCATATACTACGGTATACTGCGGTATACTAAGGTAAACTACCGCATGTAAGATGCGGTATACTATGCTTTGCACATTTTTTACTAATCACACTTTTTATTAGTGCCGTACAAGGCATTTATAGAATAGGTTCCTTTCTAGTTTCTTTTTAATAACTTGTCAATAAATATACTGGTAAAAATAATTTATAGTACACAGACAACAAAATCGTACCTAGTATCTCACTATTAAGCTATATCCATAGACCTTTATTATCGTAATAAACCTCTTCAGTTTTAAGATCCGAGTCACCTAAATCGTATTGCTTGCATGTGCGTAATTTTACTATAGGTAGAGTAAGTTTAGTGGTGTGCAGTGATATCGACAAGATGTCGGTAAACTTTGTATATTTCTGACCGATTCTATTTTTAATAATTTTAATATTTATTAAGTTATTAATAATTATTTTATTAAGTTAGAATATTTATTAAGTTATATTATTATATTTTATTTAGCTTTTTAAAACGAACGATTGAAAAAGATAAAGACGGGAACGCGGCGGAAAAAGGAATTTAATTAAAAATATTATGTGATGTTTTAATTATGATCTCTTTCAAGTTTCCATCTAGAGGAGACTACCTCACTGTCTGTCTTAGAACTGACTAAACGTATAAACCTGTAAAATGTAATCGCAAAATATTTAAAAATGATGTGGTTACAGCGCTGTAACGTATGTAGAGAAAAGTAACTGACAGACGTAATCAAATAGCCTATTTGACAACATCAAAAATATACCACAATTCGGTGACATACTATTAGATTGTAACGTAAATAAGTGATTTAACTTTCGGAAGAATACGTTTATATTTAAAAAAAAATGTAAAGAAATCACAACATTTTTTTGAAATTCAATCAGCATCGCAAAAGCCCTGTTGTTGGTAAAAAATCAGATGACGTAACAGACAAGTTTTTAAATCTTTGATTTATGGTCTTTTTTCTTTTTTTAAAATTTATAACTGTCACCTTTTGCATTTAGTATAATTTTTTTTGTAATATGAATTCATTACGTATGTGTACAAAAAGAAATACATTACAAATGATATATTTAATTAAAATGATTTCCGGTCATAACTAATGTAAAATAAAAATTATTTAATTCCCATGCAGTGCATAAGCTAATGTATATTTAAGCACTATAATATTATTCTAAACCTAAATCATAGACACATAGACTTTCCTGACGGTTGTAAAAAAATATGTTATTGTTAAAGTTGACAATTAGGTAAATATTCGAGTTCGATAATTAAATTTACTATATTTTTATTATAAATACCTAACAATTTGTAAGAAATTATATTTTTAATTGTGTAATTAGTGCTTAGCGATAAAAGATAAAGTGAACTAAAAAGGTTAAAACATATTTCATCGCAAACAAAAGTCATCAAATATGAAATTTTTTAAATTGATTTTTTTATAATAAATAATCGTCTGATGCAAAATTTTTTTAAACATATCGTTTTTAATGTATATTCTTTCATATCATACCAAAACTTAAACTTAGATAAATACTAACAATTTAATACTTTTATTCTTTTGGTTTATAGGAATTGATATCAACAATAATGTTTAAAACATAAATATTACATCGAAATGATCTTCACACATAAAAACATTTGAGTGAGTTTAATTCTGTTTCGATCTTTTTGGGCTAATTGCAGCCACTTTTTACGTCTTTTAGGATTCGTTGGCGCTGAAACGAACAGTTTGTGTGGATTTTTTATAAATAATATAATATGAAAATAAATAATAATCCCCTTCAGCGGGCAGGATTGTTTGTTTACATTGCGTGTGACGTCACGCTAGCCGCCATCACAGAAATTGCGTTTTTAACGCGAGTTCGAAAATTCAACCTTTAAAAGTGATTTATATAAAAAATACGGCATAAATCCTGGAAATATAAATGTAATGTACTTATAATGCAAAATAGAACAAATTAAAACAATTTAAAAAAATCAAGTCGAATAGCCTATTATAATGTTCCTAGTTCTCTACGGAACTCTAAAAAGGATAATATTTAAATTTCTATTGGTGTACAATTTCATTCAGTAATACTAGTGAAATTAATTTCATCGACGAAAATAAGCGATAAGACGATTTAACATTAGCGTAAACAAATGAATATGATTATACAAAAACTCGGTAAATTCATATTGTTTTAACATATATCTTTATTTTACGTGTATTTATATATATTACCCTTCAAATTGTCATACATGAAGTAGCAATTTTTGTGCGGGTTTGTGAAAATAAATACAAAAACCACGATGTCAATTCTTCGAAATTTACTTTTGAAATGTGCATTTATCTGGAAATGTGTATTTCGATTTGAGGTGCCACAATTAAGAACAGGACAAGTAACCGTTGTTAACACACTCATTTTAACAAGATGGCTACGAAGAAATTCGAAATTGCCAAAGAACAACGAACAAGCGAACGAAATTTACTAGATGACAAGAGCTGTCGACTGCGTTGCAAAAAACAGTTCTAATGGATTTTATTGCGCTATCTATTTCTAACATATAGAATCGCTTTTATGCACCATCGTGCTCGATTTTACCTTTTTTCGTCTAACTAGTGTTGTAAGTCTATGGATATATCATTGAATCGACCACCTCGATTCTTTGAAGTAGTAAATTACCCGTACATGTGTCGCTCTCTTTCTGATACGTGCACAACATAAAAACGCTCTTTCTAGCAGTCATTTTACCTAAACACATTTTTGTATGTTAAGATTAATAAACATTGGCATAATTTAGCTAAATATGAGTTGAATTAATGCTTTTTTTTAAAAGAAACACATTTAGTTTTGCTAAAATTGTGATCTTGATAGAAATTTCCCATTTTGTGTCTTAGTTATATGATGTTAATTTCTGCAGATGTTGCAATAGTTACATAATAAAGATTTTTTGTCTAGATTATCAGCATTCCCTAAAGAAGTTTTTAAGATTATAATCAAATCTATATTTGCACAGATTTTACTACAGTGATTTTTTTTAAATGTACGTTTCTATTTTGAATACAGAAAAAAATCAATATAAAGTTTCAAATAATGGCAGAAGCCAAGAATAAACACAAAAATCGCATGCATGCTTGCTATATCACTTCCTCACCAAATTTAATGTGATTTAGTGGAATAGTTTTCGAACAAAAGTGATTTATGTGACTGGAGTAAAGATTTTTCAAAAAAAGTACAAAAAATCATAACTCCCAAACTATTTCGCAGAACTAATGTTTTTTTAAAATGACTTATCACGATGTTCTTTACTAAAAATATTTTTGGACCATTGTAAATGGGCCACCTTTTTAATTAATCATATTTTACACTTTTTCACACAGGCGTCCGCTTTCTTCCTCTTTAATCGCTCGTTCATTTTATTTTATCCACACAGGATTTGGTTCATTCAAGCAAAGAGTTAAAAAGTGTAGCATAATGACCACTATTATAAAGAAATGGATGTCGGTTGGATGTTTCCGGCCAATATCAATTTCCGTACTCTTTAAGAAATCTGCAAACTGCAGTTACCCCAAGTTTAATAATGTTAATGGCACTTAAAGTTGCCGTTAAGTAAATTTTTGGGGGATTTATTTGAGGATATAAAAATTCTTCTTTTATCTTTGGGTAATTTTTGTAAGTGATGTATTTATGATTTAGTTATCAAATTGCAGATAAGCAATACCCGTATATACTACGAAACTAATTGCGACACAAATATCTGACACTAATGTCTGGCCGTTCACACATAAGGAGGTTTTGGTGTAGCAATACTAAACTAAGTGTCGCAATAAATGTCGCAAGCACCGATAGTGGTGTTTACACATAAACACTCGATGTTATACACTACTCAGTGTATACACCGAAGTGTCGTAGTCCAAACGTAGCTTTAGTTTATTTTAACGGCTTAGAGTCCTACGTAATTTTGACATTAAGCATTTTAATGCGTAATATTTTTTAAATATTCTTATAGATTTAATTTTCACTAGATTAGACTTTAGTAATAATAGTAAGAAAGAAAATTTAAAGAATTTCCGGTATAACCTATGTTCATAAAAAAATAAATAAATGATGCTGCAATAACAATATTTTTAAAAGACAGCGAACGAGTGTAAGTTTCTACGGGCATAATCCGAATACTGTTTTTGTTTTAATATCGAAAAATGCATTTTTCCATTTTCAAGAAAGGCTTATCTACAAACAATAAAATGGTGGAAAACTACTAACTGATTTAGATAACTATATAACGCTACACGATATAAAGTTATTGTATCCAAAGCTGTATACTGGTTTATTATTGGAACCTAGATATTGTTTTCGTACTACACTGTAACGTTACTTCGGAAGTAGGCTTAGCAATGATGGAAGTTGAGTAAACAAGCAAAAATGAGAGTTCCTAAGTTTAGCGATGATGGAAGTTGAGTGAACAAGCAAAAATGAGGATACGTAGGCGCTAATTAAAAAAAATTGCAAATAAAGCTCTTTTTAACACTTTAAGAGAAATGTTGCTAATCAATAATAATAATCTTTTATGATAAGCAGATCATTTGAACGGTCGAATCCAATAAAACTTCTGAATTGTTCACGATGAAATTTTTTGGCTTAAGTATTTAGGCAGAGTGGATAATATATAATCAGTCTAAGATTGGTAAAAAGAAATACGAAGGGAAAAAAGTATTAAACTCAATCTATGTTTTTTATATTATTTTTTTACGTACTAAATGAAATTAAGTATTAAAATTTGAAATAAAATTAACATTAAAATGAAATTTAACATAAAAATACAAAAATGTAACAATGATTTACCTAGTAAAAACTTTCTTCAATAAAATTTGTCAGCAAGTTATAAAAAATGGTACCTTTGCTATGTGTTAAATAAAAATGTAAAAAAGATTAAGAAGGTGTGTGATAGGGTACAAACTGAACAACAATTATCCGCCCCATAAACATTTAGTTTATTTCAGTAATATATGGCCGACCATTTTCTTTACGGATTATTATAGTTTGGCACCCGTTACTATAACATGGTGTAATATTATAGTTATTAAAAAAGGAAAAATATCTCTACAACATTAAAAGTTTAATTGAAGGAAATTGAATTTTTATTCGCTTCGCGATCGCTTAGTCACGCGCCGCTTTCTTTCATCGCTTCGGCTTCCTGGGAACGGAAGTGTAATGATACTTTATCCATATATTACTAGTATGTACATCTCATATATATGACATCGACCAGATTATAGTATCATTATAGAGTTCTGAATACGAAGCAAAAATGTTAAGGAATTTGCTGCACAGCTGGGCGGAGTCGTACATCACAATAAATATGTTATCTATGATTTGTAGCCACGATTATGCCCTTCTTTTTCTACATCCTTCAATACTATGTACTTGTTATTTGGCATTTTGTACAATTAAATGTTGGTATTAAACTTTGTCATATTAAATCACTTAATTCCAATAATGAAATATGTATTTATATCATATGTATATAAAATATTACATATTTTGTGTATATGACATATGTAACGTATCCTTGCCGATTGAGTATAAACATTTACTTTATTAAGATACTAAAAATTATAATTGTCATTCATGTTTCCGATTAGAATCTATGAAGACATCAATATTCTAAAAAAAAATAAATTGAAATTACAATTAAACACATTTCAGTTTATAAATATTCTTCAATTGGACTATAATTACACAAACTATTATACTAATTCAACGTGATGTTTCATACATATGTTTTAATACTAATTCAATATATAATTTTATACTAATTCAACCTGATGTTTCATACATATGTTTTAATACTAATTCAATATATAATTTTATACTAATTCAACCTGATGTTTCATACATATGTTTTAATACTAATTCAATATATAATTTTATACTAATTCAACCTGATGTTTCATACATATGTTTTAATACTAATTCAATATATAATTTTATACTAATTCAACCTGATGTTTCATACTATGTTTTAATACTAATTCAATATATAATTTTATACTAATTCAACCTGATGTTTCATATATATGTTTTAATACTAATTCAATATATAATTTTATACTAATTCAACCTGACGTTTCATACATATGTTTTAATACTAATTCAATATATAATTTTATACTAATTTAACCTGATGTTTCATACATATGTTTTAATACTAATTCAATATATAAGTTTATACTAATTCAACCTGGTGTTTCATACATATGTTTTAATACTAATTCAATATATAATTTTATACTAATTCAACCTGATGTTTCATACATATGTTTTAATACTAATTCAATATATAATTTTATACTAATTCAACCTGATGTTTCATACATATGTTTTAATACTAATTCAATATATAAGTTTATACTAATTCAACCTGGTGTTTCATACATATGTTTTAATACTAATTCAATATATAAGTTTATACTAATTCAACCTGATGTTTCATACATATGTTTTAATACTAATTCAATATATAATTTTATACTCATTCAACCTGATGTTTCATACATATGTTTATTTAAGATGTTGCCGAACATAATGTTAAATATTTTCTATTATTTTATGTAATTCCCTTCAAAACAAAAGGAATATAAACAAAAAGATAAATTGAAGAAAAAACTACTTTGGAAACCTTGAATATTATTAGTGATAATATTTTATTATCACCATATTCGAAGTTTCAATAAGCGAGTGCATAACTAAAATCGAAGAGTAACTAAGCGAGTGCATAACTAAAATCGTATAAAATCGTAATAATAACTTTGTCCATTCTACATTGGAAAAATTGTACTACATTAGTTAGATTTTTAAACTCTAAGGTACAAGTGGGTATCCTAGTCTGATAAATAGCGATGATATTGCTTTCACAATATGTAAGTATAAACAGAATATTAAATTAAGTAAATGTTAAGATAAATGAAATACCGCCATGTAGGGTAGAATAATAAAACCACATATTATAATAGTTGTCAATAGAGGAGTTCGATAATACCCTTAATGATTTCTATTGCACATATTAGATAAATCGACAAAATTGAAACAATATCTTTAGACGTGAATATATTTGATAAATAAAGAAAAAATAGAATTTAGTATCATCGCCTTCATATATCCCGATTATGGTTAGTATTTAATCAGACGACTATTCGACCGCCATTATGCTGTAGAATAACATCGCAGAAACCAATTGTCGGTATTTTGTACATCCGCAAAGAGTTTTCTGATCCGCATTATTCTCGCATTATTTTATATATTTACATGTTTTCACGGAAAACGCGGTCTTTCCATTGAAGCGGTTGCAGTTATTAAACTCTCAGGTGTAATAGATAATAATGGTGTCAGTATTTGCATGCCGATGTAATCTTGTATAAATATCACTTCGACGTCGTTGTATAATATATATAAGTGGAAGCCACTTAAACATAGACGCACTTCGAAGAAGAGTTACATCTTATTTTGAAGAACTTTTGACCCAGGTGTTTTATAAACGGAGCCTGTAAAATAGGTACCATTTTATTTCAACACAGAATTACTATATATTTCTCTCAAAGATCGAAATTTGTTGGTAGTATGCAGGCATTTTCAAGTGAACTAACAATGATAAGTTTTGATCCGCTCAACATTTTACATTTTTCTAGAAAATGGAAAATGCTAAATAATTGCAACTTTTTTTTATTATCTCTATAGTATCGTAAATTTATGCTTTATTTAAAATTTTACAATCAAACAATGTTTGCTGTAGTTTTTCTTGTAAAATGAAAAGTAATATTATAATAAGGGCTGCACTGTTATTGCAGCCTACGCTTTTATTTAATATTTGTATTATTTAAATACAAAAAAAGGTTTCCAAAAAAATAATTTAACAAATTAAGAAAATATTTTGGAAGAATAAATGGGAAATTGCATATAGATTTTGCATGTAGATTTTTAGCCCGCGCGATGGTAATTGGCTGTGACAAAAGCATAGACACATAACTAAATCCCCCCTTTCAGTTCTAATTTTGAAGTTGCGAAATTTTAAAAATTCTTCGATTAATTTTTATTAATGTCATCAACACAGTTTGTGTAAATATCTTTATGGAAAAACGCGTACATCGGATACCGCAACATTAAATTATAAAATGATACGCGGCAGTTATATACATACACATACCGGAGATAAATTAGGAGAAAGTATTCAAATATCTAATCTCCTCCTAGGTGGCCAGATGTGATATAAGATCCGCTTGTCATTTTCGTTACTTTCATTTTAACGACGGCCGATCTGTAACAAACTTGTTTAGTATTCATTACAAATTTTACAATATATTTAAGTGATTGACTTTGGACGTATTGTAAATAATTGCTTTGGAATATTGCGTAATGTTAACGTAGCTATTAGGTACATTTTGTTTTACTTCGTTAAGCGTGGGAAATTATCGAATTAGTCGTTGACACCAATTAAGTTTTAAGGTTAACAGCGCCATCTAGAGATTAGTTAGCTAACTTTCATTTTCTTTTAGTTGCTTTGCATGCCGGTAGATACCGCTTTCGCACTAACAAAGGTGATTATTTTTATTTGAAGTGAAAAATATAACAAGCATAGTTTTTTCATCAAAATCATTTGCGTGTCTTTTTTTTTTAAAACGGCCTGAACTTATGTTTGGATTCATGTAATTTTCATGACAATAATAAACGAAAAATTAATTTTAAAACGTACACTGCATTTTATAATTATCATCGTTTATGTTTTAAGAGGGAAGTGAAATGCGACTGTTGATGAGAAATAGGTATTTGAATAAATGCTCAGTCTCCCTTCCTTAGGCCTTCACAGTTTATGCGAGAGAGAGAGTCCCAGTTCGTACAATATCCTGCCCAATTTAGTCGCAAATTAGTCAACCTGGTGGCGACGTCTCTTCCACTTTAAATTACACAGATTTTCATGATTATAAATTTAAACTCAGACTAAGACTATACTTCGGTCAACTTTTGCTCTTTTTCTCAGTCAAAGTATAATCTAAGATTATAATTTTAAATTTCTCTTATCAATTTATTAAATATTTAGTTCTTGGCAATTTAATTTGAATAATGTTTTCAGGAAGAAATCTGATTTTGGGGTACTAATATTTGTGATTGTATAAATAATATGAAAAAATAAGGTGTGTCATTGTAGATATAGATGATAATAGATACACTGTAAAAAATGAAGTCCAGAAAAAAATCAAGTCCAAGAAGTTTTAGGGGGAGGGAATGTTGTCATTTTTGTATAAACATCTGGCAATTATAAACCTAAGCGTGAAAGTCGTTGGTAAATTTAATGTTTTTATTAGCTTTTATAAGAGTATTTCCAGTACCCGTAGGTGACAATTTTGAAAAAAATTCTTGTAATAAATAATCTTCAAGGCATCATTTCTAAAATTTGATCCAAGAAAACGAAATATGGCCTTCCTCACGCGAGCGAAAAAGGAAACAAAGGCTTATGCGAGCCGGACTAACGCTTTCACGCAATGGCTCTGTAAGCATATTAGGTATATTAAAACCACTCATTAAAGGATAATGCGTCAGAACGTCCTCCTCCCGCAACCCTCCGCCCCAAATCCGACCAACAGTTTTGAAAGCTATCTCAGTCGAAAGATCCTAGTAAGGTGATAACTTTTTGCTATGGCGACATCCTTGAAAAGTATATATAAATATAATTCACTTTAAATGTAATTCACTCTCCCTTAAAAATAATTAATCTATTGTAAGATTATGTACAAAGGAAAAACTTAAATTGGCAAAGAGTGTCTTTTGTACCTATGGAAGCCAATATTCCTCATTTTTAAGAGGCCCCTCATCTATTGGAACATGATGTTTTCCTGTTTGCTTTAGGAAACTATCATATTAAGCTTGTAAAATCATATTGTGCAGGTCACTTGCGGAAAGGGCTTTACAGTATTGAATTATACAGACAAACTGAGTTAAGTGATTTAAATCAATGTAACATATTACAAAGAAATGTGTGGCTGGTCCGAGTTCGCGTACAATTGCGATATTTAAGATCTCGCATTTATTGTTCGTACATTTTAGTAGAACGTAATTCGTCTGGTAGAAATTCAATAGCTCATTGGTATGGCACGTGCCTTACGGGAAGTTGAACTCTAGGAAGCTGCGCACATATAATTTCATTTGTGTGGTAAATGGGATTAGGGCGTTGTATAGACTTTAATTCACCGGCGGAACTGCTGAATAGCATTATAATTGATGATAATGAATTAATACGTGCATAGTGAACTCAAGAATAAAACGATTTTGGTTAAATCTTCACTTTATTTTATTTCTAAACTCTCTTCATTTAGAAGTTGAAACTGATTACTAGTCTTTTTATGGATTCATTCGAAACTATTGAAACATATAAACTATCTGATGGAGTGTGTGGTTAGGGGGGTGTTTCTTTGGTCATCGTTCTTTGATATTTTTGATGTGAAACATCTATAGGCGCAGGTATAAACCGGATCGTTGGCGTGCTTGCCGTGACGACGGGTTGCCACGCTATACTAAGGTATATATATATAGTCTATATGTAGTAGTGTATGGTATGGCGATGTGTCGCCATGCGCAACCGACTACGCGACACCCTCCTCACTCAGTTCGACGCTGTTGTTTACTACGGTACACATAACCTGTGCTTTATTATTTTTGTATTAATTGTAAATAAATGTTTATTAAAATAAAGCCACCATTTTCTGTAAGAAATTCGTAATACTTTATTTTTTCATTTTCATTATGCTATATTTAGTTCCTGTAATAATCTTGTCTTTTATGCATATTACTTGTACGAACACAATGTTTCACATCTGCCAGGTGTCCCGTGACGGCTCACTGTTTTTTTTTGTATAATTGTAAATAAATGTTTATTAAATAAAGTCACCATTTTCTGTAAGAAATTCGTAATAATTTATTTTTTCATTATGCTATATTTAGTTCCTGTAATAATTTTGTCTTTTATGCATATTACTTGTACGAACACGATGTTTCACATTTGCCAGGCGTCCCGTGACGGCTCGGTTTTTTTTGTATTAATTGTAAATAAATTATTGTTAAATAAAGTCACCATTTTCTGTAAGAATATTTCAGATTCTGTTTAAAAAATGTTTACAAATTATTGTCTCTGTTTTTTTACGAAACCTATTATTTTCTTATACGCGATAATTTGTTTAAGCATTATGTTATTTTTTTTACGTTTTCTTATATTTTTTCATTATCTTTTGCAGATCCATTACGATTGAAAGATAAAATGATAAACAATGAATATTCATCGCAAGGATTTATATGAATATCTTGAGAAAGACTTCGATAAATGATCATAATTACAAGTAGCATAAGTAATATGGAAATTAATTATCGAGTTGGCTGATCGCGCTAAATAAATGGGTTCCTGAAGAATTTAAGGAATGGTTTTTCTTCTATTTTTGTACATTGAGGATAAGGTTCGAGATGTGGCTACACCACATATTATGATATAGTTGACATTATATTTTTTAAATTATATTTTTATTAAACGAATTCTTTTAAAA
Organism: Druceiella hillmani; assembly: GCA_039881145.1. Lineage (NCBI taxonomy): Eukaryota > Metazoa > Arthropoda > Insecta > Lepidoptera > Hepialidae > Druceiella > Druceiella hillmani. The sequence continues at coordinate 11,784,158 of JAYKKI010000002.1, forward strand.
AGGCCCAAAATTGGCTTTTGCATTTCTACCTGTCTATCTCTCTCAAACTGCCCTTAAGTATAAAAAGTTCTGTTTCATCTCAGAAACAAGAGATATATAAATCCTAATTTTCTACTGCGAGTGCCATTGGGTTGAGCGTATGATTCAGTCAGACATCATCATTTTCACAGGTAAATACAGGCGAGGAATATACTTTAAACACATACATTTTTATGTATGTTTCTTGTCATATATACTAACACTATAGTCACCTATATAAATATTATAAAGAGGAAAAATTGCGGTTACCTTACCGTACCTCAAAATGAAAACCGAAATTATAACGTCACTCACGTATCCATCTCTCTAATTGCAGAAATTTGAAATTTGGCCTAGTGATAGTAATGATAAAGCTTATTGACAATACACAATATCTCAATGGTTGACACTCCTCAAAAATAGTTGTAAAGAAATTTAGATGCGGCAAATGAAGTGCTCATTTTTTTAATTTTCTTGTATTGTTTGGGGCAGGCTTTTAAAAGAGAGAGAGAGACAGATTTAGAGAGAGAGAGAGAGAGATTTAGAGAGAGACAGATTTAGAGAGAGAGAGAGATTTAGAGAGAGAGAGAGAGAGATAGAGAGAGAGAGAGTTATAGGAATTCTTAAATTTATTTTGCACAATTTTATGTAAGATAATTTACTTCCTATTTCCGAAACTGCTCGGGCCAAAATTATGAAAAATAATATTACTAGAAATTTACCTAGAGTTTAATTTCCAAAAAAAGGAAGAAATATATAATTTACAGTTTTATAAAAAAGTGATGACAAAACGTATATATAAATGAAGTGTACTTCACTTTATTCATAAAATATCAAAAAATAATACTAAGAAATATATCAAATTGAGGAATGTAAAAGGAACTATAATGCAAAGAGTGATAAAGTTGCAAAAGGGTGTATCAAGAAAGTATATTATTTTATGGTCGCGGTTTAATCAGTCCAGGTTTAGGATAGGTTTTCAAATTAATATCGGAGTCCTGAAAAGCGACGCGTCAACTTGTGGTGACAATGCACGCTTTCAAATACTCCATTCTCATCCCTCGTATTAATTTCCAGACATTTGGAGAGTGTGTTAAGAACAATTTATTCCTTCCATATCCTTTCGCCGTTCCAGTATTTCTGGGTAGTGTGAAAGTATGAAAGAGTTGTATCGATTTATGTATTAGAGTATATATGAAAATATTTGTGGTTTTTTAATTATTATGTAATGCCACAATAACTAAACGTTTATGAATGAAAATATTTCTTAGTGCAGAAAATCATATAATAATTTCTAGAGTTATGTAGTTAAGGAAACCTTATAATCTCGTCATGCTCGTCCGTCTTTCTCCTTTCTCGCAGCTTCGCAAAATCTGCAGATTTGGATTCATTTACAGACAATTTTGAAACCAGGCGTTTAATATCAACTAACACGTAGTAAAATATTAAAAAACGTAATTTTTGTTATTTACCATTTTACTTTCCATTTGCCAATTGTTATAATTTTCAACATGGTGTGTAATGTGTCTGCCTCTCCAATTTTTTAAACATGAATTTGGAAAATTTGAAACAATTGTGGATTCTAGCTTTTGTTAAAACTTAAAATTAATAATTTATCTCGCATCGATAACTTTGAAATACTGCAGATAACCGGGGAACCCTACTTTTTACATGTCCCGGCACACACTTAGCTCATTTATTGCTACGAACAAACGTTATGGAAAACTAAATTTATTTTAGGGTAAGTTATTAGAAGGCGTTACATATGAAAATACTTAAATAAATTTTAAAAGGAGATTTTTATATGGATTTATTTTATCGACTTTTAATTTACGCGAATTCTGCCCTGCCACAAATTTTGTAAGTCAGCTTGCTGTTCGGGAGTAACAAGGTCTAAATAAAATTTGTAATTTTTAATATTAGCTTCTTTTGAAATTGTCGCAATTTTGAATTGTTGAATTGAAAACAGTTTCTGCAGTATCCATGTTGCGATAAATTTAATCGATTTCTGCATCAAGAGAAAGTCGTTGTTGGACAAACAGGTTTTTTAGTCTTGAAGCAAGCAATCCCGCAGCATCTTTTGAAAGAATGAGATCTCTTATGAAATCGATTAATTCGCTTTATGAAAATAGGTGAGGCGATTGGAGGCGATATTCAACAAATTGGTTATTATACACTTGAGTAGTTGTTCTTCTTACAAAAGAGAGGAAACTCGCACGATTGTGATCCCAAGACAATAGTGTTCTGGAATACTCCGATACTAAGAGTACCGGTATTGCAGAACGAATACTGGTACGGTCGTTGCAGAACGAATACTAAGATATGCTATTATGACTTTGCCTTTCGTATTGTTTACATGATTTTTTGGTTACATCAAAATCATTAGAATTTTCAGACCGTAGGAAAGTTTTCCCTTTCGGCCATTAATGAAGTTCCCGTATACTGTTTTACAAGGCACACAGGTTTTATCTTAGTTCCTTATGTTGTAATGCTGCATACGATTCTTTGACGGTTTCCGAAATCAATCGATAGCTTTGTTGTTCTCGTTGACACAAAACTTCCACATATATAATAGTAGATATAATCAATCAAGTAAGTAATTCAAATACACTAATAGCAAATAATGTGTTTAAAGAGGATAAGTTTATGTTTTGTGATTAAAAATCGGCAAAACATAAATATTGTTTAGAAAGAATTCGAAGTGATCGGCAATAACTTGATCAAACTGAAAATTTACTAATGGAACTTTTTTAGCAACTTTTTAGACCACCACTAACTACTTATATAAATATTAAAACATTAATTGGTTTTCGAATGGGAATGCCAATGCAGTTCGGAGTAATTGAAAATTTTGTCTGAGCTGCAATTTCCATTGGAAAGTAATCGGTGATAAAGTTGGAATCCAATTACTTAGTTACATTCTGCTAAAGAGATCCTGCTATAAAGAAGGTTATTTTCTTGTCGAAGTTTCATGATTATATATAACGAAGTTTAAAAAAATAAATATTGTAAATGAATAAGAAATTTGTGATTTCTGCAACCCATGATAATTCGTAAACAATTTTACAAACTTATTTAGTAAAATGTGGTTCTGTTTTCTCATCATGAATCGTTTTCGGCTCAGTTTCAGGTTATTGAGTAATGATTAATTGACAGAAACAATTACGATTCACGTTATCGAGCAATGATTAATTCACGGAAGCAAATACGATGTGTTATTAGATAAACATTGCACTGACATTTACAAGTGGTTAGAGTCCTTGAGAATTAACAAGCGATGTGGCGCGGGTCGGGGGCGTTGTGGGCGCGTGCGTGACCAGCTCAGGCGTCGCGGCGCCGACTCTACATTATCCCATTAAAATATCCCGGATATGCCCGTTTAAGTTGAAACTATGCCGTGTCCGTGTAGAATTCCAATCCGCGATACGAGTTATTTATTTCCTTGAGAATTTGCACGAGGAAGGTGTCACCTTCCTAGATAGACGCGATAGGATATTAGTGATTAAAAGTGATTGTTACACTTTGACTATAACTACCATGGCATATTTGGCATAATCATTATCTTAGCGAAGATTTAACCCTATACAATATTTTTTTTATATAAAAAAGTGAACAGATGCAAGAGTAATATTCTTAAGTATTTATCTTCCTAACGAATGTAATGATATTTTTTTTCGAGAGGACTCGATATGTACCACAAAAAGTAGACTCCTTATGTCGGCGTGTTGAAATACGAACTGAAGGAAGGTATTAAAGTCCTTTAACTAACACACATTTTCGATCAATTTTCGGCATAAATAAGTGAATTTATATAAAATGAATTGATTTCGGTAGAGCAGAAAATATATAGCATTAGTCTATACGAACTTTGTAAAGCTTTGAAATAATTTCGCTTCAGTTCGTAATTTATTGACACGAAAAATTTTATCAATCCGTTTTAAATTTTTGTTAACAAATATTAACTTTGGGGATATTTTAACTAAAAATATTTTTAATATTTGATAATGGAAAGAATATTCGTTTTTAAGATTTCAGAAGAATCCTTATTTGTAATTTCGTTCTGTTCTTTGTCTGTGTATCGGCCTCATAATTTCTGCAGATTTAAACATTTGTTTATGAAACATCCTCCATATTTCATACACAAATGTTAAGACTCTATGGAGAGAGTATCAAATAAATTATAAATGGAAGCCCAACTCGTCGCTAAAATGTATGAAGGGGTGGGGTATACAAAGTTGTGTAAAGAATTTCATAATATCGACATTTAAACAATGGACTATCCAGGTGAACAAGAGAGTTGTCGATACAGCAACTTGTGCTACTTGTACTATCGTCTGTATTTTTGTTTTTAATTCATCTTCTTTTCAATTCATAATTGCGGCAAATGTTAAAAATAAATCTATTATTTATTTAATATAAATTTAACTTATTTAACTTATCTACCGGTTCTCATAAACGATAGAGATCGCACTCTTTCCGAACTTGAAATCTTTACGTAGGAGTAAAATCATCACGATTTTTCACAAAACTATTGTATTTTTACATTCTTTATCGCTGCAAGCATTAGTGATGTAACTTGCTAGCGGAATATTTTTATCCACTTTCTTCTATTAATATCTCACATTCCTTTTTTTGCAAACATACGGGTATGCGTGTAAGTATAGGATTTCATCGGAAAAATATCCTTCATCCATACTAACTGTTGAAACGATGAAAAAATTTAAATATTGTAATTAACGGGTTTAAATATTGATGTGAAACATCTAATGGCGCTTATGGATGGGTGTTAAAATGGTCTGATGGCAAGACGCGCCCTGCCATGCGGCTAGCTTCGGGTCTTGTCCGCTCTTTACTCTTTACACTTTATTCGTTGATATCGGTGTATTTCATTACACAGCCTTAAAACTTTAAAAGCGTTATAATTTGAAATAATAGTAATAATAATGTTAATAATTAAATTTTAGTATATATATTTATACACTTTAATAATAATTATTGTTTACTTAGTAGTTGTTTACTTTTGCATACTTAAATTTCATTGTTTCGTTTTCACTTCGTTCAAATAAAAATGTTTCAATATGAAAATATAAAAATGTTTTACCGGCGTCTCGTAATGGATCCTTTTTTTCAGACAAATAGTCCATTTTGTGAAATTTTGAACAGTGTAAATGTCTGAAGAGACTGAAGCTTAATGCAATGAAATATTGAAAAACGGATATTTTAGAGGCATTCAATTGAACGGATTCGCAAAATATCTAATTATCGGTTGTAGTGAGTTTATTTAAATTACGCTGTTATAACATATAAATTATGACTGCTGTAGATATTTTCGACCACAAATCCTTCCATCAATCAATCCAGGGATTGCATCTCCAAAACCTGACAAACGCAAAAAATAAATTTATAAATAAGATTTTAAGTATATATATATATATATATATATATATATATATATATATATATATATATATATATATATATATTATATATCTCAGGAATACTTATGGAGAGTACTGCAAGACGAATGAGAAAAAATAATCATGACAACATTGAAGAAATTAGTTGCTCGATTGCCTATGATTTGTGGCGTCGTCGTAAGAAAAAAGAGAGGGCACATTGATGAGTCTAAAATTTGATAATATTTGTTAATTTTATCTAATTATTGCAAATAAATATTTTAATTTACTGTAAAATAGTTTAATTTTTTAATCATTTATAAAATCCATTTTCTCTTGGTAGCCAAAATACTTTGAGCGGGATCACAGTACCATGGATACAGATATCAATTTATAAACAAATGACAAAAATATTGAATGCTTAATACATATAGCGTGTTTTATAATAAATATAAGGTTTCTATAACACACCTCAGGAATTGCATATTTAATAAGTCTTTTGTATCATTTTTCATCTATAACAAAGCAGCCAATTGTGAAATGTTGCGCGCTAATGGGTCTCGTTGATAAACAACGAATACGTTTCAAAATATTTATCCAACTTCTATCGGTTCCTGAGTACGAAATAGCACCACAATAATTAATTACAATCTTTTCGTATCTTATCTCTTTCCCGAGATACTCTATTTCTATGCTAATATAAGGGTTAAGCGTCCTGCAGCACACGTTCATCAGACGCCGCGCAGCATCATCAAAGCGTTACGACCCCACGCATCGAATCTCTTCTTCGGCTTTGATTATTAAGCGACACGGTTATTATGTGGAAGAAAAATCGATACTGCTTGTAATGTAGTGTTTTAAATAATTCTTTTTTCATAGGGGCTCTATTTGAAAGGGTGAAAAGTTTAAAAGAAATATTTTTTTTGGTGGAAAAAAAATTTCTCCGCAATAAAGATTCAATTAAAAAAAATTATAAATGTTTTCCTCTTATATTTTCGAGAGGATCCGAAAAAAATTTTATTGTAATAATAAAACAACTAGTTTTTAATAATTATTAATTGCATTTAATAAAAAAAAACAATTTTGAACCACGCCGAATTATTTTAAACATTCGACGGTGTAAAGTTGTTTGTTTCTCACAGGTTTCCTCATTATGAGTTGGGGGAAGATGGGGAAGTCAACACATGTAGTGTTCGACACTTTATAAACATCAATATTTTTGTAATTGTACATATTAATCGTAGCTGTCAAGTGGACAACCATTAATAGGTAGGATCAAACAATTTTGGCGCTAAAAAGCAATATTTTTAAGGGTTTGCGTAATTACGTGTATTGGTTTGTTTTCACGAATCCTTTGGTCATAAATCTTAACTGGGGTCTGATGATAAAGGAGAGAGACAATAGACTCATTATATTTGCGCTCGTCTGATTTTTCTTGAAGATTTTTTTAGTCAAAATTTGTGGCCAGGATCTGAAGAAGGAGCTGGAAGACGATGAGAAGAGTCATCAATGATGGTGAGTAGTTTCACCTAGCTTGGGATGGTTGTCTTGACGTGTCCTTTAGACACACGTAATGGCAAGGGTACAGTCATGAAGCTGAAAGGTGAAGACTGAAAATTTTCAATATTGAGGAATATGTCCACCAAGTTTAGATTCGTTTAACAAACCATTGGGTCACAAGTGGTGGTCAAAATCTAACGATGGGGCGGGATTTGATGACAGGAACTTCCAATGGTGAGGATTAAGTTCATCGGGTTTGAACTTCTTGGACTTGCGTTGAGGTAAAAACTAACGAAGTAAAATGGTAAATTGATACGTATATACAAAAGTGTAAAACATTCACTATGCTGAAACGAAAGAGTTAAATGCTATTGATATGTCTGTATGTATGTATGTCTATATACATTCATAATATATTTATGCATATAGGTACATACGAACGTCCATTAAATGCTGCAAATATCTATTTGGATTATAATAAATGAGGTATTATTGAATATTTCGTAAAATTCTTGATAACATTGTATGCAATACTTATTAAAAATAAAATTTTTGAACAAACAATTTGAACCGCCTTTAAATAACTAATGAATAAGGGAAGGATTAAAAAGTTTTACGTAATGAAAATATTAGTTTTTAGATGGAACTTACAGTACAATATTATTGAAATATATATTTGGAATATACTGCTACTCTTAGAGATTTTGGAGTCGACACTAAGTTGAATACGACGTTTATTTCTGTTGGAACGAAGTTCCTTATCGCGCGTTGCGAAAGGGGGCTAGACGGAAAAAATTAAGACCAAAAGTTGTAACGACACTTTTTGCTATAGTTACTAGCGGGCGCGCTGCAAGCCGTGCGGCGTGCGCGTGTTTCTCTGTCTGTCTCTCTCTCTCTCATAGAAACCGAGCCAGTTATTTTCGTTTCGTCTTTCTATTTCGCATTGAACAGTGTGGTGTCGCAACGATTATTTTTGTTGAGTGTATACAGTTTTTTTTGTACATAATAAATAATAAAAAATAATAACAATAATTATTATTATAACTTAAAAGAAATAAAATTTTATTACAATTCCTTCACTAATTAATCGAAAGGAACTTCGTTCCATCCGGGTGTCCCTTGACACCTCTCAAGTTTTGTGTCTGTGTCTATATACGTGAGAGGGAGAGTGGGTCGAGAGATGGTCACGCACAAAGTAGGGGTTCGTAAAAACTGGGACCCTTTGCACTTTTTCTCCGAAAGGGTAGGGTAGGTTAGTTTTAATAAACAGAGTAATAAACATATAAAAACATAGAGAAATTAAATTTATCTAACAAACTTATTAAAATCATAATAAATAACGATTTTGTAATAAAACGATTAGAATAAAATTGAATTTTAGTAAACAACCATACGAATGCCAAACATTGTTGTTTCGAAACGTAACATAAATTATCCAGACAACTAGTTGACAACGTTAAAAGAAAATAAACACAGTATTCGCCCTACTTAACATACGGTAAGGATATATACTGAGCGAAAATACCATAGAAATAATGTCAAGTATATTAGTATTTCTAGAGACAAAATAAAGTTTCCTCAGGAAAAGTTCTCCTTGCGGAACCAGACGCCCTCTTGCGCTCGACTCCCGATTGAGTTTCGAAGTCGTCACTAGGACGAAACGAAGTGCGCCATGAGGTCATAAAGCTCGGAGGGTCGTCGGCAGACTGATTAGCCGACCGTCTCCGGTATCGCTCTATGCGTCCCGTGGGGCTGCATTCGATGCCTGTCACTAGTACGATGCAAGAAAATATTAGTTTCTTACATATGGGTTTCGACCACTTTGGTATCAAGTACACTGCATAATGGGTTCCGAGATAATTATCCTCTTGTTTATCATGTTGGTTGCAATACTTAAGGTTATGCTCTTAACTCATGAAATGTTCAATATGTCATATTTCAATTATATTAAAACATATTGAAATATGAAACATAGTATTTATTAGATACAGCACAATTTACTCGAAGCTACGAAGAGATTTTTTGATACCCTCGTAGTACAGAATTGCGGAACAGTGAACGACTAAAAGCTATTTCCTAAATATCCACTGGTCAAAAGACTGAAAAGATCATAAATTTGTTATATGACTGTGAAATGGTGTTACGTTGTGTAGTAAAGTCACAGAAGCGCCAACGTAGCTAGAGCCTTTGGCTTGTTTAATCATTTGTTTTAATGACAGGTTTATTTAATGAATTGAGTAGATATATGGAAAAAATGATTTAGGGAAAAAATCTCGGTCACTTTTAATAGAAATGTTTTTGTTTTTTTCGATTTAGAAATTATACTACAACTAAAGTAACTTTGTTAAATATTAACAATAAATGCAGTCGATTTAATAGCCATTTAGATACAAAATAATTAAAACTAAGGCCAATTTTTTAAAATCATTTTACATTTCGTTTCTATTAGCCGTAGTACAGCTACTTTTTTTAAGCTTCATGTTAGTTATATTTTGCTTTAATTTTGTAGAAATTCATTATTCACAATTAAGTATAACTAACAATTAAATGAACCTACGTGATGTAGCATTATATCTACTTTCTTTAAGTTCTTTACCGAGACCTAGTTTTCGTTGTATTACAACATCTTCAGATGGGCTATTAGCAAAGATTAACTCTTAGGAATATCCTACAGCATTTATATGTTTCAAAAACAATAGCGGAAGCCGAGTTTTTGTGGGTTTTCCTACAATAAACTCACTAACATAAGCAGTGGGAAAACCCACACAAACCCGGCTTCCGCTATTGTTTTCGAAACATATAAATGCTGTTGGATATTCCTAAGAGTTAATCTTTGCTAATAGTTCACCCGAAGATGTTGTAGTACAACGAAACCTAGGTCATGGTAAAGAACTTAAAGAAAGTAGAAATAATACTACATCACATAGTTTCATTTAATTGTTAGTTATATTTATAAATCAATGATGCAAAAAGTATTGGGATATTTTTTCTGGTACACCTCAAGCAATGTTGCTAACAATTGTTGCTTTGATTATCAAAGTTACACTTTTTTAAGAAATTTAAAAATGGCTTCATATCATCCTTAAGAATAGTTGATTCAACTTTTAGGTATAATATGAAAAAAATCAACCTTATAAGTTAGATTTTATCATTCGTGAGTAAATGATAAGGTTTTTGAAACTATCGTCGGTATTCGAGTGAAAAGAGTATAGAGTATAGGGATCATGCGATAAACATAGAGGTCACTTGAAAAGGACAAGAATAAGAACTTTTGGTTATATGTTTGTCAATATCAGTGCAGTGTTTTTTATCTTGAGAAAAAAGTCAACGTCATTGAATGTAAAAAAGTTATCACGAGTGAAACGATTTTTGCGAAACTAAATATTGTATCATTTTTATGGATTATTAAAATGCTTTTATATACAACACACTTACACCACATCTAGGTATTATGACTAATTTTGATATATTACAATACTTACACTGTGGAGACTTTATGTACAAAAGACAGCAGTGTGACCACAAGTTTATTAATTTATTGACAGCATTGATATAGCACTTTACACGCTTCGCATGATTCCCTTAATGCACACGTCCAGTATTTGAACGAAAATAATTTAGCGTATATGCGATAAATTTTGTAAACCAACGCTCTTCTTACAGGTTAATAATATTACTTCACAGTATGGAATCTACTTTTTATATCAAGAAGATTTAGTTCTGAAAAAAAACGAGCAGGACGAATATGAAAATTAACCAAACAATAAGAAAGAAATAAAGTCACTTTGCGTGATATAAAACCTGTCAAACACGAGTGGAACTCGCACTACGAGGGTTCCGTACACATTTAGACATTTAAAAACATTGAATTCTACATAATATTCCTATTAAACTATTCGCAAAATTTTAATTTTTTAAAACGATAATATATTGCTGCTCAATCTTTAATAGGCGCATATTTAAAGAATATTCTTTTTGTTTTATATAACTACAAATTAACGATTAATTTTATCTTTAACTTGTGCTGTGAGACTTTGCTTCTTGCCAAATTTCATGATTCTAGGTTAACGAGAAGTACCCTATAGGTTTTGATTTATTTGCGAGTGTCAAAATTTGCGACATAAATGGCCGCAATTTTTAGGGGTTTTTTTATCGCAGTCCAAGGGACCTCAGTATTTGATATTAATTTCAACCTTCACGAAATAATTGATACCTCCACGTGGTCCTGCGAAAAAGGGTCTTGACGGACAGACAAATAGACGGACAACGAAGTGGTCCTATAAGGGTTCCTTTTGATATACGGAATCCTAAAAAAGGAACACATATTTAGAAATATCTAAAAACGGAAGGAAAATTAAGTTTGTTTCGTCCTGACATACAATGATTTTATAGCATTTTACTCGATATATAGTTACAGTGCTCGACTTTACAGTGATTTTATAGTATAGTACTCGATAAATATTTACAGTACTTGACTTTTCAGTGATTTTGTAGTATGTTACTAGAAAGATATTAATAGTACTTGACTTTTCAGTGATTTATAGTATAATACTCGATATATAGTTACAGTACTTAGTTTTAGGATATTTCCTATCTATATTACAAAGTTGATATTAATTTTTACCGTCTTAGCAAGAGACGGCATGAGTTCATACTTACTTGTTCGAATTAATTAAAGTTTCGACTTTAAAAAAAAATCCGTTGTACAAAAAAAACATTAGAAACTAAAAAAAAAGGTACTTAATACTTTATTTCCGGTAAAATATCTCTATGAATATTTTAAAGGTTAACTGTTGAGAAATACGCTGGTGAATATGCTGTAAGTTCTTTCGTCCAAAGGTTTCTGAGGGATGCGGTTGTGACAGGACAGATAGACGTACACGTGATTGATCTTATGATAACTCCATATTTAGACAAATAACGTTTGATATTTTATGAAGTTCTTATTCTTTTTTAAATGCACATATTAAATATTAGTCGTCTTTCTAAAGATAGACATAGATATACGTTTCAACGGATTATAGACATGCTACCGCCTGTATCAAAAGTTTCTCATAAACTAAAACTGTAAGTGTAAATAAGTGAATGATTGCATTCCGCCTGCTTTTTAAGTTATATTTTCTGTACCGAGATTCGGTGAAAACAATATAATTATACATATTCCAGACATGAAATAAATAAGAATAGCACCGTGAAAAACATACGGATGTCTGAAATTTTAAAAAGAAAATAAGTTTAGATATACGAGTGCCTTATGATTTTATTCGTTTTGAAACGTGATTGTAAAAATTTGTAATTTGGAGAATTAATGGAACAATAATCAAAAGCAGAAATAGTACTTATTACACAGCTATTGTAAAAAAAAAGAAAGTTGTCGTTTTTGGAGCGAAAATGCAGCGAACATTCGAATGCGTTGTGAGAGTTTTTGAAGATTTTAGAAACACACACACACACACACACACATATATATATATATATATATATATATATATATATATATAGATATATATATATATATTATATATCGTGTAACCGTTAAAAATGATGACAATTGTATTCATATATAGCCATTTAATAGTCGTATTTTGTAAAAAAAAAAACTGTGAGCTTCGTTCAAAAAAGAAGATCGAAAGTTACTAAAGATTTTTTTATTACCAATGCACCTTTCACGCTCAACCTCGTTGCCGTTTTCGCATTGATATGACACCGTTAAATGTTTTAAGCGACGATTAAATTTCGCTGACCTTGATACGGCAACGGAGTGATATACGACACTACAATTGTTGTTTATAATTTGTTCAAGTCACGGATGAAACTTCGTGACTGTGCATATAACTGCATAAAAAGTTGTATACGAGGGTTTCGCTTTCAATAATATATTTTTGCAATTATTTATTATAATATCAATCTTAGTCGATTATATATAATTTAGAAAATGTGTTCTGATCATTGTGTAGAATTCGACCTTTTGGAATCCTACCTCCATGAACGTGGAGGCATATCTCCATGAACGTGGAGGCATATCGAAGAATATTATTAGGTATCTTGTTTTCCTTTCAACACTATATATGGGTTATAAACAATTTTTAGGCTATTTATGAAGATAAACAAAAGTATGTTTAGATAGCTTAGTCAGATAGATATTTCAACAACGAAAATGGGACTAACTTTATGACATTTATATGTACACACATACACGCACACGCGCACGCGCACAATCACTCGCATGCGCACACGCACAATCACTCGCATGCGCACACGCATTAGCAAGGGCACGCGCACGCACACAGACACACAAATAACATAAATATATATATATATATTAAGTTAACTATAAAATTTAAATATATATATATATATATATTTTTTTTTTTTTTTTCAGTTTCCATGTAAAAACATTTCGTATTTTGTATTATTGAGAAGACTCTTTCTCTTCGCAACTGATATCGTTATCCATGTATATTATATATACGTGTCCGAGAATAAGTGTCGGACAAAAAAGACGTTATTTCTTGACAGAAAAATAGTTGAGTATCGTTAAAATAAAATTTAAAAGATACCTTTTTTTCAAAGGTTGAAAATAATATTCATAATTATTTGTCATCTTTTCCGTAGACACGATACTTGCGCACATTATTTAGCGGCACTGCGGGTAAAAACCGCACTCCGAATAAGTATTGGGTGTATTAAAAAGAGTTAAGTATAATATTATTTTTAGAAAATTAGAAAGAGGGCGTGTTTTATATTTTATTTCAGTGACAATGTATTCCTTTATAGCCAACGAATAACGTCTTTCTTTGTCCGACATCTTTTCCCGGACACCGTATATATATATATATATATATATATATATATATATATATGTATATATATATATATACATATATATATATATATATATATAGATATATATATATATTTTTTTTTTCTTTTTTGCCTTTTTTCCTCAATTTATTTAAAATTTGATTCTGTTGTCAAAACTTGTAATTTAATTACTTTGGTAGGTTTAGTAATAGGCTGTATAAATTTGGTTGTGAGGTACTTTATTGTCTATGCATGTAATAAAACCCTAGAATTGGCCAAAGTGTACATTGAAGGTTTTTACTAAAAAGTTATTTAAAGGACCTATAAGTCTTGTTTCCGGAATTTGTCTTTGTTTGTAACTTTGTCTGTGTGCCTGTTAATTTGTTCGCACATCACACAAGAACAGGGATTTCGTAGACGTTTTAACCAGTGAATTTTGTTGGGTCTAGTGTATCATGTTGGCAACATTTCATCGCAATAAATCAACGAAAAAGAAGATATGGTAAATTAGACATTTCAGCATACAGCACGCTCACTTGAAAAATGTTTTTATTTTGCAATTATTACAACAGGTGGCGTTACGTGTATTAATTTTATAGTTAACTTAATAATATTTTCTAAAGGCCAAAGTTGAAGGAAATCGCAGGCATATCTCGTATTATATAACACTTTATGAACAGTATTCTCGACGGTTTAGCCATTTAACCTTTGTTTTAGTCTAGTTGTTTGTTATAAGTATTTTTCTGTTATGAGATTGCTTCGATTTTGTGATATAAAAAACGTTTATAACGAAAAATCTATTACAATTAGCCATGTACATTACACTTCTTTTTTGTAAATTTTCATGCTGTTTAAAAGTTTAACTCAAAAATGTACACAGGTACACACTTAAAAAGTTTTAGTGCTGAATCTGAAAAAGAGGAAACAAGAAAACTTTCCTCTTCATTAAATTAAAGTGATGAACAAGGGCTTCATGCCCAAATTAGGGCCTTGTAGAGAAACAAAGAATTATTATTTCATCATGTCCGTTCGTTCTTCCCTTTGCCACAGCCTCGTTGTTCCTTTAAACATTTTCAAAGCTACATACAAGAAAATGTGATCTTTCCTGATCGTTTGAAATATGGACTATACAGTTATTTCTGTTAATTTGTCTCAACTATTACGGAGACCTGTTTTGTGCATATTCCTATATGTATTTGGTTGGTTATCAGTATTGATCATTAAAATGAAAAAAAAAATTAGTAACACAAAATTAGATGAATTGGTGACTTGGATATTGTCTTTTTAAAATATTAAGATGCAAATTATGATTAAAATGATTGCTTTATATATGAAATACAGATAACACTAATACCACATAAGTTCGTAAATTTCATTTATCTAAAAAGCGAGTGGCGGAAGAGTCGATCCAAATTGGAAAATACCTGACAACAGCCAAGCGAGGTCATTGAATAAAGTAGATAGTCACATATCCTGCACTTGTCATAAGATGAGACAAATTATCTTATTAGTAAGTGCGGAATCGTGTTTGGTGTATCACTAAGCGGCTCCAATTGTGTCAGTCCAAGTAACAGATAATTTGGTAACGCTTCGTGCCTTCAAGGAGCTTCTGTAACTTGACATATCCGTGCTTCTGGAAAAAGATATTGGCGGTATTGCCACACACGATGTTCGGTTTGATTTATTCGTATGTTGTAGGTCTATTATATAGGTATTGTCGTAGGAATAAATGTGGCTGTTGTAGACGTAATCATGATTTATATTGCCGTTTAGAAATTCTAATAGAAAATAGAATTCGGTGTAAAAAATATTTGTAGTATCTAGATAAAAGTATACTATATGTTACTCGAGGGAGTAATCTATTACCATATCCCAATTTCATTAAAAAACGTGCAGCAGATTTCGCGTGATTGAAGAACAAATTAACACACAAGAGACAGACAACGATTCTAAAAACAGGTTTTTTGGCTTCTACCATCATTTTATACGTTAAACCAATAACTCTTTTTAAAGTATTTTCCATGTACGGAATTCACTCTGTTACAATTTTATTATATGTATAGATACAGATCTTTCCTTGAATTTTGAAAATAATAGAACAAAGGGACGGAATATAATGAAAATGTCAATTCATATAAAAAATACTTCAAATTATTTATTCATGTATAATAAACATTTTTACTTTATAGATTTACTGAATAATAAACATGTCAACAAATAGTATCAACTGTAGATCCCAGGAACATTAAATTTGGAGGATAAATTAATTTTACAATCGCACACCCTAATTAACGATTTTTTCAAATTACGTTCTTAAGGGCGTGAACTTTTAAGTCGAACATTAACCCGAAATGTATTTTTGTTAGATTCAATTATTCTGTCTATACCATGTCCGTGTACCATATAAACTTGAGTTTTAGAGGAAATGTTTCTTTTATAACGTATACACTCTATGCAAATTTTTTTAAAATTTAATCCCTCAAAAAGAGCGTATATATTTTCTATAGATTCAATAATACCGTCGACCTATTAGTTTGAGAAAAATGTATTAACTTATTCTGGAAGATGATTTGCTGTTATGATATTCTGGACTTCCTAAAAATGTTTCTGTTATTTGAGTCGGCTTTAACTCCACACCCTCTCGGTTACTGTACGAGCACTTCTGCTATTTTATTATATAAAAGTGTTTTTCAGAAGAAATAACCAGAGCAACATTTCATTTTTTCTAGAAATTAATATTATTTCTCATTTAAGCACATATTTTAAAAACCTCAAACTTATGAAATATATTCCTTATCTAGAATAAGTTCGTTTTATTGTATCGATTTGTAATTTCATATTATAAACGTTTATTCATTTTTCATATCATTCTTATGAGAATTACGAAAAGAAAATTGTTTTGTTGCTGTAGTTACATATAGAAATCACATATATATTTGAGTATATTGAATTCTGATTACTTGAAGAAATATTGTTTTGGATACACACATACCAGTATCGTACAAAGTATAATCGACTCTGGTGAAATGTCTGGTATACAACTAAGAAACCGTTAGGTTTAAATACTAATAATATGATAACTTCACCGGCAGACAATAATTTAATAGTTATACGAGTATGTAATGGACACGTCATTTGCCCTGTCATCATATCAACACAAATAGTATTTTGACTGTGTAAACATATATGAGAGAAAACATACGTTTTTATATTAATTTTGAATTTTGCTAAAAATTAAAACTTAATGCAGGTAAAATCGTTTAAATCTTTCAATACCATTTTTCTCTAATTTGAGTTGGGTTTAATTTTCCACTCTCTCAGTCACTGTATGAGCGCTCTTTCTACTATTTTATTTTGTTATCATTATTAATAACAACACCGTAATGTATGAGCCCACATTTCATCCAGGAATTATTATACTTAGGAATTATGAATAATACAGGAATATTATTAGTTTTTTCGAATTTGTTTCATGGACGAAATTTATTATAAAAAGCAGGAATATCGTCCGGTGAGAGTTGACAAGCCACGAGCTGAACGTCCAACAGCAATTATAGTTGACTCGTGGTCCAATGAGGATGTCCATGCGGCGACCGCTATTACTGTGGCCAATGTGAGTTGTGGCGTAGTTAAATGTTAATGGAGCTTGCATTAGATTTATATAAGAATGAACTTAATTAATGCGAATTAATTTTTTTTAGCATTTTTGTTATAAATTTGAAAGTTGGTTTGTTCATCACTTTGTTCGGTATGTAGTAACTCTGAAATTGCAAATAATTGCTACAAAATTGTATAACTGTTCTATATTATTATTCTGATATCATGCAAAAGTATGTTTGGATGTTCGTTATTCAATCATACCTAAACTGTTGGATATATTTTCATGACATGGTTCTTAGTATAGACAGTGTTCATGGTCCGATTTTACATATAAAATAGTTTTAACCGGAAAGAGTGTGTAATTCTTGCAGAATGAAGCTAGTTTTTTTATTCAATAAAAAAAAGATTATTACGTGTTCATAGATGGTGCAGTGTGTATATTGTATCTATTGCTCATGTATCTCGAATACCCGAAACATGTATATAAATTAGGGTGCTTTAATAGAAAGTTCAAGCGTACGAAACCTCGGGTAAAGCTAGTATCCCATATGTTCACGTACAATTTCTAAAAATATTGAAAGACATTTATAGAAATTCTTAGTAGTTATATTCAATGGTCGCATGCTTTTCTTATATGGAAAAGTAACTAAATGGAAAATTGGAAGCCACGCCCTCATTTTATTGTTTTAGTTATCTAGTAATGCAGTGTTATTTATTTTAGTATACATTTATTATTATCAATGCAAAATGACGGATAATAAAAGGAGCAGGTAATAACTGTACAAAGAAGTACAAAAATATGATAAAGAATAAAAACATATAACATGACAATAAGTTATGAAGGTATTCGCATTTACTACAAATGTTAATTTACATTAACATTCCAGTAATCTCTTTAGAAAAGATCTTTTTCTTATTCTATGCATTGTACATACTTTGACCATTGACATAATGGTATGAGACAAAGTCATTTTTGTTTTATAACTTATTTGAGTTGTAGATGACAACTTAAAATAATCTCATTCCTTTCAGAACCACATTTTTCAGAATTACAATCTGGATCACCAAGATCACAGCACCAAGAATGTCTCATCGACACGAGACATTGTTGTTGGGGTAAAATAATAGATGGTCTGTTTATTATAAAATTCTAAGAGGTAGTGTTCGTAGGTAGATCAAATGGAGTAAGTTTAGCAGAGACATTAATACAGTAATTATGCTATATAACACATTCGTTATTAAGCACAGAAACAAAAAGACGTTATGTTAAAACTGTTTGATGACTTTAATTAACTGCTTCGTGAGATAAAATAAAATCACTAAGTTCGGATGGGTTCATATTCTGCAAGTCAAAGTCCGTGGAAGAGTCTAATCCAACTCGATATTATAATTCATCGATTTGTGACTAATCATCGAGCGACCTTGCATGCAGTGCTCCGTGCCGCGCGCCTCACCGGCGGTCGCTCTCACTTCCCGCACGTCAACGTCTGTCGGTGATGGATGCTCCTTTTATTGTGCGGACGACGCTGCGGCTGGCGCTGATTAGATTACCTCATTTTTTATGTCGCATCGTCGCTTTTAACCGATCAAGGTCTCGGTCGTAGCTGGTTACAGGGTTATCGGGTTCTGGTCATCTCTACAGATACTCAGTAGTTACCCAGTAGACACTGAAAGTACAGCCTTAGCTTAATGTGCTCCCTGGCGAGCGTGTGTCTGTGACTATGTGTTTGAGTGTGCGCCTGTTCGTGCGCTTAACAAAGCTTATGGTCAACAAGGACGTGGTTTCGAATCCTATAGTCTCCTCAAATCGTATGAATATTAAAGTAGAATCACGCGGAGACTTAGAACGTGGTATCTTTAGTCACCGAGACTTGATTGAGAATGGGCCGATCTTTGAGTAATTTAGAGCGTTCGCTAAAAGCGTTCTAGAAAAAATGGAGGTATTAAATGATTCATTGAGGAGGTACAGACTCTTACCCTGTTGGGTGGAAGCGCTGTGACTGTAGATACGGGACACTATTGGGGGACTTTCGAAGGTCCCCTCTTTTGTATGAGGAGGGTCGTTACGGGTCTCAGGAGGTGCCCCGAGACAACCCGGGTAAATGGTTCGGGAATAGTCCTTACAAAATGAACTTCTTTACGTACTTACTATTTGAATTATGGTATAATTGAATAGTATCATATGAAAGTGTATTTACTGGGCGCCAAGGATAAATAAATATAAGTAAAAACAAGTACTTGATGGTAACATAAGTTGCAAGATACTTGGTACGGGAGTGCAACAGCATAAATATTTAAAATGACGCTAGACTAGCAACTGACCAGCATTGAAGCCACACGAGTATTGATTGGGCGTAACGTCTGTTGACTATTATGACTGTAATTGGGTCACGTACAATAGTTTAGACGAAAATGTTGCTTATTATGAAATGTTTACATCCTCGTAGCATCAAATATGTATAACGTAATAACACTTTATTGTTATGCGGACTATCATACGAAAAATTTGAGATATCAATCAGCTCATTAAACTTTTTATACTAAGGTAAATTACAAAACGAGATACATAATGTTTTGTATGCATAATTAATATAAACAGTCTTAGTTATTCATGAGTTGATTAGTAAGCAGAGCACATTTATGAAACGTTTTTGATAATTATAATGAAAAGTGGAATGAACGCAATTTTATATACGGGAAGTTTTTTATCGTGTGTTTGGTTGCAACACTATAGCTTTCGCATTGAAATAATAACATAAGGGTTGCATTTTTTTCACAGAACTAGTTTTCATAGAGTTGATCTCTCTCATTATTTTGACGGTACAATATTTATGATACATGTGAAAAAATCTGACCGTTTCCGAGACAATCGTCTTCAAAAATAGAAAATTAAAAAAATTGCAAATGATCATAAAATCACTCCAATATATTTATTAAGTGAAATAATGTTGCTGTCTGAAAAATAAAACCTTAAACTTCATCGGGAAATCCTTTTTAAAAATTAAATTATTTATTGGTATTAACAAAATTAAATCACGATTCCCAAAATATTTTTATATAGTTCAGATGTGATTCGTCACATTATTTTGAGTAGAAAAAAAAAAAACTAAAAAAATATGAGTTTATTAAAAAAAATTGTTTTAGGAAAAAAAGGTTTTTTTCTGAATAGTAAGATAAAATAATTTCAATTCTCCTCCTTATTTTAACTCATAATTATTTTACGAAATTGGTGGATTAATTCCTGTATTAGGACTTTTGTTTACGTGGGATGGAAAGGCGAGGAATATACTGGTATATTAATGAAGATAATTTCTGAGAATAAAATTAATGGGATGTAAGAAATGTAATGAATACAAAGCAGCTTACCAAAGACATTTGGTTGGGCAGCATATCGTGCGGTGTTCATTTCATATTGAAGAACTGTTTAAGGAATATTTTTTGAGAAAAGTCGTGCTTATAAAATTAGAAATTTGTGAAAACAGGAAAGTAATTGTCAGCTATTGCTAACGCGTCTAAGATAGAAGGTGATCTATATCTGGGATATATATATATATATATATATATATATATATATATATATATATATATATATATATATATAGGCTGGTACTCTAGCAAAGATGTTCAGATAATTAAATAAATGATAATTAATTATGCTTTCGGAAATTGGTCAACGTACGTCATAGTGATCAAAGGGGCTAATTAAGAGAAATTTCAAATGATACCAGCTCGGATGTTCTCTACTTCACCAACGAATTGAATTGAGAACATCTTAACAAAAATGCCGAACATTACTGAGAAAGTTTTTAAAAGAAATGTTTAAAAGTTTCATCATATATTTATTTATTAGCATTGTGCGAAGTTGTGTTGGAAATTTGGCAACGAAATTGCTAAACTAAAAAGTTGGCCGTAAAATTAAATTTAGTACATCATAAATTAATTTACCTAAATAATAAATCCGCCAATTTTACCGGTAATTGCTCTAATTTTATACAAATTTCTCGAACAAATCTAATAGAATATATAAAAAGTGCGGCGTTCGATTTTCCATTGTGCTAGCAACCGAAGTTCGATAAATATAAACAAAAAAATATGTAAATTTCACGAAGAGAACTTAGCGAAGAAATATGCAATACATATGCAATCACAGGGCATAAAATATAATTAGATGGCAAGTCGACGTAGCACCGTCATTTGCCATCTAGTTATACACCACATATATGATCCGTGTATCATGTATTGTTTTCTGGGCAAGGACGTATACTTTAGTAACAGATTGAATGCGATAAGTGGTAGAGCTCCATCGTTTATTGTTCAGTAGGATGCAAAAATGTATTTTATTAATTAAGAAAAGATTGTACACATGTGTACATCTAGGTGAACAACTTTTGTTTTATGGCTCTTGGTAGTTCGAGAAAGTGCTAAATTTTAAAACTGTAAACGTTTAGATTTTTGGCTTTTATATCAATTTTAAGCCTAAAATGAACGGGTTGTCTTATTTAAATGCATGCTGTTAGACACCCATAGGGCCCTTTGTAACGAAGAAATGGACTAAAGCCTCTGAGTGGAATTGTTTTCTACAATGGTAGAAAATAAAAAATAATAGGTTTAGTTTGTACAGCATACTTTTTGAAACATTATTTTGAGATAAATGAGTCCAGTAGAAGATATTCCTACCCAAAAGCAGTTCCAGTTTTTAGCCAAAAACATTACCAAATTTTGTCAGCCATGTTATCGATGAAATGGGAATATGTATTGCCGTCGATTGAAATGGACAAGACAAGAAAAATATTTTAATCAAGGCTTTAAATCATGTTACATCCACGAAAATATTTATTTGCATTGCAATATTTAATTCTATCGGAATGGAGTTATACTTTCATGCAATCATGTGCACGGTTTAATGAAAGCGGTAGTGGAGAAGTACATTAATGTTTGTTTATTTTATTTACCAGAATACCGTAATATTAAATTGATAAAATGTCAAATATTTAAAAAAAAATATGCATAATTTTCAGAATTATAAGTTAAATATTTTCTGAAATATTTTGTTAATATACCTCGTTTAACTTATTTGAAGAACACTAATTTATATCACATTAACTTATTTGAAGATTTTTATTTAATTATTTAATTATATATAATAAGACATTTATTTAATTATCTGAACATCTGGCAAGCTTTGTTAACTGACAATTTTTGGTTTATATTTAATTAAATCGTGTTTTATGTAAATTTTATTCCTTCATCTTCTATTGTTTATTTCTATATAGAACTTGACTTTATTTTTTTTAATATAAAATGAGTTGAAAAACATCAACTAATGCTTTAGTTCAATATCGCGGTGAGCAGTAGATAAATATTGAAACAATCTAACATTTTAGAACATTTGTTGCGAGCGTGATAAATATATGTGACTCAAGCTTGCGGAAACGACATTGCATTTAACGCCTTCATAATGATAATGATCAAAGGTGGGGGAACAACCGTAATGTGATTGGCACGTTTACAATTAATTTTTTTCCGATTGACGACCTTTGTTTTCACACAGTTCCCGGAATATACCACTTCCACCTTGTTTTACATCCTGTGTGTTCAACTATGGGTGAAACTGTATACTTCCATAAAACAACCGGGCATTAGCTTCAAAGAATTAAAGAATAAAGTTTTAATCCTTCCGATAATCCGATTTAAAGCCACCTTCTAATACTAAATTTAGGAAAATTACAAAGCTTTATTGAAATGGATTCATAGTAATTATTCGCGTTATCTACCATAACTACTATCATGCTTTGATGTAGCAATAGAAAAATAACATCGTGTTTTGAGGAAGAAGTAGAAATATTTTGTATAAATACCAGACGAGCTAACACTGACGAAATTAATTACGATCCAAATATTCCAAATGTGTCGAGAGATATAAAATGGAACGCGTAAATATAAATATAAAATGGAAGGTTTAAGTTGAAGTGATAGTATTTGCATCTAATGTCTGAAGCATTCTTTTATTAAAAAAAGCTGTCAAATAAATTTTTACCTAAATTTAGCTATTTTGCTAAATTTAGGTAAAACCTTATTTGGTTCTGAGTCAGCTCTATGGAATTTTAATCATATTTAAATAGAAAGTCGACGTTTCAATATGTCAACGACTATAACTTGACGTGTATATACGTTAAGCTAAAATTTTCGTTAAGTTTCGTTAAGTTAAAATTTCCCTTTATGAGGCGATGTTCGATCCACATATACATCAATATAATAAAGTGCTGAGTTTCCTTTTTGTACCTTTCTAGTAATTTTCATGATTAATGGTATGATTAAAATCAACTCGAAATGTATTAGAAAATAATTATATAATGGGGATTTTAAGCTGTTATTTTATTTGGTAGTCGAGTGTGTTGCACATGGCAGGGCTGTAGGCCGCGACCGGAGATTAAACGTGACAGTGATTTATTAGAGGAACAATTTTATTTTTATTTTAAAAGAAACCGAAAGAGATGATTGAAATATAGTAATATTTGTCTTATCTGTAATTTGCACATACACATTATATATATATATATATATATATATATATATATATATATATATATATATATATATATATATATGTATATATATATAAACGAACCCGAAAATGCATGTTCCTTAATATACTTAATAAATAAGATTGTTTATTCCTGAAACATTTTTGGTATTGTATATCAGTAATAATTATATTTTAAAAAAAGGAAATAAATAATTTTTTATTGCAGGAAAGAGTGAAATTTTAAAATTGGCATAATTCTTAAAATAAAAATACTACAATTACTGTAATTTTATTATAGTAGTAATAAAACTATTTTTAAGTAGCCAGGTGTAGGTGTTGACACACATACGTCAAGCTAAAAATATCGAGACTACCCACAAGAGACGAAGATAATAAAAAAATCAACCGGCCAGTGTGTTTTTGAAATTATTAAACAAAATTATTTTAATCGAAAATTTAATGCAATTTTAATAATTAGAATTTTTACTGATTTCCTAAAATACACGGCCGACTCAGAGGAGGGGATTGCACGTCAATTTGAAACATATTTCGCAAAGTGGACCATAAAATGTAAAACACTAAATGAGATTAATATGAGACAATTTTATTTTGAAAGTCATTAGCAATAATCTACCACGTGATGAAGTGAAGATGATGTAGAGGTAAATTAATTTCCTTTTACTATTAGCTATATATTAATTAAAGCCTTTATTAGCATAACATGTCAAATATCATCCATATAAGGCTACAGCTCTAGAAAACGTGAAGCTGTGACAGATGGATGGTCAAAGAAATAATAATGGTTTCTCGTTTCACTACGAAATCCTAAGAAAATAAATCAGATGAATCGGTTAATAACTATAATTTGTAAAGTGCTTCTGTTTGGAGGCGAAATTAGGTAAAATAAGAAGGTTATGTGAAACCAAACGTGATTTTGAATTCTATTTTTTCGTTTCTAAATTATCGTTTTACATCAAATCTCTTAAATTGTCGCATAAATCAATTTTTAGATCACTTTTTGTAACTCGGGTATTACTCCATTTCAATACAATTCACGACGAATTTCTTCGAATATCATCAGAGTTTTCGTTACAGCATAAATATATTTCGTTATCCTATTTCCTCTTCAGAGAACTTCTAGAAAAAATCTGTGACTTCTTATATATATAGTTATAGAGAAGCATTTTTATGGGATATTTTATTAGGTTTGATATAATTGAGCGGTGTAGCTAAATATATGGTCAATAAATATAGAAAATACATTATTCAGCTTTACCGATACGTTGTTACCAAACAACTTATTGGTCATATCATGCAGTTGCTTCACAGCAGCAAGGATTACAATTTGCAAGGTTGGAATTGATAGGTTCTCACATATATTAACGAAGACCGTAATTATCATAAATCAGAATTATTGCAAGTGCTAGTCAAAGTAATGTGCTCACAACGCGAGGCGATGCTTGGAAGATATCTTAAATATTAATATTTTAGGAAATTTGTTCCGGCAAAATGCAGACATTTATTATCGCCGACTGCACTCCCACATTATCCAGCAGACACTTTACAACACATACATTTAAATCAAATTATAGAATTGTCTATAATTTTCAAAATAAACCGTCCAACTTTTTTTCTTTAACTCATGTCTAATCGCCATTTATCACTTAATGAAAAATTTTAGAATTTAATAATATAGTCTTACATAACTTTCGAAGTAAATATAGTGTTATATAACTTTCGAAGTTTCAAGAAGTCTTAAAAACTTAGTAGAAATAGATCCATCCCGTTGGTTTGATTCAGTCCATCCCAAGATACAGGAGTAGTTACGTTGACTCTTTTCATTTATACATAAGTAAAAAATCGGTATGGAGATAGTTGACTACTCCCAAATTTTCTAGTTTTAATAAAATGCAACGAAGATGTAGGTTAATTAAAAACTAGAAGTGAAAAGAAATATAAAAGTTGACTAAAAATATGCAAGTTATGAGTTTCTAAATTTAATAGTAAGAATAGAATGAGGATATCTCTTTATCTCATTTGCTCTCAATTAGTTTGTCACATTATTCAAAATGACATCACAATCCAGTATTATCGTTCTTGTCCATAGGTATACCTAAAACCTTTATAACTCGGTAAATTTGTAAAATCTATCAAAAATAAAAAAAAATTGTTAACGACATAAAAGAACCAACGATTGAATAAACCATCTACTTCAGCTTTCTCCTTTCATTTATCGTTTTACCACAATATTGGAACTTATTATCGGATCTCCTTTAACATAATTGTATCTTTTGCGATTTGTCAGATTTTGCCTATTTTATAGCCTCCAAATTATGTCTTGTATCTGCTATTGCAATATAGTTATTTTATATTCAATTACCATTTTTCATTTATTGTCCTTCTTCGTATGACTTTTGTTCTTTATGGTATCAAGATCTGTATACAGTAGCCTGGTTACTATTGGAAAAGCTTGCTTTTGAGCAATCTGAAACAATCAGGAAACAGTCTTCACTCAATCAGCAAACTACAACAACCAGCAAACTAATCAGGAAACAGTCTACGCTCAAGTTTACCCCAAACGACTTTAACGTGTATGACACTTGTTAATGCAAAAATAATTTGAGGGTGAATTATAATCTTCTGAACTCAAAGGAGAAATCAGCCTGTATCAAGGGTTTATTCGGTATGATTTATTTTAAGAAAATGAAGTTTTTCATCTTCCGTATTTTGGATAAACTTACTATGTAAAAATAAATTTTGTAATTTTTACTCGGTATGGAAAAACATTTTTAATAAACACAATGAGATTCATGAGAACCAGTATGATGGATAAAATTAATTTTTTACTGTTATTGAACTATGGTCTTACCCTTCTTTACCTCATAATTATAAAGAGTGAGGCGTTAGTCGACTTTATCCGATTTATTACCCCGGTGAGATAAATTGACTCGATTGGCTTTCTCAATTCTTTCATTAACACAAACGTTAGTTCTTAAAGACCTGTCTTACATGATTTGCTACCTAATTGTTATAGGTCATCTATCTACACATATATAAAAGCGTAATTTGACCATAATTTTAAAAGTATGCTATTATACTATTATTTTATTCACTTTTCTGTTACTTTGTTTGAGTTGAATATAATAATTTTCTCAACCATTCCATGTAGTCGAACAAGTTCAAATTTGTTATGAGTGTGTAAGTTCATGAAACAATATTATTTGACAGAAACAATATAATTTGACAGTTTCATATATTAAAATGGCGGAATAAAATGGCGGATGATAATTGTTACTTTTGACTGAAAATCAGCATCGAAAGTTTTCCAAATTATGAATTTTTGAACGAAATTTAAAAAGCTGAAATGGTGATATCAAACGTAGGAACGAGAGATTAGAATTTCTGCTAGCATTGCAGAACAACGTAATGTGTTAAGCGTATAAAATTGATCTTACTCTATAACAGGTAAAGTCAACTAGGAGTCTAAACTTAAAACATTGTTACAGATTGAGAGAGTAAAAGTATAAAATAAACATTTTTGTTTATTTCATACTTCATATAAAGTATAAAATAAACAAAAAAGACACGTTTATATAAAGTGAACTAAAACGGAAAAAAATAATTAAATAGAGTCACGTAATTAAATACAGTCACGGATATATAAATTTAAAATACTAGAAAATATAGTATCTTTATATATATTTATTTCTTCTGTCCGTGTGTATGTGACTTGTTTTTGGTTGGTTGGACTGATTTTTATGAAATTTTGTGTGTGTGATTGAGTTGATTCGAGAATGGTTTAGATTCACAATTTGATCCGTTAGACAGCGCTGCGATCGCGTTAAAGAATTTTTTAAAATTTTTGACATCGGTCGAAGCCGTGGTCACAGCTAGTTTTATTATAAATTCGATACGAAGCTATGTATTGCAAGCTTTTGCTTAACTTAAATTACTTTGACATAATTAGTGCAAAATTTTTTGTATTACGGAATTGTGAATATATAATTTTTTTTTGTTACTTACTGCTTTTATGGTTATGGTTGGCTATAAGAGATTGCTCTCGTGGCTATTCATCTGACATATGTATCAACTAGATACATTAAAGTATATAAATAAATAAATATTTTTTATAATTAAAATCTCTTGAATAACCTAAGACGAATAAGAATTCTGCCTGTTTAAATTCCAAAGGTTTTAATAAATCGCAAGTATCTATTCACATATTTTAGATCACCATATTTTGGAGCGCATTTTAAAAGTTTTAAAATAATTTTTTCATTCGAAAAATGTAGATTGAAAAAAAGTATATACGTATATTATAAAAGGCAATCGATACCAATCGTTGTTGATAAAACAGGACGGTATAATTTTATTCGACAAAAAAATTGCAGAAAACAAATTCTTTTATCAAACTAACGTATTAGATTAGAATATGTAGGTTTACAAATAAAAAGACAACAATTTTTTTGATTTTTGATAAAATATGTTATAACCGAATAAATATTTATTGAAACAGCGTTCATTGCCCGTAAATGAAAATAGTTACAGAGTGAAATCATAACATCCATTTTTCCAGTTTGGTCTTAGGTCATAACATCAGCACACCTTCGTTTACATTAGGCGGTGGAAATTGACAACTATTTATGAACACAGCAGTAAAATTCGATTATACAGAGGCCGAGCGCAACTCAGCTTTAAAATAGCAAAAATAAAGATTAATTTTAATGGCGATTTTTATCAATGCTACAGCATATCTACCCTTTTGTTTTGTAATTGTGCGCTTTTATTTTCATCGAATATTTTGACAATCACTGGCGTATGCACTAAATTCAACACTGCACGTATGTCATATATTTTGACCCAGTTTATAATTTGTTCGCCCGCAAGCCCACAATCCGGGACAGCAGTAAAAAAAGGTTTACGATTTATCTGTCAACATAAAATTCGTCGATTTACGTTGGCTTGCACGTACCCGTAACAGATGGTAACATGGAATAACTGGTAAATCAATAGTACCATATTCTTTTTATAAATCGATGACGTGTACTACGTGATAGTAAATACTAGATAGCCCACAACAGGGGAGTAAAATTGCTCTTTTATTCAAGTACTTGCGGTTCGCTGGGGCTTGGGCTGAACTAAAAGGGATCATTGTGAAATGTTAATAATTTTTTTACATAATTATTATTAATGCTTAATTTATGCTTTCGGTACCCTTCGACTCGCTTCACTGAAATCGTTTTTGCTCATTAATGACACATTCTAAAATATATTTCCCTCGATTACCAGCACTGTTCTTTGCCTTTTGTTAGTCGATGATTTGAAACTATTCTCTAAGTTAGAAAATCAATCTGATTGTGAGTTGTTCAAAAGTGATATCGATTCAGTGCTCCAATGGAGTTTGAACAATAAGCTTCATTTTAATGAGAGCTAACGTGTATTGACGGCCTATTCACGCTTATGTGTCCTCTTTATGCACATTTATGATAGAGTATCGACGAAATTGCGATCGAAAGGGTATCAGGGTATCTTGTTGGTTTGATTATGGAGGACCGTTTTCACGATCATATCATATAAACCAAAAAGACCTCCAGAAGGCCTATACCGTGCTAGAATTTGTCAGGGGTCTTTTCTACGGTTACAGCGACATTGAGTGTATTAAATATTACAATTGATTCTAAACTGTAGTATTCTTAAAACGATGGCAGTCATCTGGTCTTCACATAGTAACTTATATTATCATGTAGGAGAAAATATTTAAAAAGATTTAATTTCGAAGCCACACGTAAATAAACAAAATAAAAACAAAATTTATTTTTCTTCTCTTTGAATAATAAGGAAGCTAGATTGAATTAGCGGTTCTTCAGTTGAATTTATAATTTCAGGTACCTTCAAGCTTGCGATTATACTTACAGAATTTTCGTGAAATTGAAATTATTGCGAAAATCGACCGATAAAAAATAAGGAAGAAGCTGGCCTCTCATTCACTTATCTTGTTTGACGGGGGGAAAATAATGAGAGGCGCATATGCGATCCTAAAAAGCTAAGTGATATTGTACTTAATAGTTCCCTTATTGCATATGTTCCATTACTATGCTGATGGAAGCCCATTATATTGACACGCATATATATATATATATATATATATATATATATATATATATATATATATATATATATATATATATAATATTAATATTTGTAAATAGTTTGATATAAATGTTATATGCCCCTAAATGTCTAAACTTATAGGTTGTTTAAGTGTGTGTGAGAGGACCCTCGCAATCTAATCGTACTTAATGGGTTATTATTAAATTTATTTAGGCAGGCACATTGACCACTGAAATTCATTCTATTGTTTTTTATTTATATTTTGGATTGTTTTTTTGTTGGTTAATAAAAAACACGAATTTTCTCTTTTATTTAATAGCTGAAGTAAGGTGTTTGATGTGAAGCGCGCGAGTTCTATGTGATATTCCATTATCATTACATACTCTAACGTCGACGAAATATTTCCGTATTGCGGATAATTTATTAATGGAATTTATTTTTTGGCTCATCAATAAAATTTTCGATATTGTCAAGACCGAGATTTTTTTCCGAAAACTAAGCTCATTACTTTTTTTTTATAATCGTTAAACGATCACCAATTTACAAACATAATTTCAAACTTTTTCCCACCAACTCCGGAATTATGAATATACTTCTTTGCACAGTTATTTAGTAACTTTTTCCTTCGTTCAGCTGCATAAAGCCATTACCTAAAAACAACTTGGTATAAATCACCTGTACAGGTTAAGACAGAAAAAAAACTAAAATATAAACACGCATACTTACTTATTTCTTTGGATTTTATTTTAAATAAAATCTAAAGAAATAAGTAAGTATGCATGTTTATATGGCACCGACGACCATATGAGGTTAAAGAAAATACAATTTTCCGACACCTATTTTAGATCCCCCGGAAAGAGGAAAATAATATTTTTGAACTTTTGACAATTGTCTATTCTTGACAAGCAATTTATATAATTAGGCAACTTTTTAATTCAACACAATGTGTAATTTCTAAAAAATAGCCTTAATTTACAATTAGCCAGGCGGACTAATGACGAAGTCTTACTATGTAGGACCTTTTCTACCCTTTTTGGTATAAAATACTAAAATTATCTTTTTCTTTTCAATAAATACAAATATTCTGACTATAATTTGAAGAGTTCTGTTGTCAAATCATTTACAAATTATGTTATCGGAAAACTTTAACTAAATTTCACCTATTTTTTGTATGAGATTTTTAAACCTTTTTTTTCTAACACTACCGATTGTTTCCTTATAGTCTGAAAGAAATAATTGAAATTCATGAAATCTTTAAAATTCTCTTCATTTTTATTTTTGTAGGAAGGGATAGGAACAAGCTTTTTTCATCGCCGTTTAATTTTCTATCTAAAAATTAATTTGTAAATAACGTATTAATATAGGTTATTTACCAATTCATTATTTTTTAACCACTAATGTTCATCGATACTACTTAGCATTTATCAATACATTAATTGTTGGTTTAAATTAAATTTTTTCACCAGTAAAAAAAATCTGGTGAAAAAACCCTTGCAAGTTTTGGAGAATGAGAAGTAATGCCGAACTTTATCGCTTATTTAAAGAACCAGATATAATAAACTTTATAAAAATTCAACGGATGAAGTGGACCGGTCATGTAATTAGAATGAATGAAGATAAAACGAAAAAACGATTTTTTCTGGCCAAACTGACTGGCTCAAGAGGAAGAGGAAGACCCAAATTAAGATGGGCGGACTGCCTACAAAGTGTTTTCGACGCTCTCAACATAAACTGGAAAATCGTGGCGCCCAGAAGGAGGGCTTGGAACAGTCTGTTTGAGAAGTCCAGGGTCCATCGGGGACTGTCGAGCTATTGATGATGATGATTTAATTAAATTTTTCTTATTAATCATTTTAATAAAAAAAATCTTGGTGATATTAAATGTTATTTAAAATTTTAAGATTAAAATTTTAAAAGGCTGGAGCAGACTTCTAGCGATAACTCCATAGTGGTGAATATTAAATTTTTACTTATTTCGATAGGGAATACTAAGAATAAACAAAACTTTCTCATACAATAGATAATACCATTATCATATCTGTAGTTTTACTTTCGACGAGTTTTTATTTTGAGTCGAAGAGCGAAACTTCGTTATTAAAATCATTTTTCTGCTCCGAGTTATTAAGTTTACTGTTGTGTACTATGTTCGCACATGGTTTTTGCTTCTTTTGTCTAAGTTGCTTGAGTCAATGCAAAATCAATAAATTTTACTCTTATATTCTAATCATGATTTCAATTTAATTCGGTCGTGTCCAAATTATGAAGATTCAAGTCAATGGATTTCTATTATTCCTATAACGACCTCATAAGTTGACATCGGAGTTTTTGAGTGTGACTATTACTTATTCTTCCATAACATACATGACTTATTTCTTACATAACATATTTACTAACTTACCCATTGATTCCTTGTTCTGGGTGATTTTTATACTAAATAAATGAATAATGTAGGCGGGTACCGCATTATGGCGCCCGCCCATAATTTGCGGTCGGAAATTGCCACAACGCAAATCGTATAAATAGACGATTTATACCAAGCTTTTTTAGGTAATGGCTTTATACAGCTGAACGAAGGAAAAAAGTTACTAAATAACTTATTTACAAGGCGTTGGCCGTTGTTATAATAAAATCAGATATTGTATATTAAAAAAGAAAGAAAAAACGGTAGCTTCATGAAAAGGTGTGTTTTGTCACTATTATGGAATTAAGGCTCGTAATACGAAAAAAACATGAACATTTCGAAAACGAAATAATTACGAAATATGTGCAAGCGGTTACATTATAAACCGCTGATAGGCGAATTGAAGTGGGGAGGTATTTTTTTCTATATTTTGATATGAACATCAAAACTTATTTCCTGATTTAACCATTCAACATAAACAAACAATTCATTTTAATTAAATTAGTTAATTTCATTCAAATTAGGTAATATAGATATGAATAAACAAATCTAACATCGATGATATGGGTCAGTTTACCACAAGCTATGCATATTATTGCAGTGAAACGGAAGATACAATGGATATAACATTATGTTATATAAAGAAACGGTATTAAAATGATTAATTATGGTTCAAGGGGATTCTCGCAGAATGATGGACCGTTGACTCAGTAAGCACTATTCAGCAAGAGATCTATTTAACACTAAATTACGTAATATACGTAGTCATGACCGTTACAGTGAAACGTAGGATACAATGGACATAAAATTATAATAAAGAAGTAAACGGTATTAAAATGATTGACCATCGCCCAAAGGAACCTCGCGAAATGATGGAGTGTCTATTCACCGAGAAATACTGTAAATGTATCTTTATAAATGTAAATTTCTATGCATACCGTATCTGACGAACTAAATATCGCATATTTTTATTATTTCCCGAGTCGTAACATCAACACGATATAACGACTCAGGTAATAATAAAAAATGGCGACATTTGGTAATTTGAAACTTCTTCTTAAATATAAAGGAACTGATAGTATAATAACTGGTATATTCCATAATATTTAGCAATCATTTTAAAACGAAACAAAACTATGTGGCAAGAACAAATTTATCTAATAATTTTCGCTATTCTTTTTAAAAATCTTACCATTCTTTTTTCAATATTCATAAAAGGAAGAACATTTTTCGAGTTCCGAAGTTGAAGTATTTGGATAGAAATTCATAGTTTTTGCTGGATTATTCGTTTGTTTTTATGTCACTGTTAACTTTCAAACTATAAATGCCGAATTGAAAATTTGCAACAAATTTTTAACGAGAGACGTTGTTTTTAATATGCATTAATATACAAAAGTGAAGACGAAAATCTATTTCTAACCTATGTATGCTTACGATATATATATATATATATATATATATATATATATATATATATATATAAAACGTATATGCACATCGCCGGAAAGATCATTTTATCGAGTTTTTTCAGGTATTTTTGAAACTTGTGGTACTTAAAATAAAAACCTAAATAAAACCGTTAATTAGATATGCTAGGCAATATATTTTATATAGCAAAAATAATAATTAATAATTGTAAATTATTTAATATAAGTACAATGGCAAACTTTTAAATGTTTAAATTGTTTTATGTGCTTTATATTTGTATATATCTTTCTTTGAGTTCTACTTGTACCTATTCAATTATTTTTTGTGTTTTCTCCTCACCTAAACAACATATAAAAAACATATATTTATTTGTGCTTCTTCGAAAAAGAAAAATATTTCTTCTTCCGGCTCTAAATTTCTTTTCTACATTTTATATTTTTTCAAATTTTAATCATGTAGAAAAAATATTATGATCTCCCATAAAGACTTTTGCGTTGCCGACGGATGTTAATTGCGCGTGCGTGTACGTAATGGTTGCTAATTTATACCCTGCTGAATGGAAAAAAAAAATAAATTCTGCTTGATGGTTATCAAGAAAGTATTTAAGGCAATTTCTGTTACTTCTTGGAAATTGATTTTTTTGCCTTGTAAAAATTCTCTTAATTCTAAAAGAAGTGGAAATTAGGTTATGAAGAGTCAAGGATCACAACAGGTGACTTAGCATTTCCAGCTCTATCTTTAAGACGGGTTCTGCGATTGCCCGTTGTCATGCTCGAGTAGGGGAGAAGAATAATCGACCTGTCTTATTTGTTTGATTGCAAGCTTCTCCACCATCGCTAAAGCCGCGTGTATATAACTAAAGCAGATAACATCAAACTATGCTCAATAGAATGTCACAATGAATTTCTTCTAGACGATCTCTTGTTTTGTATACAAATTCTTTGTAAATCTGTATCCAAGACCCATAAGAAATATATACAGTTACGTATAAGTTAAATTTTTTATCACATATAATAATTTGATTTACAATCCCTTTATTTTTGTGGTCAGTCTAACTCTACGTCATTTCAAATATAAGTTTCTCGATAGCGCTTATTTACCATACCAAAACCCATCTTGTGAGTTACAAATATATTAAAAACTGCTTAGTATTGCTTGGATTCCAATAATCTTACACTAACTTACAACGGATTTTGAGCCGTCCGTATACATTATCACTTCCAGCTCATTAATAAGGCTATTTAACATCAACATTTCCAGTATTAGATTGCATTGTTTGGTCTGTACGCCTAATTGATGTGACCGGCACACTTTGTCACCGTCACGGTATAATTTATATTAAAATATCGTACGAATTTTCCAATTATCTATAATAGAAAATACGACAAAATATATATAGAAATAAAACACCGGGACATAAACAATGCTTTTGGAAACATAACTAAATGTTATGGCTTTAAAGCACAAGTATTTCAACTGGAATGTAATGCCAAACCAACGATATTGTAATGGGGCTGATACAGATGTGAAAACCTATTAATTGTGCATATATATTGTGGATATATGATTTACACCATTCCAGCTCGGATTGGTGTTCTGGTTGGCTGTAAGAGATTGCTCTCTTAGCAATAAGTCTACCATATGTGTCAATGAGATACATTAAAGTAAATAAATAAATAATTACTTGAAGTTGTTATTTATTACTATTTTCGCGGACGACATGAAACTTTCACATTGTCGTCAAGGAAGCAGCAGATGGCGAACGGTTGCAGCGTGACATCAGCATCGTCATCGGTTTTGGTCGGTGCTAGGATCAGTGTGCGGGATCAAGTCACCTACTTAGGCATGGTCCCCGATGCACAGCGGAGCTTTTTACCAAAGGCGTGGTACATCGGGGAGAGGGCTCGAGTAGTTTTCCACGCCATGGCCCGGCTTTCCGATGCCGGCTAGGGGCTGAATAGCTCTACCCTCAAACTGATGTATGCCTAGATATATTAGCCTATATACCTAGATATATTAAATGCTTGTCAATATACCTAGATATATTAGCCTATACACCGCCGGTTTGGGCGCCGCACTGCATCGGGGTCCAGCAGTTTAGACGTGTGGCACTGAAATCGCAACGTGACCAAGCCGTACAGAACCTGCTCAATGGATTAGTTGCCTGTTTTGGTGGGTCTTTTGCCTGCTGACCTCGCGATTGAGGAACGCGCGGCTAATTTCATCTAGGCAAAAAAACAAAAGTTTCGATGCTGGCTCATTGCACTTCGAATTGTTGGCTGAAGAATCCCTTGTTGACAAAAAGAGACGTATCTTAGAGATCGTCGTTGCTCATTGGCAGTGGTCCTCCCTTGATTCCAAAGGGGAAACGACCAGGTTGTCCTTCCTTGATGTATTCGAGCGGCGAAGTAAAAATTGGCTCGTTTATAACTATTTCACTTCGCAATTCTTAAAGAGACAAGGTCTTCGTGCCAGTTTGCATAGATTCGCCCTTAGAGACAGCCCGGCGAGAACTTGTTGATTTGAGATGCAGAACATGAGTCACATTTTATTCCACTGCATTGACCACGACGATGCGCGTAGAGTTTTGTTAGAGAGCATGCGTCTAAATAGTAACGTAAAATTACGAGGAGCCTCAGAACGTTGTATCTTTCGTCCTCGAGACTTGGTTATGGACCTATCTTTGAGTCATTTAGAGCCTTCGTAAAATGCGTTCTCGAATAGATGGAGATGCTAAACAAAAGACAGACTCTAACCCTGTTGGGTGGAAGCGCTGTGATCGTCGATGCGGGACACTATTAGGGGACTTTCGATGGTCCCCTCTTTTGTGCGAGATGCGTTGTTACAGGTTCAGGAGGAGTCCTGAGACAACCCGGGTGGAAAAATGGGAATAGTGAACACTTCATTGGTGTAATGCCGATTAGAATAAGGCTCCATTATTTGGAGTCCATACGAAGCCAAGTACAGCTTGATGATTGAATGTGTGCAAAAGACATTCCTTCGATATCTATATATATTAGACAGTATGGTTATAAATAGAAAGGCGAAGCTATTTCCCACCGATTTCCTTTTGGGTATGCTAGGTTTCCATTCCTTGCAACTCAGTAGACATGTTGTACTAATAAAATTTATCTTCCAGTTATTAAAAGGAAAAAATCTTTGCCTTGTATTATTGAGTAAACTTTTTTTCTTCGTGTCTGACAATTTCCTGCGTTCACGAAATCATCACTTGTTTGTTACACTACCTTCTAGAACCGAAGTATATCGGAACTCTCTAGTTCTCCGCGGTATTCAATTGCTCAACTACTTTATCGCAGTCGTGCCAGAGTGTGATTTAGTTATGATGAGTTAAAGTAAATTTGTCGGATCGTACCGTTGTTGTCTTTTGTCGCTCTTATGTATTTTGTATTCATACTTTGTATTCATGTTTAATCTAAAAGTTTAAACTTTGTTAAGTCATTAATTTCTTATCGCCACGAATAGGTTACCTGTAATGTAATGCTAAATGTGTGTATGTGTAAATAAATAATTAATTCAATAAAACATATATTCCCATGTCATGCATGTAGTCGATAAGAATAAAAAATCTTTAAAACTTGATGTGTTACATATATAAACGAAATATCTTGTTTTTATTAATTGTAATGAAATTTAATACTCTAGGATGAACTGAATATTCATATTGAATACTCTATGTATTTATAGGAGTTATCCATGCCTTTGAAAATGAGAATATTAAAAAAGGAAATTATTTTACCGTAAATTACCGTTAAACTATGTAACTTTGTGCGAACCTGAATTATGGCTGATCATATAATTATATATATAGAACTAAAAATTAGCTGTAAAGTATTTGACTTTTTTGATTTTCCGTCTTTTTATTCTGAACAAAGCTTTCTAAATATGATGGTTTCCACGAGCGCACCATTGATTTTTTTTATGAAGACAACGAAGTTTGACGAGTTAGTGTACGTGCAACACACACACACATATCCATGTCCGCTTGGTGTATCACTTAGCGTGAAAACATGAATTATTTCTTGCAGTCAGTCATAAGTCTGCACCATATTGGTGGCAGGAAACTAGGCTGACTTCTTTGAGTGGAGAATTATATCGATTTTTCGTAGTCTATTGATGGCGTACTTTTTATTGCTTACTTATTCTTTAAAGCGTTTTGAATATAACATGTAGGAGAATGATGTCATTTCATTATTTTGTTTGTTTTTTTGAACTGAAAATCCTTAACATGTGAAATTTCCCTGTAGTTAATAATGAATACTATCTATTTTGGAAAATGGGTTAATTTTGTGGGATTAAATTGTACTTAAGTTCAGCTGTTGTAGGTACAATAATTTCCAGCACTGCAACTCCGTGATTGTTAAGGGTTTAAAGTGATGTAAATGTCATTAGAACGGAAGAGTACATCTTATCTTATTGAAATTGGTGTATATTGATGAAATTGGTGTATAGACACAGTAATCATTTTTGTCGTTCATGATTTCTGTTCCTTGTTCCATATATCTTACACCGTCTACACATTCTAAAATCATTATTAAACAAATATTTCTTGTTCCCTGTCATTCTTTAATAATGTATTTATTTTTCTGTAATACATTTATATTTCTGTGTGGATATAGTTATAGTATATCTATAATAGACAGTTTTACCTGTCTAAGTAGAATAAGGGGCAACAAGATGTGTCATATGGAAAGGTTCTGACAAAACCCTTTCGGTTACGTAATTAACCATACGTTATATGTAACATGTGTTCTCATACTTGTCTTAAGTGATTATTATTTACTATGTCGCTTAAACACTTTTCACTTGCGTTCTATATCTCATTTTCACTGAATCTTGCTATTATTTCTCTGATACTAGATTGACAACTAACCTAAATATTTAAACTAACCTAATTCAGTGCTTTTCCTGTACCCTGCTCTTCGTTATTCTTTCGAAACCCCTTTGTTTCGTTATGTTGCTGAAGAGCCATTCGTGATTTATTTTGTTCTCTGGAATGATCGTTTATGGTATATCTTCATCCGTTACTTGGTATTTCGAGACCAATGTATTTATATATTCTTAAATTCGTTTTCTGTTCTTTTGATTTTTTACTGTTTTTCGTCGTACACCTCTGACATGACAATTATTATGAAAGTACCCGATATTTTTTCTTAAATTGGTTATGTGAACTGTAGTAATAAATTATAGATTGAATAAAGCCAACGACGTCATTCAGACTTTTATAATAACTTTTGCAAATCACCATCTCTTCATCTTATAGGATTGATAACATTTTTCAAAATTCTTGTCGATCGTATATATCATAAGATTATTTTCGGCTCGGTAATTTAAAGATTTTGGATTATGACAGAGATACCAGAAAAAGAAAGTCATATAATTAAAGTAATATTTCTCCTATTTATGTATATTTAATGATTTTTCGTGTGGCTTCCTTGTTATTATAAAGATTTTGCGAAATATATGAAATATTGTTAGATTCTTCTAAATTTTATCTTTTTGTTGATATGATAAGAATGAGATTTGAGGATATGATAAGAATGCAACACCTTTGCATTCTTATCATATCCTCACTATTCTTTCATATATTTCATTAAAGTGAATGGATAATTTTATCTCTTCTGTCTTTTCCATATAATTCTTTTATTCTTTCTTCATTTTCGTCAATTCATTCAAAAGCAAATTTCATACTAAAGTACAGGTATTTTCAATTAATTTTAGACTTTAATATCATGCAAGAATTATTAGACCCGATAAGTAGCTTAATCTAGTAGAATCTAAATACTAAAATATTTCATAGCCAACGAGAAATTTATACATTTTCTATCGTTTATCAACAAGTTTATCAGCAAGCTAATAACAAGTAATTTATAAATGGATTTACAGACAAAGCTAATTACAAAGAGTTTATTATTTTGTCATGCGCTTCGAATGCAGCATACTCCATTCCAACTCTATGTATATTTCCAACACAATTTTGATTGCAGTGTCTTACTAATTATAATTTGTGAAGAAAGAAATACACCTACATTCCACACGATTTCGATTTGTACCATTATGAAATAAAACACTTAGTATTTTTATGATAACATAAGCACTTCGCATAAATTTCAATTGTTTTTTCAACCCGGGAATTATTTTGACATAGTTATAAGATAAATAAATGATATATACAGTGAAAGCCACACAGCCCCGGATTTACATTTTTTTCGAACCGTGAAGAAACTTGATAGTGGCGCCCCCTTTCTCCGGCGTTTGAGATATATGGTAAAAAACACACAAATATATAATGGGTGGCATTTTTTGAGACGGGGAGAATAAGAACCCTTTAATAAATTTGCACTCTTTATAACCTATTAGCTCATAAATTTTTCATATGCGTGACATAAAATTAAATATAGGAAATATATAACCCGGAAAGACAACAGACAATCAAGACATTCTTCAACATTTAGGTCCCAGCATTTTTTCTCTCTAATCTTGCTACAGCTTTACACGGTGTGCTTCATTTTCTGCGAAAGAATCTATTAGCTCATCAAAGTCCATCTCAAAGGCAGTTTTATTTTCAATGGCTAGAATCGCGAGGCCAGATAGGCGTTACTGACTCATTGTTGAAAGCAGATAGGTTTTAAGTATGCTGAAGCTTCGCTCGCACCTGACAGATGTCGTAGGTAATGCGCAGTATATTCTTAAAGCTATGCTAATATTAGAAAACGCATCTTGCAAGTCATGCTTGCATAGATGTTGTAACAGGTCTTCATTAATTTCGGTTATCTAGCTCTTTGAATACGGCAAATTCCTGACAAAAATCATTGCATTGCATCTTTCAGTCATTGCAATCACCATCGCATTCAAGTATTTTGAATATTTTCGAGCTATATCGGCCCCATTTTTTAGCAGATTCTCAGTCGACATATTTAAAAACGCGTGGCTACTAAGGAAGGAACTACAAAAAGGGAACTACAAAATTTTCATGTAGACTCTGCACTCTCTAACCTTGTTTC
Organism: Druceiella hillmani; assembly: GCA_039881145.1. NCBI lineage: Eukaryota > Metazoa > Arthropoda > Insecta > Lepidoptera > Hepialidae > Druceiella > Druceiella hillmani. The sequence goes on from JAYKKI010000002.1 coordinate 11,824,964, forward strand.
AATTTCTGTTTATCAAATACTACTTTTATATTTTTAGAAAATAGCCCAATCGGATTTAGCGTTGTTGATTCGTCCTTGCAGATTTCGTCGTGTTGCTTTTTTTCTGGAAATTTGTTTGTTTTTAAGGACTGGCTTGATTTCCAACTTTTCAGATACTGGTGCAGCTTCTCTGTTTCTATGTTCTAGTGCTGTTTCTCTCATTTCTTGCGAGATTTTAACAAGACCTTTCATTATCGCCACAGAACGCGAAATGATAATATCCTTTATTAATCTCTCGAAGAATATCATCCCAAATTGTTAAGTTGAGGATAAATTTAAAATCCATCATCGCATGTAGTATATGATCAGCTTCATACTTAGATCACGCGGCTAGAGAGGATTCTTCAATTTCTTCCAGAGTTTTGACAACTTCTGGTAAATTATTTAATAGAGCAGTAAAAGCTTGGCATTTAGACGATCTGGTTTAACTACTTCCTCTTAAGCTTGGTTTTCTATACTTTTGCATTATTTTCCACCGCGTGGTGGATCCAACAAAGAAGCAATATTGTTTTTGTATAAGCTCAAATAGTCTAACTGCTTCGAGACACGATGACGCTGAATGCACACCCACACAATTCAAAGAGTTTACTAGACATGGTACAAACTCTGCCAGCTCAATCATTTCCATAACTTTAGATTGGGCACCTCTATATATGCCGGCCATATTAGATTCTTTGTCGTAAGCTTGTCCACGACATTTTTGTATATCCAAACCATCAGCTTCTAGTTTTTCTAGAATTCCCTGCTTTAAAATATTTTCCCGTCCTTCCGTCAACTTCGATTAAATCAATAAAGCTTTCCTTTATTTCATAACCAGTTTATGTTAAGGTTATACATCGAATCACCTGGCTCATTTGTTCCGTGTGATATACATCTAGAGTACATTCAAACATGATGGTGAAATAGTTGGCCACCTTGATCTCATTGATAATGGTATTTCGAACTCGTTGGCCATTATATCGATGATTTCATTTTGTACTGTTTTCGATAAATAAAATACCTGTCCTTTTTTATGTGATCTAATTGGTACTTGAGAGTGGGATCATATTTAGTGAGCAGACTTATGAAGTTAAGAAAATTTCCTTGATTAGGTTGAGGAAAATTTTCAGTAAGATCACTCAGTGTTTCTTTAGAACTTCTAAAAGAAAGAAAGTTGGGGGCAAGATGCATGACACCGTTCATTACTACATGTAGAATATATCTCCATTTTCCTTTCTCACACTGAATTAATCGCTCCATGTCGCGATCGATGCCTTGACACGATTTCAGTTGCTGCAGACGAGTTTTCCATCTGATAACACATTCTTTATGCGTTTGTGATACTTCATGCTCAGCTAAGCTTTCTGAAATCTTTTTCCAATTAATAATACTCTCTTTACATAAAGCTAATGTAGAAGTGCTGGCGAATAACAAGCAGTGCATTAAAGTGCATTTTTTTGTTTTCGAATAAACCTAATAATTATTTCCTTATTTGCCATTATTCTGGGCCACAAATTGTGTGTCAAATGCCAACCGTTGCATTCAGTGGACTTAAATTCTATGTTCTTTGGATATGATGACAGAATGACCTTTGTTGGTCTGTAAAATTCTGTTATTTGGATATGATGACAGAATGACCTTTGTTGATCTGTAATTTTCTCGGTGCCTGGAAATGTGCTTGGATCCATTACATCTATAATTTTTTCTTTGCTACTCGACTGCAATAAGTCAATAAATGCTAGCTGAACGTCATTTTCCTGTTGAGATAATACTGACGACGATAACGGTTTATTATCACTTGAACCTTCAAGCTTCGACTGTTCGATGGAATTAGCTTGAAAATACAAAATATAAGCGTTATTCGAAATATCTGAAATCGTATCAGAAGTATGGGTGGAGCTTGACGATGCGCTAGCTTCGTGAATCCGCTTTCTCATTTTAGAAGCCGATTTATTTGCTTTAAAGTTAAATTTTGCATTAGCGGAACTTTTTTCTTATTACTTAGGAGTTATTGGCACTTCATCGACTATATATATATATATATATATATATATATATATATATATATACACATATATATATATATATATATATATACATATATATTTAGGAAGAATAATAGCACCGATAAAGTAATAAAAATAACACGTATTCTTTTTTACCTGTTATTCCTGTGAATCGTTTATTTCGACTACTTTAGTTTAAATCTACGATTTCGATAATAATTATTACAATAACCCTAATTACTCGCACACGCAATCAATCACCTAAACAAACAGCGATCATCGCTTGACGTTAGAGCGTTCTGGTTTATTTGGCTCAACCTCGTGTAGCCACTAGTTTCGAGATATGACGGGAGTTCCCCCAGCAGAGACGTACACTATCAGGCGTTTGACATTCAGTGCTTTAAGCTAAATCTTTTAATTGGCACGGCCTACCGATCCGTTGCTAACTTAAATGTACGAAAACGGAAATTTTAGCTTAAGTGTGTTGGTACGAGACGTCAACAGTGCCATAATTCAAATAGAATATATTAACGAGATCTACGCCAATCTAATATTTATGGAAAAATGTTAAATATTATAAAAATATAAAAGTTTCAATGATTTTAGGATACTTTTATAAATCAACTAATTGTGTTCAAAAACCAACTGGACATTTTAAAATCAAATGAATAATCGATGAAACTAAGTGCGCGCTGGATGCTAGGCGTTTTGTATAATTACAAACATATTATATTATGATTTTGGTGTGCTCTGACACTGTCGCCCAAGGCAGGTGTCCCCCCCCCCCCCATTGACCCGGGGCTAAAGCCACCTAATATATATATATATATATATATATATATATATATATATATATATAGAAATTTAACACACATTCTTCATTGACACAGTATTCGGTTGGATCAATTTACGTTGGAATACTCTTGAATGACATTGCAACAGAGCCTTGTTTTCTTTGGTGTGATATTTATTTGGTGTGATATGAAAGAATGTACATTAAAAACGAGGTATTCGGGTAATATTTGTTTCTTAAAAAAAAGTCGATTTGCAAAAAAAGCATTATGCGTTTCAGCTCCGACGCGCTATTAGACTTTACTTCTTAGTTACGATTCTCTTGGAATGTATAAATAGGTAACACTATATATAAATATCAATATCATCTATCAATATATCTCTTATCGTTAAGGCAGCGTTCATAAGAAATGCATTCGCTAGACTATTTCTTTCGTTGATTTACATTAGAAAATTGGTCTCCATGAATTTTTTTTTAATGTACAACCTATGTCCATTCTGAAGGTCCTTTTTAAATATAGGTGAAAGAATTTTTTAAATCGGATGAGTAATTTTGGAGATTACCTCCTACATCCAAATTTACAAAATTTAAGTTTTTTTAAATACACACAAAAAAAATTTGTAAGAGGATAATATACAACCAATGTCCATCCTGAAGGTCTTTTCAAAATATTGTTGAAACATTTTTTTAAATGCGATGAGTAGTTTTCGTAATTACCTCTTACATTAAAACTTACAAAATTTAACTTTTTTATAATATTTGAAGAAAAAAATTTAGAGCGATAATATGCAACTTACGTCCTTCATGAAGGTCCTTTCTAAATATTGGTGAAAGAATTTTTGAAATCGGATGAGTAGTTTCGGAGATTACCTCCTTCATCCAAACTTTCAAAAATTTAACTTTTTTATAATATATGAAATTTTTTTTTAACGGGGTAACATACAACTTATGTCCGTCCTGAAGTCCCTTTCCAAGTATTGATGAAAGAATTTTTAAAGTCCTATGAGTACTTTCGGAGATTACCTCCTACATCCAAATTTACAAACTGTTACACTTTTTTTAACGCTCTGAATCTTTGATTTTACTTCGCTATATATGAAAATCCATTCATAAAAAGTAAACTTCAAAAATATTTACAAAAATATGTTCAAACTTTTGTATTCCTAAGTTTTTTCACCAATTTTGATGAATTTATCATTAGACATTACACACTTAACATACAGAAAAGTATAAACATTAATTAATATAGTTAAATGAATTAAAAATGAACAATTAAAATGCATTAAAAAATAACAAATTACTTATGTTTAACTAATGTAAAAAAATAATCATTTATATCAACTTAAAGAATGTTTTATTATCTAAGTTTTCAATTTATTACATTCTTTTCTTTTTTGAAAAGTAAGACATGATATTATCGTAAACACGAATAATACTTACTTTGCTACGCCAAAAATAACAAAGGATTAATTGATATGTAATTAGGAACACAATATAAAGAAAAAAAAAATGGATATAATATAAGCCACACTTGATATCTTTCGTTATTTTTATATTATTCACATAAACATTTACCAGACCCGTTAATTTGAAGCGAAGAAATAAAATTGAAGCGCCTATAAAGCTGCGGATGCTAGGTGGCGCTGGTGTCACGCACCCAGCCAATATATATACCAAGAACCAACCCGTAATTCCGGGATTAATATGCATAAAACTCGTTACAGAATTTATTTACGTCAACGTCATTTTCACTAAAGCTTTTAGAAAAGACGATGATATAAAAGTCAGCGATCGCTTAAAGATTTCGACGATATCCTTCCGGTATATATTTACATATTAATAAAATTGGTCCTTATCAAAGGATTCCTTTATAGTAGAAAATTTCGATATTACAGCTGTGTAAGCAGTACGTAGATATGGAAATTAGTCCATTTGTTATATAAAAATGTTTCGTACTTTTCTCGTATTCTCACATGTTGGTTAATTCTTAAAAGTTTTATTTATAATAACACCAACATGTATTTAGATAATTGCATTAGAAATATTTTTTAAAACCCGCTATGTATGTTTATACTTAGTTCAGGACTATTTTCATACAATCTTTATAAATGGAAATTAAATTAAATATAGAGCTCGAATTAAACAAAATTGCGTAAACACTATATTCATAAATAAAATGCTTGTAATAACCACCTTTATCCGCTCACAAAATATGTTAGGCTTTTTACTGAATTGAAATTACTTTAAGACATTCCTATAATAATAAATAAATTACCAAGGTCGGTTCAGTAATTTCTAGACGAACTGTCATAAAACCAAAATGGGAAGTAGCGTCTTATATAGCTTGAGAGAAATGCTTCATTAGCTGAACATCACTAATTCGAAATAAGCTTTAAGGTGAGGAAAATAAATTACTGCACGCAGTCAACTCACTTCACAAAAAAACATATGACCTATCGACTTTTTATACAAACCACGCGGCGATATGTAAACGCGACGGAGTAAATACATGTGTTCGGTTTGTGCTTACCAGAGTTTTTCAAATATTGTTTTTTTTAATTTCTTTTAATTGTACAATATTTTGGTTTTATCTGGACACATGAGAAGACATTGCAATATTTCGCCATTATTAAAATACTACATGCATGTAAGTCGTGGGCCATGAAAACGGCTTTATGATAAAGCACTTATTTTTTCGTATTTATTCTCCGTAATACGTACGGTTCAAAATCAACAATATTCATTTTCTTTTTTGATTGTTATACCCCTATTGTATAAATATACGTTATAAACCTATTGTATAATTTTTCAAGTATACGTTATAACTAAATAAAGTGATGAGATGTGGAAAGAAAATTTGACTTCAAATGCGTTTTTAATTTTTTTTTTCTTAATGTTCGTCTACTTTTCAATACCTTAAGGATTGTAGCGATATGACTTTTTCGTAGTTGAAATTTTAGCATGATAAAATATTATGTTCTTTACTTTTATCTTGAATATTGACTTAATGTAAAAAACGGAAATTGTAATATAAGTACTGGCAAGAACTTTTAGATTATTTTATATTTCAAGGTTAACGCAATTAGAATATTTATAATAGGTAGAATATTTATAATATATATATATATATTTATAATTAAATATTTATCATTATAATTATTGTTTAGGTGTATTGTGACAGCGTGTAATGGTATAGATAACGTGAATTTCCTGCTTATTTTATATGACATAGGTAGCTCACAATTGTTCGAGCTTTCCAAAAAGATGAGCATATATTTTTTTGTTACCGCATTCCCTTAAACATTCACACTGGAACAGGACTGGACTACAATTTAAGCTAGCTACAGATTTACTTGACATATCTATTACTATGTTTGTTATTTTGATTTAAAATCTTACAATCAATTGATGTTTTTATAAATACTAAGTAATTTTTAATAATGAGGTATCACACAATATATCTATTAACATAGCGTGCCCGTCCTCTTCAATCGATTTCTCGTTATTGAGTTTCATGACTACGACGAATCCCGTCGACAGTTTTATTCCATCGATGAAGGGCTGGGTGTATAAGTAACTTCAGCTCTTCATGCACCTAATCTGACCGTCATTTCAGTCTCCAGCCTTCTGGATTTTTGCTCGCTATTCTTTTCATTACCATGAACCTGAAATATTAAATAGTTCTACGCGTACCAAGGGTATATTTATATAATTCAAAGCTTATGATTAAATAATTTAATTAAAATTCGTAAAAAATGAATCCGTCAAAAGTACTTTTCAGGATGCTATTTATTATAGTAAATATGTAATACAAAAAAAAGTTACATATTCATCGGGTTAGGGTTAAAAGTGATTAAGTGGTGCCATATTTTACAAGAAAGTCTCCCGAGGTTACATGATATTTTTAGGAGAGTTATTAAGCGTTACGTTAATAAAATATTAATAATAGTTATTTACAAAACATTAAAAATCATGTTTCACCCCTGTTTCTATCAGAATAATGCTTAATTACCCTCTTAAAAATATCACCAAACTTAATAACTTGATTTAATATGAGACTTAACATTTATATTTTTGGATTTTTGGCAAAGCTGTGAATAAAATTTTTGATAACAATTAATTATAGTTTTTTTGCACTTATCCATAAAATTGTACGTTTTGATAATTTACTTTTTATCGTTACGTATTGGCATTATCGGTTAGGTAATTTATGGATACAAAACCGATAAATAAATCAATTATGACTTTACAAACGTTTACAGTTTGACAAACACCTACATGATTAGAAGCGGGCACGCGATGCAGGTCGCGCGCGTTCCAGCATAACTTTTCAGTTTGAGTGTTTTTACAGTCGCGGGCAGCTGCTCGGTCGGGCCTCCTCATTTGTCGCCCAGCCTTAAACCAATTTACTTCACGTTTAGTTTGTATATATAATTTATTTTATGTATATTTTCTCTAGTGAACGAAAATTCACATTAAATAAATAGAAAGTGATATTGAGTGTCGGCCGGAAAAGTAACGAAGTTTTTGGTTCGGTTCAATTCGCACGTAACTTTGTCTCGGCATAGATAAATGGATTATCGAATTGGATCTTTCATGTTTAGGTAAGTACTCTTCTTAATATTTTGTTATATGTTTTTTAAACATTGCGTATAATGCTTATTTGCAAATGATACATTTCGTGTTTGAATGGAAATTATAAATTCAATTCAATATTTGTTTTAAGGCCAAACACACTTTTTAGAAATCAGAGATTGCTAAGCAGAAATATCAACATATTGGTTTAAATAAAAAAATTGTTTACCGCTCTTCAAATAAAGGGGAAATTACTCTATTCTTTTGTCCATAGCTATTTCTTTTTGGTAATAGGTAAAGAGTTATTTATTAACGTATAGATTTATTAACAATGCAAAATATATTTTTTATGTTTTAATCTCATAAATATTCGATTTAATGAGAAGGAAGGGGTGGTTTGGTGTACTGAAAATTGGAAATTCTTGTAAGTACAGGAGAATTATTGTATTGAATATAATATAAGTGTCTAAGTGATATCTTGATCAAATTCTACTTTCATTCCAAAATTTATACACATAATAAAATTATAACTGAGTAAATTCTATATATAGAAAATATTTTAAAAAGAGTGATTGATTTAGCGTATAGAATATTAGAACCCGAAAAACTTATTTTTAGAATTTTTGTCTCTCTGTCCGTATGTTATTTTGTGCGTCAATCACACAAATCAACTTGACGGAGTTTGATGCAATTTGGTGTGGTAATAATCATTTATAACCAAGAGAAATTACGAGAGAAAAAAAACATTTTTTTTATTCCGAATTTCACGTGAATAAAACAGTGGGGGACAGATAAGTTAATATATAAGTTAAAATTCCTCGCAAAGAATTATTGAAAATTTGTATATAATTTCTATAGTTCATAAATATTTGCTTAAGAATCCGGCATGCAATAATATGAGTGTACTGCAAAAGATTTTTTTTCATCGATTCCATTTAAAAAAATAATATGTAATTTTGTTATAAGTTTTGATTTTTATAGTTCATATGAAAGCATCCGATTAAAAAAAAAAGAAATTAATTATAATAAAAATTGTATCGTATATTTTTTATTTAATAAAGAAAATGATTGCGACCAAAATGTCCACCTGCATACATTTTTAAGTGGTTAAATCACTAGTTTACTTTTAATGTTGTTATTTGATCAAGGCTAGCTTCTTCGTTAAATCAGCTTTTACTACTTCATCTAGTAGATTAGGTCTTTTCAAAAATGTTATCGCGACATAGCGCTGATAACATCAAACAAATTAATCTCCTTCTGTCCACTTAGTATGACCGCGTTGAGTTTTGCTTTTCTGTCCAGTAATCGCTTTTATAATTAACTGTTTCAGGCACTTACTCCCAAAATGCATCTGAATAGCCCATATCCTTGAGTAAGCAGGATAATATCTCCTTCCAACTTTTAATTTTTTTTTCACTGACTTTACACAGCTATGAGTGAAAAATCTTTGCTTTGCTACTTATTTTTTCTGTAAAGCGAGCTTGTTCGACACAGCTAATTGCACGAATTGTAAAGTTGTCTCTAACTACTGTCCAAAGATTGTCTAGTAGCTTTCAAGTATTTAAATAAAGCGCCCCAAATCTCTAATAATCCCCATCATGGTAATCAGAAGATGTTTTATTTCCTAAAAATCATCGCTTTTCTTTTGGTAAAATAGATTTTGATAGCTGTTTGACGGTTGCCATCGTCCTCATGTTGTGTTGCTGGCTACTTCTTGATCTGTCATTGAGAGGCCTTGTATCATTAAATGACAATATTAATAAGTTATTATATTATTTTCAACTGTGTCAACAAAAGGAAAAAATTGGCTGCTTTATTTTTTTTGTTGGAAAAGCACAATGATATCATTATATTTTTGGTATTATTTTAAATACAAGCGTATAAATAGAAATGTCTAAGTTTTAACCAAATTTAATTTTTTGAAATGACATATTGTTTAAACTCTTAATCTTTCACAGAACGGGCAAAAGTCTGTATTTAATCTCAGTAGCTCATATATTAATGCTAGGGCTACAAATAATGTGCTAGGGCTCCAAATAAAATACACATTAATTGCAAAATAATGTTTTCGCTAATTTTAAAAGGGTGTCGCAAAATTTAATTTTTTCGCAAAAAAAATTACTTTAATTTTGTAATACGTTTTGTCTCTCTCATCTTATATACACCAAATTTCTAGAAAATGTTATATGTTTAAAATATCTCCATATTTTTTAAGCAAAGTGTCTCACAAATATAGACGCGCATAATAAGTTATGTATATAAAGAATAAAAAAATAGGAGCCATTTTTTTCGTACTGTGCTAGTTTTACAACGAAATGACGCTGGCACTGCGCATCAGTGTGAACTGTATTGAAAATACAAATAAAATTTAATCGAAGCTACAAGAACCGTTTCATTGTTATGTACTGCTTCAGAGAATCAGAACTATTTTTGTGTTTAAATTGCATAATTAAAAACATAAATGTCTGGGTATTTCTACTTCCCTCTTCCGTGGAGTTATGCAGTTAGCACTCGGCTCCTAGTTCAAATTATGCTCGATCTAACTGCTCGAATTGGGAAATCCTGTGAAATCCTCTCCCGTTGATTACATTTATATAATATTATTCCTCAAGGGAGTCCCTAATGTTTAAATTCGATTGTCTGTCTTGTCGTCATAGTACTCAATTCTAATGTTAAATGAAGTTTTCTATTAATTAGTGTGTTTTTTTAGTATACGGCATGAAATTTGTTTAATGTCTAGTAAATATAAGGAATATTTACTAATACGATAATAACATAAGCGATATAGTTAGTAATGATATTTAAATACTCTATAAATCTTGTCACGCGATCTACATTTTCAAGCTCTCGTGCAAACAATGCATAATACGTACCGTGTTTATATATTTTTCATTAATATACATGAGAAAAGGGCGTTATGTTTTATGTGTGTTTACTTGTGGAATTTTCCAACCCGAGCAACGTAATCGATGACTAATGATTTAGTATAATGGTTGTTGGTAAATGGTGTTGTCTAAGAATTTGTTTCTCCACGAGCAATTAGAATGATACATTTACTTCATATCGTGTGTGATGTAAAATAATGAAAATAAAAGGAAAGTTTCAGATATATATATATATATATATATATATATATACATATATATATATATATATATATATATATATTCACTTATTTTTTAAATAAATAAAATTATTGTAAATTCTATTAGTGTAGTCGTATTTTTAGTAGTATAGGTTATAACCTGTTTAATTTTTGTATACGATATGATTCTCTAACTATTTAAATAAAAAATCTTAGCTTATTGTTACATTTTAATACCATTTCTGCTTTGATATTGGTCCCACTGAACCTTATGCAGTTTTCTGTATATTTTCTTTTTTCTGCATTCGTAAATGTACGTATTTTTATCCTCTATCATCTTGTCATTTAGTCTTTTAATATTCGTTTTTAAAGATCAACATCAACAACATCAATCAACATCCTATTGATTCATTAAAGTTATTCCGTCGAAACCAATTATATCTTTCACTATATTTCAAGGAAACCTGGTTTTTAAATACATTTTTTATTTTATAACACTTTAACATATATATTAGGCAAATGTATCGCTATATTAACAATTTCTCCTAAATAATAAAAATAACATATTGTAAACTAACTATTATGTAAGTTAGCAACAGACAACTGACGAAAATGTAATAAAAAAAGTTTATTCTGAATAATTTCATAAACTAGACTATCGACATGTGTAGGCAAGAAAGACAGCATAGGTTAGGACAGGGGTGAAAGACATACCGTAGTGATAAGGCATTGCTACAAATGCAATTTTTTTAGATGACTCAATATATTCAAGACCTAATTGAAAACCCGGCCTAGATAAGGCTGTAAATCTGAAGTTAAGACCAGATGGATGACGGAAATCCCTAAGGTTATTTTTTAAGTAATAAAAATATTGTTAATATCTAGACGAATGTTAATATCTAGAAAAAAACATTGTACACTAATATGTTAAAGCACATCGTTTCTGATATTTTCTCTATGTTTTTTCAAGCGTTCTTCTTTATTTGATACCAGGTCTTTACCATTTAATATCATTAAATTATCAATTAATACTTACCCGGATGGATTAATCTTTATATTCATTGTGAAGCATGCAAATTCAAAATAAAATTAAAATACGTGTTAGTCGTTTAATTTGCCGATCAAAGGTCTCTAGCTAGCAGAATAGAAAGATGTATAATGTAATTTTGAGGATATCTCGTATATACAAATGATGAGCTGGACTCGTTCAGTTATCTCTTGAAACAAACTCTTTGCACTATCTCAAAAAACGATGATACCTGTGAAGCCGTCCCCGAAATTACTAATATTCTGTACTTTCACAATAAATAGTTTGAGTTTGAGATTTATTTAGACGCGTTAGAAAAAAATAATTAGAGTGAAATTGTACGATACGTGCGCACACTGCAACAAAAATCGACAAGATGAAGTTGTCACTAAACATATATTTACATGCGTGAAGATACTGATACTATATTCATGATAGTAATTAAAGGTATTTATAAATACACAGCACGTGTTTTATATTCATATAAATCTTAGTTATATCTATGCTTTTAAATAATATTTTTTAGTAATTGAAATTTAATAGTGGTCCTTATAATAAAAAAAAAATAATTTACTTATTGTGAATATTCGTGACAGAAATAGTGTTTATAAGCTTTTTAAAATATATTTTAAGTGTATTTCTCTAAGTGAGGATATGTTTCGGTATGTATTTATTCGCATTATAAATTATAAATTATTTAAAATTTAATTTTTTGATTGAGTTTACATTTTAATCAACTGTATTTGTAATTACGCCCCAGTCCTATATTTTTTTTATTTCCATGAATTATTTGCATGCTAAATAAAGTTATTCTTGCATTATGTCAAAGAAGTATAACTTCTAATGCGCTTACATAAGTACACGCACAATTTCTTTTTCTATATAAAATAGTTTACAAATTATAAATAATGCGCCTTGTAATAGCTACATTAAAATATATTGTCAGAATATGAGCTATTTCGTAGCAAAAAACCCAGAAATTTTGGGATTTTGGGATATGTTTGAAATGAAAACCATCGAGCAAGAGTAGAATTCGCACCATGAGCGTCCCTTACACATTTTGCTAAACAAACTTAATCTATTAAACTACTTATAAATATTAATTTTTCACGACCTAAATATTTTGCCACTATTATTTGTTATATCTTTCACATGCGTAAAAACGCGGTGTTGAAATAATAAGGTCTAGGATAATTGCTTTAGTTTTTCTGTAATTTTCTAGTCAGATTTTACCAACCCTGTTTTTTCACGATTTTTGGTTTGGTAGTTTCGGAAATAAGGCGATCGAATGCTATATTTTTACACATTTTTTTAGAATATCTTTTTAAATATGCAATTTTAAATTGTGAACATTTTTGTATTCCTTATAGCAAGCCTTTTAAAATGATATTCCGCATGATATATAAAATGAGAAAAAAAATAAAAGATATTTATTTACCTCCTCTTTAATTGTTGCACGAATAATTAAAAAAAATTAGATTTTTAATATATGTGGGTTAACAAAACGTATTACTGTGACAATTTTTAAGTTTTACGTCGCACGATTATTCAGAAAATGAGCTTTGAAAATAGAAAATGTAAATGTACCTCTGTATCTTTCGTGGTGTAAGAACATAGAAAATATTTAAAAAATTACTCCATGTGGAATCATCGTTATAGTATTTCTACAACCTTTGCTTCGCAAAATCTGAAATTGGCTGAAAATAAGGCTTCTTCCTGATTATCAAATAATATGGCTTATAAAAACCCATATTTTTTCATAACAGTTTCGAAAATAAGAGAGGTGGCATATTTTTTGCAATAATCAACAAATCTCTGAAGATTATGGAAAATATATTTTTGAGACCCTTATAACTAGCCCTTTCAAACGAAACGCGTGCGGCGTTATACGTGGAAATAAAAAGAAAATTCGAGAACTTAATTTCGCCTCCCTAAAATTTCCAAATGAATATTTTTGAGTTTTAACTATATGGCTAGGTTAATATATTTTTTTACTGCGCTTAATTTCAAGTTAATGGTTACGTTTTTCTTTTTGAGGTACGAAACCCTAGGAACAGATGCGTAGCTACCACCGTATCAGCCTTATCAATGATACGGGGCTCCCGGGCTACAGATGCCTCCAGTGTATGTAAGAAATAATTCGTAAAATGTTATCCAAAATCTCAATGAAACTCTTAGGCCGTACTTCCCGGGAAAAAATCATATCATAAAAAAGTGCCCAACGTGCCTAAAGAAGTTTTCACTTCAAAAATTACGAAATTCAAAAAAGGAATTTCCAAATTTTGCGCATTTTTCCAATTTTGGCACCACAGGACGTCTCACGATTGATCTGCGACGCGTGTCAGCATACATCAGTTATTGCGGGATTCCCCGTAAGTGAATGACAATGACAAATCACGGAGAACAATGTTTATGTGTTTTATTTCAATCCGGTTCAAATGTTATTACATTGTAACAAAATCTTATTCTTGTGTTTATTTATTGGTTAATAAGTTTAATTTGTGAAAAAAATGAGTGAAAGAAAAAGAGATTACCCCAGTGGAGCCATGAAAAGAAAAAGTAAATAGAAAAAGTAGGAGGTTATAAAGAAATTGCCCACAATTTTTTTAGCAGTCAGCTTCTGTGAGTGATTTAGATGGCGTTGGTAAGTGCTAAGTACCTATCTATCTACCAGTGGCGAAGGGTGGATTTTGAAATTTCAAAAGGGACTACGAGAACTACTACCATTAAGAATTAAATTTGTATGTCATTGATTAAGTTGAGGTGATCAATTGACATGTAATGGAATAAATTTTTAACATAATTTTTAAAAAAATATTTAATTGATAGTTTTAGACCTCTAGTTTGAATAATTTCCAAAAAATTCTTTACTGTATTAATTTTATTCAATTATATTTTTAGAGTCTTCTGAAGGACACTGTCCATTAGAGATCCATCCGGAAATAGAAGAAACCCATATTGATGATTCTAAGAAGTCTGAAGAATTTCATAATATACCTTCGTCAGATAGAGGAAATTTTTGTGACAGCCCAACTGAATGCCAACGAAAAATAATTTTTAAATTGGGGTCATTTAAACCACAAGGACCATTTCCAAAGAATTCAGAAACAAAGCTATGTTGTTCGGCCTATCATTATTCATATTTAAATAAGGCTGGTATAAAAATTCCAAGACCGTGGCTATGTTAATCTAGTATTTTAAATAAGCCGTATTGTCACTTCTGTTGGTTGTTCTTGTTGGCAGATCACAAAGCAAATCGTACTCCTCCGCATGGGTTAACGGTGTTTCCGCTAGAAGCAATTTTACACAATGTATATAAAACTCACATCAGCATATTAATGTATCTCTATCTTATATTAATTGGTTACAAGGACATATCATAGATACTTTATTGCACAGTGAAATCAATAGTAAAATTGCTTTCTGGCGAGATGTATTGCATCGTATAATTAATGTTATGATTACTTTAGCATCATGCAATCTACTTTTAAGAGGCCACGATTCTGAATCTGGAAATTTTACGGTAATTTTACGTTTACTATCTAATTATGATCCTATTTTAAAGCCGAAAGGCGAAATCAATTATTTAAGCCCCACGATTCAAAACGAAATTGTTAATTTGCTTGGTACCGCAGTTAGAAAAAATTTTGTTTTAGAAATTAAAAAAGCTCCATTTCTGGCGATTATTTTGGATACAAAACAAGACCAGTCAAAAATTGACCAACTTTCTGTAGTTTCTCGACCCATCTCGATAACAGAAAATGACGATAATGTACCTAAAGAATTAAAGATTTGCGAGTCCTTTTTGGGGTATCCGATTGTAGTGCAGAAGGACTTTAAACTGAAATTTTAAATACCATAAAAGAATGTGGAATTGATTTGTCCAAATATAGAGGGCAGGGTTACGATGGAGTAAATGTTATGTCGGGTGTATATGGAGGATTACAAGTCCTTATAAAAGAACATGCCCCGATTTTTTTTAGCCATAGTATAAAACGCTGGTCAATCTTGAGTACCGATTCATCTGAAAAATATAAAATTACCCTTAAAAAGATACGTCCTACTAGATGGTCTTCAAGAAATGACGCTTTATCAGCTATAAGTAAAATTAACAATTAATAATGAAAACTTTGTACCAATTAAGTTTAATTTCTACTAAAAAAGACGGACGTGACGAATGTAAAAATATAATCGACATTTTAGAGAGCTACGATTTTTTAGGGCTTGTCGTCTTTTTTTCTTCACTATTTCAAATCATTAATCCTGTTTCTAAAGCTTTACAGCATGAAAATAATGACTTACAGAAAGTTAGTATTTTACTAAGTAATCATTTGAATAGACTGAGCGAAATAAGAAACCAAAATTCATTCCATGGTTTGCTGAACGAGTTCAGAGATCTAGCAAAAGAGTGGAGGGTAAAAACTGTTTTCAAAAATAAGACAGAAGATGAAGCGTTTTTTGATGAGTTATCAGAAGATGAGAGAATTTCAGACCCGGAATCGTACTTCAAAGTTAATGTGTACTATTGCTGTTTAGATATATTAATTTCTCAAACTCAACTAAGATTTCAGAGCTTCTGTGACCTGAGTAATATGTTCGAAGTATTACAACCAGAGAAACTCTTATCTTTTTCAAACGAAATAATAAAAAAAGGGGTGCCGGAAAACTGTCTGTTAAATACAGTAAAGACATGTCAGTTGGTTTTTATGAACAATTAATTGCTTTGAAAACATGCTTAAGTACGAGAAAGTATGTCTGCCTATTGAAATAAACTATTTTCAAAATATTTTACTCCTATAAGGGAAGTGAGATGTAATGGAAGAACGAGGGAAAATATATGTGCGCAATACGATGAAGTCACTCTTAGTATCGAAACTTTGTGTTATACAAAGTTTTCATATATTCACACATCTTTTTTACTTCCTTATGTTCATTAATGTGAAAAAAATATGCAACGATACCTTATTTATTTTTCGCCGTATATCTCATAAATAACTTTTTACGCATTTTGTTAAAGTTTTCCAAAGGAGCATGCTCATTTTATAAGGGGTCCAGGCCCCAAGAAAATAATTAATTTTCCGCAATTGAAATTTATGTAATTTCCAAACTTATAATTAATATGACGATATTTAAAAAAACAATTTATTTTTACGAGCTGCGTGTTTTAAATATTTATAAAAATAGATCAAGGTCATAAAATAAAAGATTTGATCATGTTTATAAAGATTTGGCGTCACCTATGTCAATTTTTCAACTTTAAAGTGTTCTGCTTTATCTTTGTGTTTGTTAGTTTTATGCTGCCAGAAATTATTAAATATTTTCCATGACTCAAACATATGTTATTTGAAAGATTAAAATTATGGTAATTATATATAATTAACATTTCGTTACTAATTTTTAGAATTTTTTTTTAAATTTGCAAAAGTAGACTGTTACTATAGAGATTTAACGGCACCTAATATTACTCAGGGCAGTTCTTGAGCGATCTACCTTACCGTTCTGTTTTTTTATGTTTACGCCTAAGATATCATTGAGCCACACTTTCAATCATTCATACATATTTATTTCGACTCATTTATAATGACTGAATATTTTATTAAATTACCTTTTACTTATCATTTCATTATTCATACACTCGTAAGCATAAATAACGTTTATCAAGAGAAAACGTTATGAAAACATTAAATTATGGTAGTTAATATAATTAAGTTTTAATATTATAATACTTTATTTACATAAGCATTAATGTTCTCGACTATACACTAAAAACTACGCCGAAAGTGTTACAATTTATTGATTGCGTGCACAGTCGTGATAAAAAATAAAAGCGTCATTGTATAAACAGCGTATAATCCTTATGCGCCTTTCTGTCACATTCTTTTGCCTTGTGACAGTTGATGGACTTTACAGTCATTTGATTTATTATAACAAAATACAGTACAATTATTTTTAATAGTTGATTTGAAATAAGCCGTAATTTGATATAAATTTCTATTTTTACCTATTTAATGGCATTAATTCATGTTTATGATTTTATGTATGTTAAGTGTGTGTTGTTTAATGACATATTCATTGTGAAATTAGCGCAAAGAAAGTTAGGAACTTGTAAGTTTGAAGACATGTTTCGTGAGTAAT
This sequence comes from Druceiella hillmani, assembly GCA_039881145.1. Taxonomy (NCBI): domain Eukaryota; kingdom Metazoa; phylum Arthropoda; class Insecta; order Lepidoptera; family Hepialidae; genus Druceiella; species Druceiella hillmani. The sequence continues at coordinate 11,842,603 of JAYKKI010000002.1, forward strand.
TCTTTTCGTGTAATTCTTTCGGAATCGATTTTTTTTTATAAATAATCGCGAGTTGCAATAATTATTTTGAATATGCCTTTTTTAATGTATATTCTTTCATGTCATATGAAAAAGATTATTAAAATATCATAGGTGTTAAACTGCACTTGTTCCCAATATACAAATCGGATTCGCATCATTGAATACAAATAAATTAGTTATTTTATTTATATTAGTACTACATATGTAGCGATTAGTGTGACAAGTGTCATTGTATAAACAGCCGATAGTCCTTTGCTGCCTTTCTGTTAGTATTATAAATAGTTGATACACTTCAGTGTCGTTTAGTTTTATTATAATAATATGCAAATCGAAATCCTATCACTAAATGCCAGGAAATTATTATATTCCTACTAATTTTGTGTATACGGCGATTATAACAGAAACAAAATGGCATGAACGAAATTCAATTGATAGCCGGTGTAGCACAGGTGCTCCAGCGAGCACCTGGCCCCAGGTGTTTCAGCGATCACCTGTTTTCTATGGGCCTGCCCTAATCATCAATTTTTGTTTTCCGGCCGTAAAACCTTTTAATTAAATATAGAATTTAAACACGCATTTCCATTAGTAATTAAAAGTAGACCAAAATATTAAGATTATGCAAATTATATATTATTTTTCTCGTGGTGGGCCGATTTTGAGCATACTTCTTTTCTCTTCTTCCAAATTACGAAACGCCATCTTTACAAACTGCAAAACATTTTCATCGTTGCTAACTTCGCTCTTATCATCGTAAACCTCGCAGTATAGATACGTAGATATCCAAAACAATACAATCTATTAGATATAGCGATTGGACTGGATGGCAATAATTAATACTCTAAATTATTTAAATTCAAGTGTCAAACTTCTTATACGTTCAAGAAATTAAATTTTAATTGAAACCAAACAAGTTAGTTATTTGACATTGAATCAGTACGCTGCTCAAAAGCATACAAGGATCTACAATTAAAAAGTTATACACACCTGTCAGAAGACATGAAAATAATTTAGTGGCTATGTTCACTCCATAGTTTCTTGGAAGTTCTCTTTGAAAACGTAATCGATCATTTTTATTGCTTCTTTAATTTTTTACCGATACGAGATTAAATCGTATCATAGATAAATAATATCTGTAGAAGAACAGTTTTATTGCTGAAATCCGGTATTAGCGGATTTTAAAGGTCACGAATAATGAATTTGGACTTCATATTTAACGATTCAATTTTGTGATCTGATTCGATTAAAAATTGGTATCTGTGAATATTGAAGGTCACAAATAACCAATATGGTGTCAAAATTCAGAATTTCAAAATGACGACGCCCAATAGTACACAAAATTTCATAATTTTATACCGATTCAGATAAAAAGACACGTGTAAACCTCTGTTTTTAGCCGAATCGGAATACGATGGTGAAAATTTATTTAAAAGTTCACGAATGGGAATTTAGAATCAATATTTAAAAATTCTAAATGACGGCTCCAATATGATGACGAATTTTAACTATTGTCATCTGGTTCGGCTAAAAATTGGCATCAGGGAATATTGAAGTACACAAATCATGAATTTTCGTTGAAATTTTGAAACTCAAAATAGCGGCGTGACATAAAAGCTTGACATTAAAAATACTACTTTACTTAAATTTATACAAGAATACGCGATAAGTGAAATTTAAAAAAAATCGAGTACGTAATCTACCCACTTCAAACCACTTCAAAATTTCCATATAGGTAAATATTTTCGAGTGTTAATTATTGAAATATATGCAGTTCATATGATTTATAATTATACCAAATTTTAAGTTGTACGTCGAATGGTATGTGAGAAATATGGCTTTTACGGATATATAGACGGACGGACTTGTGCGTGGTTCTGCAAGGATTTCGGTTTTTCCTTTCGATACATGGATCTTTAAAAGTTAGTGTTTTTCACAATTCAGAACATTGACCTATAACAAATTGTAATTGCATTTCGTACTTTCAATAATTTTTAAGAGAGGTAGACATTATTTTTGCTAATTTTATTCAGTATTGTACAAAACAGTACAAAAAAGCCTTTAAAACGCGTTTTCTTGCCAACGTAAAAGATTGAAGTGATTATTATCTTTACTCCAAGATTTTATAAACTTCTTCGCTGCTTGTCTCAAACTGCAATGTGACTGTATGTAATTATATTTGCTTTCCAAGAGTTGCCAAAAAATTAAATCACCTTTTTAATTTACTTCTACTTTTCGTTATTCTCTTATGATTAGAAACAAAATTGTAATACCGGAGCTTATATTTTATCGGAGAAATCACCCTTGCCGGAGCGGAACAATTCTCACTGCATTATTTAAATATATTATTACTAAGTTCTTAATTACGTTAATAAAATAAACAATAGTATTTGAATTTAAAGTTTGTCTTTAATGAATGTTTTATGTCTTTTAGTACCAGAGAGCTATCTATATCTCATTCTCTGGAAAAGATCGGTAAAAAATAACAATCTTTACTTCATCAGAGCTGGTAATATTTCGGACTGAGATTGGGAAATGCAGAAAAACAGATTTTAAAGGAAAAGTTATAAAAATTTGAAATATTAATTTTTTTGTATCATTATTTATAGTTTTATTCAACTCATAATATAAACAAATAATTAAACAATAAAGGACCTACAAATCAATAAATTTACACAAACGTAATGCAAATATACATCAGTAAACATTGCGTAACTCCTCTATGTTTCCGCGTGATTTCTCACAATCATTCACTTCAGTTAATTAACCCCTTGACATCCAGGGAATTCCTTAAACTCTCTACAAACTCGTAAAATTACATACTCGAGCGAGTTGAAGAATGTGACTGCCACGCGACGTCAACTTAAAGCCGTGGGTGTTGCGGTCGCTCTATCGATTTAAAAGTAACTGGCCAAAAACAAAGCCGAATATTCAGCTTGGTTTTCAATTATGTTGAAAAGTAAATTTAAACTATCTTTTTTTTTCGTTTAAAAACTCTATGCTTTTATTTGCATGTTAATGAAATGACAACTCAGCGGAGCAGTTAACAAAATCGAGCAGCATAAAGAAACATTTGGAGTAACTTTACATTTTTAAAATCTGTTTGTCGTCTGTTACAGAAACGTATTGTTTGGATAATAAATGTGTAAAATAATTAAACTTGCATTGATGTTCGGATGCGACAAAATCATTTTCACAAAAATGAAGTTATCAAGATTTGTACAGCTAACCATTGACATTACAGCATTATGATTCATATAGCATATAAACATAAAACAGAAAATAAGAACTCTAAAAAAACGAGTGCGCTTTAGACCACACGACTGAAGAAAAACTTCAAATTCACAAAATATGAACTTTAAAATGAATTTACAATTTTATTCACTTTAAACGTAGAATATTTAATGTATTTAACTAAATAATAATCTATAAAATTGTTCAAGAACGAAATGAAATTACAAAATAATCAAAAAATCACCGTTCGCGTAACGCTAGCAAACTCGCATATATATATATATATATATATATATATATATATATACATATATATATATATATATATATATATGTGTATATATATATATATATATATATATATATATATATATATATTTCATGCACTGGCTATGAGAGGAAGAGAGAAAGAAAATGTGCGCGCGCACTGCTCTCTCTTGCTGCTACAGTGTGATACAGACAATAGGCTTGCACCGTGCTTAGATATACGAAACATAACTGGCTATGAGAGAAAGAGAGAAAGAAAATGTGTCTCTCTCTCTCTCTCTATTGTCCTCTCTCTGTCTCTCTCTCTTGTCCCTACAGTAATATACGAAACGTAACTCTCTCTTTCTGTCTTCACTAACTTATATCTCCCTCTCAACTTCCGTTCGCCTCGCCCGATCACACTTTTCGTAACGCTCTCATCACGCATTCACCAGCTTACTCCCCAAGTCAAGCGTGCGTAAAGAAGTTTTACTTCAAAACTTTATTAAAATGTATTTGTTGTCTGTTCATTGATGTTTGTAAATATGGAAAACCAACAAAGGTTTGTTGTCTCAATCATGATATTCGCTCATCTAAAACAAGCCGCCCATAGATAAAGAACAGTGTCTCCCAAGATTTTATTAACTTTATAGAAAACGTGATTAATTTACGTTTTCTTATGTGAATTAAAATAATTTAGAACCATAATTTTTTTATTACTCGAATTAAATAGCATTTAGAACCATCATTAATACGTTTAACATATTCGTAAGAAACAAATTAGGAATTTATAGGTATACTTATTTATGCATATAATAAAATTGTAAAAATGAATTATGTACATTGAAAATATTTTATTAGTAATTAATTTAGCGTTTAGAATGATAATAACAGCTAGAAAAACTTTTTTTAGAATTTTTGTCTGTTTCTCTAAGTTAATTTGTATGGATGTCACGCAAAATCTACCGGACGGATTTTGATGAAATTTGGTATGATAATAGTATATACCCAGGAGCAACATTTGAAAAGAAAAAAGGAACAAAATTTTTTTTCCTAATTACATGCGAATAAAGTTTTAGGAATGGCTACTAAAGAGAAAAAAATCCTTTTTGATCGGCTTCAACTGTATTATTTTGCGTATCTTACATCATATCTCTCGTGGAATCAACTGATTTGGATGAATCTTTTTTTATCTCGAAGAATATAACGTCCCAGGTAGATTTTTTTTGGGATTTTTGAATTCGATGCCAAATGAAATTTAACAGTCGCCTCTGCGTGTGAGCGTGCGTGTTCGTTAGAGAGAAAGAGACGCGTCGACTTGGCATCGATTCCGAAAACGTCTAAGTGTAATAAAATTTTGCAAATTTATTTACGTTCAGAAACTATATCGTACCACAAAATTTCAACTTAGTACTCGTATTTTCATTATTTTATGCTGTGTAGGTGCTGCTCATATGGGAGTTATTTGAAGTCGTTTAAATTTTTGTGTTAAAAGTTTTATTGGAGTAGTATTGTAGGTAATCAAGGTGAAATAGTCTTTTAAGTATGGCCAAATTGGCCTGCTAATGTATATAAACCATACCTATACTCTTTGGAACATCTTTACACGAGCTTCATTTTTTATTATGACGGCATGGTTCTTAAATCCCAGAGAAGTGAGATATTTTCATCTTTAGGGGTCTTAACATGAATCCACTCTATCATTCACGTATGATAAAAAACCGGTTAAGTACGAATATACTGCTTACTACATCTTTTGCACGCCTAAAAACATGGTACGTATTATAAAATATAAGATCTAGGATCATATAGTTTTCCTAGAATCTTTGCATATGCTTTTAAAAACCATGATTTTTTCAATACTTTAGGTTAATCTGTTTCGGAAATAAGAAGCGGGGTAAACATATTTTTTTTGCATATTTTTTAGTACATTTCTGAAGACATGGTACCTAAAATTGTGAAAAAGCCTGTAACTGGCCATTTCAAACGATATCTTCACTCGAAATATAATTAATTTTTTTTTCCTGTACCTATTTTATCTCCACTAAAACATATATTTTTGAATGTTAGCATTGACATATACGTGCGCCAATATATTTTATTACTATCAACTCAAGTCTTTACATCTACAGCACTATTTTTTGAAAATATTATTTTTGACAGGTGCTTGTATCAAGATTAAATTAATCATTATAAAAAACCAATTAGACAAAATAAAAGAAATCAACAATAAAAAAGAAGAGCGTACATCAGTATAAAATTATTCATTTACTCTGTCGGGAAAAAATTAAAATAATATACTGTTTTTAAACTAATTTAGTTATAAAGTATTAACGATTGCGTTGACGTATTTATAAGTATTTATAAAATAACCAAGAAAAAAAACAAAAAATAAATTCTATAAATCTATAGGTACTATTTGATAATTGTTTGTAGGCGTGCATATATTATAACCCCCAGGAAACACGATGTGGTCAGTGGTATTACTTCAGTCATCTGCATTTTAATATGCCTGCGGTTCCCCAATAATCACTTTTAGCTAGTTAGTTTTATTTCTTATCATATGACTAGCTACTAGTCTTGTCGCTGTTCTCTCGTAGGTCTATATAGGTAGACAATTGTATTATTTACGGACTTCGTAATACGTTTTATTTTTTATAAACTTTTCTTTATAAAAAATAAATTATAATATTATGTCAAGTATGAAAATAAGCTTTTCTTTTTAATTATATCGGTATCATATGTACACGTACGTGTACATATGATACCACTCACGAAAAACCTTAATTTAAATAAATACGGTTAAATATAGTATTTATCGGTAACTTCTTATTTCTTAAACACCTAATCAATAGAAAATAAATGCATTTTAGGGTACTTAAGGATGGTACGATGGTATCTCTAATCTGGCATCTCAAGGCTAGTCCTCTTAGTAAAAATGAAACTTAAATATGATCTTTCACATGGTGTACATTTGGAATATATATGCCAAGGGCTAGTCCTCTTAGTAAAAATTACAGCTTAAATATGATCTTTCACATGATGTACATTTGGATTATATATCCCAAGGGCTAGTCCTTTTAGTAAAAATGAAAGCTTAAATATAATATTTCCCATGGTATACATTTGGATTTTATATGCCAAGGGCTAGTCCTCTTAGTAAAATGAAAGCTTAAATATGATCTTTCACATAGTGTACATTTGGATTGTATATGCAGACAAATCAGCATCTATGTAAATGTGCCCATGTTCCTTTGCATTAAACGAAGATGAATATTTTGTTTTTTTAATGTTTCATACCTCAAAATATTAAATTGTATTTCCTTTTAAATTATTCAACGTGGGTACTTAAAATGTGGATCATTATTACTATACATAATTAATATTGTTTCTTTTTTTATAAAAAATGCTTTCTTGTTTTATATTTTCACTTACTATCCCGTTTATATTCAGTAAAGATTGATTCTTAAAAATGTGACCCATTATAAGTTAAATTGTTAATCGATCGTAAGTCTTTGTCTACTTTCGAGGTAACGTGCTGACTTACTTGTAAATTTTCCGCTTTATTTATTAGTATATAAGTAAATATGGTAATATGTGTAAAGGTTTTTATCGTTAATCGTTACATAAACCGGAGCGATATAGCTTTTTACTCAACCACATGGAAGCCGTAACCTTGAGGACATTGCCATTAGCAAATTATTTGTATTGATTACCATTCATTACTCAGACTATTGTCTATAAATTGTTACTGGAAACGCTTGAAGGTCAGGTCAGAACTAATGGCAAGTTAATGTTGGGGCGTGAGCTGTACCTTCGAGCTTTAGTTTTTTTTTCTATTTTAATATACTAAGAAGCAATTAAATACCCCGGAAAAAGATTTGAAATTTTCTAATCAATACTAATAAGGGTATGATACGCATAATGAGAAAGTGAGAGGAATTAACTTTTGAAATGAAGGTTTCGGTTTTTGTGTACCATTTTTTGAGTGATTTCATTCTTTGAGTCATGATCATTTTTTTTGAGTGCATGTGTTGACAATAATTTCTTGATGTTTTTGAATAAAAAAAATAATAAAATCCGTTTCGATTTAAGAGTAAAATTCATTTACTGATGTCGCAGGTGTCCTCATTGCCTTAACATTTTAAATTAAAACTACTCCATATATATACTAGTTTTTTCCTTCTTAACCAGCAGACCTTTTTCTGATTCTTCGTTTTTTTCTGCATTTCGTTTTTTTCTGCAAATGAAAGAATATATTTAACCAATAAGGCATTTAATAAAAAAAACATACGTGATGAGTTTAAAAAAAAATCTACTAAAAAAATTACTTTCCTTTGAAGGAACGGTCGCGGCGGTGATTTGATTATATCAACATTTTATTCTAAAATAATGGTGAACGAAAATTATTTTTTTTTAAATATATCGTTTTTAATGTACCTTTTTCTGGTTATAACCAATAAACAGTGAAAGTTTCATCGTATTTTTTCCATGTTATTAACTATCACTGCGAAAATGCATTTTACTTATAAAATAAACGATGACTCTCGCTTCTAACCATAAAAAATCATATTAATAAACATTTTGTATAATTAATAAAGACAAATAGTGGTAAATACCTTGTCGCAATAGTGCACTTTCTTTTAAAATTCTTTTGAAGAAAAATTTCATTTGTAACTGATAAGATAACCTTGTTAAATAGTGTGTGGCCTTTACATGTGAATAAATTCACAACTTATGGTTTGTTCTCTGCAGTCTGAAGGCGTATCTGATTTAATATCATAGACATGAAGACTTAACATGAATTACATATAATAATATTTTATTTCAGTTACTTCTGTAGTATTAATTCGAATTCCTGAATTTTATATTAACTATTCAATATTTTATGCAGAGACAAAATAGAAAAGTTTAAATTACTTTTCACATATTTTCGATTATAATTTCTTTATATGACCTTGTTACCACCATTTTGGTACCTTATTTTTCCAGTTATCAATTTCAGCGTCAGAGTTATATTATTTTCATTGATTTTTTTTAATTAATATAATTCAAAATAATATTATTCCGCCATCATTTACCATATTTCAGGTTAATCTTGGTCATTCGAGACGTATGTGAATTGAGTATGTTAAAGAAGGTTGATTATATTTCATTTCATCAGAGGTTTTTCTATCTTATTTTATATTCAGCTAATGTTAAGTTGTGCTTTTGTTCTACAAAGTTGTTATTTCTACCGTACTTTATATCAGGTTTATTTGTAGAAATATTTCAGAAAGAGGAAATTATCATAGATTAAAAAAAATATGTTCGATAGACCAACGAAGAGACACTGATTTTATTCGACAAGCGTTTAATTTTTTTTTCGATCATGCTACAATGTACTCAAAACTGTGTTTTGATTAAAAAAATGTTTACAAAGGATTGATTTTTAAAAATTTTTAAAAATTGGAGTAATGAATAGGGGTAACCTATTGATACATTGATAGCGACTATCTACTATGTGGCAAAAAACGAGCTTTAAAAGATAATTGAAATATTTTGCAGAACAAGATTTTTCATGGATGCATTTAAATTTTTTTTTCTTTTAATCATGAAAACATACTCCAAGCTGTATTTAGATTCGTTAAAGTGTTACATAATTACTGTAAAGTAAGCGACGTGTAACGTTTGTTTTCTTTAATGATTGTGAAATATATTTTTCCCGATGTACATGTTTAGGCGGTTGAATGTAAATGCTGGTCTAATGATGGAAACCTTACTCTACTAGTTTTAGATAAATAGCTTAAATGTTGATGCAGGTAACAACGAAATATACTTTACTATTTTTGAGTTAATATGTAACATACATGTAGGTAGGCCTAGGCATTTTTTTGGATAGATTCGCTATGGAATTTCATTTATGCTTTAGTATTCTTATTTGACGTAAAAATATGATTTTATTGATTTTATAAAGAAAACAAAATGAATTTAGTGGAAATGAGATATTTTAAGAACTAACGTGAAAGACTGATCTACGCATATCAGACATCATAAGGTATAAGGGTCTGAGCAAAAACGTAAATTATACTCAATCGGTACAATTCAGAAATTAAAAAAAATATATTTTTCTGGTTTTTAGTTAGACTATTTATGTATACGATAAGATGAGTGATTTCCATTTTCATTCGCTATTAGCCACGCCAGCGACTTCGTACGCGCAGACTATTAAAAAACATATCGATGCCGATTTTTATAAGTCTACTTCCGCATTTTACACATAAATAATTCGATAATATATGCTTGGGTAGAAAACTTCATTGCGCTTTTTAGAATACACATTGCGTTATCTATTGGCGTATATAGTCCATACGTTTATATGATAAGTATGTATCGAGTACCTAGGAATTTTTTGTATGTTATTGTACTAATACAATTAAAATTAATTCTTGAAAGTATTAATTGCGCGTATCTTCTCTTTTAACTAACCGATTGCGATGAAATAAAACTAAATATTACTTCATGTTGACCATTATATTTTTCTAAAAACCTCTTCCATAGTGGACATTAGTAGTTTACACGTGATGAGTGTACAAACAGACAATAGTCCCAAATATGAATCTTAATGCATTTTATCACTTACAAGTCATCCTGCAATTATATTTTTGCAAATATTTTCTATATACAGACACGCAAAGTTTACAGTGTTACATCTACAGATGATCTACGGTGTTACATCTACAGTGTTACATCTAGATATGATCACTGTTAAAGGTAAAGGGGGCTGCTTTTAAATAACGCACGTTAACTTATATCACTAAAATAATCATAATCCATTTGAAATTTAGTTTTAATTGTGTAGGTTATTTTTGAGCATTACTATCGTAGAGAGGTAAATGCTGAAGCCTTTTCTTTTTTAATATTTGTGTGGACCAGTACAAACCTTTGGGTTCTTCTGTTACAATACGTATTTAATTGAATGCACATAATGCATCAAAGTATTTAAATAATGTACACGAATAACAATGAAGCTAAAACTGCTGTTTTTTTAAAAATAAAGAATAAGGTAAAGATTTTGAATTAACTGTCATCCTCTAACTGTTGTTAAAATTAAAAAAAAAAGTTATTAGTGAATCAATTTTTATTAACGCAGCGATCAGTATCGTCTGTGGTCTACATAAAGACATAAATAATTTTTCTTCACAGTGCGAAGGTCAATGGAGCGGTGGGGCACAGAAGTGCTTCTAATGACGTCGATTATGACCCTCGTGGAGGGAGCCCGCCGGGCACTCACAAATACTACTTAAGAATAATTAAAACAATTACCCACTTGCACATACATGCAATATTAATATTTATTGTATTTGTACGTAAGAGAAAATATTGTGAAGGTCAGTGAGAGTAAGATATTCGATATAAAATGTAATTTTTCAGCAAAACTGTACGTGATCCTTAAAAAATAAGATTTTAATTTTTCTGACTAATGAGATGCGTCTTGTGAACTTGTCGTACTTAAACGGACCCTTTATGACTAGTCTTCAGATTTAGTATTGATAATTTAAAAAAACATTCTATACGAAGCCATTCTAAAACGATTCTGAAGCCATTCTAAACGATCAATTTTCCAAAAAATCTCTAACTTTTACGCTAGTAATCCACGAGTTTGAAGATCGTAATATCATTAAGTTGAAATATCACGGGCGTGAGCGTTTCAGCGTGAAAATTTCGATGCTAGTAACAAATTATTTTCTTTTGATTAGAACCACTTTTTTGGGTAAATTTATTATTACAGGTATAAAATATAATATTTAAAATGCTTTTCAAAAAATTGTCAATTATCATTCGATTCATCGATGCACTTGTGTTCCCATGAAGATGAAAATTGAGAGCTATGGCCATTTATCAGAGATATCATACAGTATGTACAAATAATAAGTAAAAGTAACTAATGATAACAGGGAATAAGTTTTCCAATAATGCCATGATGGTTCTCGATAATTAAACATGGTCTTACTTGAAAATTTTCCAATATCATGATCTTTTTTTATTTTTTTAAATTTTCCTTTCATATGTAAATATATAAGGTGAGTTTATTGCTACAAGAATAATCTCTGTCATACAATTTTAAAAAATATTTGCAAATCCTTTTAACTCTCTCATCCAATCAACTCCGAACGATTGACCAACTTGCCCCTCCTAAAGGTTTCAGTGAAATCTTTTTTAGATTCGAACTTATTAAAAAATATGCAAGCCGACATCTCTTTTATTAGGCATAGTTTAATTTTCCTACGCCAAATGTTTTTTGAGAAAAACAGCTGTGACAGTCTAACAGATGGATCAAGAATTGATCGTTATAAAGGTTAAGCCAATCTTTTTTTTGGGAATCAGAACTTTCTTTTGGGATACAGAAATTATAATGTGTGATAATTTTCTACATTTTGATGTGATATAAATTTCTATTTTGCATGTCAAAATTTCAAAATATTTTAAACTTCAAATTATTATACGCAAATGCGAGTAAAATGACAAAATTTGTCAATTCAAAATTACATTAGTTTTGAGAAATTCACGATATTTTACACCCGTGAAAATTTACTATGTGTTATGTTTATATGGTGAAAAGCAATATTAATATTGTATCAATAGAAATGCTGTATACCCTTAAATATTAAGTATACTTAAATGGGAAGACCAGCCTAAATTGAATTAAGTATATACAAAGATGAATTATAATAAGATAAATAATTTGTTTTAAACGAAAAGAGCTTTACATCTTAGAAAATTCTAGTTCGTTGTGAATTATTTTTTAGCTTCACTTATAAGAGATCTTATGATATTAGATATTTCTCTAATTTTCAATATGCGGCCTCTTATAATCAAATTGCGTATATTTTTAATGTTTTCTTCAATAATCATTGTTAATTCAGTACGAGGGTGGTCCTCAATATTCAGTCTACCTCGTTTAAACTCAGCTGACTGCTTTTAACACTTGTATAGGACAGAAATTCTCCTATTTCGATTTTTTCCAAATTCGAGAAATCCGTCATATGATGTGAATTAAATTGATATGTACTTGGAAGTAAATGTAGAATCTATGCACGGCGACTAAATAAAAAATAATTAATAATATGTATCATTCATGAGGTGGTTTTCTGGAAAGGATTTCAATATCAGAATTATTTTTTTATGAGGTCGCAAACTTTTCAATCTTCCATTGTCAGTTGCCTACTTCCATAAAACAGTAAACATATCGATAAACAATAGTAATAAAGAAAGTACAAAACAATTTTCGGTTGGCAAAACTCCAGGCTCGCTTGCTTGCGTGTCTCTGTTAAACTTATCACGGAATAAAAAGAGGAGGTTAACGACCAAGATAATTGAATACGTCACCCCTATCGGTCGTTGACAGTTAGCGTTACTATACAACTTATTTGAAGGATAATTTAATGGTTAAGTGTTGGAAAAGTTAACGAGCCTGGAGTCAGATAAGGTAACGATTTTTCCGCGCAGGCTAAACTTAGAAGTTTGTGTTAAATATTTGCACAGTTAGATATAATACATTGCTTAAAGCACATTGAAATATAAATTTCTGTGATTTTAAATTCAGTCATCCGAATCAATCATCATTATTTTTTGAATATATTTGGCATTAATTTTGTAGAAATTCATTATTCACAATTAAATGAAACTACGTGATGTAGTATTATTTCCACTTTCTTTAAGTTCTTTACCACGACCTAGGTTTCGTTTTATTACAACATCTTCAGGTGGGCTATTAGCAAAGATCATTATTTTTAGTTGATGTATATATATATATATATAAATCTAGTAGACAGAGATCAAAAATGTAAATAATGTTTTTTAAGTTTCTAAGGTCAACTGTCATTATAATTTCTTTTAGAAAGCTTTAATTCTATATTTCTTTTAGTTTTAATTACGTTTGTTATTCGCTATTCGTTACGCTACTACTATGCTATTCATTACTACGCTAATACTGTTCGTTCATTACGCTCCTAGATAATCTATTTATTTTTACCATGGGCCTCTGAAGAGTTGACATATGAAAATTGTTATATTTAGGTTAATATTTTAACGAACGTTTAACATTTAGTCTTGTGAATTTTCATTTTTGTTTCCTTTAGTATTTTACATTTTCATTAACTTGAAATTGATAGTAATCAGCTAAAGGAGACCGACGAAAATGGGCCTGACATTTTAGAATAAAAACCAAAAAATTAGCGATCGACAATAAGGAAAAAAACAAAACATAATTATGGACATAATCCAAAAGAAAAAAGTTATCTTCACAAGTGCTCTAATATAGTATCTTAATATAGCTCTACGAATTTTACACGGTATTTTTTAAAAATCCTTTCATGGATTTTTATGTTACATCTACCATGGATTAATATGTTATAACAGGACACAATCTGTACTTTGTGTTTTTCATCGTGGTAGTCCAGATAGTTCTGTACAAATGGCACTTACAAACAATTTCGAAAAATAACCTGGTAAAAAATGCAAGATTTTTAAATAAAATTTTAAGGAGCTTTTTCATTATCTTTCTAAAAGAATGTCGTTTTATGAGTATCGTTTTATACTTGTAATACTAAATATCAACACTATATGGTCTTTTATCAGTCTCCTTTAAATATTCCAAATTTATTTTTAAATCATCGACATACCACCGATACCCATGCGTACCTAAAGCAAATTGAATAGCAAACCACTGTTCTTTTTCAATCAGGCGCGGAACCTACAACCCATTTCCCTATAAATCTCACAAAACTGCATGTATCGACGCACAAAACGACCTCGGGGAACCCGGTCGATTTGCGACGTCACGCCAGTAGCGCATGTGACGTCATAACCGTCCACTTCTCTACGGCCGCACGCGCTGACACGCTTTCGCTGCCCGATTCCGATTTAACAACTGCGGCCCGGTGGCGTGTGTCTGCTCCCTAAGTTCCTTGCTATATCCGTAGGTTTTATAGCCCTCATATTGTCGGTTGTCGCAAGTTTTATTGCTTGCAGTTGTTGTTTTTAAGATTTGTCGATGATTAGTGTTCCGTCCTGATAATAAAATTATTTCGTTATAGAATACTATTAAAGAGAAAATCCATTATCTAGTATCTTTTGTCGGATCTTTTAAAATGTAATTGAGGTCCCATTTACCATTTTCTTTTTAAAGCCCCTGTTTTCGAAATAATGGGAAATTATGTACAATGTGCCTTCCTCCTTCCCCTTTTATTCTTCCGACCATAGATTTGAAAAATGTTTGAAAAACTTCTTCGTACTAACGTTGGATTAATAGGTACTTTCAATTAGTTTAACTTGCATTGGCAAGTTAAAAAGATATTAGACAACTATGAAACCCCAATCTACTTGAGTTCCGAAATACATTTGGTCGATTTTAGTTTATTTTTTAAATCTAAAGAAGACGGGAGACAATTAAAAATAATTATAACAAAATAATACAAACAGTCTTTTTCCAATTTACATATTTTATAAACTATTAACTGAATGTGATTGTATGGGTATATAGGAGAATGTTCATCTTATAATGGACCGCGAGTCCAGGAATAAATTTACTTATGCACGAATGAAACTTATCATATTATATAATTTCAAAACTTAAAAATATGGTAATAATTTTTAATAAACGCTTCATTTTTATTGAGCTGGGTGTTTTAAATATTTACAAAAATAAATCGTGTTTATGCAGATATAGCGCGACCTAGAACAACGTTTCAACTTTCGGGTGTCCTGCTTTACCAGTGTATTTGTTATTTTTATGGTGACAGAGATCCTTGAGTGTAATTTTCCACAATTCAATCATGTAAAAGATTAAAATTATTGTCATTAGATAATAAACATTTCGATACTAACTCGTAGAAATTTTAAAATGATTGCGATAGTAAATTTTGTTTCTGTAGTTTAGCACCGCCTAATAATTCTTAGTGTAATGTTAAAATTGTTGAGTGGTCTTCTTTACTGTTCTATTTTTTTTATTACGGAATCAGTTATTGCTGAGCAAATTTTTTTATCTTTCACACGTATTTATTTCATCTTTCGTATCATTTACGTTTATTTGCTTTAAATCCACCTTCCGTGAATGATAAAAAGTAAACCGACTTAAAGTATTTTTTTAATATGTATTTTTTTCTATACATCAGAAATATGCGCAATTCTTTTCTTTTTTCGGTAGTGGATTCATTTTGATCACTCTTCTTTCTTATAATATCGAAATATATTTACAAAATTTTAAGAAGGTTGGCCTTCTCCATTATTATGTCACGTGTTAGTAACGATACTGATTTGTACCTATAATCATCCGAGCGATCGGTGCGTGCAAACATCCCCGCCCACTCTTCGTACCTGGTTTAACGTTTACAGGTAAAGTTAAACCAGGTACAAAGTTAAGTTATTAAAAAGTTATTTAAAAGTTAAACCAGGTACGCTTGTTTACTAGTAGGTCAGTATTTACTTTTAGTTCAATGCGTGATTTGAACATTTAGAAAGCAGGCGTGTTCAACATAGGCCTTCGACTTAATGGCTAGACTGATGGATGCTATAAGGCATAATAGCCAATTAAAATTATACTTATAACGAACGCAAAACTTTAGTCGGGTTATTTCAGAAAATAAGTGCATTAGAAATAAATTTATTAATTACAATTATTTTTCAGCTAGATACAAAAATAGGTTAGACTCGGAAAATAACGTTTTCACTCATAAAAGTAACTTTAAGAAAATTGTGAAAAGAAATAAAAAAACATGGTTTAGTACATAAAGGACTGGAATTGCAACGATTAGGGAAAAAATAAATCGGATGATATACGAAATGTACGAAAATCAATAGGTAGCACTAATCCCATTCCAGGATCTAGTAACTGGTTTCATACAAAATCAGGGAGTCTTCGAATGATGTCTTCTGTTTTTGAATAATGTTTCCATTCAACCGGCTTATAGACTATTCCTACGCAGCGAAATATTCAACAAATTCGTTTTGATAGAGCGCATTAACGAATATCCTGGATGCTACAAATATTAGTCCGCTTTCAACCAAGTTACAGAGGTTAAAGAAATCACGATCCTAGAAATCACATGTCTCTTCTGTTAGGGTTGATTTACGCTGTGGTTAGTTAAGTAGCGAGTTTACTTATGACTCTGGCGAGTTAAGTCCTTATCGTCGTTTGGACAGTAATTTACCAGCTAAGTAGTAACTTGATGATTAAGTAGATAAAATAGAACCCTATTCTATTTTTTAAGCGAGTTAAGTGCAATTCACACCTCCCACACATCTCCCGTACCCCGACAACTTACTCGCCGCGCATGTGAGCTGGCGAGTTTAATACAGTGCATAATTTGACAGGACTTGATGTGTTTTATTTATTAGTTTCGTTTCTTGACTATTAATATTGCACATATTATTTCCCTATTAATTTCATTTTAGATTTCTAGTCACAAACTTGATTATTCTTCTCGTAAGTCATGACGAAAAAGTGACACTTGAAGCTGAACTAAATTGTACGTTTGGACTCTACTTGCTACTTGCCGGACTTAACTCGCCAAATTTGGAACTAAACTCGCTACTTAACGTGTAAATCAGCCTTTAACGTTTGTTCTTTCCAAGAAAATGATGCGCAATGCTGTGCTCACTGCAGTTGAAAATAAATTAATCCATGTCCTGCGCCTCGACTGTAAGAATGTACCGACCTGTCTTCCATACAAACTTGCACGGAAGGCGCAGTGCTCAGTCAGAAATTGCGTCGTGCAGTAGTCATAGAATGAAAGCAGTAAAATGTGAATATGGACAAATATAAATAGAAATACTATGACAGATAGAGTAAAATATGGATTATCTTCGATCGAGCATTATCTAAACTAAATTCGTTGATTTGATATTTTGATATGTCATCCTCAAGACACTTTCAGATTCTTAGACAGTCTCAGTTTTTTTTTCAAATATTCTCTTCCGGAAACTGTTCCCGTTTCATATCTATGCAACTGTCAACGCTTTGAAATATTGCTGTTTTGAAGACCAAGATAACTTCTTAGTACATTTATTAGATGTGTACGCTTTTCGTGTCACCCTTTTTCCATTTTCTTACAAATGTTTAAAAAAATTACGTCAAATAAAAGTAAAACAATGAGTATAATCCTACTAATATAGTAAAGAGGAAAGTATTGTTATTTGTAAGAATTCACGCAAAAACTACTAAACTTTGGCAATATTGCTTATCGTAGGACTTCCCAACCAGTGGGCCGCGCCTCTCCAGGGGGCGTATAGAAATCATAAGAAGGGCTCAGTGTGTTCAGACTTTCTAAAGAAAAAAACCGTTTAAAGTCTTAAATTCACTCAATAAGTCGTTCGGTCGCATACAAAAGCAAATATCGCATTAATACAATTTTATTATACTTAATTATTTTTAGGAATAAAAACCAGAGTTTTAATTTCTTTGGTTATGTTTGTAATTAAGAAATAAATCTCCCGAAAGTGATGTTAAAAATTAAAAGGGCACATAAACATATTCTTTATAATCGAGAGGCATAACGCAAAAAATATTGAGAATCACTTGGCTTATGGTATTCAGATTGCCATAGGCTATATATTATGTATATATGTCTTATACATTTAGAGATTAGTTAATAATGTTAACTTAGTCGGAGATAAAGTTTGAACGCTTTGTGACGAACCCTGGCAAATATATTACAGATACACTAATAATAGATATGGGGGAAATGTAAAACATAAAAATGTCTAAAAAAATTAGTGACTAGTATAAATAGTCATGATAATTTTCTACCTTAATTTATTAATCTTCATTAAAATAAATCTCATAATAATTTTAAGCGTTTTCGATGGATAAAAATTGATACTTTACAGTTTAAAATATCGATTGATAGCTTAAGAGAAATTAAAATGTTTTTGGAATTAAATAAAAGTAGAAATGCGCATGTCAACGATGTTCGGTGCGATATATTCGCGTATGGAAATGGGTAATGGATACAAGAACATCATATCGTGACACACTATTGTATTTTTGTTAAAATAAACACAGAACTAACTTCATGGAAGAAAAGAATTGTATCAAAAACCTTAATCTAATAACTTTATTTTTCTCGTACGAAGTCTTCGCGTGGGTTGTTTTAACATCTGAAGGAGAAACTCGTTAGAAAAGAGAGATTCGTATAACGAAATTAAAGAAATATTTTAACAATCTTTGCCTACTCAAAAATTTAGTCGAGCGAAATCGAAGTAGGTCGTTATTATCAAATAATGAAAACATGCCATTAATGTCATCTCAACAATTATACTGACATCAAACTAATGTATAACATAGCAAATATTGGTTATACCATGTGTATATTTATATTAGAAAGAATGGAATTAGCGTGTAAAAACATACTTGTTTCTAAGAAGGGTAAAGGTTTCGTTACGAGGCCCATAAATTTATGATTGAGCGTAGCGGGGTGCTAAACTACACCAGTTTTAACCTAACCAAGAGTGACTAGTTATAAGTAAACACAATTACGGCCCTCTAACACTCTAAGTATTTCATGTTTGACACTCTAAACTATAATTTGAAGACAAAATCTAAAATTTTATTTTTCAAATCTTTAAAATCGTTATCCTTTAAAATTATTCACACGAGGACAATCACAGGGATATGAAATGTAACCGGATATCATGAAAATTAAGAAAAGAATCATTATCGTATATTTCCAGTGTATAGTTATCTTAAGTAATAATGATACAAGGAAATAGAGATGCGGGAAAAAAGGATTAAAAAATGTAACCCTTATAAGATGACTAGAATATCCGCCCGTCTGTCTGTGTGGAACAGCTGTTTTTCCCAGCAGCCACTCGACGTGGAAACTTAAAATTTAGCGTAGTTAATATGAATACAAACGTAAGAATTAAAATAATATTAGTTTAAGGATTTTAAAGGAGGCTGTTTGCTATAAAAATATTTTTTTTCAGTCGTATAGGGCATAGGGTATCACCTCAGAGAGCGAATTGTCCTTAAATTAATTGTTCAATAATGAAATACGAATATAGATTAGAAATCTATATTTGTATTTGAAACTATTTTGTTTCTAAAATTTTATGTCAAATTGTTTAAGACGTATTGTTAAATGTGTTTACAAATACATCTAGATAAATGTATTTTATAAACATTTGTCCGGAAAATTAGGTCATAGATTTCAGATCTTATAGTTTCTTGAGAAATTCACAATAATTTTACACCTGAGGAATATATTCTAGGAATATATAGAATAATTTACATTATATACTTGTAGACAGAATATACTTGTACAGAACATATTAGGGACATGTTCTATATATTCTAGGAAAATATAGAACATGTTTCTAACATGTTCTGTATATGAATACAAGCATAGTGAAAAATAATATAAATATTTGTAAATAATTTAGTAGATATACATTGATTAACTTTCGTTGATTAAACTATATACGTTGATTAAACTTTCATATGTACGAGTACCTAAGAATGTTTGAAACCCTTGTAGTGCGAAATCTACTCGTACGTAATATGTTTTTCGTCCTTTAACATACAAGTAGAAAAAATGCTGTGGCTCGTAGTAGCCCACGTATGTATGTAATGCCAATGTTTATGAATTGTCTTATCGTTGCGACATGTCAAGTATTGTACTTATAAATCACATCAATTTTTCAATACGAATCTCTTTACAATCTTACGACCTAATTTACCTTCACCCATTATTACTTGTGTAATTGACTGAAATAATTGTTTTTAAATTTTGCAATATAATAATCTCTATTGGTGTATTGTCTTATTGCGAAACACGTCTGAAGAAAATATAATTTTGATGAAGGCAAAAAAACACTAGATATTTATAAATATGTGTATATAACGTCAAAGTAAACAACGCCATCGAACGTGTTTTAATAGCTAGTTTACTTACCCATCAATATACAAACATAATTTTACTTGATAAGTGTGAGACGGTTATTAAAAGATTTCTGACACGCTTGAAAGTTGATTGATTTCTTGTAAAAATATAAATCAAGAAAAATATTGTAAATTTAAAACGTAACTCGTTTACGAGACTTTCGCCGGAATATGTCAAACTATGATGACTCAACTTCAGTAAACAAAAGTATAATGTTAAAAAAACATAACGGTGTCGAGTCGTAACAATCGTTTTACTTAGAGAACTTGGTAAATCAAATCATGCATATATATATATATATATATATATATATATATATATATATATATATATATGTATATATATATATATATATATTTATATATCTATATATATATATATATATATATATATATATATATATATATATATATATATATATATATAAAACGATTCTTCTCAATGTCCGTATCGATGTAGGTTTAAAGAAAATAATAACCAAATGTAAAAAAATAAACTTTTATTATCTGTTTGCTATCTATAAACGTTTAAATAAACAAAATAAACAAACATTTTTTCTCTTACAAAAATAAAAAAAATAGACGTATCCGATTCATCCATGCTTTTGGAGTCAATCGGATCACATAATAGTCTTTAAAATCTTCATTTATTTATTTATTTACAAACTTTAATGTACGCAATTTATAAGTATGGTAGACTTATTGCTGCGAGGGCAATATTTTGCAGTCAACCAAAACACTAGTAAAACGATAAATAGTGTTGATTTTGTTTATCAATAATTTTTTCTTTGACATTAATTAAAAAATAAATTCGATAATACTGAAATTAGTTGTCATTAATTAATACGTATCACAAGTAAATGATTCTTTTACTCTTTTTCTGAATTTTCGGATTATTTTCTTTTCTCTTTCTTAAAGATATATTCTAACTTATGATAGATTGCATAATAAAATGTATATTTCCGTGTATTTATCAGTATATGTCATATCTTAAAAAAATCCCGACTTGGTTATTATAATATATAGTATTAATTTATCAGTAATTTTATTTTTTTCTTCATTCATAGATTTCTGTTCACCAAGAAATATTATTTACGTCCCCAGGAAAAGATACTTCCACCTAAAGACTTACTTAAGCTATATTTTAAAAACCTGTAGCATGTTGTGTACTCTGTTTTTTTTTGGATTGAGCTTCCCGACAAATTCCTGTATTTTTTCTGGATATATAACAACTTTATTTAAAGTCATTAAGATACTTAACAATAACAGTTCAATATCTGAATCACTCTGCGCGATATAATCCTGTTAACCTGTGAAATTAAATTACTCAAACACCATTTCATTTATTATATAGCTTAAGTATTAGTAGCAAACTACAGAAATAAACTTATAATGCCATCACGCCTTTTTCGAATGCGGTACCCGCAATTGGCAGAAGAGCGTGCAATGTAAGGGTCAATACTCGTCTTCTATGGACGCCGCCGCGCCATGACCATCTCATCCGCAGCGGAAGCTCTGGTATTGACGACATCGCGCCGATCGATTGCGTCTGCCCAACCGCGGCCACCCACTGCATAGAGGTCGAATCGATAAAGAGAGTCTTGCATGGCAGTGTGACTGTAGCTATGCCTGACGAGCATAATGGTTGCAGGAAGTATATGGGTACGTTGACTGGCATCGGTGTTCACACCCATCCTATGTCATTAGTCATAAGTAGATATTTAGTTGCAGAAAGCAAACTATCTTATAGTTTATGAAAGGCTTCTGGGGCGATATCTAGCAGAGGGGGTGACTTTTTGAATCACATTGTTACCTATGACGAGACATGAATACATTAGTATACACTGAGATCAAAGCAGGCGACCTCAGACTAGATAAACTGCACCTCAAAAAACCACGATCGGTTTTAGTTTAGGAAATTTCTTTGCAACTGTTTTTTTTCGTACGATTCCAGAGGCTTAATTCGATACTTCGCATTAAATTCCTTCATGGGTAATGTATGTTAGAAGCTATGTACTTCCTGATGAAATAAAACCAACCTTTGCGGCGAAAAAGAAGAGATTTGTGTTTAAAAAGTAAGTTTCTTCTGTACAACAACAAAACAACGGTCAGTCACACACGACTCTTTTATCCGAAGAATATTGGAAAAATGAATGATTAAGAAACACTCGAATACCTGCTCTATAAACAAGATGTATCCTCTTGTTGTACATTTCTACATATTTAGAATATTCTAGGAAGAACTGAAAGGACATAATTTTCAAGATGACCAAAGTGTGAAAAAATGTTAGCACATTTGCTGAAAGATACGGGATTCATTCATATCTTTAACCAATTGCGTAAAAACAATGCCACACCTTGGCTTATTTTATTCTACGATGACAACATTAAAAAATATTCAATCTGATGGGAAAAATATGGCAAATAAGAGTGGAGATTTTGTAAAAAAATAAGGTTCGTTCGAATTATTTTGCAGCAACAATAAATTTTAAAAAAAGTCCATCTTTATTTTGATCCACCCTCATAGATGTGTGTAAACATTATGTCATAAATTGTACCAGTTAGTTAGCATTATTACATGTGCAAGGAGGCCGTGTATTTTTAATGTATATAGTAGAGCTATTTCAGATATTTTACTAATAAAAATTTTTTCTAAGTATTTTCCATGATTGTAACGAAAAAGTGACAAACTAGACTAAGATTCGAAAGGGGAAATAACATTTACAACCATTTTATATAACAACAATCGAATGATTCTCCTCGAACAATCGAATTGATCTCCTTTGCTGATTATAGCTTAAAATCTGTTCAAACTTTATTACATTCAGATTTGTTTGAGGCTTTCGGTAGAATTCATATTTTTCAATCATGATAGTAGTTGCATTTTATGAGTAGACATAACATAGCACTACTGTCATCCATAAGTAATATCGTGGATTTGTCCTCTGCTCAAATAGTTTGTCTCAATAGCTCGTTTGAACGAATTTTCAATTTTTTGATCAAATGTGGAAGATCGTTAAAAAGACTATGTTAGATCCCTTTTTAGGGCCTCTATACAAAAAATGCTAATATCTAGGAAGCTGTAATTATCTGTAATATTAATCATATCTGTACTCGAATAGAAAATACGAAGAGTTGTTGTTTATAAAATAGTTTACAAGTAATAAATAACAAAGCAAAACATGTTCTTCTTATGCCTGTGAAAAAATTGACAATATATTTAAGGAGTATCGCAAAATAATATTTATAATTAATAAATAATATAATGGAAATGATATGTACCCTTTAAGGTTTAAGATTTGTGTACGGAACTATTTTAGTACGAATATCAGTGATACTGAACAATATCTATTATACAATTTTTCAAATAGGAGGATATGAATAGCTCCCCGAACTTTAGATTATCGTATCTGGCTCCGAACCTTGCATTGTTACTTCTAAATGATCCGAGTCTTAAACTAAAGCTCTCATTAACCAATCCGTTGACAAGTTTAAGGTAAAAGTTACACAATTGTCACCAGGTCTTGTTGCTTCCAAAATAAGAGCTAAAGCACAATGTTGTAAAGCTAAAAGAAGGGAAATCTACACAAGTTCTCCATTGAAAAAGATGCTGGAAGAGAAAAGACCAGATAAAACAAGTGTGGAATCAGCTAAACGAGGAAAGTTTGCTTTCGCGAAAAGATGTCATTAAGAGAGGCTAATATTTGGTTTCAGGAAAAGAAGTCAAGAAGAAAAGCAAAAAGAAAAAAAAATCAGAGCCCACCCCACAGACCGATTCACGAAGAGACAATGTGTACATTTTGTAAGGATTCTCACCTAGAGGATTGGATACAATGTGGAAACTGATATTGGAGGACAATAATATTGAGATTGGTTTTTTGACCTTTGAAATTTTAATAATGAAGTTAACTATTTCTATATATATCGATATATTATTATTTTTGTGTATAGTACAAGATATATTCTTTTATAGATATCAGCAGGTGTTAAACATTCAATCTAAGATATTTTGATTTTAATCTAAATAAACCTTAGGGTGACGCTAGTGACGGACTCTTCCCTATTTAATCGACTCGATTTTTTGTTTATTAAATTAATATTAATTTTCTCACCCTATAACTTACTTTTAGCTAATGTAATTATTCCTTAAGAACGTTTAGAACGCGATATTGAACGTCATATAGTTTTAAGTCAAATTATTTCTATACGAATAGTCCTTCTAGATAATATACGAATATGTGCTTCTAGATAATATGAGTACCTAGAAAATAGGAACATGTATAATCTAAAAAGGATTTGAAATATTTTACAAAAATTTCCCGAAAATATCCATATTTCTTATTGTGCCAAACAAACAATTTTGTTTATGTAAAAGTTTTGGTTCGTTAATTATATATATATATATGTTTATATATATATATATATATATATATATATATATATATATATATATACTAGCGTGACCCGTGCGAAGTCTTCGCATGATTTATTCCATTATGAAGCTCAGATGACAGATCAAATAAATATTTTACTAAAATTGACATATAGAGGCGCAAGTATCAAAAGCATTGAGCTAAAGCGCCACTTTATTTATACGTGAGTGTATTTGAAATTAAACAAAAATTTTACCGACCGTCAATCATATTGACGTTGAGCCGTTAGATGGCAGCATTGCTGTTTTGTGTATATAATTTTAATAATTAATTAATTTGCAAAAACAATAGCAATAATAAATTTTTTAGTTGTGGATGCCGGTAGAGCAAGCAATTATCTATAAAATGATATATAATTTATGTGGATTAGTTGTGAGGTTTTTTCTAAAAAGGGAGAGTAACATCTTAACCTTAGCGTATTAATATATATGATGATGATGATATATATATATATATATATATATATATATATATATATATATATATATATGCATATATATATATATACATATATATATATATATATATATATATATATATATATATATATATATATATATATAACATTTATTTATAACTGCTGAGTAGATTTCTGTGCATTCTTTGATTTTCAGAAATATCGTTATATTTCTTAGGAAAATCACTATTTTGTTTATATTACTCGTGATAATGTGTGAATAAAGAATAATATTTATTATAACTAATATGAACAGAGGAAAGGATTTTATAAGAAATATGAACTTGCCGGTATCGGAGAAGGATAGTACTTAATAAAGCTGGTAAAAAAATTTGCGAATAACAATAAATGACGAATAAGCTACCTGTGCCAAATAATATCGCTTAAGTTTGAAAACAAATATTTTGAAAAATTATTATTTGCGAAACAGAAAAGCTTTATTAAATAGGAATTATGTTTAATGAAATAATTTTTTAAAATTAAGTACACCAATCTTAATTGTAATAAATAATTCTAACATTAAAACGTTTTTTCAAAGCCCTATTGGTCTCATTAAACTGTAATAGTCTTGTATTCATATAGTAACATATAGTATTGTAAATAAAATTTAAAAAACAAAAAATACATATCCATACATACATATTTTATGTTAACATTTAATTATTGGAGATATGAATACAATAAAAATTAAAACTCTTAAAAATTTAACTAATAAACGTTTCCAACTAAAATTAGCTATGGCTTTTTAGCCCTACAAGATGGATGTTACACGCTCAGACTAGCATCAATCAATTTCACTATTTGATCAAACTGATCATCTAATACGTTGACCGATTGACTGACGAGCCGGTATGACAAATATTTACTCGTAATTATTTTGATAATTTTCGTCAGTCTTACCTGGATTGACAACAGACTGAGCGTGTACTGTTATTCCGTCAGTCCAGTGTCAATGTCCGCTCGGACGTCGATGGAGTCACACGAGGATACTTCATCACCGTCATTAGGGCCGAAGGGAATAATTTATATTAACTTTATAGACTTTATATTAACCTTACAAACTTTATATTAACTTTTTAGCCGATTTCCTGGAATAAAACCCATCAAATTACGTAAGTAAATGTAAAAGAAACGAGGCAGGAATTAAAGATACAAAAAAAATTTATCATTGCGTTCTTAACAGGTTAGCTTTAATTTTATTAGTGTGCATAATTTCATCGCGGAAGTATTCGCTACACACGTTATCTTGAAAGGTTTCTCGAGGAGTCTCGAGGAGACTCAAGTCAATCAAACTGATCGTGTAGCACCGACTGCCAGTCCATCAGAAGACATTATCACATCCAATGTGATAATTCAACAAAATCGATCTGTATAGCACGAATAAAAAGTTCGAAAAGCATCCAAAGAAATTAATATTAAATTGATAATGTAATTAGAAAAATTTATTGATAAATTGAAGTTATAAAATATTGAAATTATAAAATATAGTAGCAGCAATAGGCTCCGAAAAGTAAATCAAAAATCTCTGTGTATGTAAAAGACAATGTCTGTTTGTTTGCATATAATTTAAGTTTTACTAAATTTGTTATAATGCGGTTTTCTATATCCTAGAGAGTATTTATCTAAAAAGGTATTAATGTATAAAACTTTAGTATAAATACTTAGGTTACAGAGCTATATTCATATTTCTGAGATATGTCCTCAAACGAGCATGAAGCGCTATAAATGGAGCGACGGTAATAGCGACACCGAGGAGTGCGAGAAATCATTTTGCCACAGCGACGTTCGGATTCAATTAGCGATCGTGGAAGTTGTGTGAATATCACAAGTTCTACGCCCGCGGAGCCGCGGAATATAGGTATAATGTCAAAGGTATGAAGTATTAAACGATTTAACCTATTTTGAATGTGTATTTCTGTCACCTGGGCTTTTTCACTGCGTGAATTATTAGCTACCGGTATGTAATGTTGAACATAATTTGTTCATATTTTTTTGTAATATTACTTAAAATAAATTTTCTAAAGATTTAATTGTTCTTAGGGTTCGGTATCTCAAAACGGAAAACCGAAATCTTACAAACTCATTCACGTATCTGTCTGTCTGTCACAGTTCTTTTTTTTCAGAAACTGTTTGAAATTTGGCAAAGAAATAAAATATATTAACCTACACTTATCTCAATAGCTAACACTCAGAAATTATATTGAAATTTTTTTTTATATAATATTGAAATTTTGGGGGTAGCAAATTAAATACACATAACTTTTTTTAATTATATTTATAGTCGTTATCGTTTGAAAGGGCTAAAAATACAGGTCTCAAAAATATTTTTTTCACAATTTTAGGTAATGTATCTTCAGAAATATATATATATATATATATATATATATATTGAAAAATATTAAAAAAATATGTTTCACCCCCTCTCTTACTTCCGAAAATATGCAATTTGAAATATCGTAAAATTTTTAAATATCCACAATATTTTCACGTTTGTGAATAATGTAGTAAGCAATATATTTGCGTTGCGAGGAATTAATATTTTGAATCTTTTAATAAAAATGTTATGATATAAGTGTTTGCCAACACTTATATACTATAATAAAAATTATAGAATATAAGTGATAGTAATTGCCTAAATGTGTATAGAGCCCTCGTAGTGCAAGTTCCATTCGTTTTGGACAGGTATATTCATTACACCAGTATTCACTATCCTTGTTTATTCAATGTAAAAGAAAATTCCAACACATATGTAGTTATTCAAAGTTCCCTTAATGATCAGCTAAACAGTTTTCTTCCTTTATTAACTTTTCTACCAAGCTTCTACGTGTTAACTGCTATTTTGATAACCACTGTTTGATTGAATAACCCCAACCTAACAATTAAAAGTTATACCGTAGATAACGTACCGTATGGCAGTCGTGTTATTTACAGCATAAGCCCGAAAGCGTTCGGCGGAGCGTCAGTATTACTGTACGGCCGCACTAAAGCCGACCAGTTTCGGGTAACTCAACAACAGCACGCGAATAATCGGCATAAATTATTGTTTTGTACTATGTAACATTTATTTGAGTACCGTCTGCTGGGCTTCATTATGACCCAGTCGCACGGAGATTGCTTGCGTAATGAGCAAAATGTTGCTCGGTATTTGGTTTATGAGGAGAATTCAGTCAGTCGTCATGGCATTCCGAGGGAGAGTGACGCACTGTTCACGAACTCTTTGCGTCAACCACATAAATGAACTCTTGTGTCAATACAATTGAACAAGCTTTTTATTATCCGAAATAGAAAAGTAAATGTTTATAACAGCCATTCTTCACTGCCAAGAGTCATAATTGCTGCTAAATGTCAAAAGTTTCAGTTTTTCCTATTTCGATTTCGGTTGCATGCAGACCTTTTTACAGGCTGTAGTTACGTTATTAATAAGCTTTTTATTATCCGAAATAGAAAAGTAAATATCTGTGACAGCCGATTCTTCACTACCAAGAGTCATAATTGCTACTAAATGTCAAAAGTTTTGGTTTTTCGTATTTCGATTTCGGTTGCATGCAGAACTTTTTACAGGCTATAGCAGTTTACGTTATTAATAAGTTTGATTTGGTGATGTAATAAAACCTGTTAAGTACGAATACAACTCGTACTACAGGGATTTCTTATGCGCTTAAGCTTTGGTACTATTTTTCATTATATCAATATTTACATATTTAATACCTTTTTCAGAACCGTTTCAAACAATTTGGTTACCTATTATTCCTTTCATTTATTAATGTAAGTTGATCGCAATATTTTTTGATTGAAGTACTCACTAAATGATGCCACCCCGACTTTCCTCAAATTTTTCATATAGGTACGTAGTTTAAAAGGTACAAGAGAGCAGACGGCAAAATGCTTTACAGAAATTTTCATATCTTGCGAAGGAAAATCAAAAGAATATTACTAGACATTTTCAGTTGCATTTTAAACACAATAGATTGGGTCTCAATCCATGAGATCCATCTGAAAAAAGATCCACCCTAAGTTCAAAGTATAGAGAAGTATTCCTAAAAAATTAAAGAAATAATTTTTTTCCTTTATTCTATGTTTACTTGCAGTTAATTCTTAGTAACACCAAAAATTATAATGCTGTTACATTAGATGATTAGATGGACATCTCGAAATTTTAAGGGTTGCCTTTATGCCATTTTCTTACGAAAACCGGAAAAGAGAGACATAAAAGAGTTTTCTTTTCTTTCCCTTGATGTTAGCCATTATCGCTGAGTTAGAAGAAGGCCATCTTTATGGAAAATATTAATATATTTTAATCTGACCTACACATTTACTTTCGAGAATATTTTTTTATTGCTCTCTAAAAGCATAATATAAAAATAATCCATAAAATTGTTTTTATTGAACTTTTCCTACGGAGAAATAATTTATTTTTTAGAAACTAATATTTTCAATATGTTCTAAAACATCATTAAAATCGATTATCGAATTTAAATAAAATGGAAACTTTCATATGAATCTCTGAAAAAAAATTATGAAAAACATTGAACACCAATATAATCGATATTCTATATTATTTAATTATCGTATCGCTCTGAATATACCTACTACAATTTTTAATAAAAAAATTAATGAAATTCGCTGTGTTTCGCAGAGTTGCTTTAAAGACTTGATTACGCTGCGTAGCGCCCGGTGTGCGAATATTACACGACATTTAACCCTTTAGTTACCATTGAAATACTGTATCTCGAGAACGGGAAGATAAAGAAGAAATTATTGATTATATTGGTATGTTTCATATTCAGGAACTCGTAGAAGCTGATATGTTATACTAATTTAACAACAATTGTATACGTAAAATAGGTCCAGTATTCAATGTAATTTTAATATCCTGTGAAATTAGTTTTTCTTCGAAACTCTATATGTTAAAAAAGTTATATTTGAAATATTAATTCATCCACTATCAAACTACACTCTTTGATCTCGGTAGGACATTGAATGCGTTTAAGCGATTTTATGTAAATTTACGTATCTCATTTTCACTTTAATGATATATTTTATTGTGAATCTAGAAATCTAAATACAGAACTTATCAAATAGCAACTGTTGGTATAATTACGTGAGTATCATTTATCTTAATGATTGATTGGGTCTTCCACGTGTTCCATTCGTAAAACATTAAACTATATTTTTTCACGAACGTGTTAAAATATTGTATAAAAATCGATCAAGTGCGTGTCGCAACACGAATAAAGTAAATTCTATAATCGGCTGTATTTTTTGAATTTGTTTATACAAATTAACTGAAATATTTTTAAATGAAAGGTGTAATCAAATGGTGATATCTTGAATTTTTCCATATTTATATCAAACCCATGATGAAAAAATCAGAGGCAAGGAACGTACATTGAGCGTCACTTTGAAGCTCAATAATTCACAAACGGAGCTTAGAAATGAAAAAAAAAACTGTCATGTACGAGTAGAACTCTCACTACGAGTGTTCCGTTTAAATTTAGGTGATTTTCAAATTACTATTTCTACTAAACTATTTACAAATCTGAATTTTTCACCACGTAAATGAATATATTCACTATATCTTTTACAGGCGTAAAAACATGGTGCGATTACAAAAATAATAAATCCAGGAGAAGCGCTGTCATTATCTTGCCTTCTTGTTTCATGATTTTTGGTTCTGTAATTTCGAAAATGAGGGATACGAAATGCTCTTCTTTTACACATTTTTTAGAATATATTTTAAAGGTGTAATTTAAAATTATGAAAATACATTCCTGCATTTCCCATTACAAGTTCTTTCAAATGATCATCATAATATATAAAATCAATTTATTTATTATTTTTTTTATTAATGGTTAAATTTAATTCTGGTATAAACGTTTCAAAAAAATGTATAAAATATGCATGTTAATAAGATGTATTACTATGACAAATTGCAAGATTCTGCGTCGCATAAATCTGAGAAAATTGGATGTGACCGACGGACAGACCAAAACATGGATGATCTTGTGAAGATTTAGTTTATCCTTTTGAGGTACGGAACCCTAAAACAGAAAACAAAACTTCAATTTCATTTTAAAATACATATCCGATTATGTTTTTCTTAATGAGGTGTGAGAAAAAAAAAATTCTCGATATTTTTTTTAATACTTTGCTTTATATTAATTAATATTTAACAGGTTTAAAACTTTAGAAAGAGGGAGATAGACAGACAGTCGCAAGGACATAACAAACTTTCATCGATTTTTTCAATGCTAAACCTTGAAAATTATTTAATTTCCTTATAAAGTAAGAGCGGTTACCCTTATAAGAGTAAATAACTATAATATAAATTATAACTATAACATAAACTATATAACTATAACATATAACTGATGAAAAATTGACTTATACGCAGAGAAAGCAATCCGAAGCATAAAAATAAAAATACGCGGTTAATTTAACTGCATCATAATAATTAACATAAAACGTGCCGACGTTTTCATATTTAAGATCATTTTTCTTTTATTTGTGTCCCCCACTCGTCAGTTTCATTCGCATTTCCACTCGCTTGAAGGAGTCGAAAATAGTAATATATGCGTAAAAATGTCCAGTACATAGTTGAATATTATTAACTTGTTAATAAAGTGTGATTTATTTTACGCGTCGCACGAATAACGAACTACACTGGTTATATAGTTTTTCCTAATACTTACCTTTTGCACGCAAAGTTTTTGCAGTGTTACATGCAAAATGTTAATTAAATATTTTCACATTTAATTACTTAATTTAATTTATAACTTGACAAGTACACAGTTCTTTTTTCTTATATACTCTAACGACAACGCACGAATATATATATATATATATATATATATATATATATATATATATATATATATATATATATATATCTCTCAAGCAAGCTTTTCCAAATAATTGATAAATGAACTGGTAGTAATTTACTTATTTATTTCATATAAACCCCATGTTCACCATATGGATTTACGCAAAACATTGGATGTATTTGCATATCATAAAGACAAATTGTTTAAAAAGAAAAGTATATACAAACAATTAACAAAGAAGACATAATATACGCAGTAATTTAAATTTACATTATGCAAAATTGTAACCAATTGTGAATTACCAAGCAATTACATAATCACCTTCCTGCAGTAACCAAGGCAGTAGAAAACAATTCCAAGATCTCTCTCTCTCTCTCTCTCTCTCTCTCTCTATATATATATATATATATATATATATATATATATTGCAGATTTTTTTTTTAATTTCCAGACATTCTAGAAAAAATGGAACTTTCACATTACAAATCACACATTTATCGAGATCGACTGGTTTTGATCCCCATATCTTCCACTGTATACCCACAATCACATCGAGATCCTGCACGAATAAAACCGTTTGAGCATAGTTCCATCTACCTCATAACTACGTAAAAAGCGACACATGTGCGGGAATACGTCATCATTGCATATTTGCTCACATTAAAGTGTAGTTTGTGTTCATACTTTATTAAAATACTGATCACGTTGGAGCAGTTCAATATCTGATTAGTTGATAACAGTCAAAAAGGGTTTCAGATAATTCGCAAACAGAAGGCAAAGAGCAGTGCTGATAACTGAGGGCAATACGTATCAAAAAAAGTTACATAACAATGTCTTTGTAAACGGATGAACACAACACTGTAAAACAACAATGCCAATAGTGTTTTGTAATTCGTAAGGTCAGATTAAAAAAGAACCACTATGGCATCAAAATTATAGCCGGCTTTTTTTGAAAAAATAATGCATATAAAATTAGTTTAAAATATCAGATTAATTATGACAAAATTCAATAAGCTTTTAGCGTTAACATATTTGACCTTTTATATAGTTGACGATACCGTGAATAATAATTGTATAAAATATATAAAAAAACCTAAAAATTTTATTTTACAATTTATGTGACCGTTACAAAATAGTCAATATGCCTGTAGATTCCATTATATCAGATGTGTTAATGTTAGATATACATTGGTTGCCAGATATTTTTGTATTCTAAAGGACAAACGGTGAAAAAGTGTAATAAATTCACACTTTCATGATTTAATACGGGACACGAAGAAAAGAAGGTAAAGCATTCAAGCAGTATTTTTTTAAGTCACAATATGTAATTCATATCATAATTATTGTTAAAATTTTAATAAATATTGGAGAGGTTAGGGGGAAGTAGAAACGGCCAACCACGAGGCACACTTGCTGCCATTGTTCTCTCATAACTAACTAGACGAACGCTACTTACTATATACGTGTACAGTGAAACAGTCCAGATAGGTTCCTCAAAATTTGGCTAATGATATTGGACATCCCGGGACGTCTGGCACCTCTAGATTAGTACAAAGATAATTTAAAAGCGATAATACATAATGGGCGACTGAAATAAAAGTTAAATTAACTTATTTTCTTTCAGTAAACCTGTAAAACATTAGAAATAATTACCTTACAATATACTATAATTACTGTAGACTTAGAATGAGTATATGTATTTGAACGTTTTATTCTCACTAAGAGCAGACCCTAACAAAAGGTTATTGTTTTGGTCAAGGTCATTTCCAATGTTTCGTACTCACAGAAATACAAATGATTATGTAGATATTAGGAATAACGAATTAGTGCAGGTGTACGTGACTCACGTGCTGGTATTTTGTTATTAGTACTGATCGATACTCGGCTCATTTATTTGAGCATTATTCGTTCATCAGACAGTATTAATTGTCTTTTCCATATTAAATTGACTTAGCGATGTCTTATTATTTATGACCTCAGTGAATATGATCCAATCTGTTTAGAGATCTGGTATTGAACTCTTGTTTTTACCTGAGAACACTGAAATATGTTCTACAGATACTGATACTTCACTCGTAATAAGTAAAAAAAAATTAAATAACATATTTTACAGCTCATTTAATTTAGTTAGATACAAACTTGTTCGGGAATTTCGTTCTGACAACTTAAGCTTGCAACCAACTTGTCTTGGTACAAAATTTCACCTGCGTTTTTTCACGACTCCTTCTTAGTTTTCTTATTATACTTGTCTGTTTTATATTAATTCTATTGCAAACGGTTTTTTTCTCTGTTGGACTCGCTGCAATTATACGTTAAGTTCAATAAATACAACGTATGAATTTGTCATGCCTCCGAAATGTTTAACAAACATGTC
This sequence comes from Druceiella hillmani, assembly GCA_039881145.1. Lineage (NCBI taxonomy): Eukaryota > Metazoa > Arthropoda > Insecta > Lepidoptera > Hepialidae > Druceiella > Druceiella hillmani. The sequence goes on from JAYKKI010000002.1 coordinate 11,877,107, forward strand.
TTCAAGCATACCACAAAAACGACAACATTCCAGTGTACTCTTGTACAAAACCGATCCAGTACAGCAGCCTACTTATTAAGTAGTGTTGTTGGCAGCCCAGCAAGTGATCCAAAGAAAGAGAAAAATATAGTGTGAGAGTTTGACTAACTTTTAGTTGCTGCTCGATAAGGCTAATGTTATAAAATGTTTATATATCTTTTTATTTGTAGCTTGTTCATTTCAAAATAATGTGTCGGTCTTATTTTTACAAACGTGTTAGGAATTTGATATCCCCTAAGTGGTATAAGTTACAAATGATGCTTAGTTATTAAAAGGGTGCTAAAAGTGACACTACCGGAAAACAAAGAAAAGATTAGCAAAAGTAGTTTGCCTTTCATGTTCATTTGCTATCCTTACGCTAGTTGAAGGCATATCAAAAGTTGAAACAGAAACACTAGTCTCCTGTTTCTAATTATGGGTTGATTATGAATTCTGAATTTTTATTTAGGAAGTAGCAAACTGTTGCACAGGTTCAAAAATAATGAATTTTTATAACTGTATATACATTTTTTCTTGTAGCTGTGGTGACTTTATTGTAGAATGGAGAGTATTATTTTAATAACTATTATTATTTTAATGATATTCTGGTACCACATGTCTTCTATTTCGTCTGCAAAGAGTACGCATTTATGTATTTTTGCTATGTGTTTTTCTGTTGATTGGCAGTATTGGGTATAAAATTATCTATTAGAAATGTAGTTTTAGAGGATTTTATTGTAAGTGTTGTGTCTAGTCTGTTGCTAGTTGTGAATATTATATTATCGTTATTATAATTGTTATCATCTTTGTTGTTAATTTGTGTATTGTTATATTAGATTGCTTAAAATACTTTTACTAATTTATATTCCTAAATTATCTCACCTTAAGGTGAAGTTTTTACCCTGCTATTTTTTTCCATATTTATAAACATTACAGTCAAAAATTTCCGTTTTAATTATCAATTCTGCAAGTGATCTGCCAATTTATACCAACATGGACCTCTCTGCTGTTTTAACTGCCATCTCTAATATCAATGTGGATCTATGGCTGATTAGTTAATAGGCTCAAAAACACAACTGTTAATCAATCCAATAAATTCAAGGTTCATCTACCGTGTTTTATTTCTATTTCCCTTCAGTTTCCCTTTAAAATATCTGTTCATTAATATAAAATTAAGTAATATCTAGCTCCCACTTTCCAGAAACATAATTTTTTTTACTGTTTTTATAAAATCTCTGTATAAATCACATACTTCTAAAATTTTATTTACTTACATAAGTCTAGAACTGTAAAAAGAACAAGGGTGTAACAAATAGGGACGGAAAGCCGACAGATGGATATGACAAAATTATAAGGATTAGATTTTTCCCAATTGGCTACGGAACCCTTATATTTGCCAATATATTTTTTAGGATAAATAGCGTAAAATATCTTAAACAGTCAATATATAAATACTCTAAAGATATATTACGTGTACACACATTATACTCAAATTATATTATTACAAACACAATGTTAAAGTAATCAGACTATATAGACGCGATGGGGGACGAATGAAACCATGTTTTATCTCGTTAGTCCCCTGCGATTGTAATCTATGGGGATTGTTCTGCCATAGATATCGTAAAATTTATTGGACTAAATGGCGGAGATACTGCGAAACAAACTGAATATGAATTTCGTTAAGTTATCACAATATTTCATAGCGTTCTTAGTTATGATAAGAGTCATAATACAGTATGAGAGTGTTTACTCTGTGTGTAATTCAGTATTAAACATCAATTTTTAAGGAAATTTTGGTAATGTCTACTTATAAGCTTTTATTTTTGTTAATTTCAATTGTAACACTGCATTTTCTTTAACGAGTTCAAGAATGGAAGAATATCAGGGCATTCTACACTATTTTTATATTCATTTTCTCTACAAATAATTTGTTTTGTGGAAATCGATTTTTTTCTTTCAACAGACTGACAGAGAATATATTCTGATACAATTTTATTATTTTCCACATATTTTCTATAACGATAAAAGACACAAAACGAAGTTAACGTGTCATTAAATTTTAATTAATGATAAATCTCATAAACTTCACATGTGATTAAAAGATAATCTTTCTTTAAGTAATAAAAAAAGAAGGCAATGGAAATAAACAAATTTCCAGGTGTTAATGGATAGAAAATAGCTTTCAGATTATTATCTCATAGTACGTCTTCAATATAGCAACGTCAGCAACCGATATTTGTAAAAAGTCTAATTTATTTATATATTTATTTAGTTTTCTCTGTTAGAAATCTCTTCCAATCCAGCAACATATAAGAAGTTGAGAACTTAGTGTTGTGGAAAACTGCAACATACCGTTCTTGCGACATACTAAAACTATCCATTACATTACATTAAAATGTAATTATAAAGTAGGGATTACCGTAATAGTAACTAAATTAGCAAATAATTTAAGTATCAACGTAGATAGGGGGATTGGATAGGATAAGAGAAGAAGAAATAGGGTTGTTACAGGGAATCGGGATCGGAATATCGTTTTTACACCAATTTCGAAAACATAAATCGATGTTGCGTTTCGAATGTTAAGATCATGTTTATTATAGAATTTATAGCAGCTTAAATAGCGAAGTAGTACTCGTACAAGGTAGTATTATATTTAGGAATAAGAAGAGCCAGGAGCGATTAAAGACGTAAGTTAAAGCCAGGTGCGTCTAGGGTTTCGAATCTAGAATTGAGAAAAGACGGACTTTAAGGATTCGTCAATGTATTGAAGAGAAGACATACACAATATGCACATTAGACCAGTTATGTAATTATGTCCATTGGAGATGTAAATTAAACTCTGAAATGTGGTCATATTTTCTCAGGCGAAATATGTAAGGAATATATAAACTTTAAAGGTGTAGTTGATTTAACCGATTTTCATTGAATTCAGGGTAGCATACACGTCCGTAATCAAACAAGGATAGTAAAAGCGTCTGACAAAGGTGGATTTTAGTTTTGATTGAAGCAAATTATTGATGACGCAATAGAGAATATAGTTTTCTGAAAATTCTGATATGAAATCTGTTAGAAGTTTGTTGAAAAACAATTTTTTGCACTTATCACTAAGTTGAATATCATAAAATAGGTCTTTCAATTTAAGTTGCAGGGAGGGGGCTTAAAAATGAAAAAAATGGTAAATTTTTATTTACATTCACGAAATATTAAGCTTAAAAGTATCACATTCACGAAATATTAAGCTTTTACGTTTTGAAGAATCGTGTAAAATTTAAAATGTTTGGCGGTTTTTAATTTACTAAACGAATAGCTTGGAATAACATGTAGTTCATATTATGAAATCCTCCAATGATTTAATAAAACGATCAGGGAGTTAACGAAATGCTCATACTTTGAATGATTGACCTACATATTTTCATTATATGAGAGTGCAATATTGATAATTTGGAAAAACATAGGTTGTTATATGGTGTGTCTTAAATCCTAAGCAGTTTCTTTGCTTTTTATTTTGAGTAAGGTCTTATTGCGATTCCATTTATTACAATTCTAGCTTGCGGAGTAAACATTTAATATGTATGTTTCCTGTACTAGTAATTACTAATAAAATAATAGAAGTACCGTACTAGATAATTGGACTTATATTTATGACCTCAGAATAAACATACATTTCTTAATACATTGAAAAGCAAACATTTTCAATTTCCATACCACTGATTTATTGGAAAATTGCGTAAGCCGGCATAACTAAAACTGACTTATTGCGGATTATTCGGCATCTCGTTGAAAGAACCATTGATTTCTATCAACGATTACTCGTAAAGTACAATCGTAAAATTAGGAAACAAAACTATATGGAAGGGCTCTAAATGACAATAAGTTAGTACAAACTGATTAAAACCCTAGGGCTCTTTAGCCCCATCACTTATTGAGAAATAACTGAAACGAAACAAAATATTTTTTTATTTATTTGCTCTATTTAAAAAGATATGCACCTTACACTGCATAGTTACATAATATTTTAACATGGAAAAATTATTCGATTAATATTCCCAAAAAATTATTCGATTATAATTAAATTAAATAATTAACTAATCAAGTAATAAAATATTTGAGCCATTTTTTTAAATTTCAAAAATCAAAATTACGAAACACGAGGTGACGAAGAATGAAAAATTGTTTGACAATTTTTAAATATTAACCGCGGTTAAAACTTTCAATGTAATAGGAAGGAATAATAAAAAAAATTAGAATATCATTTTTAATAATACTCATTGTGATCTACGAGAGCGAATGAGCCCCGGAGATAACTCCGCTCTTTACCCACTATTAAATTTAGAAGCATATATCTCCCTTTCCTTTTAAACAATTTTTATAATTTTTAGTTAACGTTAGTTAATTATTCATATTTTTTTATTAAATCTAGAAATGGGTGTAAAATTGGCTTAAACTTATATTTTGAGCGCTACCAAAGGTAAAAAACGTCTGAAAAAAAATTATTTTTTCATTGAAAATCAAAAAATTTCTGGACCATCGAATATCATTCTGTATTTAAACAATACATACTAAAAACATAATAGAAAACAGTAAAAAGTACTTAGTAGTAAAACCGAAGTTATTTTAAGAAAATCACGAAATTTTCATGTCTGAAAGATATGTTAGATATTATATTTACATATTGAAAAATGTAATTAATATTCGCAAATAGTTTACAACATCAACAGTTATTAAACGTTTACATTTTTATATATACTAAAGTGTGTATGTAACCCTCGTAGCGCGAGTTTACACGTAGGTGTTTAACAGTTTTATCAATTTTATTTGTAATTTAATGTTTACTGCAAATTTAAACATTAAATAAGAAATAACTACTTTTAGCAAATTAGAAACCCTTATCGTCCGTAATTTTTCATAGCCATCGTGCTGATTATAAACTAATTAAAAAAAACTCTTAAATACGTTCGATTATTTGAAGTAACAGAGTTTTTATTTATGGTATTAGCACACTAAATCTTGGATAATCTTAGATTTTACTTACGTTTTTTACTTACATTATAAATATTACCATTATTACTTATATTAAGATTATTACTTACATTGTAAAGATTATATCATAAATATTATAAGAAATTGAGAGCTTTGCAACGATTCCCTGTTTTCATTTTTAGTTAGGTACCTAACACGCCACGAGGCGTTGCGACAAAGGGGGAAGTGTTGCACCAAATATTATTTACTCGGATTTACGTGTAATATTTGCAGGAAATAAGAGAAAATATAAACACGTCCTATTCTGAAGTGTGAACTATTACTAAAAAAGTCTGTATGGGTTTTTTCCAAAACGATATTTTGTATAATTATTGCAACGCTTTCAGAACAAATTGTTTAAGGGAAGCTGTTATGAGTAATACGTTGCTTCTGTTACAGGGCGATGGGTTCGGCGAACGATTAGCGCGCATCGGGCGTTGCTGCCCGTCCACGCGCCGCACACACGAAGATGCTGGTCAAATCCTGGCTCTCAGCAACATGTCGGACTGTGGTTTTCCTAGGATGGTGAGTTTAAAATATTTTAAAGGTTTATGTTAGTAGTAAACTACTGTCTGTAATTTGCTTTTCAAATATTCTTATATTTTGTCGTTTTTTAAAAACATAACTATTATCGAACGTCTAGGAACGAAGTAAAGCATCCTCCAAGGTCCAAATTAAAAAAAAAATTTAAAAAAATCACAATAATCAATTTACCTATGCTTGATTGATTTTTTGAGTAAATGTTAAAAAAAATTCATTTTCGAAATGGAAATAGGCAAAAAGATGTAGTTTTACACACCTACATTTTTCTTATTGATATACATTGACCTGGAGAGATTTATTTTATACATTTTTACTACTTACCCATATATTATACATTTATTTTCATACTCGTGTACTTTTATATTTGCTAATATGTGTTTTAAAAATATAAATAAAAGAAAAAAGTCGCTTGAGAAAAGTGAAATTTCTTTGGCGATCTAAACCTCGATTTGTAACTATCTATATAGTTGGTAAGGGGTAAAACAACAGAGAGAGAGCGTATGTACTAAGTGTAACTCCATAGATTGTACTAAATACGTATAATAGTTTAATACATTCAGAAAATTAATAAAATGTCATTGCGAATCGACGTTAACATACAATAAAATCTTCACATAGATTTACATCGATAATTCTCTAACAACTTAGTCGCAATACCAGTATCAGAACACGACTAAATGTAGCTGAAGGAAGTCGGGATATATTGCTCCAATTGTAAATTATATTTACAACAAATATATGTGCGGGTTCATTGCGGATTTATAAATAAATTAAGTACATATGATATTAGTCTTATAATTGACGAAGTACGCGCAAAATTAGTAATGAATCAACCATAGATAATTAATAGAAAAAAAAAAAAATTATAGTTTACTTCCGACACACAAGCGTACAAAACAGCTGATAGCAGTAGTGGGCGTCACTTACGTTTGTTTTCGGGCATACGTACACTTCTTGTCTTATTCTATCGTGTACAACTATCTCTCTCGGTTGTTATCTGAGTACTTATTTTCCATCCTTCTAGCGACAGATTCGTTACACTCACACGTTACAACAAAACGTTGCATGAAAATGTTTCATTAAATTTGACCTTGACATTTTACTCTCATCTCACCCAGAGAAGTTTCACTTCAAGTATTATCATTTGGTTATTATACGGGTAAATAAAACTTGATTCATAAAATGAATAATTTCACGTTAGGTATAACATTACTTAAAGTTAAAGTAAAATTTTTAACAGCGATTTGAAAGGATCTTCGATTCCAAATGTAAGAATATTTCATCGAATTCTCATTACATTGCCAGACTATATCCCACTACCGATTCCGTCATTAATATCTTAACGTAAAACAATTTGAAATGCTGTCAAATATATTGATGATAATAATATCTATTATTTCGGGATAATTAGATAATATATCCTTATCAGATAACACATTGTTTTAAAATTACAGTAAAGCGAATTACACTAAAGCGAAAAAAAATTCCATGAGTAAAGTGGACGTGTCTCCAGTTCTTTTTTTTTCAAATCGTATGCTACTGTATTTGTAGTTTCGGCAGTTTAAGTTATTAAAGGTGAAAGTTACACAAACCATGTAGATTTTAATAGTATTTTTTGAGATTATAAGCCAGAAAAATTAGTAATATTAGCCATAAAACTATGTTACATTTCTTTTATATTAAGAATTTAGGGAGGTTTACGCGAAAATTAAGGTTTATCTTTATAATGCTAAAATTATAAGTGATATCTCAAAACGGTTTACCGCTAAGTAGATCTTACGAGTAAAACTAACGTTCGCGCGTATGATCAAATATATATTGTTTGGAGCCAGTGGGTCTCACGTAGGTCTTGCCATCTGTCCTAACTGTTTCTCGAGAAATAGTAAAACATGCAAATCTCAAGTGTTCAATACTGTTTTTTACCCTGTCCCTCCTTTTTCGCAAAATTTCGACAATGTATGTAAATAAATGTAAGATTAATTATTATTATATGGGGTAGTGTCAAAAAAATCAACCTATATATTCCGGAACACATATTTTTTCTGACATGCTACTGCGAATTTTTATGAGAACTCCCACTTTTCAAACCATGATATTATATATAGGTTTTCAAGTGCGAGAGGCAGTGAGGTGAAAATAATGGGTGACGACTATTCCGATATCTAATTTTTAAGAAGAACGTAATTAACATAATGTATTTGATTTAAATTGACGTTTTTACTGTTTCGCTGCAGAATTACAAAAAAAAGATTGCCAAGCTGGCTGCCACGCGCGTTAGAAGTGAAAAATCCCGTTTTTCGTTATTTTTGCAAAAGTTACAGCCAGCCTGTCCCTCTGTTTCTCTCTTATTTCTCTCTCTCTCTCACTCTCTCTCTCTTCTAACTCTTTCTCTCTCTCGCCCACCCTTTTTCTTTCTCTCCCCCTTCTTATTTCTCTTCACCTCTTTCCTTCTATACTTCTCTTTCTTTCGTCTTTCTCTCTCCCCCTGCGTTCCTATGCTATGCGCAATGTTTTCTATCCCCGTCCCGCTCGTCCCCATAAACGCTACCCCACTCTCCTAATCTCATCTGTTCCACTCTCTCTCATCTCCCACTCCTACGCTCTTCCCACTTTACCCGGTCCGTTCTCCCTCCTACCCTATATTCTTCTACCCTCCTCTCCATTTTTCCATTTTCCATCATACCAATTCTATCCTCCAGGCCATCTTCCGCGCCTCCGGCCTTCTTTTAACTCTATCCATCGTTCGTTCTTAGGTTGCAAAATGACTTTGCATTCAGTTTTTTGTTACAGAGTCAGTCTAAATATACGAACTTACGCTTCTGTGACAAAAGAAGTTGAAGTCACTTCCAAAATACGATACAATGATACGGCCTAGAATTAAATATAAAATAAAATATAAAAAGCAATCATGATTGTCATTTAGTTCTGGGGAAAAACCGTACAATAACAATCAATTCTCCATTTTTCTTCCTTTGAACTACATAGATTAAATAATTAGGTCTTACGAAACAAAAATAAAACATTCACTGGTAGAATGAATTATTGAAACCATTAGCTTTATTGAAGAATAGAAAGCGAGTGACAGTTTTCCATTAGAATTTTCCGACGCTGTCATGTTGGTAATCTGTATTAGCTTCGATAAACGTTTTCGTCAACATTGTCGTTAAGGTTTTAGTCGCTTAATACAATACTAATAATATTGAGTTTTGCATTTACAAATTTTCTATCGTATCCACCCATTTATAGTGGATAAAGGAAAAGGTACTTATTTAAAAGGTTTTACGTTTTTTTTCATTTCATTTTTTGCCAGTTGTAATAACGTGTAAAATCAATTTGAAAACATTCTTCATTACGAAATTACTTTTTTCCCTGTGTAGTAAGCAGCATAAAGTGTAATTAAATATAAAACTAGCCTTTCTTTAATACAGTTTTCTGATTCATCTAATGTTGCAATAGCCTTTTTCATTTTGAAAAGTAGGCATTCATTTCTTTCAATATTCAATTTAAATTATATTGATTTCAATTTATCTCCTTTTTAATTTTTCTAATGTTTTACATTATCAATTCCTCTTTGTTCATAATTTTTATAAAACCTTCCGTTAAAGACAAATGAATTTAAGGCAATTGGGCATTTGACTAAATTTTTTTTATTTCATTAATCATAATTTCAAGGTACAAGCTGATGGAGAGTGATTTTTTTAAAATAATCTTAAAAATTGACCGAGTTATAAAAGTTTAAATTTAATCTTTAGACAAGGACGGCAATACTGTGTTGTGAGGTCATTTTTAATATTGCACATTATATTCTACGAGAGGAAAAGAGACAAGGATATACCCAACTCTATCCGTATTTTCAAATTTAGAAATCCATAACTGGCTTATTACTCAATCAATTTTTGAATTTTTTTCAAGACTGGTTTTTAATTAACTTATATTTCACAATATTGTACGAAAAATAATAAAATTTAGAATGAGTCAACTACCGTATTAACATAACGTCTTGAACTAATTTATTTACGTCACTTTACTTTATTTTTCAACAGTTTCTTATATTTTCTTTGTCTTTCTTGCATCTTTTATTACATACTTTAATTTATTTATTCGCCTTTATGGTTTGGTATTTTTTACATATCTTAGATATATCTAAGACTATGGTCTTTGTCAAAAAAGGATAAACAGCATATCCTACCCTTTTACTTCATTTTCATTTCCAGTCTAAATATCAATTGCATATCACAACATCAACCACTTAACATATATTTATATGTTACGTGGTTGATGAAATTTTATTAATACCAGGCACCTGATGATGAATTGAAATCGTGATTTATTTTATTTTCATCTATTTCAGTTTTTCTTTCATTATTTATATACAAACTTTCGGTTGCCCAATTAACACAAGATAAACCGCACTCACCTCTGTATTTATTAAGAGGACATCTGTATCGACTAAAGAACAGACGTAAGGTTTTCTTATATAAATTTAAAAGTAAATTTTCATTGTTAAATAGTTTATAAAGTAAAAATAATATATATAAGATGAAATATAACAGTACTCTAACGTGGACTATATATTCGTTACCTGAGTACATTTAAGATATCGAAAATTTATCGATAAAGTCGTATATGTTTCTAGAAATATTAAATGAATTAATGAATCAGATCTTTTGGATTAATGTTATATATTTTGTTTTGAAATATTAAAAACATTTTATTTAGTTTCATTACCCGAAAAGCGTCATTAAAAACAATTGGTTAATTTTTATACAATAAAATTAGTGTGTAGGTTAAAAAATACCTAGCTGCTATGGTTCGTTTTATCGAGGAAAAAACGGAGTTTTAGACCTCAATGATGTTCGGCTACATACAGAGGTGCGATGCAAGAGTTGACGCAATAAATTCTTATCTCGATATCGATTTGTCATAGAAAAGATCCATAAAACCACATTAGAATCGTTTCTTCGAATAACTCTGGCTGTTAAAGTGATAAATATCTGAAAGCACTCCATCGCGACCAAGTTCAATCTAATGGTTGATATAAGTAATATTCAATAGATATAGAAGCAAAGTAGCAACTTACTCATCTACGCTTTCACCCTTACCTTAATAATTCGACTAGCAAAGGTAAAAAAAAACTTTTCTGTTTTTATCTCTTACGTCATAATATTAATTTTTTAAAGAGGAATTTGGCAGAACCTTTTTACAGTAATAATTTAGATAGGATACAATTTATCAGTTACAAGTATCACTAATTTTTATTCACAACTAAATGAAACTACGTGATGTATTAATATTTCCACTTTATTTAAATCCTTAACCACGACCTAGGTTTCGTTGTATGACAAAATTTTCAGGTGGGAAATTTGTAAATATACAATTTGCCCACCTGAAGATGTTGTCATACAATGGAACCTAGGTCGTGGTTAAGAATTTAAATAAAGTAGAAATAAACTACATCACGTAGTTTCATTTAGTTGTGAATAAAAATTAATTATTGCAAATACTTAATAGTAACATTGATACATAAATAAAATATGCGACAGTGTATTCTTAGTAATAGATAAGACCACACTTTTCTTACATCGTAATAGTAATTAATATTAAATGACATTTAATTATCCTACTGTAAGGTATACACTTATGTAATGAACTCGTTTCGCAATTTATTTAATATCACTTTTCCCACGATGTCCCCCAGAAGACATAAAGCGACTTAAAAAATGGACATGTCACACAGTTCATGTCGACACGCAAAAGTACTATTTGTAAACAGCTATGTTATACACATTTATCCATTATCATTATCGTCAAGTGAAATATTTTATTTTCTTTGTCATAATATTAAGTGACGAAAATGACGCCGATGCAAAACGCAAAGGCCTGTATTAAAATATCTAAGCAATACTACGGTGAAAACTTTGCAAAAAAAGTTTGAGATCTTATCTTAGTAATTTTATTAGAAATAAACTTTTTATTCCTAAAAATAATAAATACGTAACTAAAAATACATAAAATAATAAATACGTACGAGTAAACAAACTTTTTAGACCTAAAAATAAATAAATACGTCTAAGCTAATGACGTAAGTTCAAAATAAATATATGTACTTTTTTATGCAGATTAGTTTCTATCTAGATGCGTTTTAAATATTTTTATCTAGAATGTTTACCTTCGCACTGTGTTTTCTAGTGTCTATAGGTACTAGAAAACACTTATATAATAAAAAGGATTTAAATTAAGGAAAAATGAGCCGTTTTCTGGTTTCGAAGTTGGTGCTGGGTAAAAGTGGAGATAAATCAATATCACATTCAGACCTAAAGAAAAGCTAAAAGGGAAAAATTATTAAAGTTGGGAAATATGAAAAGTAATGGATGATTAAATAATGTTTGGAACAAAAATAGTTTAATTCTCCCAAAGGCAAAAACCACCAAATTTTTTTTCGAAATATAAAAAAAAAATTAAATAATAACGTGACAGCCAAAGTTTAATTTTAGTAAAAAGATAACTGTTAAAGAATGTGTGTTAGAGAAAATACTAAAATACCATGAGCGTTAAACTTCAATGTCAGTCCCCATTAAGTTAGAATCATAATTAATTATACAAGTTGTCATTCCTTAACTAATTTTTTAAATAAATTACATTGAGTTCCAAGATCTCCTCTGTAATATAACGTAATTTTGATTCATATAGTTTTACATATAATACAATTGTGGAAGTGGCGTGTGTATACATTGAAATTATTTACGAAAAATGATTTAGAGGAACATAAAAAAAGTAATAGAATACAATAAAACTCTTTGTCCGTTTGAATGTTGTTCATGGGTCTATTTATTTTTGGCACATCCCGCGATAGCAACTAAAAGGATTTTGATAAAGTATTTATTTAAGTGTATTTGTTGGGTTTGGTAATCTTTAGCCAATATTTTATCGTAATCGACCATTAAAAATGATACGGCAATTTGCTTATCAATATAAAATATACTTAATTGAAAGAAAGTTTAGTTTTATAGCTATTATAATAGGTTACGTGTGTTAATCTTGCAATTAACTTAAAAATATTTTCCAAAGGTCCACACGTGTACGAAGTCGCGGTTATATTAGTAAAGGAAGCTCGAACGTGTAATTCAAACTTTAAATGCCTTTTTAAAACTATATTAAGAGAAAAAAACTTTAACATTAAAAGTGTAAACACATGTTTTTGGGTTCGCGCCTCAAAAAGAAAAACGGAAGCCTTATAACAGCCTGTCACAACCGTTTTTCTCAAAAACGGTTTGATGTAGAAATTTGAAATTGCATATCGTTATAAAATATATTAACCCGCATATATCTCAATAGCTAAGACTTAGAAATATTATATTCTCAGATATATATACTGAAAAATACCCAAACAAAATATGTTCCCTCTCCTACTTCAGAAACTACTCAACGTAAAATTATGGAAAACATATGGATTTTTACAAGCCTACGCAAAAATTGTAGGGAAACTATAACCATTATTCGAGATGTAAATTTTTTTAAATTTGCATAATTTTTTGCGCCTGTAAAAGATATAGAAGGCAATATATTTACATTTTGAAAAATCAGTATTTGTTATAATAGTTTAACAGAAATAATATTCTTGTGCAAGTTCCGCTCGTGTTTGGCTGGTTTTTATTTATTTTTCTTATACGCGACTACACACGAGTCACGTCAACACAAACTAAACAAACCTGTGTGAAGACCTCCACAAGTTAACGATCCATTAGTCTAAATGGCTCCGGGCCATGCAAAAATCCTACCGCGTTTGGGAAAACCGAGATGTACTCGTGGACTAGAGCCGGCAAGTTAGATTTTCCATTATTCCAAAATCCATCACGCGGAACCATCGAGCCACTCATTGGCTTGACCGTGTTTTTGTTCACACGTCGGCCTGTGATATCTTTGTTTTATTTTGTATACAATATGTATAAATTTTGTTCTTTTACTTACTGTACTAAGTATGTGTTCTAGTGGACACGATTTGTTATTGAAGTAATAGAAAAATATAGAAGTTATGAATGCCTCTGGCAAATTACTAATGAACATTACCATGACAAGACAAAGAGAAATTCTGCTCTTGATGATATATTGGAATTATTACGTATAAAGGATCCTGTGGCAAATAGGGAAACAGTCAAAACAAAACTTCAGATTATGCTGTCTTTTTTTAACAATGAGCTGAATTAGGTAAGTTTTTTAGGACTTTTTTTTATAGAAAGTAAACAAAAGAATATTTTCCTCTCATACAATTTTCTTTTTCTCATATTGAATGTTATTTAAAATACTTGTACAAATAGTACAATGCTAACAAGCTCAATAGGGTTTTTTATACATGAAATAATTTATTAGGGTTACAAAGACAATATTTGGTGTAATGATTGCTGTCTTTTCGAGACCTGGATTTGCTGCTATGCCCGGTTTAGGTCGATTATGCTAAACACGGTTTTATTGGCCAGATGGCACGTCAAGTCCCTGATGTGCGATATCGCGTAGCGATCGAGCTTGGTCTTTCGTTTATCATCGCAGATTCGTTTAGCATCGCAGTAGAGTCGAGCTTTCCGTTTTCATCGCAGGCTCGTAAATTGCCATTCTTTTCAGGTACGATGTGGAGTAGTGATGGCCAGGGTTTTTACTTGAACTGGATAGACCCTGCTGGATCATGTTCTTGAACTCCTTTTTGACTAACTCGTAGCGATGTATCAGTAGAAGTCTCGTTTGGCAGTGAAAGTCGGTACGGTCGTTTCGATGACAAGTTCGAAGCGATGTTTGGGTGTGAGACGAATGGTGCTGGGGTACTTTGCCAAGTTGTCGTTGATACGATTGTTGCGCGGCTATACATTAACAACGAGGCTCGTGCAACTGCCAATTAATTAGTTGTCGGTTTTTCATGTCGACGATAAGCTGACCGCGGCGACGGTAAATCACCATTTATATAACCATCATAGGTTTAGTTCGAGCTCCAGTGTTTTTTGGCCGTAGGTAGAAATTATATTATTGTTGGCGGTATTGAGCTAGAACGATGGCGGCTGCGATGAAGTACCCCTTCTTCGTGGTAGAATGCATATATTAGTACCCGTGTCTACTACGGAAGTTAGTTTGAATTTCTTTTCAGTGACCAAAACCCGACAGATTGTTTTGTGAACGCTGGGTTCCACTGCATCTAGTGTTGTTTTAGGTGTAGCTTTGGTGGACTTCTTAAATAAGCATGGCGTCTTACATTTCCTTGCGTCGGCCCCTAATCTTCGCCCCCCCCCCCTAAATTCTTATTTGACCGATTGTGTGACGATGATTGCTGGCGAGCAAAGTTACAGTGAGATTCGAGGTTATGTTGCGGCCCTGGCTTGAGTTTCATTATATTGAGTGAGAGTTTTCGAATCTTGTTCGACAGGGACTCGTTGCTTTTAGAGAATATTGTAGATGGACGTAAGGCCGCGCAACTGGCGTGTGCTCAAGCAACTTCTCGGCGAGTAATGCGAGATCGTCTAGTAGCTTATTTTATATGTTATTGCTGCGAATATGAGCTGGTAGTTGATACAGCCCCAGAAGGTGTAACGTCTTGTCGGGGAGCAGATCGTTAGCAAGATCACTCATTCTGCGCAGAAGCTGGCTAGGCCGCTGTTTACCCAGTACCGTATTGCAAAGTAATTTCTAGAACTGCTTTCTTCGCTTTCTTCGTACACTGAGATAAGTCAGTTTTTGTCGCAAATTTGTTTCTTTTTATCCTGCTTTTCAAATTCCATAATGATCATTTGAGTTAATTGCAGCAAATTTTTGGTGAAATCGTTGGTTACTGTATCAAAATAGCCGAAGCATAGCTATGGTTGGTCTCTCGAGAATAGTGGCAGTGAGATGGCGGTTATTTGCAGTGCTGTTGCCAGTGTCACGGTGTAGATTCATCGTCAAGTACGGATTGTGTTCTGGATGGTGTTCTAAGACGTGCGGGTACCAATAAAGCGAGTACAAAGGCTAGTGCTTGTCTTGGAGTCAAGTATAGAATACGATGTAAAATGGTAGAAGTGAATGCGATAGCGAAAAGTGAATGAATTTTCGAATCATGGCATGCTATTTTACGTACTCATTAAACAAAGACGGCAATACATGAAACTTGCGACAGCGCGTCATTTCTGAAACGGAAAACTGAGCGAGATAGCGTATACTGTGGCGGTCCTATGCCTCACACTGCAAGTTAAACTAAAAGTCACTACCACTTGCGCGCTTTCCTTTTCGCCGCTGATTACCGAAGCATTCAGAGCTCTCCGCGCGCCGCACTAGATGACAGCTCCACCGCTCGTGTCGCTCTCGCTATGCATGGGGCTGCATTCATCCTTTACCGCGTGCTGACTTTGTTCTCGATTTCTATTTTTAGGATTTGTCTTCCGTTTTGTTATTTGGAATTGACTTCTGCGCTTTAAAAATATGTGGCCATCGCCGTGCTCCTCGATGGCTTTGCGTTTTAATGTTATTTACACAAACTGAATTATATAGTTTTAATTCACAACACAAACCTTCCATTCACCCCTCGCATGCATTCCCATTTTTGATTGTTATTTTAGAATACTGTACCCATGTTTTTTTGCTACTCACTCCGAATTAGTCTCCCTACATCATAATGTAGTGTAATTGTCTGATTCCTAACAGGGACTAAAATATCAGTAATGATCATCGTACTAATCTCAGCAATAAAGCCGCGTGAGGGACACGCTATGCAGTTAAAGATTGACAAGGGAGTAACTTAGGAGCAGATTAGAGCAAGTTTAGGCATTATTTTGAGTCAAGTACAGAAAAATTCTACATGAGCATTTAGACGTCAGGAAGCTTTACGACAGGTGGATAACCTATGATTTTACCCAAGCTCAAAAACATTGCCACGTTTACTGGTGAAGCGAAATGTTAGGGAAATATATTTAAATAACCCATTCTTAGCAAAAATGGAACTTTCATGCCGCAGTCTTGAATTGTAATTTTATTAACTGACTTAAGTAACTGATACAATTAGAGAAATCTTATTTAAGTCATAAGTCATCTACGCAGGTAATACTACTTTGGTGGGTATCAACTTCTGGATCTGGAATTATATGTCCCGAGTCCGTTCTACCACATACTAATTGTACCTGCTATAATAATTCTCAATTAAAATCTTCCACCTCTGCCGCTACGTAAACCGAAACAGAACCGTAGATGATTCATAAAGACAATTCTAGTAACTCGTACGTCGATAATTTATAAAACAATTCCAGTAACCCATAGGTCAATGATTCATAAGACCATTTCAGTAACTCATAGGTCTATAAGTCATAAGATATTCCAGTAACTTACAGATCGATATTTCGCGAGACAATTCCAGTAATCTATTCGTTGTTAATTCCTAAGACAATTTCAGTAACCCATATAACAAATCCCGCACACGTCAGATATGATGCGACTTCCTACTCAAACGTGACTTGGCGATGTGCATCGCTGCGACTCAATGCCGGGCGTCTTTTATACCTCAATCAGCTCGTTTAATGAATTCAATTGTGCCCGTTTCTCTCATTCTATCAGTGCAAGGTTACCGGCTCTTATTCTTCGTGCATTCCGCGTATCGTGGGAATATTTGATTTATACTCTCCTGTTTGGCGTATGTAGAATAGTTATTTGAGTGTTGAACCTGCAAGTACATATATGAGTATTAATGAAACTTCAAAATAATTTAAAAGTTATAACGTTTTTGGGACAAAATGTTTATATCAAATAACTACAATTAAAATAAACGATATCGGGGCACTTCAAAATATTTTTATCGCAATCTACTGCGAGACATACGACGGATTGTGTAATAAGATTCTGTAATCTAAATCTTCTGTAATCGGAATCCTCTTGTAATATTGTGATCAAAATTAATTCAGATATAATTATTAGAGTAACATCAAAATACTAAAATTCTGATTTCATCAGCTATCATCAACTGGACAAGTATGGACGTGATTTTTCTATCAACGATTCCAATTTAACTGTAGCCTTCGAATGTCTCTATTACTTAGTGAAGACAGACGTAGATCTTTACATCCTTGGGAGTGCGACTCTAAAAACAGAGGATTATTGCCCGTATGGGAGCCAAAATTGTAATTAAATAATAGGGTAACATTGTTTAAATATTATCTTATTATTAGTCTATAACTCCAAAAATATGTCCGACATAGGAAGATTTTTGAGATATAACTCGTCAAAATAGTGGAAAGTGACAAATGCCTCGTGCAATTGACAAATGCCTCGTGGATTTGTTTATTATTTCAATTAAGCAAAAAACAAATTATGATTGGTGCAATGTCAATCTGGAATGGCCATATTAAATTTATCTTATCAAATTTTTAAAATTGGTCAAAATTCTTATCCCTCGAGATACCAAAAGCAATTTTAAAATTGGTTTTACAGGAACTTTTTGTATATATACATTTAACTATCTACTACGTTTGTGTCCATGAGTTGTAAACTGACAAATGGCATCGAAACTATTTCTCTGTTTAAATCAAATTTTATTTAAGATAAATATTTCATAAAAAGACAACATTTAAATCGAAATATAATAAAAACAAAACGGACCATTTAAGGGTTGCTCTTATTTTAATAGTTGTTAGATCAATGTCATATTTAAACTAGAAATAAATATAAAGCATATTTTTTTCTGATCTGAATTGAATCCGAACCGATGCCCGAATTAGAGATGAGTACCTCAGTATTTAAGGGCTGGATTTACGCGCATTCCATATATGGCGAGTGGGGAGGGGAAAATTTTGGAGAGTATTCATTCTTTGCGAGGTCAGCGAGATAGATATAAATTACATCTAATGTAATCCAACTCCCACTACTATATTAAAATTACGTTATTTAAAATATGTATATATTATTACAAAATGTTCTATAAGAGTTTTTTACAAGTTATTTATATTAAACGTATTGATTAACATAATTGACAGGTATTTGTTCATTCAAAATTTATATCAAGTTAACTGTTCAGCATTATTTTCGTCTACATAAATGATTGGAGTATAATACTCATGATCGTAGAATGAATTCGATACAATACTTTCAAAATATCGTCGACACTTGTATGCCCATACGGCACCTTATTATCGCACAGGACCCAACTATCGCGGATCATGACATGATGAATGATAAGAATGTAGTTTCACTACCATATTGTTAGCATTGTTATGTGACTGTAATTGCCTAAGTTTTTAAAAATAAACTAAAATGGAAATTCTTTTTTTGATGACGTTAACCAATTGACATTCAGATCAAAGTTATTCTATAATTTAGCAACGAAGACAATAAAGGAGTGTTCTTAATAGAAGATCGTGTATTCAGACATAAGAGGCTTGAGATATAAGATAAGAGGCTTGAGGCATAAGAGGTTTTTTAAGCTAACACCAAACCGTGAAAATGTTCACAGTAAAGATAATTTTACACGGCGCTATCTGTCGGCATTATTAAAGTATTGTGAATCTTTTGGAATAATCGCTTGTTACAATTATACATTTTATTCATTAATATCCTGATATTGAATGATTTGAAGATGAATCAATTAAGGTATAAAATGTTTTTGTACGTACGTAGAGAAAGTTCAAAATTTAAATAATTTATAATTTCCTTATCTAGTAACAAAATATATAAAGAGGAATCTACGTTAATGTATCTCAGAGTAAGAGCAGATATTCATTAAATACGTTTCCTGTATATAATACATAGAAAATTACTTTATACTGTCAGTTTATAAAAGTACAGGGAAAAAAGGGAGAGAATTGGAATAATTATTTTCTCAAAAACAAGGTAAAAAATAGTGATTCGTGTAATCGTCTATGATATTCGTAATAGTAATATCAAACGTAATTTGTTCATAGTGATTCGTGTAATCGTCTATGATATTCGTAATAGTAATATCAAACGTAATTTGTTCATAGTGATTCGTGTAATAGTCTATGATATTCGTAATAGTAATATCAAACGTCATTTGTTAATAGTGATTCGTGTAATCGTCTATGATATTCGTAATAGTAATATCAAACGTAATTTGTTAATAGTTATTCGTGTAATCGTCTATGATATTCGTAATAGTAATATCAAACGTAATTTGTTAATAGTGTATACAGGATATTCAAAAGTATGGTGCCTATTTTAGAAGAAATGGCTACCAAATTTTAGCCTAATTTTAACCTAATACAGGTTTGATACCTGTTCGGGACTGTTAAATTACATTTATTTTATAATAAGTAGCCACGGCCATTCTTGATATTACTGAGTCATTGTTTTTGTATCTTCTACCATATCATAGACTATAACGATTCTACAGGAAGGTATGACATTACCATACGCATTGTTTAATGTTTAAATTTCAATAGGAACATTTCAATTGAATGTGTCAACATCATGAATGTATATAAATTATGATAAAAAGTATGTGTCTAGAAATGTAATGAATTTTCTGCCTTTATTCCACTCATTTTCGATAAACGACTAGACTATACGTAAACAAAATCGAAGAATTTCACGTTGGTGACAAATTAACTTCGCCAATTTTGGGAATCGCATCGATATGTGGAAAGGATTGCTTCAATAAATGAAAAATCTATATGTAAGTGTGAACTGTGATAACAATGCCTGTCTAATGCCAACATATAATTTAGACTTACCACCTATCCGTAAACCTATGAGGTACGAGTGTTGGTCATGCTACGAGTAAACCGCCCAAGTTTCAGGCATATTTCTTAATTATTCCTACAGTTCGGGCAAAATTGCATTTCCTTAGCATCCTCAAAGAAACTTTGTAGTATTGGACTTTTTACAAAAAAAATAAATGAATAAGTCGTCTATAAAATTAAGACATCAACGTGGATAACGTGAATAATGCTTTCCTAATTACTTTTCCAAATATAAATCTCAAAATTTCAAGATTACGTTTAAAAAAATACGGAAATCATAGGGTAACGAGTCGATCGTTTAAGGAAATTTTATTCCACTTTCCAATGCGGTTGGCTAATGCGGACCTACATATTATACACGAAACATATAGAGCAATCGATTAATCAAGGTCACCGACCTACTTTTAAGGAAGTTCCAATGCTACTTCTCAGCAGGTATGCTCGAATATGTTCAGGAATGATTAAAAGAATTGGGCACCCTTATAACATTTATAGTTAATAGCTAGAGCGATAATGTGAAGATGCCGCTTATTAATTATAACCACTTAGTGGGTTGTTTTCAGAAGCTGATTTAAACAATAGAAAAATCTGTTATTATTGTCAGTGAAACTAGAGAATTTTATTTTTTTTTCCACTCCCTCTGCGAATAGAATTTCCAACACGGTCCTTATTTGATCAAATATTGTTTTACTCTTTTTAACTTAATAATGATAAACAAGTGAATTAAGTGAAAGACAACGTTAGAAAATTCAGTTTTTATACGAGTAAGGAAACCCTCTACCGGAAATTTAAAAATACATATAAAAATACATCTAGAATCACCGCTATAGTTTTCCTAAATTCTGTACGTGGGCTTCTAAACACCCCTATTTATTCTCAATTTTGGTTCAGTAGGCCCGGAATTAGGATGCATAATTTTTAATATATTTTTATCATATTTTCAGAATATCTCTGAAGATATGACACTTAAAATTATTAAAAAAAATTTCTAATTCTGACATCACCCCGCCCCAAACATTTTGATATGAAAATTTTTTAGAGTTAGCTATTGAAGTATGTGGAGGTTAATATGCTTTACTACCATGGCAAATTTCAAGTTTGTATGTTTAACGCTTTCTGAGAAAATACGGCTGCAACAGGCAAACGGACATATACGTGCACTCCGGCAATATTTTATATATTTTTCACGCCCCAGCCCCAACTTCTGATGGAAAAAAGTGTAAAACCAATTTATGGACATAAAATAATTTTAACCTGTAACGGGATTAATAGTATACCTGTTAGATGACAACAGACGATAGGTTCCAATATTTAGGTGAGACTTATATGATAATTGTTCACGAACGAAAATAGATTTTGATGGATATCCATAGTTTTCATTTCGATGTTTTAAATAAAATTGACATCTTACATCCGCCGAGCCAGCGTTTATTTATACAGAGTTCGAGGCTTCTAGAATCTTCGAGAGTTATAATAATTTATTTAATATATAATTCAAAAGATTTAAATATTATACGTTCGATTCGATGCAAAACAGAATATGTTCGATTCGAGAACTTTCTAATTAGCGGGCGCATAAACAATTTTGGCGGGTTTGTTTTCAACTTCTGGAAGATTCTTTATTTGAATTTAGATTTAAGCATTATAAGGTAGTATTCGATTTGAAAGATTTCTACAAGTAGTTAACGGGCGCATAAACAATTTTGGCGGGTTTGTTTTCAACTTCTGGAAAATTCTTTATTAGAATATAGATTTAAGCAGTATAAGCTAGCCGAGGCTAGACAATTTATCGAATATTGTTCTGCGATTACGAATGTCTAATTGCTTGCCGGTATAATACCGCATAAATGTATGAACACTGAATATCAGGAAAACATTAATTTCTATAACCCAAACAATCTGTACTACTTATGGATTTCTTTCCTTTACCCATATTTGGGTCTTTGTTATCAAAGGAACAGATATCGCTATTAAATAATTATCTGATAATTAATTTTTGCCAACAGCATAATGATTTGTATTGCAAATAACTACGGCTTAATGAACATAGAGCCATCCGACGAAAGTACTTGTCGTAGGGCAAATATAAGGGGAGTACGTGGTGGTAGGCGATTTACCTATTCTTGTCGTTTATTATTTGATTTCTTCCTCTAGTTTAATTAGTTGCTAACAGTTGAAATTTGTTGATTACAGCGCATTTATAATTTTAAACAGATATCTGTAAACAAAATTACACGAAATTTTCTTCTAAAACAAACTAAAAGTGATAGCTACGGATGTCAAAAGGGAAACAATCATAACATTAAATTGTTTTAAAACAAACAGAAGACTATCTCGGTAACCCAATAATTTCATACCAAACAACTAAATTTCCAAATAAATTAGGTAGGTATTCGGTATTCGACTAAATAATTTCCTATTAATCTACATTTGGCTGAATAGTAAAATATTGAATATATTTGGGGTTAATTTTGTCGAAATTCATTATTTAAAATTAAGTGAAACTACGTGATGTAGTGTTCTTTCTATTTTCTTTAAGTTCTTTAGCACGACCTAGGTTTCGTTGTAATACAACATCTTCCGTTAGTCTATTAGCAAAGATTGGAAATTGGATAGAAATATCTTTGCTAATAGACCACCTGAAGATGTTGTAATACAACGAAACTTAGGTCGTGGTAAAGAACTTAAAGAAAGTAGAAATAAGACTACATCATGTAGTTTCATTTAATTGTGAATAGTATAACGTTGCCGAATACCGAATATTCACCGCAACTCTCAGTTTACCATACTGCAAGTATAATTTATTAAACAAAATAAGCATTTCAACATTCGGACAGATATAAAACGTAACTGATTCATTGTGAGAAGTAAATATGTAAACGAATATGGTTTTACAAACTTGTTAAATAATATACTACCACAATTGTTATAGAAGCTCTTGTTTTCATGTAAATGATAATCTTAAAATAGTTCTATTAAACACAGTTTGCTTATAATATAGTACATTTCATAGTCATCTCCATAAAACTAATGTACATCTATTGAAGATAACATATAATAAATTACTGGAAGTACGTTTATCTGAGAAATAGAAAGGCGGTTATCTACTGACTTGGATTCTTCTATATTTCCACTTTTACAAACACCACCTCCATACATGACGAATCCTCAACATGCCACGATACTCTCTCGGCCTTGGCTGTCGTGCCACTATGCAGTGAGAAATGGCAATGTGCTTCCGCCATATGCTGCTATCAGCGAGGCCTTGACCCTGTGAATGCTGCCCGTGCCCTTCCTCGGATTATTTACATAAACGGATTGGTTCATCGGCGAAGATTGATGATGTTTAGGGGTGTTGTAGCGTTCAAAGCAAAGCGGAAATTATGATCTGATAATAATTTATTTACACGGAATTTGTATACGTTCTTTGTAAATTGTTTCGTTTATTGTTTAGAAAATTGAACAATGGACAAAATAAACTAACAATATTTTCGTTTCGTGTAAACGAAAATATTACTAGCGATGATTTTACTAGTGATGTTTTCACTTCTTTGTATGATGAACTATTGTCGATTAATGTGAAAATTGTGTTATTTAGTTTTTGAAGCAGTTATTTCGATGATTTCATATAAATAAATTCTTCAGAAGAATACATTTATATGTTAAACTGAAGACGAAAACCGCGTTTCTTAATATGAACGATGCGAGTTGACCATAATCATTTTAACTGAATATTTTAATCGAATGCTAATATCTAGAACTTTTTCAGATTTTACAGATTCATTTCAAGGTTTAAAAATTGAAGTAAAAATAAGGATAGTATTTTAATTTAACCTTGGAAGGCCTGACCAATGACTTGCCGGTCAACGAAGTACGCGAAAAAGAAAATTCGCTCTCACTCTGTATTCATGGGAGGATACATTAGAATTTGATTTTCTTTTTTTTGTTACAAATCAACTGAGATCCAAGCTTCAACTGAAAGCAAATGGCTTCCAAAATTTCACGCACAGAGATTGAACTCTCCAAAAATTACGAGTCTATGAGAAACGAACGGATGGACTGATGAATGCACCTGGCGGATTCTTCTTCCACTATAGAATCTAAAAACCACATGCTTGTTCAGTACCAACCAATCTATGGTATTCAATAAAATTGTTGATATTGAACAAGAATGTGGTATTTAGATTCTATAGATAAATATCTTACAAGCTCCGTCTGCTTTCACATTAATTTTTGCGCGTGGATAAGAAATCTAGCAACAAATTTTAAAGATTTTATGAGTACTAGCAACTTATCGTCTCACATTCACTCTGGTAGGCACTGTTCACGTATTAATGCGTCCCGGGTCGACGAATGAAAGCACGCGCGTATAATTTTGCTTACTGGAAAATGCCGTCCTAACTTTTAAAACATTCGTTAGAAAACTATCGTACTCAAGGTAAATTTTACGGAGATAAGTCGAGAAAAATTAGTATAAAATTTTATTTGATAAATATTAAAATAGTTTTGGATAAGTTCTAGAAAATTTAGTCGAAAAATATTTTTTTTAAACAATAAGTGTTTACAATAGATTTTATGTAATATATACACATATGCTGTCACGGACTTTACTGTAGAAATGTTTGAGAAGCACCATGTACACCGTTTTCAACATGGACTATGTTTTTCTACGGTTTTCACGCATATCTAAAGATTTAAGCAGCGAACGTCAAGATACTTCTTCGACCGATGCTTTTTTCCGACTTCATAGTCATAGGTCGGGGAATATTCACAAAATATTTATAGATTATAAATTTAAACCTTCGTGAAGTAACTTTTCCACTAATGAAACCTAAAAATCCATTCAGTAGTTATTGTGAAAATAGCGCACATACTGACAGGCTAACGCGACAGAGGACTTTTTATAATAAAATTGATTTATTAACAAAAACAATTAAATTTATTTTTTTTATTTAATAGACGTCAATTGATTATAATACATTATTCTGTTAATTATCTCATCCTTTAAAGACCACTCTTAGAATTTACCAATTACATATCATTCTATAGCGTTATTGACAACATATATATCTGAACACGTGGTACTTTATTACTTTAATCATCAATCTATACATCACACCTGTAAATAAACCTATTGTATGTTATTGGTTCAATTCATTATTAAGGAATCTCTATTTCAAAAGAGGGTGTCATGGGCTTTCGTCAGGCTGATGCCGATCATGATGAATGGAAAGAGAGAGTGGAACTTAATCATTCTTAAAAACATCACTAAACTTAAATTAAAAAATAACTGTTACATTAAAAAATAATATTTATGTAAAATCTTCAAAATAAAGAAGCTCGAAAAATGCTTACTTCTTGATCTGCATCGCTTTATATACACGGTCATGCGTCAACTAATTTTTTTTTTGAAAATTAGACGATTTTTCACACGAAATAGCCGTTAAACAAGTCATCTATTTTCGTTAAGTGGACTTTTACGGCAACCCCATAAAGTAATTGATATTTAAATGTTAAATTATACCGACAATACAGACCAAAATAAAAATTGTTATGTATAATATTTATTTTAAATTTTTCTACATAAAATGATTGAATTCACACTTTTAGATAATGTTTCCACGATAATCGAGTGTATCTGTGGTGCTGAATACCGTTGAAAAAACTGTAACTAAAGAATATTGAAAGAACGATGATCATAAACACGATAACAGTCAAACCCATTAAAATATATACGCACTTATGAAATTGCTCAATTCTGTATAGGTTGCGTGTAACTTGTTGTTAGGTTACCTATTAGTCCTTAGACTTTGCAATTAAGTATTGCCCTTGTAAATTATAAATATTCATTATTAGTGATGTAGACTAAATTATGTAATTGGTTGCAAATGCAATATGCACTGCAACAAAGTAGAATTGAACTGGTACCAGGGTACCGACAATTAAGTTTAATTAATGTTAATAGAAAAATTGCATGCATTCAGATTAATAAACTAATAGATGCTATTAAATTAACTACATATTTTATAGACGAAGTTTAAAGTCACTTTATAGTTAATAACTAATAATTCTGCCCACACTTTAATTTCATTTAAGAAGAAAAATATAAATACATTATTAAAATGAAATGTTTACTAGATATGAATATCGTTAATATTGCCATCTAGTGAATAATTATAAGACTACGATTTATGTTAAATAAAGTAAATACCGCCATCTAATGAAGAATTGTGAAACTATGCTTTAATGGTTAACGTATTTAATTGCCAATGTTTCTTCTGATCGAGTTATTGTTCCTTCTGATCAACCTGCTTCAGGAACAGCGTAATGATTTTATTGCAGAAGTTGACCAAGACTTTTAGATAGGAAACTGCAAAGTTTTAATAAAAATTGTCCATGGTTTTTAATGATGGACATATAGGACCTCATGGCCATTTTATTATATTTATAGATATGTATAAATACTGGAGGGAATTTATTATCCAGGAATTATTATACAGAAAAGAATACGAGCTAAAATTAAAAAAAATCTTAATTATTAAAAATATTTTTACAAAAAATCTAACCGATTTCAAATAACCACGGAGAAAGAAGTACGCTTTAAAGTATGAAAATAATGAAAACACCAGTACTCAGTTGGAACTTTTGCAATGCAATATGGTTTCCGAGCATAAACAAATTTTAAAAAATCTGCTAGAGATTTTTGGAATCGGTACCAAGTCGACAATTCTGTTTCTCTCCCACGTACATACACCCAAATAAATTCTTATTCAATGGTTATTTGAAATTGGTTCGATTTTTTAAAAAGTATTATTTTTCCATTTTTAATGTCAAATATATTCAATAATATTTCATTTATTAAAATAGAAGCAGACGTTTACATCATCTAATGAACCTAGATATATTCACATGTATTAACAGCCTAATCATAAAAGGTATATGCTATTCCTCCATTCTCCTCTTTACTATTCT
Source organism: Druceiella hillmani (assembly GCA_039881145.1). Taxonomy (NCBI): domain Eukaryota; kingdom Metazoa; phylum Arthropoda; class Insecta; order Lepidoptera; family Hepialidae; genus Druceiella; species Druceiella hillmani. Next base: position 11,904,355 of record JAYKKI010000002.1, read on the forward strand.
TCCATCCAAAATAAAATTCCAGGCCAAAAATATTTGATAATGGCTATATTCTATCCATGTGTCCATTTTTGTGGAAATCTGCTTAATTTACGGAATTATAGAGTAACAAACATGCATTAATTCATTCATATAAACTTTCAAATTTATAGTATAATTTAAATATATCAGACTAACTTTTATTAAATTATTGTTACTTATAAAAAATGTTTTAAAATAGAAAAAGTTTCGCAAGATTATAAACACTTGTACGCCATAGAACAGTTTTTATTAAATTTTATCCAGCCAAAGGAACCGCGATAAACCAGGCCATAAATATTCTTTCAAGTAAGGTGACAAAGAATACCGTTGCTCTTATTTTTAAATATTCAGACAGCTCAGCCACTACAGTACTCAACTGATTTAAGTCCCGATTAAATTTTACACTATAAAACACTGTAGAGGCCTTGAGCAACCTACAAACTTCGGTATTTTATTTAACTAACTCATGCCTAAGTAGCATTACCATATTGGAACACGACCATCAGGAAATTAAACAAATCCCATCACTCACAGGCCGTATCGAGCAGCAGTAATGAAACCTTCAACAAGATGGCGGATAACGAAACGTTATCTTAAGTGAAATTTACGAAGGCATCTGAATAAAACTTCAATTAGGTCGCTCATGGAAATGGCGCATGATGTGATAAGCTGCCTGATAGGCTGACTCGAAAGTCGCGTCCTGTTGGCGTAATGAATGTCAAAGTTGAACTTTGGCGCAAAGCTTTGTGCAAGTGGCCGCGGCTTAAGCAGCGATTAGCCTTTTAGATTGCGGACAACTATTATTGCGTGTAAATAAATTATTGTTAAAGATAAAGAAAGAGTTCTATCTAGTACATTATGTATCAGATAAAAATATTATACGTTAAAAAGCTGTACCAACCACTGTACTTACTCTTATGTTTATCGTTGTTTATGTAATTAAAATGTATTATATATTTTCATGTGTCGATATCAGTTTTTATAGCCAAGGGACTCCTATAAAACTCACCCTATATTAACTTCCCCGATTAAGAAGAGTCGGATAGGAATGATAGTTCTTTTAAATCCAGGTTAAAATTCTCGTTTACAGAACGAAATGGTTAATAAAGGATGCATATAGATATTCTTTTCTGATATCTCCATAGAGAAAAATCACCCAGGTTCAGATTTGGGGAATAGGATGGTTTCAATTACCGTATGTCAGGTATTTACAAACCAAAATGTTCCTGGATAATGTCGAACGCATCTATCATACTTTTGGTGGTGTATTATTCAGAAATTTTCGATGGAATTCATCCTTGACGCAGCAGAAATAAAGTAGTTTTTGAAGAAGTCAACTGCTTTCACCATTTATGTTTGAGAAATATGACCCCAGTATTCCGACTGTATTAATTGTTGCCCAAACTATAGGTGTATTGAGAAACTACACCTCAATTCGTTCCATATTTAAAAAAACGTAATTGTCAATATAATGCCTTATTAAACCACCCGTACATGTGTATGAATGCCGAATACTCTGCTAAACAGTACCATCTTCCATTGCAAAGCTTCATTTCGAGTTCAAAACTCAATGTAAATTTCTAATAATCATAAAATGATACGATTTTATAGACAGAAATACGATATTTTATATACATTTTAAACAATTTTCTTGTAAATAACGTAGGAAAATGGCTGGGAAATTTATGAGCCAGAGCACTGGCTGAACTTAATATAATCTAGGCTACGCTTTATGTAGTTTGGAAAATAAATTTTAATGTAATAATATTAAAGTCACAGACATAAATATTCTAAGTGCCAAAAAGTGCTTATAAGTATATTTATATTTGTCATAATTTTTAGACAAACTGATCATGTCAAAACCTATTTATGATGATATGTCTTGATAAAGACATATCATTATAAGCGTATTATTATAGAATAATTGAAAACTGGCCGAGGTAGAAATATGCATAAAGATTATATCATGTCGATAAAGAGGAGATATATTATATAGCTTTATAATTAGCTTTCACCGACGGGATCACTCATGTATAAAATGGAAAAAATGGTGGCGTAATTTAAAAACAGTGTTCTTGTAAAAACAATGTTCTTGTAAAAACAATGTTCTTGTAAAAATAATGTTCTTGTAAAAACAATGGATTTTATCATTAGAAATGGCTAAGTAATTTGGGATGCAAGAGCTGTAAAAAAGAAGCCCGTGCACTAATTACGGTAGGTAGCCGTAAGCCGACACGTTGCCGTGACTATTCCGGGTTAAAAACAAACCTGTGTTCACCTTTGTGATACAGGCTGGATGTGTTCAAAATTTCACAGAGAATGAATAAACTATGCCACTTCCGCGTTTATAACATTAGTTATTCTGATATAAAAAGTATAACATAATGCATAATAATATATTAAGTTCTAGAACTAAGCACAATAAGTTCCTTCATTTATTGACTGTTTATGTATAGCTATATGTAATGAGTAAATACATAGGCTACTTTTCTTTCCAAACAAAAGCGTAGTTTCTGAGGGTGGAATATAATATGTGCGTTGTTTAACTTGTTAAAGTAGCCCCTAAGCTAGATGCAAGTAAGACGTCTGTCACATATTGTTCCTTTTACGAACTGAATAAAATAATTCGACAGTTTTAAGTATATAATTTTATACTATATACTATTTAAAGAAAAGTCTTTATATGTGACTTACAATAGCAATGTCCTTTTGAGTATTATGGTCTGAACAGTCGACCTACATTTACGTACTAATCAATAGACAATTAAACTTTATTATAATAAATAGTTATATTGTTAATTTTTAAAGTATTTCGCTTTACATAATTTTATTTAGTATAAATTTTAATACTAGCAAAATCGTCTACATACGCAGACTGTGATGGAAATAGTCGGTCGGAATTTTATAATACAACATAACCATTTATGTTATGTTTTTAACATAATTTAAGTTCAAGCTAATGTGGATTAAATAATGTAGTCATGTCTGCCAGTTCTTTAAGAAATAAATTTATTATACGACCTTTCTTCCATCTTTCGATTATGCACCCTTATCTCAAAAGGAATAACATTAATAACACTTCTTCTTTCGGAAAATCTTTATTATCGGATATAACATATAAGAAGGCGAAGTTCATTAACTTTCCTTAAACCATTAAATTTCCTCAACAAAATTCATAAGACAACAATTTTTGCTCCTTAGTTAATTTCCATTTTACCGAATCGAGTTATGATAAATCAGAAACAAGTGTTGCTAGAACATCAAAGTTTATAAAAACATAATTTAATGGCATCAATTCAAATTAGATACGTAAGCTGAATTAAAAACAAGTTTAACTAATTCTGTAACACATTGTGCAGTCATTTGGTTTTATTATTACAAAGTATAATATAACGTGTTGATATCAGGGTTTCCCAACCATTTTTTTGTTGAGGCTCCCCGCACTATAAATTATATTTTCATGCCCCCCCTTACTTTTTCATGCCCCCCCCTTTGATTTAGTAAATTAAATAAAAATGGTAACTGAAGTTTGTAAATACACAAACTTACCTTTTAACAGTGAGACACAATAATTTTACACACTCAAACTGATTTCTTAACAAAAAATGTACACCAAAACGTCAATTTTTTCGCAAGTTTGTGGTAATAATAGTGAATATGATATTTAATTTCATTAATTTTATACATGTAAATTAAACATTACTTTAAAATGTTATTTGTTAATGTTGCTTGTATAATTTTTTGTTTTTTCTTTCTAAAATACAAACGCTTTCTGCCCCCCTTGACATCTCTCTATGCTCCCTTTGGGAGGCGCACTCCTGACCTATATTATACCGTCAACAAAACTCGGTTAATCTGCGTGTCATCATAATACCATTACCCGAAAATTATTGTTATCTATATATTGTTAATTATTACACATTGCCTATTATTACTCGTTTTCTGTTGCAAAAACGGTTTGCAAATGGATCTTTAAGTTAAAACAACGTAAGTCATTATAGCTACATCAAAATAATGTTTGAAACAATTTTATGTGGCAATGAAATCTATTACAAATTTTCTGTTTTGACATAACTAAGTCCTATAGATTACTTAATATAAATATTTTATGTTAGAAAATTGGATTGCGCAGTTCTGTATTCGACACAGCACATAGTAAATAACACCATTGAGAATATCTTCTCCTTCTTCTTAAGATCTGCAGTCGGTGTCCGACCAAGGTTGTCTCCGTCTGTTAACACCCATATTGTTTAGCCACTTTTCCACGACATCCATCAATCTCATTATCATATAATGATTAAAATTATATGTTGGGAATATCACTTACTTAAATACATTTTACGTATTATAAATAAAATTTGCTGCTTTTATCAAAATTACGTCATTCTTACGGCAGGAAAATATTAACGACTTGATGTTAATATTTTCCCGATATTGTATTCCAGAACTCAAACATTTATTGCAAATGATACCACATAAGTGACAATAGATGTTACTCCAATCTGCCAATATATTTCGAAGCAAACTGAAACAATATAGGCCCACTTTATCAAAAATTAGAGGAACTAATAAAAAATTGTCGTATCACAAGATATCAAATGGTTTGTAAAACACTTAACCCGATTTGCAAAACTTTACTTTTTAAGGAACTCTGCATTGAATACACTGTCTATATATACTGTTCTACTTATGTACTTCTGAACTTACTCATATATTGTTTTACTTAAGAACTTATTCATATATCTGTACCATAATCTGTACTTAAACAAAATGGTTAAGCGAAGACTAAACTTCTAGGCTACCAGCTGTTATATTTCTATTACCACTAAATAACTAAATTTTCTAATTTTCAGGTTATGCGGTGACGCTCTGTCAAAAAGAAATCACACACTTAAGCCTAGAGTCGTTCTTCCAGAGCACTATGTCAAAGGTAATATCGAATTGCTCAATGTTCATGTACATATAATTATTTGATATAGAGATCGAGTCCATACATCACATGCGTTTTGGAAAAAAAATAACAGTGAAAATAGGGGCAAATACGCCAATAGTGTTTCCAACCTTGTATTAGTCACATCAATAAATACTATGGAAATTTTTCTTCAGTTAGATATTCTATATTTTAAACAAAAATGGCTGAAAATTTTTTGGTATCATTTTTATTGTTATATATTTTAATAACCGTTTTTAATATCCCTTTACCTTATGTTTCCCATTGCATGCTATTAAAATTTAGTAAAGTATACAAGAAAAAATTAAAAATTGTTTAAACCAGTTTATTGTCCACGGTCCAGCCTCTTAATGTTATAAATATATATATATATATATATATATATATATATATATATATATATATATATATATATATATATCGTATTGACATATATGAACACAGTCCAACCGACAAAATGAAAGTCATTGTAGATACTCCAATAAGCTGTGTAATTTCTAAATTCGCCAATGTAGCTTCAGTAGCTAGTCAGTATTCCAATAAACACAGTCCGTTTATTTTGAAATTAGAATTTAGTTGTGTTATGAATTTTTAATACAATTTTAGACCACAGTCCTTATCGAAGTAGATATTATTATTTAACTATGGAGTTGTGACGTACATATATTTCGTATCCAACAATTTTTCATTTCAGTTCTATCAACGCAGTAAATAATAAGTATTTTATAAAAACTCAATAGTTACAAGCTGCAAACATATCTCTTGATAGATCATTTTTGGTCCTTCAAAATAAAGTTTAAAAGTTATTAACAATTATGCTTTGTAACGAATTTGGCAATTACCTTAATTTTATTAGGCGTCAATTAAAAAACAATAAGGCCCAAGTCACACTTAAACGCTAATAGGTAACATTATTTAATAAAATGCCAAGTAATAATATACTTAACAAGATATGGAATCATTAGTAGTGTTAGGATAATATTTTGGTTATTTCGAAAAGAAAAATATTGAAAGCCAAAAATTAACTGTTTAGATTGCGAATACAAGGAAGGATCTTCGTTTAACAATATATTTACAATACTTCTAGCATTGTATGTATATATATATATATATATATATATATATATATATATATATATATATATATATATATGTATATATATATGCCTACGGTTGTCAAGGTGTCCAAATCTGCGTCAGGAAATCATGGACAATTCCATCCACCAGAACGACCTTCTGCTCAAATAAATTGTACTATCTGATATGCCCGTAACTTTCCCGGAACTCTTGGGTGAAAGTAGTATTGATGTTACTCTCACCTCAAGTGGACTTGCAGGGTGTGTGCGCAGCTGGAGGGTTCAATCGCACGCTTTCTCGACTAACCTTAGCACCTCACCCCGGAACCTGAGGCGCGAGCAAGCATGCGTTTCAAGACGAAGTGTCAGGCTGGGATGGATGTTTCGGAGTTCTCCGCGGAGAACTTGACGAATACAATAAATTTTCACATCGCTTTGCTTGCTCTAATTTTAGGGCTTCTGAGCTCCTCTCTAAAGTTATTATTAATGCGAGGGGTCTTGGGTACGACTAGACCGAAACCACCGAAAAAGAATTCTTGGAAGAGAAAACCCTTAAAAGCTCTACGGAGATTGTATCGGTAAAAAGGCGTATCTATCAGCGCTCTAAGAACCTCGTAATATCTTGAGAAGTAGTGAAAGCTCAGTGGGTGGCCTTAATTGACGCCCGGTGTAAATATAATAAAGAAGTAAATAAAGTTAGACGGGCCCATTTTAGCGATTTTATCTCTAAACTTAGCAATTTAGATCATCGGGGAGTCGTATACAGAAATATACATATATATTGAAACCCTTTGTTTTTAATGCCCTTAAAAAATCGATGGAAATTACACCGAGAATATCTGTGAAACTATCTTTTGACTCATTTTCCCCACATGATGACCCTACTCTTAACGTAGTTGGACAGTAGCGGATAAAACATTCCGTTAGAAAAATTCCACTAAATATTCGTGATCAGATGCTAAGTCATATTGAGCTTAAGAACATCGCAGGGATCCTTAATTCGAACGAAGCCCCGGGAATAGATAAATAGAAAGAATAGAATTATGAACGCTGCTGACCAAGGAAATTTCGCACGATGGACCGCCGGTCGCAAGTTCACAATCAAGCATCCGCGACCGATGATGGACGATATCCTCGCGGACGCGGTCCCCCAAATCGTCGGTCGCATATCGCGGGTTAGAGAAAACACTATTTCCAAGCCACCACTCGCGTCAGAGCTCCTCCTTAAGGGAGCTGTAACGACCAATGGCATACAAAACAGGGGGCTTTCAAAACTCCCTAATAGTGTTCCGTGTCTACAATCAAGCGCTTTCACCCTACAGGGTTAAGTATTCTCCACATTCAACCAAGTCATTACAATTAAAAATCCTTCATCCGGGATTCTACTCTATTGCTTTGTTGACACATGGCCTCAATTAGAGCTATACGCGTATCATTATGCTCACTGCAATCGAATAAAACGTTATTCGCGTTTCGTGCATCGAAATCACAGGAATATGCCGAACTATCTCTAAGTGCAAATCGATGTAGGCTCGCGCGAAAGCCGCCATGACCTGTCAAAACCTGTGAAGTATAATAATCGTTATTCAGCTAGTTTTTGCTTAATTGCTCAGAAACTTTGGGGAAGAATAACCTGGTAGTTATGGGAAAAAACCTGGATTGTTAGTGAGCAGTGACGATCTCCATAATATGTTACTTTCTAGTCGAAAGGTCTTCTGAATAAATTTGAAGCACAACTGATCCAAAACGAAACTTCTAGCTTGAACCGAAACAAAATTAGCCACCCGTTATAGCCGCGAGCTCACCAGGTAGAAGACATGTCCGAACCGCCAATGTATCCCTTGAATGGGCCCTGTAAGCCTTCGTCGGAGCCATGAGTGACACGCGTTGCGATCCGCCTTACTTGTTGGACATCGTACCTCGAGGCCTACACCGTTGGCGCATAGATCAATACCAGAGATATCGCCATATACATCAGTTTGAGCATTTAGTCTCCAGCTCTGACAAGTCCAGTTATGGCATGGAAGGTCACCCCACAGTGATGTACCGCACCTGCGGCAGAAAGTTCCGCTTCGAGTCGAGGACCACGTCCAGGTATGCGACCTGGTCCCGCATACCGATTCTAGATCCAGCCATCACCACAGTCGGCTCTCTCGTCAGATTGCCCTTGAAGAGGGCAGCCTCACACTTTTGTGGGACAAAACTGAGTGTGTTCTTAATGTTCCAGTCGTATAATCTGGCGAGGGAGTCTGTCTTTCAATTTTCTATCGCGGCTATCGCGAGGATGCCATCAAATATGATATTTCACTAACTAGGACGGGGGACTAAAACCTGTGGGTAGTCCTTGGTCAATATTTTCCTAACTTCTCCACTTTTGTACTGCAAATAGATCTCTCGATCGTAAAAGTTACCCGTAATTAATCGGCGGAGGTTCGCCGACACTCCCCGGGTCTCAAGCGTAGACAATTTGGCGGGCAAGCAGGCAGTATCAAAGGCGCCGGAGATGTCCAAATAAACTTAGAGTACATACTTTTCGGGGCACACGTCTACCCAAGACAACGCAGCGGATATCACAATCGAAGTGGGCACCCGGTATGAAAACCGAACTGGTTAGAAGACCTCGGCGAGTGAGATAATTGCGCCAATAAACGCGCCACGGTTACTTGTACTAGCAACTTCCCGACGTCGGAGAGCCTGTAGAAATTACATCGCTAGGCGATTTCTCATTACTATTTGAAGTGACTTTTAGCCTCTTCACTTCCCAGATTTTCAGAAAGTGAAGACAGCAAGTAACGCAGCAGTTGAAGATAGCAAGTTTTTTATCAATACTACCTATACCTGGAACCTTCTACGGGTTAAGATTTTTCACAATGTTGTCTAGCTCTGAATGACGTAACTCCGGATGAAAACAACTAACTGAAAGTATATCTGCGGCATTCCTAATGTACCGCTGCTTGACAGTGTTAAGGTCGGGGATGTCAATCGGAAAAGGGATCCCCATTGATTCTTTTCAGGGCACTAAGGACAAAGGGTTTCAAAGGGTTCCGTAAACTCCTATGTACAGCTCGTAGCCATATACGTAGTATTTAAAACAGCGCGTCATCGGCACGAAGTCTGCGATAGACTGCAAAAAAGTCGTGTTTTCCGCATTGCCTGTGGGATTTCCAGAACTATATTCCTATTTTCACTTCTCAAAACACTTATATTTTCTCTGACCCTAGACAGATCCTCGGCGAAGAAATCACATTTCTCGTCTTTGATGGAGCGGAGAAAATCTTTAATGTTCATCTTCCTCGACAAATCATAAACGATTACCGAAGAGAGCTTTTTACGAACGGTCTAAGTTTCAAAGATTTCAAAGATTCTTCCGTGTCCGTGGCACGCGGATACATTTCCACACGTTCTCGTTTGTGTGTGGTGGGTCAGAGAAACCGTATAAAAACCTAAGTATGAAAATGTTTCAGCGCAGATTTCTAATTCGGACGCCGTCGGTCGCCCACCACCGGTGACGGGAGTTCAGAAAAACCACCGCCTAACACTCAGACAGTAATACTATGCGCACTGGGTTAAAACAAACGATTAGAAAGAAGACAATTACAGATTCAGACTATTACGGAGATTCAGTTTAAGGGGGGTTTCCACTATATAGTAAGAAATATTGCCGAATATTTCAGAAATGTTTGAATAAAGATATAGCTTTGAAACTTTTTGTATATTTTGATACATCTTTGTTGAAGATAAAAGAAAAATTCGAACTTTTTTTAGAGCCATAAATGACGCGGAAAGTAATTGAATAGACAATGAAATCGACAGATGGTCTAAGTTCCAGAGTCTTGAAAAATTATCTGAAATAAAAAACTACTTTTGTAATCCTTACATATCCAATGTAATCCATATATATATATATATATATATATATATATATATATATATATATATATATGTATATATATATATATATATATATATATATATATATATATATATATATAAATGGACCGGAATGAACAAGTGTTAACAATTTTTAATAATTTATAAAAATTGTTTACACTTTCACACTCAAAAAATGACCTTTTTTCTGAATATTTCTGCCGTTTTTGTTTTCTTTTTGTTAAAGTTCTTAAGAATTCGTTACTATTTATGCTCACCACATATGTATAGATAATAAATCTTTTTTTTTTATTTATATCATAATTTTTCAAGTTTTTGGAAATCCCACCAACTTTGTTGGGTTTTATTGTGATTTTTCTCATCTATTCTATAGCCCAACAAATTTGTTATTTTTTTATTTTCAATAAAGTTAAATTAACAAAGTAGCACGGCGTAGAACTTCTTTATTTATTCATTCCTTTCTGAGACATTCTGGAGGACTGCTACGTTTACATTCTAGCCAAGTAGAAACTCCCTTGAAATTCTAAATAAAATATGATGATAAATAAGATAATTTAGACCGCTATTCAAACTAAGACATAAGTAATTTTAGTTTGATTAGAAATGTTTATTAATGGGATATAGGGGATGGGTGTTTGGGATTAGAAACCTTTTCAGAAAATAAATTTTGAAAATTTCCACACTGTGCTCGCTTTTGGAACTTGATGGAAAGAATGACTAGCCAAGAGGTATATAAGGTTATGTTATTATATATTCGATTAGGTGAGATATGGTTAAGTGGAGTTATGTCGGGCTTAGTAAGGTTAGGTTAGATTATATTAGATTGGGTTAGGTTGAGTTATGTTAGATTAGGTTAGGACGGGGTATATTTATACTGTACAGAAATTTAAAAAAATATTTTTCCAATAAATATATATATATATATATATATATATATATATATATATATATATATATATATATATATTTCTGACTGATTTCTCTACTCTTTCTGATTTCTCTTCTCTTACTGAATTAAGGTAGAACATTTCTAAATGTTTGCAGTTATATTTGTTCCTACCAAGGATAACTTTATGATGAAAACATTGTTACTGGAAAAATTCCGCCGCAAAAAATATAGACATGAACAAAGTAGCACATAAATTAAATTAATGCATTTCACAAATCTATTCGGTTCTAAATGTATGCAGAAATAACTAGGAACTAACTTAAACATTTTTACAACATTTTTCATGCAACTTATTTGCTGTTTACAATTCCGAGAACCTTTTTTTTCGACTTAGTAACCGCGCTTCGTGACAAATTAAGCATAAATATATTCTTGGTAAATATACAAAACCGTTTCTCTTACTTATGCATTAGCGTGACTGGCGACACGTCAACCAACATAACCACTTTTGTGTGTATTCCACAGAAGTGCGACCGCCTTCGCAGAAGGGGCAGCCAGTTATTGTAGAGTTTAGTATTTACGTGGTCGACGTGAACTCGATCAATGTCGAAGATATGGACTTCCGGTGAGTAATTTCGTTAAGTTCTTTTCTTAAATAAAACGATACATACACTTGTTACAAGTGTTGCGCATTTTACATTCATCTGGTTTTCATAATTATTTAAATATATTTTCACTTGTTAACCGTATTTTGTTGATGTTTTATGCTTAATAATATAATAGTAATACAAAAAGTTTTATTTAAGTTTCATATCTTATCGCAATTGATGACAATAAAGTCAAATGCGTGCCGGGTCACGCCCCGAGTAGGTTCTATAATTGTCTATATGTTCTGAAATTGTCGGTTAACGGAAAATTCTGTATCTAAATTTTTTTTACGTTTTCACGCCCATGGTTAAAAATTTGAGGGTGACATTGCATCTCACTTTGAAGTTTAACATTTCACAAACGAAGTCTAAATGGTAAATAGAACCTCAATTTCATCCAATGATAGTCCACTCGATAGGACACGTGAAAAAGAAATTTCCTTTCTTTACATATGTGCGTCGATTTTTTTAAATATTAATAGATCTGTAATATTTTAGCACACACATATATATATATATATATATATATATATATACATATATATATATATACATATATATATATATATAACTTATATATACACGGTGTCCGGGAATAAGTGCCAGACAAAGAAAGACGTTATTCGTTGATTGAAAAATAGTTAATTGTCGTCAAAATAACATTTTAAGGACTCTTGTTTCAGAAAATTCAAAATGATATTCATAATTATTTATCATTTTTTTCATACACACGATACTTGCGTACGTCATCAGCACCGCTCGGGTTAATGTAGTGGTTGCGTACGTCTAGTGTGAGCTTGTGCGCATGCGTTAGAGGTATTAGGTGTGTTAAAAAGAGTTAAGTGTAACATTTTTTTTAACTCAATTAGAAAAAGGACGTTTTACGTTTTATTTCAACGACAATTTATTCCTTTATAAGCCAACGAATAGTGTCTTTTTTTGTCCGACATTTATTCTCGGACCCGTATGTATACATATATATATATATATATATATATATATATATATATATATACATATATATACACATATATATATATATACATATATATATATATATATATATATATATATATAAGTGTTCCTTGTTTCACTAAAACAGAGTTGCTAGGTTAAATAAAGGCGAAAACTTTCTAGGTTTCTTCTTCAACTTCAAATTCTTCATTTCTGAAGATCGTGTCCATCCTGAAAAGTCCTGATGGCTTTGTTTATAAGTTTTTTTTCCATTCAGACCTATCCTCGGCTTTCCTAATAATAGATGTGATTAGGAGGCCTATGAGCGTAGTAACCTGGTCAGTCCATCGGGTAGGAAATCTACCGCGGGGTCGTTTACCATTGACTTTCTCGATAACCATTAGCTTTTCTAAGTTATCTGGTTCCCTGCGTGTAGTGTGACCAAAGTAATTGAGGATTCTTTGATATCAGATTGTAGACCGCGTGGTTTTGATTCGGAGTTGTTTTCGAATCCATACGCTCGTTCTTCTGACCGTCCAAGGTATGCGCAGCACTCGTCTCCAACACCACATCTCGAATGCGTCTATTTACTTGCGCTCCACCGATCGAATTGTCCACGACTCAGAACCGTACAGGAAAATCGAGAAGACTAAAGTTCTTATTATTCTCATTTTGATATTATTAGAGACCTTTCTATTTTGCCATAATCGCTTTAGTTCAATAGCTCATGGCAAATTTGGCCATTTCCTTTCCTCTTCGAATTTCTCTATCGCTTCCTCCCTGGTCAGTAAGTAGCGATCCCAGATATACAAACTCGCTGATAAACTATAGGTCAGAGAGGTCTCCTGTCCGTGGAACTTGGCCAACCATGACCTTCGTTTTAGCTCTATGTACTGAGAGACATAGAGCTAAAACCCCGACCCGATGTGCTCGCTCTCATATTCGAATTTTTTGAGCAGCTAGTTCTTTCTCTGACGTTGCAAAGAGATTGGTGACATCCGCATATCTTAAATTGATAATTTTGGTGACACCTACTGAAATGCCGCCCTCTCATTCTTTCAAGGCCCTCCTCATTATGAATTCGCCACATATATTAAAATGAATAGGAGATAGAATACATCCCTGCCGTACACCTTTTCCAGGCTTAAACAGTAGAGATAGCACATCGTTTACTCTTATCCTGGAGGTGCCGTCTTCGTACAGGTTTGCTATTAAAGTTACCAAAAACACAGGTACGCTCCTTTCCAGTAGGACTCTCCACAGGCAATTCCATCGTACACAATCAAATGCTTTAGAAGACATTAACACAGTCAGGTTAAACTTCTGGCTCTTGGTGCCTGAGGTTCACGATTTGTTCTCTAATGCCACGGTCCTTGACAAACCCGGCCTGCTCGTTTGGTATTTGCCACTGCAAGTATTCAATCTCTCATTGACTATGTATAGCATAATTTTACTAGAATGAGTTTATAGTGTTCTATAGCTTCCGCATGCCCGAGTGGATCCTTTCTTATGGAGTGGTACAAGTAGATACTCCCTCCATTCTGTAGGCCATTTATATGTTTGCCAGACATATAAATGTTGCAAAAGTTTGGAGAGCTGCAAATATGAAAATATCATATTATAGTAATGAATTAAATCTACTACATGATAAGTATTAAGTGAGTCAGCAGTTTATTGAAAGAGAATTGACTTTCACTCTTAAAACGTAATATATTCAAGTGGCATATTGAAATGTAACAATGTACATTTATGCTGATGTAGAACCTATCACATGATGACGGGCGGTTTTGTGATATACATGACCGTGAAATTTTATATCAATTCGACCACTATTCGTCGTAGTTCAGTATTGATTTCGACGTGATTTTTCATCATAATTACGTGATTAAAATGAATGAAGTGTATAAAATATTTATTCAAAACATAAATATTTTTATAGGGCATTCAAGTACAAGACATTTAGGGATGCTAAGGCATATTATTATTTTATAAAAACCTGACCCTTGTAATATGCATTTGGAAGAGGCGTAGAGATGGTATGTTCTTGATAAATAAAAGATATGTCAATTGTGTTCCACAAGCCGCTGATTTAAAAAATATTATTTTTATTACCATAGGAATGTTGTTGTTCTGGTGCACCACTACTCAATTAAAGATTTCTTTAACTGTGTAGCTAATTGTACATCATGTGTACATCACCATGAAAGTCACAATAACTGCAGCAAGAAAATATTAATTCAACGAATTCTTCAAATGTGTAAAATGTGTCATTACCGCTATCAAAAATGTTAAAAAATGTAACAACAATGAACTATGAAAATAATAGAAATTCTTCGATATTCTCATCATCTTGTGTTCATAAAGCAGTCAATATATTGATTATAACAATTCTGCAATAATTTATTGTTACGCCCGTACCTTTAGTACCAACAGTACCTATAGCAAATTCTCATGATTAAAACGAAAAGCTTAATTAAGAAAATCACGCAACCTCCTATAAAATAAGCCTCGAAATAGCTGAAATGCCTCTGAAATAAAATAATTTTCCACGGTAATGAAAGGCTAATGAAACTCTGCGAAAAACTTACGAAACTCAATTATAGACGCCAAAACACCGCATAAAAGTATTTAGCTGAGGCGTTAAAACTGACAGTAAATAATTGCAAGGTCGGACCAGTGACCTTGCAGGTATTTCAGCCTTGATAGCCTCCTCGCGTTTATGCAAAGAGGGCCAGACATCGCTTCCGACACTGTTCTAGTTTCCATACCGATGCTCGATCTACCACGCCATGGGCAGCCTTCGCTCCACCTCACCTATCAATGTAGAAGTAGAGTTTATAGGCAAAACATTTAACGGTTTAAGATAGTTTAAATATTCAAAGTACTGCTGGGAGACATTATTAGTTCTGATCAGGTCTAAATATTTAGAAATCAATATACAAAAAAATTTACTCCATAACTTAATATGCCTGGTTAAATAATGATACCGAAACAACTTCAAATATCTTAGCTCATTTTAAATCAATTTAACTTGCAATAAACAGATGCTAAAGTTATCTTAATGTCGATCTCACCTAGATATTTGTTAGTCGATCGTGTTTAATACAAAGATGTGTTAGAAATAATTTTTATACATACATTTAAATTCTTTATTTTGAATTATTTTTTATTATCCGTCTCGGTTTAACATTCAGCTTATCCGCATCTTCCGTATCAAGTCCTATTAGCACAAACATTATAAAAAATTCTGTTTAAGCTGTGATTATGAAATGTTTAGCTTTTGGTATAAGCAATTTTAACATTACGCTATCATTAAATATAATATATTTCGGAAAGTTGAAGCTAGCATTAAGTCTGACTTGAAAGTGTTTTGAATGTAAAGACATGAGACACAAACGCTTAGACAGGCAGCTTTTTGCAATAATGAGGCAAGAAGGGGTCACGTACTCGGATGAGCCCGCTGTGAATGAGTTTTGCTGGTCATTTTAAATCAATTATTTTTAAGTAATAAATGATGGTCGGCTAGTAATGACGGCAAATGTCTATTGCAGGGTAGATTGCTGTGAAATCCAAATCTCCTTAAAGCAACTATAGCTAAAATGGGTGTTTGACCCTGATAACTCACGTACATGACTATGATCTGTTTCATTATCTTTATTAAACTACTTACTATATACTATCTAATCTTTCTCCCAGTTCAGAAACTTATCCCTTCGTTTTGAAGATTTCTCGTTTGACTCGTGATCACAATTTCTGGTTTTAAGTCCGATGTAAAGATTAAAAACATGTAGTAATTTAGATAATGCTATCAAGTTTCAATTGACACTGCCTGCACAGTGGATTATATCTAGGGAGTTGATCTGAACGGCGGCGGATAGATGTAGCATATTATTATTTTAAGAAGGCATTTGACCGAATCGATAGTGATATTCTCCTAGCAAAATTATTTTGTCAATTACTTTTGGAGTCGAAAGCAATAAATAGATTTTGTTAATTTCAAAACCCGGCCTCATATTTTTCGATCTGTCCATTTTTGTTTCTCATTATGACAAATTACTTGTCCTCAGTTCACAACACTGATGTTTGTCGATAATTGGAAACTCTCCTTATGTGTACATAATCAATCTGAAAGGGAACTAATCAAATATGATATGGACAATAAATGACATTGGAATGCTGACATACCAATGTTATTTAAACAATACGCTATATGCTAAGTAGACCTAACATACAATGATGACGTCAGGTGTCCCCGTAAACCTCAGGTGTTTTCTTTGTATCCAATTAAGAACTAGATGGAACTATGCTTGAAAATGAAACATTCATACGGGATCACGGTGTGATTATGATGGATGATAATCTTGATTTCACGATTGTGTTATCAAAACCTATCAGAAACCATACACGACACTGAAAATTGTCATGCGATATTTTCACGACTTCTGTGATATCGAATACATTGTAACTTTCTTTAATTCTGTAGTTCACTGTATTCTTGAAAGGAAAGTAGTGGTCTCCATTTGAAGCTACTTATATCCCCATGCTGGAGAAAATATTTAAATTGTTATATTTGATTTTTCTATCACAAAATACTTCGTTACTATTCTCGTTCTTCCCTTCCGATTTAATTTTCATTGACAGCTAAATGGAACTACGTGATGTGGTATTATTTCTACTTTATTTAAATCCATAATCTCGACCTAGGTTTCGTTATATGACAACATCTTCAGTTAGGCAAATTGTAAAGATTGCGTCTTCCTAAATAATTCAAATAATAAAAACGTATTCCGTCTGGAATACGTTTTGATTATTTGCAAGAAACATTACATTTTTTATTATTTGCAATAAACACACAATTTAACACAGCGATAAAGCTTATTAATTTACTAATATTTAAGAAGTTAGCACATGTTTGAGTGTTTCACAGTGTGTTAATCATACAGAAATTTTGGAAGGGCGAAAAAAGTAATAGAATTTTATTTTAAATTTCGTAAATTGTTTGGGGTATTAATTGAAAGAATAAGCATTAATTAAAAGTTGTAATTATAATTAAAAAGTTATAATTATAGTTAAGTTAATAATTTAAAGAATAAGTATTAATTAATTAAAAGAATGCATTGATCAACGTGGCGTTGCGGGATGTGTCTAATCTTAACTTTTCTTCTGCTTCGTTGGCCGGTTCAGGAATGGGAATATGGTGTTACTTGGTGCTTCTCGATCTATTTATTAATTAGTGTAATGTCATTTTGAATTACTCTGTGTCTTTTTCATGTTTTCTTCGTTATACTATACCTTTAAACCATTTTAAAACTACTCTCTTTATGATATTTATATCTGGCGCTTTGTTTCAATTTGTAACTTTATGATTAGAGCAAATGTTATTATAATATTGAAAGTTGCAAATATACCAAGTATTTTTTCCCCGCAGAGCGGTTCTAAGTGGGATATCTTGGAATTTATTGGTTCATTTCAATAGAGTCCTGAGTTGCGCAATAAATATTTAACTGTTAGAAAGATAGCGTGATGTATTAGCATGTTCCTAGTGATTGTATAACTTGACATCCAGTAGCTATCACGTAATTATTCCTATTATTTATATAATGGAAGAAAATGTTTGAAAGATTTCGACCGTTATAAATCAACTGATCAAACTATATTTGTTTAGGTTTTAGGAAAGTGCGTCATGTTTTAAGATATTAACCGTACCGTACTGTATTGTACCGTTTAAATTAATTCGACAAAATTTACTTTACCTCCATTAAAATCATAAATACCACAATAACTTTAACTGTCAAAGTATTCTTTCAATTTGGTAAAATGTTAAATAGCTGTAGTTAAGCAATTATTTTCTCATATAAAATAATTAAAAAAAAACATTGTTTATTAAGTATTATTCTAGTCAATCCCCAGAGGTACAGCCGTCTCGCTAGCGCATGGCGGGTAGGCAGTCGATAGAAAATTTTAGTTACCATGACGTCACGTCCACGTTTTAGAGGGGAGGGGTAGTTAGCGGGGTTCGGAAAAGATAATTGTCCGTTTCGCTCTCGATCATTCTATGGATATATACGCGAATAAGGGGAAAACAGATATTAGAATCATTTGAATTTCGAATTATTTGTAGTTCGTATAAATAAATGATAAAAAGTATCACATTCGTAACCCCCACCGTGAAAGTCGCTTTGGCTTTGTCATTTTGGGGGAGCGGTTTCGTAACTCCATGGATGAATTATATTTTAATGACAGAAAATTTGCACCATTATTGTGAATCTCTGTGGAACGAAAGTCCACGATTCTTCAAAACGATTTTTCATAACAGGTGGGAAATTATTTTTCTGCTACGCAAAAAAATTTCAGAATGTAAAAGTGGCGAAAATCCCTTGACGTAAATAGTAAAGATAGCGAAGACTTTAAAATGGCCTATTGTTCTCTTTATGGAAACTCATTTTTGTGTATTAGCACTGTCAATAGAAGCACTAGTGGCAAAAGAAGATCAAATAACCAATGTAACTGTGTGAATTTATAATGAACAAGGTGGAATCACTGAATCCGCATTCGGATTATCGTCTGTTCAGCGTACCATTTTACTTAGAGGCCCGGAAAATTACAAAGCGATGGTTAGACTATAAGTAATATACTAACGAATATTTAAGGTTCTGTTTTCCCCCACAATACAAATTGTGTTTAGAAACTTCATATTTATATCGGTTCCACCGAGGAATTCACAACTCGACACGAACTCGTACTCGTAATGAACACATCATTTTTTTCTAGCTTCTTTACTTTTACTTAAATCCATTAATATTGTATTACAATTTATGTTAAACCGTTCTAGTAATTTAGCTTCCAGTTTATCATCTTGGACATAAGCCACGCTCTTGAAATAAGTGTTCAGTAAATAAGAGTTAAAAACAATAACGCAATAATGTTTGCAATCTTTAGTCCGAAATCGTATTTACATTTATTGCCTTATTTCCACAACGAAATCTACATTAAAAACAATCGAATTTGTTTGAATATGGATTCCGATTTTTTTAATATGAATTAAGAGATGAAGTTTGATCAGAAACAAAATAAAGAGACAAAAACTTGTCTGAAAATGAAATACTGTAGCTTCAAAACATTAGTTTTAAAATTTGGACTTTAGTAGTTATGTGGAATGAATTCATTCAATGTACATATAAATTAAATTCCAAATTCTTCTTAAATAATTGAATTTTAAAATATTTTCCCTAATTATAATGTTGTAAAAACATCGATAATGTCGTAGACGACAACCTATTGTACGTAATTACCAAGAGTGAAGGTTTTACTAATGCGTGTTTAAAGTGATTTAAGCCTATTGTTTCGAGCCATTTACCTCGTACATGTAATAAGGGAACCACGAAAGTTATATTTTCATCACAGCAACATACCTAATTGTATATTAAGTACTCTTTCATAACACGATTATTTTGAATATATTTGGCGTTAATTTTTAAGAAATTCATTATAGCATAGTTCTCATATCTGAGAAATGAATAGCTTAGTTCTAATAATATTCAGGTTTTCAAGGATTCCAGGTAATCTGAATCATAGAATGATAGTAAAACATATTTCTGATCATTTGCAGGGTGGACATGTTCATTAGGCAAACGTGGCGGGAGACGCGCCTACAACTGCCTGAGGACATCTTCGAAGAAGGAGACGACTATGTAACACTCCCACCTGAGTTTTTTGATAATCTCTGGCACCCAGACCCATATTTCTTAAATTCTAAAGTGACAGGTATGTATGGCCATCTTGGATAAGACAAATTAATGCATAGCGTTTATAAACCTATCAATATTTGTTAAAGTTGTTTGAATACTCCACTTTTTTCGTGATTACTGAATGTCCAAAAAGGTATATTTTACTTTTGATAAAGGTGTTTTAGAGGCATATAACTTTAAAAGGAAAAACAGATAAAAATCATTATGATGACCTTGATATTGGCTTTATTGAAAAGGTAATTATATACCATTTGTATTTGAATACCATTTCAGCAAAATGGGGCCGCGCCTGGCTCGAATGAAACGCAATCTTGAAGACCAATTCTGTAGTACTTTTTCGAGCAATAACTTGTTCAGGAATGAAGGTCATTTCTGGTTGAATGACTACTTTAATAAAAAAAATTACCGGATTTGGAGTGAAGAAAATCCATGTGCCATTATTGAGACGTCGTTACTTCTACGAAAAGTTACTGTTTGATTTATGAACTGGTGGAATGATTCACCAGTCCATAAGTATTATCACAAAAATTCGACATGCGTAATGACCTTGTGAATTGGTCTCCACGATCGTGCGATAATACTTTATCGATTATTTTCTGTGGGGATATGTGAAATCGCTAGTCTAAACCACACATTTTAGATAACTTGGAAGACAACATTCGCTACGTTCAATTTCTCAAAAAAATGGTTAAGAATTAGACTTCCAGATTGAGCTTCATTTGAATCAGAAACTGACTGATGGCCATTATCATAATTTTTATCGTTTCTTTTTTCATTTTAAGCTTGTATACTTCTAAAAAACAACATTATATTAACTAAGTTGCTTGTGTCCTTAGATTATCTTTAGAATCTCTTGTTACTCATTTTAAATACAAACACAGTCTCATCGTATACCAATACTCTTCCACTACTCTTCAAATTGCGACCTAAAATGGATCATAAGACATCCAGTATAGTATTCGAATACTGACTAAAAAAATTAGTCATATGCTAGTTCCTAATCTATCCTAATAAATTATGCTTTTTCCGTTCTTATCCTATTTCTTTTTCATATCTTTACCAATATTTAATTTATTGTATCAGTTCTAAAATACTTATATTAGTAATCTAAAACAAACTTTCACATTACTTTGTTTTCAATATACACGTTAAAAAGTTGAATGCGACTAAGTCGCCGAGACGGTATTGAGTCTCTTCTATATCCTAAAGAGAACAGCGAAAGTCGTTTTCTTATTTAATTCTGCAAGAAGTTACGATCGTTTGAAAAAATATAAAAAAGTGAGTTGTCTGCTTGAGGGTTAAATGCAAGTGATTTTTGAAATTTACAAAGACATAACTTTCGTTTTAAATCTCGAAATATTTCTGGTTTTGCAGAAAAAAAAATTACATTTTTGATGTGATACATCTAATGACGCGTTTAATGAGAGTTAAAACATCATGAAGGCACATCGCAACGCGCCATTCGGTCAGCTTCGTATCTTGTCGGCTCTTTCCGAATTAATTCGGCTAGCTTCGCGTCTTATTGGCTCTTCGACTCAGTTGGGCGAGCTTCACGTCTTGTCGGCCAAGAGAATTATAAAATTACAACTATATTTTCAACTGATTGTTAAGAAATATTTCTGTAATAAATTATTTCATGAAAATAAAATAATAAAATTAAATTAATATTTTATTAACAGCAAATATTGTTTTTTTGTTTTCAATTCGTTCAAATAAAAATATTTCAGTACAAAAATATAAAAAAAATTAGATGTTTCACATCTGTTCCATGGCGACTTACAATTTTTTTATTAATGATATAGAACTATTGAGTATTATTTTAAAATGTAAAAATGAAACCTACGCCAAGGTAGTTGGAATACTATAACGATAATTCTAGATTTTATAATTTTTGAAATATGGACCATTTTTTTATACCTGAGAAAAATAGTATAGTAGGCAAAAATTAATATTTATAAATAGTTTAATTAGAATATTATGAATCCTTAAATGTTTATAAGTATCTTAATATGCATGGAACCCTTGCAGTGCGAGATCTACTCATACTTGACAGGTTTTATATTTTAAAAAGTTCAGAAATTTCTTGCCGTTTAGGCCAGTTTACTCTAAAATAAATAAAAGAATAAGTAACTAATTTCCGGTAATTAAAATGCTCGTTTTCAGAAATAGCAACATTGACCCACAAGTTCTCGTCAGTGACGCTGTACCGCAACAAGACGGTGCGATACGCAGCGCGCATGCATGCGATCATTGCCTGCCAGATGGAGTTCCAACTTTACCCCATGGACATACAGTCTTGCCCCATTTACATAGAGAGCTGTTAGTATAATTTTCCTCATAAAAACTTAAATCTCCTTTCAGTAATTAGATGGACAAAAGCATGGTTTATTTTATTTGAGTATAAATATTTCCTTGCGTTATCAGTTTTATAATTTTATAGCGCAAAATTATTTGGCCAACTTATTGCTTCTATATCAATATGTTCTAGTTTACCAAAATCATAAATTTTAACTTAAAACTTGTCTGATATAATAGGGAAAAGGAACTCAATATGAGAAGAAAACAAGAAGCAATGTTAGAAAAAAATTAAATCAAGGTGAATGTTTTCATCGAATTTTGAATATTATACACAATTTATTGGAATATTATACACGGCTCGTTCTACTGTTAGACCACATTTACCTATTCTAAATGACTATTCTTAGTACCAGAATAAAGACATATTTATCTAATGCAAGGTGATGAGCGATCTACACTTGCAAAAAATAAGAAAGAAAAGTTTATACTCCATAAACAATTTAAACTGCTAGTTTCATATTGAAATGTTACCATCAGCAGAATAATGAGATAGCACCATCAGCAGAATAATGAGATATCTGCAGAATAACGAGATAGCACAAATCTTCGTAACCTAACAAAAAATATAATTGTTTGAAACTGTCAGCTGACACTTTAATCGGGTCATAGACCCATATCTTTACCAGAAAAAGATTAAGAGGTTACGGTGCTGCTTAGTAAACATTTTGATTGAATAAAAACGTTTTTATAACTATTATTTGGCGCAAATCGCATAACTTATAATGTGTTACCAATGTAAGCATAACCTACATAATATTTCCCACATGCTTAGGTATTTGAAAAAGGACAACATAGGAGAATATCCCCATTTTCTTTATTGTAATAATGCCCTTAACACTTCCAAATTTTAGAATCTCTCACGGTAACATTTTTTTATTACATTGTAAAAAATGTTTACCTTAACTGATATTATACAGGTGTTGGTTAATTGACATAGAATGTTTTTTTCAAATTTCTTCTGAAACGTAAGACAATTAGTAATTTTTTTTATTTGAACCTTTATTATAGGGAAATAATTAATTTTTTATTTTTTTATTTTCAACATTTTCTCAATCATAATTACATTTAAACCTTTTATAAGTATAAACAGAATAATATGATAAAAACTTAAGACAAACAGTAATTTATTAGTATAATCGATTTTTGTTCTTTGAAGTAAAACCTTTTAAATGGTTTATTACACATTTAACATTCTACATATTTTGATGGAAACGATATAAAAAAGAAGTTAGTGTAAACGAAATAATTAATCTAAGAAAGGAAGATTATTAATTTTCTGTTTATCATACAATTTTTAAATTTTCTAAGCTGTTAATTCATATTTTAAATTAGATAAGGTATTTGGAATTGGTTAAAATAAAAGTAATGGAAATAATTTCTAGTTTCCTATAGCAATCAGAAAGTGCGGTTTCGATGGAGTTCGTCTGGTGTCACCATTAACCCTGAATTGAAGTTACTACAGTATCACATTGGCGAACCACTCAGGTTAGATGAAACCAATGGTTACATGATCGATAAAGATGGTAAGTCTTGTATTCTACTTGCGACTTATTGTAGGGATTATATAACAACAGATTTAATGTTAACTTATCGTTAAAAAAACAATGTTAACAGTCCATGATTTTACAAAAAAATTTAAACTAATAAAATACATCAGCAAACAGAGAGTAACAGGAAGGTAAAAAATGAATTGTGTGTCAATGTACAGTTTAAATTTTAGTCTAATAAAGCAAAACTTCAGTGCAAACGATAAACCTACAGAGTTTTTGTAGATGTTTTCATTTTTGATGCTCTTTCAAAAACCATCTACAATGGAAATTATTTTTTGAAAAATTATTTTCCCGAAATACATTTTAACTGTTATACTTGTTCTGTTTATGTAATATCTATTAGATGTGGCTGTCAATTATTATTATTATTCTCTGTTATATATTTAGACTATTCTAGAAATGAATACTCATGGTAACTTACAGATATAAATGCGTGTAATAGGAGCGTTTGAACACTGAATCCCAATTCAACTGGAGAAATAGTAAATTTTATACATCTTCTTCTATCCCGTACTAGATTACAATTCTACCAGACATGGGTTTCATAGAATATTTCTAAAATTTATATACTAAAGTAAAGTAGTAACTAACAAAAATAAAATGCAGTATAGGTCATTACCAATAGGTGTTCGACATCTAAAAGCATTACATAAACCAACAGTACGCAATCAAATACACACATACAAAATTTACTGACTTTTGATTGCATATTGGGTTCATACGCAATAAAGATTTGAACAGAACCCTAATGTCCATTCACAATTATTCCATTTGTTAGAGGCCTCTACCTTATGCAGGGAAAAAGTTATATTCTTCAAGTTTATTCATGCTATGTTCTCCATGAACCAAAATTAAAAATTGTACTTAAAAGTTGTTAAATTTAACTGGAAAGAGCTTCATGTAAAAAGGTATAGTCGAAAAGAATTCCCTGAATAATTTAAAAAGAAATTTCTTTTTAATTTTTCTCAAAACAAATGTGGTACCATTTTTTTACCAGTTTTATCCCAACAAACCTAATCCTGTTTTAAACAGCAAATTTGAGATTTAAAGAATCTTAATTATGAGTAATACAACATAATTTTTTTAAATACCATAATTGTCTATATTATCACCTTAAAATACAATGCAAAGAAATAAATTTTGTCTTCAAATTAAAACATGCACATCTATTTTGTAAGTGTATGTGATTTTAAATAATATGATCCATGTAATGTGAATCTGAATTGCATATAACTTGTTTTTATGAATAGATTAATTCTTAAAATTAAATAATTTAAATAAACAAGTCTCCTTTAATCAATGTATTTGTGTATTTATATATTAAATTATATTGTCAGACTGTTCTCTAAACCCACATTTTTAGGGTTCTATGCTTCAGAATGAAAAACAAAACCCTAACATGATCACTTTGTTATCCATCTATTGGTCTATCTACTATAGCCCTGTAAAAGGCCTTTCATCATTACAATTATATTGACTCACTTATAAAAACTAAATTAAAAGAAAAATCCTTAATTTATATTTCCATGTGAATTATTACATCACAAATTAAATTTTTTGGCTGTTCCATTTTAATTTGTCCCTTCAGGAGTGAACCCTCAGGGCATGAGTTCTACTCACACTTGACCATCTTTGTTGATGACTTTCCCTTCCTATTGTTTTTTAACACTATGGAATAGTAAAGACTTTTTTCTTTCTAATTTTCTTATTCAAGAGCCATATGATTGAAGATATAACAGTAATTGGATGGAAATCAGATAGGAATAGATAGGAAATAGATAGGAAAATGGAATAAAAATAAAATTGTCTAATGTTTTGTAAGGATGCTAAAAAATCATAAAGAACATTGTTTCTAAATAATTTTGCAAATCTCATAACTCTTAACAGGTAACTATTCGCGACTAGCCGTCTACTTCCGCTTCGAACGTCAGATTGGCCATCACCTGATTCAGACATTTGCACCATCCTCTCTAGTGGTTATGCTGAGCTGGTTCAGCTTTTGGCTGGACTTGGATGCCGTGCCAGGCCGTGTCACGCTGCTCGTCACTTGTATGCTCACGCTCGTCACCATGTTTACAGGATTGCGAGCTGACATACCACCTGTTGCATATGTCAAGGTCGGTATTGATGAAGTGTTACAATATCATAATAATAATTATTCGACATACTAGACGCTTTAAATTTTATGATTTCTATTTCGGAGTCTCATACAACAAATTACTAAATTTGTTTTTTTTTAAATTTTTATTATATACAGGTCAAAAAGTCTTTTTGTTTAAATTCTTATTATATATAGGTATGCAGTTTAGTTACTGTTTTCAAATACTTTTGTAAATTAACATAATTAATAAGCAACTTAAACTTAGTGCATAAACATGTGGCAAGTAATATTAAGAATGTAAGTTCATATCATATTAAGTTGAGTACATATAAACTTTTTATACGTTGCCCATAAAATCAATCGTCAGTATCTACCACTTGTCACTAACGTGTAGGCAGAACTAAAGTTCCGTCTCCTTGTAGAAATCTTTGGGCCTTTGACTGAAAAACTGGTGAAGTTCGATTTTGATATGACTTTCGTCTTTAAATTTTCTATTATGTAAAATTAATAGACAGAGAGCGAAACAGATAGTAATAAGATGACGAAAGATCTGGAGTATATGGTGAAGTAGTGTAACTTACTATTTTCACTTGGTTAAATATGCTATGGTGATGTAGCATACTTATCCAAGTGAAAGTAGTTTTTCATGCATTACTGTTGCTACGTGGGGTCAAGCACTGATATGTAAAACATAAACTTTGCTTTGATTTGAAACAATTTAACGGTGATTTTACTCAATTGTTCATAATAAAACTTAGCTGTAATGGTACTGTTAACTTGAAAGAGTTCTTAATGAACAACTCAATGTATAACACCATTTATACCCCATCATGTACTTAAAAAGTATCTTTTGTCCAATGTTATATTTTGGTCTAGGTACACCTTTTTCTCCAGCTTCTAGCCACTGGAGTTTATGCTAAAAATTAACATATACCACCCACTTTTCATCCCCTGTAACTATATACTTTAACCTCTCGTTGGCACGATGGGAACTCAGTAGGTCCAAGCACATATTAACTCTCCTCTGAAATTAAAAGGGTCATGTGGTAGCCAAACGGAATATTTCCATTTCTTTCTCAAAGCATGATGTTGTTTTTCCAATGCAGTATAAGAGCATGAAAATAGCTCTGCCAAACAACGCAAACCTAATCTCAGATCTGTTTCAATAAGGCTTTTAAATTTTTCTAAACCAATTAAAAGAGGTCGCTTTGAATGATGTTTATCGGACAGGTCAAAATTCTCTTCTTTAAATCTTTGGAACAAGTGTTTGGCTGTATCATAAAAGGGAATACTTTCAACAACCGTTGTGTAACTAAAATAACTGCCTAATCGTTTGACCAACATATTCTTTCTTTTCAAATATAAAAAAACTATTTGTGAAATAAAAAAGTTTTAAGAATAAAAGAGGTCTTGTAAGAATAGAACACCGACTACAGATAAAAAACTGGGTAAGTGCGGTTCTGGCACACACATCGACTACTTTGTATATAAAACAAAATTACTTTATTTATCATAAGTCATCATCAATATGGACTTCCTAGCATAAGAAATATTTAATAATACCCATTATAATTAAATACAACAGTAATTTAGTACGGGAACAATCGACAGAATTTCAAGATTTTCACTTGAACTACAAATCTCATTCCTTTTGATCTAAAATTGAGTCAAAGTTCAAAATTTAAATACATTAAATTAATATCTTTTTTTCTTTATTTCATGTGTATGCTCACAATTAGCATAATGTATGGTGCACCGTCTTCTTCAGCTTAAAGGATGAATATACATTTCGAAATATAAAGTTCTTTTTCCATTTGATTTAAGTCATTTGTACAGAGATTTTATGAACTTATTACAAACCCAACTACAAATGACATATGTTGGTCGACTATGACTGGCAAACTAGTGGAGTCTATTATATACACTTCATTCATTATATATATATATATATATATATATATATATATATATATATATATATATATATATATATATATATATATATATATATATATATATATATATATATATATATATATATATATATATATATATACGAGTTCATTATATACACTACCATTGTGAGCACTTAGAAGAATTCTCCACCCCCTAGCAGTTAAATTGCTATTTTGGAACCACTTTTCAGATGTTCCAAAATACAATTCAACTGGTAGGAGCTGGGGTCACTTAACTCTCGCAAAAATGCCCACTTTAAAACTTAATATTTCGTAAATCCTGTATCAAAAAGTGTTCATGACATATCCTCAATATGTTTTGAAAACCTATTCAACAATACCCTATACGGGTTTGTGAATAAAACAAAATTCAACTTCAGTTTATATGTAGGAGAAGTACCCAAAAAATTTTTTACAAACATTCGTAGCTGTGTAGGCTTCTTTTCTGTTATAAACGTGTATAAGCATTCCGAATTTCAGATTTATAGCACTAATAGTCTGCGAGTAAAATGACCATGATAGATGGACAGACGGACATAGACTTTCCTGATCTTTCACCTTATCCTTAGTAATGCTTCATATTCTGTCAACATTTTAGGTTGGTTCTGTTATTTTTGTAACCAAATTTATCACTACCCTTTTCAATAAGTCAAAACTCTTAACAAGGTAACTTCACTTCATCAGAGACAATAGTCACAACAACTGATTTATAAGGTGCTCATCCCCTATGATTTCAAACAGCAAGCAAAACATGCAGTTCTTATACCAAGACTTCTACTAACTTAAAATTCACTGAGATCTAATAATCCAATTCTACCTATTATCAATCTTAATTATTCACTAATATTCATTCTTAAACTGATTTTATTTCAGGCACTGGACCTTTGGATGGCAGGGTGTATGGTATTCGTGTTCGCCGCTCTTGGTGAGTTTGTCGTTGTGAAGGTCCTTGACGTCCAATACCAACGTAACAAAAGCAAACAAGAAGCCGTACCACGCATCATACCAGTCGTAAGTACTGACTTATGACGAAATTAAATTATATATAAATTATGACGAAAATAGCAAAGAAAAAGGAATAGTGTAAGGTGTCTGGCACAAGAACCTGTAGATTCAACTTGTAGAACTTGTAGAGACTTCTTTGGAAACAAAGAAATTCGTAAAAAAACCTCTGAAAGGTGAAAACAATGTGAAAATTTTTCTTTATATTGCAAATTAAGAAATTTGTTGATTTATAAATGCATTAATAATGTTGAATGCTTATTTATTATTAATTTAGGTATGGTAAAAATTTTATTCACATTCTTCTCGAAAATAAAAGACGAATGTTATCTTTAACATTACTTGATGTGTTTATTATGGAGAAATAATTTATTTATTTGCTAAAAATATTTTTTTTATTATAACCCTTGAACATTTTATTGTCAAAAATAAAATTCCCATGGACGAAAACAACTGAAGAAAGAATTAAATCACCAGTAAAATCATTATTTCTTCCTGTAATCTGTCACTGAATATCCTAATAAAGGGTCTGCTGCATCGTATCATATCGCTTTGATGGTGCCGCATGTTGTCTGCGTACTGCGTATAGTGTAGTAGCTAAGGTCATGAGCACTCAGGGTAAGATTTGAATTTTGCACCCCCCAAACCTTATACATAGTATTTATTTACTATAAGATATAAAATCATTAAAATGTGAGAATATGTTAAAAATTAATTTTTTTGGCTTTTTCTGAGGCTAATTTTTCAATCACATAATCTACATCAATACTTCCTGCGATCAAAAGTACAGCGAGATTATTGAAATATTCCGAACCAATTTGCGTTTCCAAATGTCTCTACAAATTTTAATTCGCTGAAATATCTTCAACAGCTGGCAAATCACAGGTAGTGTCAATGCTAGCTGGCAAATCACAGGTAGTGTCAATACTATCCCTATATTAGGATAATTGATCACTAAGTCATATTCTTCATGGTAATTAAGAAGTGCAATCTAATCTGCATTTTTTTAAATCACATAATATTTTATTTTATTTGGTCTTTGTAGCTTTCAATCTCTAAGCCTAACACAATGGCATTTAAGTCATCTTTGTATTTTAACACGTGATCAGCTGTGGATATTTTTAGTTCTTCAGTGGAGGTTACTTATAACGAAAGTCCTATTAGTAAACCAAAATCAGATGCCATGACAACTAAACTTTGTAATCTCTATTACATTTGCTGAAAAGTGTGTCCAGTACACAGTAAAGCTGAATTATAAGCTTTGGAGTGGAGTCATTATGCCCACCTCATCCTTGACCCTTTCATCCAATATTATTTAAACCTTTGGTTTAGGCTTTTCAGGAATTAATGGTTCTATAAATAGCTCGTTTGCTAGATTTCATGCTGAATCAATACATAATTTCGCTTAATTTTTCCTAAACTCATTCAAAAACTGTAGAAGGTCCTGCAAAAACACACAGTTTTTCTCTGTAAAATGCAATTAACGCTGTCAATGTTTCTCAGAAATCAATCATTTTAAAAATACTTTTAGCTGAAGACGCAGAAACACCTGTATATTTATAACTTTCATCAGGTCTTTCTGCCATATTCTTCTGGAATGTAATATTTTTGTAACTTGTGGCTGAGTAAGTAAAGAGTGAATTGAATGATATTTTAAACACCATCTTGTATCAGAATGACCCTTCAAACTTAATTTTAAATTTGATAAAGCTTGCCAAGGTTCAGTCGATCTGGAAAAATAATTAAAAATATTTTGACTCAGTCGAAAGTAGTCATTTCTGGTGTTACATGTTTCATGCACTCCAATTAAATTTAATGAGTGAACATTGTATGGTAAAAATCAGGCATGTTTATTCAGTTGTAAAATTCGTACTTGAACACTTCGATGTGTACCTGCCTTGTTAGCGCCATTGTCATGTAACTGTCTTCTGCAGTCTGATAGTAAAAGACCATCTTTGCTGAATTTATTTTCAATTTCGTCCGCAAGATCACTGCTGCTTTTTAATAAGTCAGTTTTTATAAAATCCAAAAAACTATTCAACCATACACTTTCTATTATTTGTATTTACATAATGCATTTTTTCTGACATTTCTTCTTGATAGCTGATATCTGGAGTACAATCAAATAAGATACTGTTATATTTTGCTTGCAACATTTTTGATATAATTTTATTTTTGAATCCAAGTGCAGTAGTAATTTCATTTTATGTAGTTTGGAAGAAGTAAGAAATGCTTACCTTTGTAACAGAAGACAGACTTTGTAACGGTTCTTTCATTTGTATATTATGCTTGACCAGAAGCTCCAGGGTACTCAGAAAATATTAGATTTTCGATGTCCTATTTAACTTCCAAAATTAAAACACATTTACCTATCAGTACTAGGTTGTTTTTGGCCTCCACTTTTCTTTTTCCGTAGCTATTTTTCGTCGTTCTATATCACTCGCATTTCCATTTTATTGTGTAACATTTATATGTTCTGCAGAGTTCTCGTGTTAACCGATCCCTGGATCTTGGATGGAAAATTTTCAAACATTTTTTTCTTTTGTGCCAAATATAAACAAGGAAAAAATAGATTTGGCATTTTCACTGTAAATGACCCATTTTTTCTCCATTTTCTCACTATTTGATAGTCTTCAATTACCTGAAAAAATTGCCATCATTAGACGTTGAAAATCTAAAATCGCAGTCTATTCCTTGCTCTGGAACATGTTTCATAAGACGACACCCAGCCTTTTCATCTCATCTATCTCGAGCCATGACCTAGGGTCATTATAATTCATGCACTTTGACTTATCTAAATCAGCATCTTCAGAGTCCAATATATCCAATATCGGCACAATACCTGAAAAGCGATTATAAAATATGAATACGATTTTATACAAAGATATAAAATATAGTATTACCAAGTGGCCCATTTATTGCGTAATGGTCCAAATTTTTTTTTCTATAAAGAACATCATTGCTGATCTTTTAAAGTAAATATTAGTTCCGTGAAAATATATTCGATGCGATAACACGAGCAAGCATGACTATTGTCCGAGAATTGTGCGTGAGGCAATTGAAATTAAGAAAAAACCAAATAATTTCAACGGTGAAGACAGATTTAAATTATTGTCTACGTAGATCTCGGTGTTTGATAAGTTAAGTACGCGTGATCTGATGGTTTTAGATCTATCGTTGACATGGTTAGTATAGTGTATCTTATGGTTACAGACTTTTAAAAGTATTAAGACTATATTATGTGATTTTAAAATATTTACTAAATCTTAACTTACTTTTATCACACTATGACAATTTTTTTCACTTTTCACTCTAAGTTTTAATTAAAAATGAAAATAGTTATCGCATCACACGGGAATCCATGTCGACTCCTTAATGAATTAGACAGAGTAGACTTGCCCGCCACAAGCACGATGGGCGTCCAAGTGTTATGTGATTATTAAGTTTATGGCGTTAGCTTCTAAAAGAATAATTAAGCAAAAGTATTTATTTGTACAAATATCTATTAAATACTTTTGATTAAAGATTCTTTTTGGGTTCTATTGTAATCAAGTGCAAGTTAGCATAAACTCGTGTTTTAATTTTAGTTAAGTGAAAAATTTCTTAATGTGCCAGTCCAATAGAGTCTGCGAATGCATGCCCATGAGGCCTGCTCCTCTGGCAACCTCCTTCGTAGCTTGCCTGCCTGATGAGGGCTGCGTACATTACTTAACCCTAGTGTTAACATTGAATCTCCAGACTGAGATGAGACAAAACAAAATTTGATTTATTATCATAGTAGTGTTTTTCGCACAGAAACTTTCAGAAGCCGGCTTGCTTTATCAATTTAACAATACCAACGTGTACTTATTATTTCCTATTCTTTTCTTATTAATGGTATGTTGGGAAATTTTCTTTTTGATTGTACCTTGAAATCTATAGTTTCTACTCTCTGGTTCTGTTGTCAGTTCCTAATAACATTTATTGGGTACTACACTATGGCATAAGGTATTTTTTCTTCATACCAAATTAGTTATTTATGAGGAACTTAAATAAACAATACATTTAAAATAGAAATCAGAAATACATTTACAATAGAAATCCATATTTTGGTTATTGTGTTTAAAAAATATCTAATAATTAGGAAAAGTTTTCGGATCGCCAAATAGACACGTTTAGACCATTATATAGGTGATAGCAGTAGGATTTTTTAAATAAATGTTATTTATTAAATACAAGTTTCTAAAATCTGTAGCGTAAAAGTAACTAGCATTCCTCTACTTTCAACTAATAAATTTGATTACTGACAAGTGAACCAAACAATGAATATCTTGTATAGTAGTGCAGTGTCAATACAATAGTAAAATCATTTTAACTGAAAATAACTAAAAAAACAAAGTATTGAATTGACAATCGTGCACCGAAGACTTTGAGTTAAAGTTCAAACTATATTTGCTTTGGTAGGTCTTTCATTTCAGCGCTGAGCATCTTCACGTATCATCAGTGTCAGACTATGAAAATGTACGTATTCCAATCTTCCACAGGCACCCACCACAATCGCGAGCTTAGATGCTAAAACTCCTTGCAAGGCATCCACTGACAGCCCATAGTCTGCTAAATACTCATAGATGAATATAGCTGAATATACTGCAAATTATATGAAAATCAGTTATACAAAGCTGATAACTAACTAAAAACATAAGACGTTCCTCATTCATTTATTTATGCATGTGCATGGCAAAATATTGGTCATATCTTTAATGCTTCTTTTTTCATTTTGAAAGCAACCTAAATAATACACTAAATGTTATCAATTACAATTTATAAGAACCAGAAGATTTCTGTCGCTCATAGCAAGGATATAACTAATTTCTTACACAAACTATTGGTTAATTGGTAAAGCAAGAATTTTTTTTCGAAAATACTTATAATATTTTCTGAAATTGGGCCTTTATTACTGTGAAGTAATTTATTTTTAATGGGAAATTTTTTTTTTATGTTCAATATTTTATAAATCATAATTATATTTAAATATTTCATTATCATAATCAGAATTTCCATGAAATACATATAAGAAAAATACAAGTTTATCAGTATAACTAAATTCCTTTTCTGTATGGTTTGATATTAACAGCCGAATAAGGTGCTCACTGAGTTTGCTTTGATGACGTTGCACCATGCTTGGTACACACGCACTGCAGGATGCTTAAACCTTGCGATAACGTTGAGATAGTTTTTTTGAAGAAAGAGATAATATACTAAACAGATTTATTGATTCTAAATGTCTTGTTTTGTACTCAGGAAAGTATAGAAACAGGATTACTATATAAATTTAACAATGCCTTGTATAATTCATCCCAATGGTGTTTATTATTAGTGTACTGTCGTACGATATAATATTTATATGCTATAGTAATATTCGTACCACATAAATAATATTCGTACCACTCAATATTCATTGCCAAATAAGGTGATCTCCATGTTTACTTTGATGATACTTGTATAATACTGGGTGTACATGCACTGCAGGGTGTTGAACACTTGTATTGATATTGAAATAGTGTTTCGGGAATGGGGTCACATACTAAAAAATTATTGATTCTAAACACCTTATTTTGTATTAATTTAACAATATGCTGCGTAACAACTTGTATAGTATTTCTAGTAACTTACATAGTATATTAAGTCCCAATTATTTTTACCATTAATATATTTGTAGATTACTTTCGAATATACATATTGCAGCAAACACTTTTTTTGGAAATGAAACTGAAAATATTATAAATGTTTATGGACTCAGCTAATATTGATTGAATGATTTCTTAGACATATTTTTATCAGAAATTTATCCTTTAGACCAGTGTTGCCATCTTTTAAGACTTTAAAATAAGAATAAGTTTAGCATGGATGCAGAGGAATCATTAAGAATTGTTTGTTATAGAGAAGCGTGGTAAGGAACTGAAGACTGCAATAGGAGAAAGTATAAGTACTGAATTACTTTACCCTAAATTTAAATTATTTGACATTAAATTTTCAACTTAACCTTATTCTTATAATATTCTTCGTTATATAATACAGTTAATACTCAACTGGGTGGCGCAGCAAGAGGTGGTATGCACACTTCAATTAATGGGAAAAATTGGATTATACGTTTGTAAATGGAAGTTTGCAATAGGAACCAGAACACAAAATGATCAATGGAGTGGCACTCCGCTTTTAGATATACTTGCAATCAACTTGGTAAATCACCAAGCGATTTACTGAGAATAATAGTTTATTTAATTAATTGTCTGTTACCGATTGCTTATTTATGAAATATTTTTCAAAAAAAAATTATTTATAGTTACTATCGCAATATTAAATGTACTAAGGATTTAACATGAATATGATTGTGCTGTTACCATTTAACTTTTACTATATTTGGGTCAAGAATAAACTCTATTTTAGCAGCTTTCGCACTGTAATCTGTTGGCTTTCATTTGCCTTGGAACCATTCTGGTATCCGCTCTTCACATCCTAAACCTTAAGTTAATTATGACACCTGTACTCGTTTTCCTTCATTTGCTTAAAAAATTACTTTGACATGTGCAAACCATACATTACACATACTCATATTTATTACCTTTATTCGATATATCCCTCTAGGTTTATTCTCTCCAAACTTCAATTTACGACTCTTTAAATGTCTAGATTCGGCAATTGCTCTCGAAATTTTTCTCGACTAACCACCCTAGTCTTGCCCTTCCCCAGAGAATAAATTCAGAGAAGGGAGGATGCAACACAGTGGCCGCATGGGACCCGTCAGGCGTGCGCTGTCGCAAGATGGAGGTGGCTAGTCCTACATCACCATCGGCCACGCCGGCGCCTGGCAAGGCGGGCGCAAGCAGCACCACGACTGCTCCACACACTATCGTGGGCATTGAACGCCGACAAAGCATATTACAGGTGAGTTGAATAAGGTTGTAGCATTTCGATCGAACAGTAGACTGCATTGTTTATCTAATATAGTACCTGTTGCTTCGGTAAGAAATAGTATTGTAGTAAAGGAAGAAAAACACTAGTTATTGTAGTTGGCTGAATTCTGTTGAGATCTATAAGACTGGTATAGCTTTTGGGTTGTTATAGAAAGTTTCAAAGGAACATCTCTGAACAAAATATTAGTTAAATACAAATGTCAGGAGTGGGGTAGATACTAAAATAAATACAAACTGATAGCAGATAGACAAAAGTGAAATATTTAAACTATTTCTTTATCCATTTCAAGAATAATCAAAATATTAATAATTTATTCACTGAAAATGATAAAAACATGTGTTTATTACACATTGCCTAATTTATGTGTGTTCAGATGGTGTAACAGTTTATAACAATAGTAAATAAATGCACACACATATATATATATATATATACATATATATATATATATATATATATATATATATATATATATATACATGTGTGTGTGTGTATATATGGCTTTAAAGACTAAGAATATTCAATAACTTAACTAACATTGCGTATTGTACAATTTATCTTGCTGTTTGTATATTTGCACCATAACTAAGAAACAGTTTGGACAATTGGACTGAAACTTGAAACTATTTATAAAATTTTGCTAAAGAAGGCTTCCTTTTAAGGCGCAATTGCTCAAATGGCTTTTGAAAACACATCTCGGTTTAATCACTGTTAAAAATTATATAAAGTTGATTAGAATATTGAATGAAAGCCATATTTTTTTAATTAGAGTTTAAAAAATAATCCATAACCTGAAGGTTAGTGTGTAACATCTTTAAATGTTCTAAAAAAATTGTGTGTAGTAGTTCTCTAGTCTGATAATAAATAGAATAGCATGCTAAGCTTTTGTGTTCCTTTCTTTCTATTTCTACTTCTTTTCCTTCACTCTCTCCCTCTCTCTTTTTCTCTTTGCTTTTGTTTTGGTTTGCAGGCAGGAGGCTTCAGCTTGATGTGTATACATTAGCCCTAGATTGCAAAAACATTGTAAATTATGGTAAGTGGTGTATACAAAGAAAATTTGCCCTTAAATTTTATTAAGTGACGCCCTTGTAAATAATCTTTTCCTTAAAATAATTTTAACATTTTAATACTTGCAATACAAGTTGTATATTAGCTAATAAGTAAAAAATAGTTTATGGACATAATTTTGGTATAAATTACCTAGAATATTTGATATAAAGTAATAAAATTCAAATAAGTGTTTCTTTAAAATATTATTCTTTGTAATATCAAATATGAATAAATTTAATGAAATTCTGATATTTCCTAGGTCATTAAAATGAGTTTTTATATAAATACCATATATTTACAAGAAATTATTATTTTCTTAATAATGTTACGAGAATTTTATAAAATACTAAATAAATATGGCGTTACATTCTAAATTTGAAAGTAGAGATAAAATTTTTGATAAACACTCGAACAAAATATAAAATTTATCAAATATTTTATTATATTCTATTCATATTCTAAAATATATACTATAATGCTATACTTAATGAATCGGAAAAAGGAAATGATATGGAAAAATACTTTGCAGTCAATTTTCAGTTTAAAGCATATAACGATATCTGATTGAATTCACTTATCAGGTTGTATTAGGTCTTATGTAATCTTTAAACTCTAATAACACATCACACATTTTTATTGCACGGCCGGTGCCTGGTTAAAAACTAATAACACATTTTTATTGCACTGTTGGTATTATTTACAAGAATCTTAAATAAATATTTTTGAAAGATATTTCTTCTATCGGTACTCCTCACATAGGTAATGGTTACTTCCCTTTTCTATTTACTACCAATTTCCTGCAGAGCATATTTCCATCCTTAGTATCTCGAATGTGATATTTCTTTTATGAAATGCATTTTTCAATGGTTAAATAAATAGAAGTATTCTTTGATGCTGAGAACACTCTCGTCCTTTGAACCTAAAAATTCCTGCACTCGTGTAGCCATGATTTTTTCGAATAAAGGTCTAAAACAATATTATATAAGAATTCTCCATTTCCTCTTATTCATTTAGTCAGTTATTTGACCACAGTGGCACTCGAGTGTGATTTGTTAAATAACTGAAAATAATTTTTTTTAAATACGTCGTCATTATCTTCTGTAATATATATGGGTTGCATACATTTTTTTATCATAAATAAATGGCAATGTAAATATAGGATAAAAAAGGGTTCATAAATTTACTTATATAGAGTATAAAGATGTGCTTTTTGTACTGATTCTTGAAATACTAGTTTTAGTACTCGGTTGGTAGAAAGAAACCTAAAGTTTGTTAATTTTTCTCGGTTCATTTTGGTATAAAAATTATATCTTATTGGTTGACTATAAAATTTTATTGTATCGACTGACTTGTATTGATTGACTACTGAATATGCTTTTTAAAATTTGATTACTCAAATCCAAAGATCTTGTTGATTAACAATGAAGCATATTGAAGTGTCTTAAGCATCTACTTGACTGACTAGTACTCGAGTACAGTCAAGTACGATTGTGTGTATATATATTAAATCTATAGATTGTGCTTTGTAAAATATAATGAATGTGTTTTCGTGTCCTAATTTTTTATTCTTTGTACTCATTTTTAGGCACCTATCCCAATTTCTGTAAATTAGATCTGACAATACCAGTTGTGATACTAATTTAATGTATCTATAGATTAATGTAAAAAAAAAAATATTTCAAACAAAAAAAATAATTAATGGTAAAAAATAAACAGACAATACTAGATGAATTGAAAGGGCTGAGTGGTAAAAGTTTACACTGATAATGGAATATGACCGATGAAATGTGGAAAACTGGAAAATAGAAGGTTGTTTACAAGAGCGCTTGAAGTAGAAAAAGCATCAATTGTCAAATCTTTAATAAAATGGAAAATTAT
The DNA here is from genome assembly GCA_039881145.1 of Druceiella hillmani. NCBI lineage: Eukaryota > Metazoa > Arthropoda > Insecta > Lepidoptera > Hepialidae > Druceiella > Druceiella hillmani. The sequence continues at coordinate 11,943,377 of JAYKKI010000002.1, forward strand.
GTAAATTGAAAATGATAAAAAATTAAGTAACTTTTTACCATTTCCACTTCATAACACTGTGAAAGTTTGAACGTTTTCAGGTGGCATGGCTTGACGCTGATACAGGGCAGGAAAGAGTTTTGTGGAGAGAAATAGACAAGTTATCACGTGTCGTATTTCCAGCTGTATTCCTGCTGTTTGTCACGCTTTACTGGCCAGTGCTTCTTTTAAAGACTAAAACAGTATCATAGTGATAATGAATATTTCAAAAAGGTAAACAATAAACATATACAATGAATATTTCTGTTGCTTAGTGTATAAGAGAGTCCTCGAACAAATGCTTTAGCCATAATTGTGATAGTAAATTACATAATACTATTATTATATTTATTACATAAAGAAAATAAATTATTTATACAATATTTGCACAATATTACTAAATGATGTTAATATATTTGATAATTATGAATAGTGAATTAAATTTTGTAATTTACAGTGCGAGCAAAACTTTTAGGCTTTCCGCGCCCATACGTCCAACATGTTATGAAAATTTTATTCTATAACATCTTGTGCCTAACTTATAACTTGAATTGTAGACTAATTTTATATCATAAAATAAGTAAAATATTCTGAAATTGATAATTTGGGATAACATGTTGATTAAGCAATTTTGCTTATATGTAATTATTCTTTCAAAAATTTTTCTTTCAATTGAATAAAACAGAAAAGTAGATATTAATGGAAGACTAAAATATGATTTTGAAATTGTTTACAAAATACATAATAAATCAGTTTTGTGTAAATAATTCAAATCATTGAGTCACGCCTGAAGGATTTATTGGCACTGTTGTTATGTACCTGCACAAAAAAGTATTTTTGTAGTCATACATTTAAATCAAAAATCGCCTATTAAACTTATTAAAAATGAGTTATGTAATATAATAAGGCTTATACTGTATCTATGTTTCAATTCCAGTATAAGTTGTATTTTTAAACTGCAAGGGAATTTTATTAAGAGTAAATTATTTATTTCAATAAAGATTTGAAATGCTGCCTTCAGAATTCTAGTTTTATTTTCTATAGTATTTGTAATTGTCTGCTTGTTTATTTATACTCTTATATTGGCTGATGCTTGTTGATAAAGGACCTTTATTTTAACAACTTCGGATTATGTGCATGAACCAGGGAACAAAACTGCAATTAGTTGTACATAAATATGTATATATATATATATATATATATATATATATATATATATATGTATATATTTATGTATAACACTAAATGTGAAATTTATGCCATAATTGTCATTTTAGCGAAACTAAATGTGTTTCTTTTAAAAAGTATTAATTCAACTCTGATTTATCAAATTATTCGTAAATCAATATTTATTAGACTTAACATACATAAAACTTCGTTGCCGTGATATGCTGGACTGATCAAAGGGCAGACGGCCTTTGGATCCCCGCGGCACAAGCGGGGCTGAAATGGTTTTCAGATTGGCTGTAAGAGATTGCTCTCATAGCAATAAGTCTGCCATACGTATCTATTGTATACATTAAAGTATATAAATAAATAAATAAAATGTATTCAGATAAAATGAGAGAATGACACACCATATTGTTATTTCCTTAACGATTTTGATTGTTTATGAACTGATCGTTGCTCACATGACTACTCAGTTTATGTGAATTGACCTTTTTAGCGTGCTTAGTGATTGGGAAATTGTTTTGTCGTAACTATGGCTGAAAATCTACGTGGGCTTCATACACCCTATACAACACGTGAATACGCCATGATGCATTTTTTTAATGACATTGCAAGAAGTATTGCACAAGAAGCCGCCAGATTTCCTAAAAATCAACCAAACGCAGCAAACAGGTGCTTTTCAAACCATTGGGTTTTTACGAGACTATATATTTCATTGTTAGAAGGAGTGGTGTGTTAAAGACCTGGACGACTTGACCGTGGCTGCCATCTTACAAGAAAAACGTTGCTATCCAACTGCAAATCTATTTTAAGATTTTCAAATCAAAGAATTATTTGCGCCAACGTCTTCTCCCATACCATTATAAAAAAGTTGAAGTGTGTAAACCAAAATATTACCCGAGACGGGTGGATTTTGTCGAGCAATGCTGGCAAAAAATCGAGAAGATCCAAACAATTTCGAGAACGTTTTGTGGTCGACGAGAGCCAGTTTAAGCGATTTGGGTTATTTAACCCTCAACCATTTTTGTCAACCCTCGACCATCACTTACAACTCTCATTATTATAAAGTTTTAAACCCACACTTGGCAAGAGAATCCTTTCTAGAGTGCTATAGAGTCAATTTATGGAGTGACCTAATTAACAAGAACTTTCGATACTCTTCACATTGGTTTATTGCGGCTCATTCCGGAATAAACCAATGTGAAGAGTACCAATGTGAAGACGCAAGCTTTCGAACTGCCATTGCGCCGGAATGTGGATGTCTACCTAAAATTTTTACAAAATGAGCTGCCAATCATTCTCCAGTGTGATATCAAATGTACAAGAGTACATACGGCTGTACCACTATGGTGCTACTAGTCGCTTTGCTATACGAAAGCACCTTAATGCGGCGTATACAGAGGGGTGGATTGGCCGCAGTGGCACAATCACTTAACCTCCAAGATCAACAGATCTAAACCGTGTAAATTTTTTTCATCTAAGGTTACTTTAAAAAAATCGTTCAGACCTTAAAAAATACGACTGAAGGAGATTTACGTCAAAAAATTCAAATGGGGATAGCAACAATCAGACAGAATCGACAGCCATTTTACAGGCTAAAAAGAAACTTTTTACGCTGATGTCATATGAGCATTGTAAAACAAGGCAGACACTGAAAATTTCTTCTTTATTTTGATTGATTTCTTAGTAAACATTGAAAACATTTTTTTTCTGTCTGATTTTGTTGTCAACCCTCATCCCTTATATTTATATATGCACAGTTTCAATTCCTTTTTATGATTAAAAATTTTAAAGTGGAGTAAATCTAAGTTAAATTAATACTTTTTTAACGAAATCACACTTAGTTTTTCTAAAATTATGATTATGATATTACTTTGACATGATATTAATTTCCAAAAATCTAGCAATCACCACTACTATTTTTTCACAAGACTATCATATCCTAAGGCAGTTTTTGAGATCATAAGTAAATATCTAGTTTTTACAAGTGTTTTTTATATGTATTTTTTTAAGAACAGAAAAATCAACCTAAATTTTCATACAAAAGCAGAAGCTAAGAATTAACACAAAAATATATATGATTGCTCTACTTCCATTCCAAATTTCTTGTGATTGATGTACCTACCTGATACCTCCATTAAGGAGGTAATTTTCGAACAAAAGTGACTTATAGATTTTTCAAAAAGCACAAAAAAATAATAACTTCTAAAATACTGATTTTCGCAGAACTAATGATTTTTTTCCAAATGACTTCTCATAATGTTCTCTACTTAAAAAAATTATATAACTGTAAACGTGGCATTTTTATATATATTATGATTGATTCAAGGATTAGAAGTCAAAGTGAATTTTAGTATAAATATTTTCACAGGAAATGCTAATGTCAAAATAAATAAAAAGTAAGATGTTATTCGTCAAAACAAATTTGATTCGAAAAACATGTATTAAATTTGTTTCAAAGACAATAAACGCTAACCTTTAAATCTGTATATCTTAATAGCAGACTTTATGAGGTTCTAAATCAGAACAAAAACATTTTTTTTGTAAATAGTAATTTTCTCACTTACTCCAACCACAAGCTGAAATAAGACAGCTTTAAACTAAAATTATGTATCCTACTCACTTTCCGAATATTGTGAATATACACCAGAACAATCCAAGCAGACATTTACAGCCACTTTTTACTTGCTTATGTTTATCGAGGTGTTTCTTTATTTTTGGTTTAACATTTTCTTAATTATATTTCCTTCACGATTCACATGTTTTTTATTCTATTGCTAACTTATTTAAATTGCGAAGTAAACAAGATTATGCCACAACTCGAAGGTTTCTCAGTTTCATCCGATGATGATTTTCCTTTGGCAAAATAAATAAATAAATTCTATAAAAACCCTTTTCACTGGTCTACTTGACTTGTTGATCTGTGTGCCGTTCAAAAATTATTTGTCACAATATAACAGCCACAAGAAGTAAAAGTAAGCATCAGAAATGTTTTGAATAAAACTACAAAGCCGCGTCATATACCCCCGGATTTTGTTTTTAGAGTATTTTAATATATAATGAATTAGCAAATTGTAAATCATACTAACAAAAAGATTAGATCAAAGTTCTAAAGCTAAGCATGTCTTCAGGATTTAGACTTCGTTCAACTATCAAGTTTAAATCTTGAAGATATCTTGTCGGTGTCGTATGTCATATAATGTATTGACTTTCAAAGTAAACCATACGCGCTACTCGTCCTGGTACAATATTTAAAGAGCTGGAAAAGAAATTGATCATTGTATCATGAACATATGGAAGCGAAGGCCAAACGGCACACTTATGGAAAAAAAAATCATAATAGAATAACAAACAGCTTTATTAGAAAACTCTTTAAACAAATTTTCATTAGTGTATTATTCTACTATACCTACTCGTATTAATCAGACTTTCATTAAATCACAGTTATGGCAAGATATTGGATGATTCCCAATACCTCTCTTTTGGTCTATTCTGCCTGCATATGAAGGCAAAATTGACCACATTTGGAAACAAAATGGACTTATCCTTCACATACAAATTTAGCGTCTTCATCTTCATCCTCAATCCTGGCACAATCACGGTGAGTCCATTTTTGATATTTTGAACACTGAACCCAACCTTCGTTGGACTCTGAATAAAGATGTGAACAATAAACATTCTGAGAATCTTTATTTTTTTCTCTGACGAATCCTTTTCTTTTTTCTTGGTTACTTTCCATTCTCCTTTTTTTCTTTATCTTGTCCACATTAATCTTTTGTGTTGTCTCTAGTTATTTTCAATATGACGATGATGTTAGTAAGAGTTCGTTTGACATTTTATCTGTTTGTTTTTGATGTTTTTGAAAATGGTATGATGCCTTTTGGACTAATAAGAAACATACTTTGTTAATAAGCTAGGTTTTGGTTTTTTGAGATGTAGCTGGCTGGGGTTGAGCTTTTTCATGATGAATTCATTCATACCATGGCTAAAAATTACAGATGATTGGGGTTTCATTAGTCTTCTATGAGGACGTATGATGTTCGTCTCTCAGTTCCAATTGATGATAATCATCATTGATTTGTGTTTCATCGCTCTTTGACGAAGAAAACTGTAATCTAACCCTAGATGTCGAATGTGATTCAATGTGAAGTTTGTCTTTCAGTGTCAATGGATAACCAATATCATTGATTAGTGTTTCATCGGTCTTTGACGAAGAAGACTGCAATGCGCCCTTTGCCATTGATGGCGATATATCAATATCAGTTGTTGATGCTGCCATAAAATTAGCTACTATAAATATATCGCGATATATTCATCAGATACTAGTGGCTTGAAATACGTCAGAAACTGTGGTTAGGGTTGCAGATTTTTCGAAGGCTTTACCGACTAACTCTACCACCTGAAACTATGTTATTAATCTCCCTGAAGTCATCCTCATCCAATAAGTTGCAGCTTCCATCTAATATGTTAAAAGGGGTTTCATCGAACCCCATGTATAGTGAATGTAGGCGATGTATACAATGTCGAAGAAATGAAGAGATGTTCACTTTATGTTTTCATCCCAAATCGTAATGTTCATATTTTTTAACTATCGAGTAAAAATAACACCAGGAAAACTCGAGAAAATTATATAAATTTTCACCAAAAAAAAACAAATTCAAACCACGCTGTAGAAGTATCTTTTTGAATCCAGCCATTTTCATGGCACAGAGCTCAAGATCCTCTTGGAGCATAGTTTGAATCTTTTGCGAGGGAATATAAACAATGGAGATATATATAAACCATCAGCTCCCATGCAAAACTCCAAGCCGTGCACTCTCGGAAGAAGTTTTTAAGTTTACTTCGTTTCTTTTTCCTTTTGTTCCGATAATTCATGGCATATTTTTGGCATTGTTGTCATCCCTGTTTCGTCTACATTAAATATACAATTAGGTGTCAAATTGTATTTCGTTACGAGATCTATAAGGAGGTCAAAAAATCAATCTGTCACAACTTTGTTAAACCCTGTAGCGCGAAAGGCCGAAGTCGGTTCAGGTTTGTGTAAACCAAACCTTGGTTTAAGTACCAGGGTCTGATTTTTTTTTTTTTTTTTCGCTTATCTGCAATCAGTACTTGAACTATAAGCAGATGGGTTGGGCGGCTTTGTCGGGTCGAGGACATCCTCCAGCGAGGACAGTCACTCATCATATTCAAGGTCTGATTTGACTATATTATGTCCTTTCTTTTCAGACGTTTTTGATAGCTGCGCAATGTTAGATTCGCAGCAAGCGCATTCGGGTGATTCTCCAGCCGCTTTTGATATTTTTGTACAGAGACCTCAATTTCTTCTTTCACAGTGCTCATCTTCAAGTGCGTGTGGATTTCTGAATTAGTCACAAACCAAGGAACTTCCGCTATTGTTCTCAGTATAGTGTTCTGCACTCTTTGTAGTATTGTGATATTGGAATTGCTGGCACTTCCCCACAGTTGTATGCCATACATCCAAGTTGGTTGTAGTATTGAACTATAGATTAATAGCTTATTATCTGTGGATACTCTACTATTTCGGCCTAGCATCCAATAGAGTTTTCTGTATATATCACAACAGGACTCTTGAGGCGGAACTGGCATCCCTAACACCTACTGCAGCCACGGACTACTCACTGTGGAAATTTACGAAGTCATACAACAGACCACAAGTGGCAAAACCTCCACTTCGAAACAACAATGGTTGGGCTTGCAAGCCACAGGAAAAGGCGGACCTATTTGCAGAACATCTCTCAAATGTCTTTACTCCAAATAGCGCCAGCGACACAGACTCCGAAACAGAGGTGAAATCCGTTCTTAGCCAGCCTTTACAAATGTCGCTCCCACCAGCTCCAGTCACTGTACGAGAAGTTAAAAGGACTATTAATAACCTCAAGGATAAAAAGGCACCAGGATATGATTTAATCACGAAGGAAATACTTAGAAAACTTCCAAGAAAAGCATTGGTGTTCCTGACTATGCTCTATAATAGGATACTGAGAGTTCAAAACTTCCCCGATCTTTGGAAAGTGTCACAAATTCTCATGAGACATAAAGCAGGGAAACCAGCAAACCTAGTCACCTCATACAGACCAATTAGCCTATTGCCCATTCTATCAAAGGTCTGCAAAAATTAATTTTGCACCACATTATGCCAATACTAGAAAGCAACTACATCATCCCTAACCATCAATTTGGCTTAAGGCAGCAACACTCAACAATAGAACAAGTGCATAGAGTAGTTGAAAAAATAAGGAAAGCTCTAGAGGAAAAAGAGTATTGTTCGTCTGCATTCTTGGACATTCAGCAGGCCTTTGATAGGGTCTGGCACGATGGTATTCTCTATAAGATAAAGACATGTCTTCCCCATAGCTACTACATCCTGCTGAAATCCTACCTCACGGAGAGGATTTTTCAGGTAAAAGAGTCCGGAACAACATCCAAATTTTTCGAAATTGAAGCTGGAGTGCCTCAGGGCTCGGTGTTGGGACCAATGCTGTACACATTATACACGTCAGATCTACCACAGGTAGATGGCGTCATGATTGCTACATACGCTGATGACACGGCCATAATGGCGAGCAACAGGCAATCTAATGTAGCCACGAAGCAACTCCAACAAGGACTCGACGCCATTGCTGAGTGGCTTACAAAATGGAGAATTAAAGTGAGCACAAGCAAGTCGGTGCAGGTCACCTTCACTCTATGAAAAGGAAACTGCCCTCCTGTTCACCTCAAGGACTCAATACTACCACACCAAGATACAGTGAAATATCTGGGTCTACACCTGGATCGTCGTCTAACCTGGAATCAGCACATTAGAAGCAAGAGAGAGGAACTTAATAGGGTTTGATTTAAAAAAAAATTTAAGTCAAAATCTTCCTATCAGCCATGAATTATGGCCAAAACTATGTTTCATGTTATTCTTTTTGGCCAACTCATAGGATTATCTTTTAAAATCCCCTGTAGTCAGTCTAAAAAATGACTTTCCATTAGTTTAACGTAAGTTGCTAATTCTTTTGTTCGACATTAAACACCTATTCAAATCGATCCATCTTCCGTTCTATAGGTTTATCTTGGGTATCGTGATATTTGACAAGTCGCCATTTCAAAGTAATTTTTGGTTTTTTGTTAATTTTTTTTTTTGTTAATTTTGTTTCATTGAGCCTCGTTTCATGAATTGCAAAATTCTCGATGGTACTTTCATAATTTCTTCATCCCAAGACTGCCTAGTCATTTTACCCTTATAGTTGTTCACCATCTATTAAAAAAAAACAAAGAATTTATCATACATGTTCACCAAAAAAGGTACAAAACCAAAAACAGATTATTGAAACTATAGGGAAAAATTCAACTACAAAAAATATGAATGTGAAGGTAAAATGGATCAGTGGATCGTTCTACCTGGTCCGTTTTGCCTCTCGGTAAAATTTTGAGTTTATGCTAACAGCAATCTCGTGTTTTCTCATTATTAAAACAAACAATAACCATCAATAAATAAAGTGAACATGCATAGGTGTTGATAAAAAAGACTAGATAAAAGTGAGAGCCAATCTAAATTCGTGACTTTTATCTCAAAATACCAAAAAAATTACTTGATAAAAATATGTACGCACGCGTGACAGTTTCAAGAGCACTGCCAAGAGTGGGAGCGAGGTGACTAATAAGTTGTAAGACTACTAAGAAGAACTGAAAGTATTGTTACTACAGTTTTTCAACGGAAATTGAGCTGCTAAAATTCCTAAATACAATTTATAGTAAACTTGTAAAGAATGTTTTTGCTACCTTGTGTCACACTCTGCAAATACACAGTGCTCATTGCTCTCTCTTCAACGAAAAGGTATTTTAGAAGGATGGCTAATTTCCTAAAATTGTGAGAGAGAACTACAACTACCCAAGAACGGCTCAAAAATTAAGCCATTTTATTTATCGAGAGTGATCACACATAAAGTTTTGACTTTTCTGACATCTAAGAGATGTTCTAATGTGAAATATAATAATTTGTTTCCTTTATTTAAAATTAATTTAAAAGTAGAGGTAATAAATCTTTATAAGTGATACCACCAACATGATTTTGGCCAGGGTCCGGCTTACGATGTGGGTACCGTAGCGTACCCCTGGTTTATGAAACGCTCCACGTACAGATAAAGAAATAAGGGTGGCCCAACTAAACTATGGCTATAACTTAAGATTTTCGGCAAATTCCTAACTACGGTTACATGTAAACGCGATGTAATGGACTTCAACTATGTACAATAACTTCAAACCGTAATCAACTCCCTCAAACCGTCAATACCTACAACTACACGAAATCGACCTATCTTCGTGCATCAAAACCTCTTGTCTTGCGAAAGCATATTTGTATACAACGAGGCGATCAAGAGGCCTCTACAACCACCATAAGCCCCTCCAAAATACTGAAATGAAGTCGTAATTTGTTCGATCGTATCGGTTAGTGATATGTAATGAACATATCACTAATCAATACGATCGACACAATATGACTGATTTATGGTAATCTGACGTGATGTTTTTGTAAAATTAATATTTAGCCTTTATTATTTATATTTAGCAGGCTATGCATTTCGTGTATCATTTTCGACCGTTGTATGAACATTTCATTGTTTCTCGAATCAAATCTTTATTTCTAATGATCGATTATGTAATTGCGTAATCCGTGCAAACTGCCATTCTTTTTTGCAACCGATGTAAAAAATTATTTACTCATTTTGTCTAGCGAAATGCATTATAAAAATACATAAAATAATCAATAATTCAGATAACAACATGTTAAATTGCAAAATTATGTAGGTACGTCTATTTATATTAAAAAATTCTATGAGTGTTTTCAAAATTTTATCAAACAATTACGTAATAATTCTATTAATATCCGAGCGATAAACGAATATTAAGAAATATTGACATCTAGATATTTGAGAGTTTTGCCAAACAATTACGCAAAATTCTATAAATGTCAAAGTATTATATGAATACTAATTATGTTACATATTTAAACATTTTGCCTAAAATTAGGCTGGACCGATATCTATCAGGTTCGAAGGACCAATATATGTGGCGAGATGTCTAAATAGATTATCATCAAGTGATTTACACTGAGTAGTATGAGGATTTATTATACTATATTATATTAATTCGTAATGTATATTATTAATTATTTTCGTAAAGTAATTACAATAACACCATATATACGAAGCATTCACTCACCTGAAGACTCCAACGCAACCATAAGTAATACTTGGTATTAGGAGTTATCGATCCGGGTGTGCTCCAGGTCTTGAATGACTTCTTATTTATTCGATGTAATCCAAAGATGTATCTGCGCTTACATCTGCACTGTATAATTTTATAACAGCAAAAGTTCAAATAATACGGCTTGCCTTCAGTACTTGTATACGAATATTAATTTGTAATGGCGAATATCCAAATAATATGACTTGCCATCTATGTATTCAATATATGAATAATTATTATAATATTATAGGTGGTGAAGATCCAAATAATACGACCTGCCTTGAATGTGTTCGAAGTATGAATGAGTGTAAAATAATATTTACAATTTACTGGAAAATTTCATCCAATCGGTGATATTTGGATATTTTCTTGTAAAACTTTTCCAAAAGAATAATCCAATTATGCAGAAGAAGGAAACTAATAAGGTAGGATTTCAAGAAATAGAACAACAGCGATTCTAACAGGAATCAGTCAGCATAGATTTAAATTCATATTTAAAAACTAAATACGTGACGCCATCTCTGAATCTTTTTAGATAATGAGGGTCTTTCAAGCTAATGAACCCCAAAATGATGGCTTATTATTATTCTCGCAAAAATATTTTAATGTAATGCACCATCTATATGGTGGATAATTAAATTATTTAAAAACAATAATTAAGAAAATAATCATTATGATAAAATAATAAACATAATTTATATTATCAAGTGCCTAATCACAGTACGTAACAGCATTTACTGCGCATTCATTAAATTAAGTTGTTCGCAGGATAGAAATATAAACGAGGTAGATACCACGATTGTAAGATATGTGAATAATAACTAATTTAAAAAAATGTTTAGCTGAATACAACACTAACTTAGCTGGCGCAGAACTGGTGATATGCAGCGAATATCAATGACAAACAACAATCAATGTTAGCGTAGTTATTATGTGGTGTTAGCTGGTTCGATATGCTGTAGTCCAACTTAAGGTGATCCTAAAAATTTTCGACGACTAAAGGCAGTTTTGCCAGATCAAAATGATGAAATACAATCAAATTTATAGTACCCGTGTTTGCCAAAGTCAGCTGTCAGTTTTCAATAATTACCAAGAAATGGCACTGAGACCATTTTCATTTGGACATGGTATACTTTACTGAACCAATAACTTTTATATAGTGATTGAAAAACCAGTCCTAAGACGGTAAAGGTAAAAACAATTTTATTATACTGTGATGAGATCATGTCGTAGAAGACAATAAGCCGAAAATACAAAATATTTACCTTAACAATCTAAATTGTCGAAAGACTGAAGAGACTGCCGTTGTATTGTGAGATAAGATTGAATGGGTATTCAAGAAATAATATAATAATTATCATAAATATAAATATGTATTTTATAATATTTCGTAGAATGATCGTGCTTTTTTATTTTTTATATGTGTTTTGTTTATTATTTAACTAATCTTTATTTTGTAGAATGTCAGGAATTTTACTGTGAATTTCCCCAAATTCACTTCCGTTCATTCCTTCATTCAAAAGGTGCTTCCATTTATTCAAAAGTTGGTGGCTGAGATTTAATATGATTTTTGAAAATTTTCAAAACTATATTTTTTTGCTATTACGTCCAAGCAACAAGATTTCTTCTTTTCTCCACCGTAGTTTCTGCAACATTAGTAACATCTCCAAGTATCGGCAGCAGTATTAGTAACACTAATTTCTCAGTAACAAACTTCTCGTGTATTAGCAGTAGTATCAGTAACACTAATTTCTCTGGGATGTCTTGAAAAGTACATAGTATACACATATTAATGGATTTTTTGGCTGCCAAGATTACGCAATCTGGCCTCATTGTAGGAACCATCTCTACTTTCAGTATATAGACCTATACTTTCAGCATATAGAGATTTTAATTTGAAGTAACGTAACATGGAATTTTGTGCTACAACTTCTGTATTTGAAGTTTCGAATGATGGGTGACATGTCTTTTTATGGTTTCTAGAATAAAAATCTAAGGATTTTTATCTTGCAAAATAATCGATGTGTGGAAAATTACTTTTTTCATAGGTTTAACGAATTTCGTAACATTAACTATGTAAATTTTTTTTACATAAAGCAGTTTTGCTAGTACAACTTTTTTTTGGGGTAAGATATAATTTTTTATACTTCGGACTCCATTGTGTTATTGCGCATTAAGTGTCGAGGAAAATTTAGAACATCAGTCTCACAAAAAAGGCAGTCTCACAAATAATCAGCTTAACCCTACGGTTGAAAACTTGGTCTATTCTTAAGGAAAGTGTTAATGACAAAATAATGTCAGTTTATCCAGTAGAAAATGGTAAGACACAAAGTGGGACACTTTATAAAAATATAGCTGACTATACCGGAAATTCTACAAGGCCATGACGTCATTGTTGTATTTGACGTCGTTTAAAATATCATTCGTTCCTTTTTTACCACTCGAAGCAATGGACGACTTTATTAATGTAAGATAGAAAGTTGCTTCTCTATCGCTATAAACATATTCTAAGATAGTGTCGCCAGATGAAGTAAGAACGATACTATTTGCACTTAGAGATATAGAAAATTCTACCGGAAGTGGTTGGCTCATATATAGGAGTAGAATAACATGACAATGTATGTGTGGTTTTTGCTTTTTTTTGTAATATGATAGGATTCTTCACTTTCACTAGGAGGAATTGATAGCATCTTGTAGGAAGTGTCTTATTTATCTATAAATGAATTGTCACAGCCATTAACAAGAACCTTTATCAAAATTTGGATTAAACCACCTGGAATTATCTACTGATTTATGGCAGAAAATGCAGTGAATTCATCAACATCATTTGCTTCGGCATTGATATTACAAGCGACATCGATTAGTAGAGTACTACAAGTATACTGTGGTGTCTCTGAATAGTATATCTCTTTTGACATAATTTATTTGTTTTGGATTGCTAATAGTGTTTTATTACTATACAGATCAGAATAAATACCAGATTCAGGTAAATTTTCAGTGTAATTCGTTAGGTGCTTGATGTGATCGAAGTATTGTCAGACAACATACAGGTTTTTGCCTATTTCATTTGTGCTATATGTAGTCGTCCGCGGATGGTCTGTAAGTTTCACATCTGTTCTTGTCATTACTACTAGTATTTAATGAATCGTATATAATGGTAGCGGTTGGTGCTTATGATGCGTTTTCGAATCTTGGTCTCTGTGAAACATTTTATTTGATTCACTTTAAATTATTCTATATTCAGGATGGGGAAAAAGACTTAAGATGGAACGTTATCATTCAAGCTCCAAGCAAAATCAATATAAATGAGCAAATCTTGAAAAGTACATAGTATTTATGCTGCTTTCCTAGCTTATTTCATTACTCCTGTCAATATTGTGAATTGGTCATTAAAAATGTTTCTTATTCTGTATTTTTTATAAAGATAAAACACAAAATCAAGCTTTTTGCTAACTTCTAAATTGGCATTAGCCAATGATCCAATAAAAAACAATAATATAATAAAATTAAAAATAAGTATACAATTGACGACATTAAAACGTATAATTGATTAGGATACAACATTTACAAAAGTAGGGTAGACTGGGTACGGTTGAAACAATTTTACTTATATCGTCCATAATTTTTTGGTTTTTATAATCCGAACAATGAAAAAGATATGTCAAATAAAAGAGCATGTTTCTATCTACTAATGGGTAATGTGATTTTAGTTCCAGGTGTGTTATTTTTAACAGTAGATCAAATTTTTTTTAAATTCGATTAGTTTCAACCGTCCCCATACCAGGGGCGGTTGAAACAGTGATTGGGGTCAGTTGAAACACATGCGAATAATACAAAATATAATATTATAACATGTTTGATTAATTGTTTATTTAAACTCTAAGAATAACTAAGACCTATTTGATAATAATAATTAGTCTTCAATATTTTAAATACTTATAAAAATATTTTTAATCAGCCTTTAAAAATTTTAGATTACGCTAGTTAAAATCTATGTATATTATCAGGCATCTGTAACTACAGATTACTTAACATTTATATATAATTTACGTAAATTAACAAACAACAAAACAAAACTCAACTGTTTGTTTTTTAAATATAACAAACTAAACAAAAATAATTTGAAAATAAACGAAATGGAAACTCTCTTTGAATTCCATTAGCAAATCAGTTATTAGTCAAATATAAAGATCAATCTGAGTCGCAATTATGGCAAACATAGCTAAGACTACCTTCTGTGTATTGTTCGTGAGTCCACAGTTTACAAGTGGTGCATAGCATCCACTTTTCTTCAGATCTGCTCTCTTAATATGTGACATACAAACGAGACAGAAGCGCTTTTTTCTTCTGATGGTACTTCCTGTTGTACATTTTTCTTTTTTTTCTTTTATGGTATTTCTCTTACTTTTTCCTCCATCCAATTGCTTCTTAATTTACTTAGTACTTGTTCATTTCGATCTTCTTTCTTGCTCCTTTCTTATCTCTTCCTTTTCTGGTGTATCAGTATAAATTATAGTCTTCCTGATTTTTCATCTTTTTCTTCTTTTTGTTTTTGATTTGTCTTCCTGAGCTTCCGGAAATGATCGTATTGTTTCCGGTAAAAATATAGCTGGGATACTAGAAGAAATTGTTTGACCACTTGTACTGGATTTTGGAGAAGTTTCCTGAATACTAATGCTACTGTGATATCTGGATTGTGTAATTACCTAGAAGTTTCCGGACATTCAATTATGTATTCCTGTTCAGTTCGTCGGACTGGTGAACTATTGATAGCCTTTTGTTGAACGACCATCTCTACCGATGGTCCTTGATTTACGACAGAAGGCGATAGTGGCGGCGTTTCGTCTTCAGGTGGGCTAGTATTTGGTACAGGAACAATTGCTGCCTCTGCTGTATTTTCGGAATTTGGTCTATCCGTAACAAATGCAGGAGAAAAATCGACCTCATTAAACAAAGTCCTTCCTGGATGGTTTCGCATCCATGCATCGCCGGCTAAATTTAGAGCATTCTTCAAAGGGCCATGTGCAGTTCAATCAAGCCACTGGAGTCTGCGAGTGCGAGTGAGTGTGGGGTGAGAACGATAGTAAGATAATGCCATTATTCTTGCAAAAGTCTAGTGCATTAATATAGACGTGTGAAGAGTGATTATCAAGCAGAAGTAACACGTTATATCACGGAGACACATTTGTATGTCTTTTAAAGTATTCCAGAAAATATCTTCTTCATCCTGGATCCAGCCAGAGGGTTTGTGCAGCTCTAGCGGAGCCTATGGTCCCATCCCTAATAAAATGATCTTAGTCACTCACTCACAGGAAGACAAATAATGGCGGAATTACATTTCCGATGGTATTCCCTGCAAAGATAAAAAAAATGTGTAAAATTGTCATAGAAGGAATCTCCGTTAGTTTTGTTAAAGCTGGTCGTCCTGGAGAGGTTTGTCGCTTACGCTGCACGTAGAAACAGTTCGAGGTTTCTTCTCATAAACATGCGAAACCATTGCTCACGTGCTAGCTTGTTGTCTTATTAAATTATATTTAACTGTAAGTTCATAGGCCAACTTTCTTACCTCCTCCTTAGGTAGACCAAAATATATATCTGCACATCGAAAAAAATACTTTGAAAGCTCTTGTTCCTCGATAAAAACTCAGTTGTGTCATTTATATCCCATGTCTTGATTTTCTTTCTCACCAGATCCATCTCGCTTTCGAAAACATTTCAGGAGCGTAGAGTGGTTTACTCTGTGGTTCTCTGTCGCTTTTCACAATGAATCTCCCGTATTCTCCTTATAAGCATCTGCTTCGACAAGTCTATTTTCCTCTTGAAGTCTTTCTTACCCGTGCTTTCGGTGTCAGGAAAACAAGAAAAAATAAATAAATACAATATTTCAAGCGTACCCAAGAAAAATGTTTCAACCGTCCCCAACTCCTACTTTAGGTAAAAAGCAGTTATAGTAATTATGACTATTGCTAATTTTTTTCTTCTTAGTAGCTTTTGAAACGTTTAGTATTTAAACCACCTTCATTCACACTTATGTTATCACTTGGTAAAACATGTCCAAAAACGGAAAAGGTAGTGCTTAGATAGAAAGAATCTTTCGAAGCGCTACCATGAGACAATCAAAGCATTGCTTTCACAACTTTAGTCACAGTGGGTTATTTCAGAGTTTGGGGCAGACCTTCAATTAACAAAATAAGACAAATATTTATCAATTGTCTTGGCATTACCTAAAGCTGCTATTTTAGTTTCAAAGGAAATTATTTAAATTCTCCAACCTTCAAACAACTGTCTTTATACAACACACAGTCACGATGAGAAACTTCATTCGGTTTGAGACTTTCTGATAAGTACTTAGCACTTTTAACGGAATAAGATTTCATCCCTTTACGAAAATAAACAAAATCTTCCTCTTTCATATTTTTCAATTCTTGATGAGGATGTCACTACAAGAAATATTATTTAGTGGTAAATATGTTCTTCTACAACAAAGAAGTTGCATACATTGTAAGACTTGTAAACCTTATTCTTCAAATCGATTAGAAGTTCACTTGTATCATACAATTTCATGTTTATGTTCATACAATAAGTGGATTAAAGGTCCTTCGTTTTGGAAGAACCACAAGTAAGATAAAAAGATGTTGGTACTTTCTGTATCAAATACAAGTTGTGTTTAATATCAGGTTGCTTTATAAGCTTAACTATTACTTTCGACTTCTTTATAAGTGAAGTACATTTAGCGGTGGGTAATATAGCTTTTGCAGAATATCAAATCGGAACTATATATCGATATTTCATATCGGATTCCGAAACTATATATTTTCTGAAATCATATATTAGTAAATGATACATATATTATACCTACATCTGTCTCGTTAATGTTTGTTAGACGTTTCAATGGCTATGTTTATACTTTGTGTGTTAGAGTATATTTTTTTTAGATTTTCACATATATTTGGAATAATTCTTGTTTATAACAGAAATTCAATCAGCTAATCAAAAGATAAATAATCTCAAAGAATTTAGATTAAAAACTTTTTCAATGAACATTATTGTCATGTCACTGTTACGAAAATAATTGTTTACGTAATACAACGTTCAGAAATGCAATAAGTTAATAACATTTAAATAAATACACTTAAAACACTTTTATCAATGTTCAATATGTCCGTTTTTAAAGTTTGGGTGAGGAATTTATATGAAGCATTTCAAATTGTTTTGTAAGCAAAAAGTTTTTTTGTGAATATTTAAACTAAGAAATTTATTACTGAAACTATTTATTTACACCTACTATTTACAATTTAATAATATATAAAGAATTTTTAATATTAAATAATTAAATGAAGCAATTCAATAACGCCTAATGCAAATATTTGCATTTGCTTGCACGCGTGAAACTAAAAGTATAAAAAGTATAAAGAATAAAAATGTCTCACCTAATTTCTTCGATTCAAAGTTCAAAGCCGTAAATGAACAAAATATAAATTAAGTAAGTCGAAAGTAAATAACTATTGCTATTTCATTCAACGCGTGGTCTTTCACTCGATTCGATTTCTTTCACTCCATACGATTCTACGAGTATATCCGCCACTCGCTCCTACCATAATTTGTCATGCCGTATTAGATTCGGCAAAATCGGTATCAGATCGCTGTTTACTATATTCGAAATATCCAAATTAATGTGTATCCATTACGGTATCTGTATTGGTACTTGGATATGCAGTAACGCGTAACACATCACATGGGGCGATATAGAGTTTCGTCCGATACCTATGTAGTTTCATTTCAGATCGATATATAGTTTTACGATACTGATACAATGTATAGCTTCAATATCCCTATTCGTTTTGTATAGCACACTCCTAAAATACATTTAGCAGGTAAAACTGTCAGGCAATATCTCTATTGATAGCACGTCACTTCTCCAAACTCGTTTGGGCTGCTGAGCCTACAGTTAGCCAAGGTGATGGCACGTGTTTTAAAAAATGATGTTCAGGGGATCGCACTTTCTCCTGGCATAATTGAAAATCGCCCCATCTGGTAGCACAACCTTTAAAGAAATGAAATATTTCAATAACAATATTTACAATATTAGATCCAAAATTTTCAAGACTATTCTTTAAAGCAAGATTTGTTTTCTCTCCTGTTAAAACAAGGTTTTGATGCAGGTCTTTTGCCTTAGCATGGCCCATGAAAAACAGTTTGCAAATGATTTTCAACAACCTCTTCGTTAGTAGCTGACTAATACAGGAGTGCAATTTGTATTTCATTCGTGGTTTCATCATAGCAGTGTATGTATATACTAAACTTCTCACATCATATGTATTTTGCGCCAATAAATAGGATCACAGCAATTAAATACAATATTTATCGATGGTGGTAAAGTAAAATCATCACTACAGAATTTTCAAACAACTCTCTGAGCTGCTGCTACTCAGTGTGTAATGAGACTAGAGATTTTACAATCCACCTCAATTCCATCTTTATTACTTTTTCTTTGTAACATGAAAATGCAAGTTTCATCTGGCCATGTGCTACAATTTTTAATTGTTCTTTAGAAGGTAACACTGTAAAAGAAGTGGCCTGAGTCTCCCCACCGAAACCGACGTTATTCTCATGACATATGGAATCTACATTTTCCAACCTCAGGCTGTGATTTTGTTCTACAATTATACTTATGAACTTTCATTTCAACATGTTGGACATCTCTTAAGAAACCATGGTCAACAGTAAAATCACTCTGACATACCAAACAGAACAATGATGTTTCTTAATTTCTCTTGGCCCATGAAACATTTTTAACAGTACAGCTGAACCACTTTTCGTTCACGTTGCACTTTTCCATTTATTACACAACAGTCTGTGTAAAAATATTCTTATTAACGTTCTGGTTGTCAACACAATGGCTTATGTGATCCCTTTTCTCTATGTCGTCATCAGACTTTCAGGTGCGAGATAAAGAAATAGGGTCACATATACCATTTACAAAATTTAGTTACAATACCTAAAACATCATTTACCATGTATACATATGTATGGATATATACATATATATATATATATATATATATATATATATATATAAGGCAATATCCCGATTGACATATCAACGCCCAGCCCAAACGCTAATGATAAAAATTTGAAATTTTGGAGAGGGTCTGGAGAGGGAGAGGCATCTTTTAAGAAGGGATTTTTCGAAATTCATCCCCAAAGGGAGTGGAAAGTTGTGACTAAATTTGCATTGGAAAAAATATTTTTATGGTAAATTTTACTTACAACTGGGCGTTCATGCCCTTTAACAAAAATAATGTTATCCCTGTTTAAGAATTTTCCGAGATACAACCTCTAAGGGGGTGAAAAGGGGTGGTTAACTTTGTATGGAAAAAAATATTTTTATGGTAATTTCTACTTGAAACTTGGTACTAATTCTCTTCAATACAAATAATGTGACATATGCGTTAGAATTTTACGAAATTCAACTCCTGGAGGGGTGAAAAAGTGTGGCCAAATTTGTAAAGATGGTTTTTCTAATTTATTTATTAAACATTACATTAAAATGGAAATAAACTGTTGTCTTAGAAACTTAAATAGAATTAAAGAAAATAAATCATTATGATACTTGTGTAATTTATTTACTATTTTAAACTTTTACTTTGATCCAAGGTAAATTTTGATATTATATTTTTAGATCTGTACTTGCGCCAACCTATTAATCTTCCAAACTATTAATTGCAATCTTTTAAATTTAAACTTTTCCTTTTTCAGTTTCACCAGGATCCATTATATGAATAAAGTTTTGTATTTGAATGTTTTAGTGGAGTTACAACGTAAAGCCCCTTTACCTATGCATGGTCAGTATTATCTATGTGGTCAGTATCGTAAGTTTATTTGTCCTCATTTTATTTTTACTGATAACATAATATTGATTTCATTAATTATTTTGATATTAATTTCTACCAGCCTTAAGAATAAAACATATTGATAGCCATATTTTTCGCCTCTAATTGATAATTACTTTATTCAAATTAAGCAAGCAAACATTGCATAAAGGCATAGTCCCTGTGATGAAATTTCAGGCGCAATAAAAGTACTTGCTGTGCTTACTTTTCTTTGATCTAGATATGCTATATCTAATAGTGATCTAGTGTGCTAAATGATAGATTTGCATATGCCAATATTTATATATTTCTTTCTAGACTAGATCATAGATCAATTAAATATTTTTCCAACTCTTTATCCTATCCACTTCCTTTTCCTTTCCTATTCTCGATGGAAGATACTCCCACCACTACCATGGTTTCCAACGAGCAATAGCACAAATTTGATACATTTAAGCAATAATGTTACATATATGTTATGGGCGAAGTGTGGGATACAATTTTTACTATTCAAGTTCTGTCAAATTGCTCTTAAGTTTGTTATAGAACAATTAGTTTGTCATAGAACTACTGATTTTACCATAAACTTAACATTAATAGCCAATCTGTATAGAATGTGGCAATAGCTGTGATTAGTATTAGCTTAAACTTTCAATGTAGTGATAAGGTTAGTTATGAATTAGTTGATTAAGTTTAGTTATGAATTAGTTGATTGAAAACATTTTTTAATATATCTTAATGGCTTTTAAATTTAATACATTCCAATTCAATGTTTTATCATAAAGCCATCTATGGGTGATAATTCTCCCTAGACAGCGCCATATCTTGGCGTTAGTAATAATCGAACCGCCACCTGTTGAGTCGGCTTCCAATTGTCCGTACAAAATTACGACCACTTTTTTAGCGTGGGTTAGTACGGGAGTGCCTATTTTGTACAATATGTTCTGTGCTTCAACATTTGAAATTTAAATTGGATGCAGCTGTTATGGAACAAGATCATACCAGCCAGTATATTGAACAAATTTACGGAAGTATACATTAAACGCAGTTTATTTGTAAAACATGTTAATATTTAATGTAACAATGAAGTCGTAAATTGGGTATTTTGGTTTTTTTGTCCCTTTGTATGAGTGCTAATATATATGGTGCCGAATCACAAGCAATACTTCGCATATTGACTTTGTACACTCTTCATGCCTTTTATTTTGTTTATGTATTAATATCACAATAACAAAATCTGCGTACTTTTGCATTTTTTTATAATACGAAATTCAACATTTCTATATGAAATTCTACGTGCATAAGAACGGACAAAATCTATTTAATACTAATAGTATAGACTGTATAAATCCCTAATTACACAATTTATTACTTAAATTAGCACATGGATTGAAAATAAATATATAATTGACCACCTACCTTCAAGCAATAACTCGCACATAATATCTATTTAAAAACTTTAATAAGAGAGAAATTTCGATAGTTAAAATTTTAAAAATAATATTTTTTATTTATAATTATCTTTAATATAAACTAATGATATTTAAATTATTTGATTTATTTAGTTTACCTTAGTTTTCACTTCAATGATGATTTGTTCATAATAATACATTTTTAATATTAAAAATAAGACCGTTGTAAAAGCAATGAAAAAATGTCAAAGTGGAATAATTTTTAACGCTTGTTATAAAATAGGAAGTCATTTCTCCTTAATTGAAAATTAAATTAAAACAATTTTTTAAACACTTAAAAATAAGTAAATAAATCGATTATCAATTTATAATATTCTTATTGAAAAATAACTACAAATATTAATTTATAAAATATAATCTGCTCATAATTATTTTATACCCATATGAATAATGTTCTTTGATTATTTCAGTTGTGTAAATGAATCAATATTAAAAACTGCTTGATCAATTAAAATGAAAGTAATACGAACCTCATGAGTTCGTTAATAAAAAAAAGTAAATCATGTCTCTGGAATAGAAAAAAGAAATAAAATGTCTATGGATGTAATGTGCACGTCAATGTCAAAAATCAAAATATTTTTATCGTATTTCATTCATTCTATTTACATTACACGACATCTGCGTGTTATTTGCTTTTAAGATAACTCATAAATAGTTTTAAATGGACGTCCTTTTTACTTTATTTTATATTCTGTTTTCAGTTTGCTTAATTTATCCGCCCACTGAATTTGAATCTGCAGGTTTAACAATTTCGCAAGTTTTTGAACAATTTCTAGGTTCCGAAAATAATGACTTCATCCAATTTCATATAAAAAGGACGGTTCTGACCTTATTTATACACTCGTGCTTGCCTTTAGGATACGTGCTATGTTTATTGCTTAGCGATTGGTCCCCGAATGGAGCATTATTTTGGCAGATTTTCATCACTGTTGCGGTAGCGACGCCAGTAATTGCGTTTTATAAATTGCTTGATTGGTCTCGCGATGGTTTTCGCGGCCACCCTATTGCTCGTAATTTGGCTGCCTTTGCAAATTCGGATAATGATTGGCTTTCAGTTGCCGCCAATATTAACACCGATTTTAAGAGGTAAGTTTCTTATATAGTTTTAACAGTTCAACATATTTTATAATATACTATATTATAAAACATGTATATATATATATATATATATATATATATATATATATATATATTTTATATATATTATATTCTTTAACTAGTTCAACATATTCAACATATTTTATACATAAAATGAGTATTGTGTTCTGTCCAATATATGTAATTCTTATAATATCACCATATCCATCTGTCACAGGTGTTCTAAAAAACCGTTTTATGTAGAAACTTTAAACTTCGCATTATGATAAAGAGTATTACCCATCAATGTAATAAATAAGCTATGTCCTTACGAAACAAGAAAAAATATCTATGAACATTTTGAGCTCAAACATATTTGTATTTATTCGTTAGAAACAGTAATATAACTCGCACAGTCACACACGCTTTATTTAACTAACCAGAGTTATCTACAAATTATGTATTTCAGCATTGCTCTATAGTAAATGTGGCACAGAGTCGAACTTAACGAGTTATTAATTTGGATATTTTCTATCAAAAAATAAATATTTTGTTACACAGTTTCAAGTTTTTATACCTTTGGATAATTTCTCTATTTTCAATTGTTGACGTTCTAATAAATCTATGAATAATACATCACCTAGTCATAGATTTAATGAGGATGTGGAACATGATGATAAAATATCAAGTAATGGTGCTATTGTAATCGAAAACTGTGATATTTATTATGCCAGAAATGGTTAATGGTACTAATAATTTTTCCGAAACCGTTAAATATATTATCTTTTATTTATCAGGATGGGTGCTAAAATTATTTTTAAAAACTTGAAACGTGAATATATAATTTCTTACTTGTGGTTTCACAAATTAATCAATGTCAAAGACGTAGGGAAATTTGCTTCACCTCATCAGATGTGTTTAACATTTGCGTTAAGACCAAGTCATTTACAAGAAACAAATAAAAACAGATATAAATTGTCAAAAATATGCATAGCTATACATTAATGTTCATCTTTATAAGAGTATATCATTTATTTTTACTTGGTAACTGTATCACTAGGCATACTATTTTGCAATTTTTAAAGAAAATATGTTTAGAAGCTAGTTATTGTCTAAGTTTATTTCTTCCAGAAGCCTATGAAGAGCAACCAAATAATTCCAATTCATTGAATTTTTTTCATTTAAGTACATTTTTCTTTTTGATTCAAACGCCTATGATTACTACTATGTCATTCTCGGTAGATCAGTGAGAAAATGTGTTTTAAAGATTTTATATCATTTAATTTGCATCTCAGAATTTAGCAGCGTTTAAATTTGTTGGCACCAATGTGAAGTGTATGACTTTTTTGCTATATTACTGAACAAAAGTAGTACCATCAAGTAAGAGGAGCAGATGATAAGCCTAGGACTTTACGCACTTGATATTTAAATAATTTTAGTTGTGCCTTTATATATATTACACATCATTTTAATACCACAGACCTTAACTTTAATAATTTTTACTTGCAAGTAATTAAGTATTTGATGAATATTTAAAATTCTTAGCTGGGAATCGAATCAGTAAACCGTGCAGCATTGGACTGATAAAAGCCTAATATAATAAATGGCAAAATATCTATAAAATTAATATTAACCACATAAACAATATGTCTATAACTTTATAGTAAATTGTGATTAAATCCATATAGATTAAATGTCAATAGTAAAGTTGTAAATTATAAAAATTATGATTGCCAAAAAAAATTCACAGAAAATAACACAGTACCACACAACAATATTATTACCACACAAAAATTTATATTAAATTCATTATTGTTTCTTGAATCACTTCGCATAGTGTTTTCTCGCTTACACTGTGTAATGTATTGCATTTTTTTATTGATTTTTGTATTGTTATAACCATGTAAACATCAATATTATAAAAATAAAGAGAATCTTCCAAGCGGAAAGAGAACCCATCCTTTTTTTTTGAATTTGAGAACAATTTTTACATTTCTTCAACTCACAGGCTGGCAAGTTCCCACAATATTCGCATGTGTTAACATCAAGCTTGATGGAATGAGACTAAGCACAAAAGTGTATTGTCTTTCAAAAGTGTACTGTCATTGGATGACAGTATATTACCTATCCATTACATCGATGGTATTAATCCACATACAGCTCAATAGCTAAAATTTAAAAATATTTCAGATAAACTTTAGAGGGGCCTAATGAAATAATAAACATTTTTAACTTCTATGTTGTGTGGAGAATCAATTGAAAAAGCAAGTACGGATCCCAAAACAATATTTTATATCCATGCCGTTTTTCTCAGAAACCTTTTTATGTAGAAACTGGAAATTTGGCATGGTAATAAAGTAAAATCTGCATATTACTTCAATAGCCATTATAATGATACAAAATAATTGAAATTATTTTTTTAATATCGTTCGGATTATCAATAGTAAGAACAAATTATGAGGATTCCAAAATTATTTTTTCACAATTTTATGTATGATGGTTACGCCTAGAAAAACATGTCTAAAGAGATATGTATCTAGAAAAATATGTCCACCCATCTTCGAGACTGCTAAGATCAAACTCATGAAAAAAACAGTGTTACTAGAAATTTACATTAGAAATTTACTGGAAAACTATAACTGGCGTTAAATCTAATAAGATATTTTGAGAAATTCGCTATATTTCTGGGCTTGCAAAAGAAATACTAGGCGATGTATTCAAAATAACACGGTGGAAAATGAATATACTATGCGCAATTAAATACTTAATTAAATACCTAATCTCATTGTGTGAGTTCTACTCGTACTAAACAGGTTTTTATTTTTTGTAATATAAATAAAATAAAAAGGTTCAAGTGCATGATGAATAGTAACTTCAGTTTTCTGTAATTGAAATAAGAACTTGTAATAAATAACATTTGGATATTTATGCAGTTTGCAGGGGAGTAAATTTCGTAAAAAACAATTAAAAAAATTATTTTTTGATATGCTCCTTAAATACCCTAAATTCTATCAAAAATTTTGTCAAAAACTCCAAAAGCAGCTTATCTTATTATATAGTCCAGTGAAACTATGCAATAATGTTGGTTCATAACGCATGGTTATTCTAAGTCTTTTCTTTCTTCACTACATTGGTAAGAGAAACTGAAGTTTTTTCTATATTGTTACGAGCCAAGTTCGGTCTGAGTAACGAGTTTGGAAAGAAGAAAAATCATGTGGAACCAAACCTGGGAAATACAAGGGGGAAGGCAATTTGTAGTGTGATATCACTATTTGGCTGATATAATCGCAAATGAATATGCAGGTGCTTTCTCGTGATGAAACAGAATTTATTTTCACTAAATGTGATCATTATTCCTTCAATTTAGCATAGCTCCAGTTATAGTTTTGCCCTTTTCTAAATCATCAATATAAATTACACCTTGAAAACCCCAGAAAACAGTTACCATCATTTTGTCAGCCGATTTTACAGTTTTCTTTCCTGATGAACATTAAGGATGTCCATACGCCGAAGTTCACTGTGTAGTGATGAATCCATGTCTCATTTACTATGTTTAATATATTTAATGTAAAAGCTCACTTGTATTATATTTAACCATATCCAAAAAGAGAAATTGTTACACAATATAATTTTTGAACGATAGTTAACTTACACAGCAACCACCTTACTAACAGCTTTTTCTTACCTATATGTTTCATACGAGATACAAAAAAACATGTTCATTTGAGATGTTTGCAATGTTAGCTATCTCACGAATTTTGTTTTAACAGTCTTTCAGCACAATATTGTGCACTTTATTGACCATTTCTTCAGTAAGAACCTCAACCGGACATCTTGTACGCTATGTTTCAGTCATGCTGGTTCAACCACAATGAAATTCGATTAACCATTCATGAACCATGGGCCACGAGACAGAGCAGAGACCCCATCATACTTTCTGAGTTTTTCTTCAGTTTCTTTAATGGTTTTTTGAGGCAAAAATAATGCTTAAGCAATGAACAGAATTCGCTTTCCTCTATTGCAACAGCGAGACTGCCCCTCACTTGATTTCACACTGGATATAAAAATAACTGTCACTCTAATCTCAGTACAATTTTGAGAGTAATCTTATAATTAATGTGGAATTTAGAAAAAATATATATATAGCGAACTGGATTTGTTGTAAAAGTCACTGACCTATCAAAACCACATTCATATCATTTAAAGTTATAAAGCCTTAATAAATTATTGTTACTCAGGTTCAAGGATAGTTCTCATAGGACTACATCAGTTTTAATTTTAAATTTTTCACTGATACAGACCAACTGCGGATAATATACGCGCCATATATTTTGTTTTTATAAATTTTCCATTTTCTCAGGGAATCTATAAAATGTTGTATAAAATAGTAATAAAAAACTATTAAAAAAATTATATATATATATAAAAACAAAAGTATATTATACTGTGACTGTAAGTATTTATGAAATATTTTACAAAATATAAAATATAAATCTTTTAAAACCACTATTTGCTTTAAAGTTATTATTAATGTGTGATAAATCCCATTATCTATATTGAATAACGTTAGAATATGGGTCACTTTCCTTTTTGATTTATAAGTCTGTGTCTACACTAATAACTTTAAGATTTTATGAAAAACCTAATGTTATTAAAATTTAAATGGCTACACAATCCTTAACTTCAAGAAATTTATATTTCCTTTTTATTTTGAAGTAATTTTTTATTTTGAGCCTCAGAAAAATTCCTTGTCGTTTATCGAAATTGAGATGCAATTAGCAAATTACTGATTAATTTCTTCATTTTATGCTAATTATTAACCCTTGAGATTTTTTAAAAACAAAGCGCTAAGATGGTTTTTGTTCCAAATTCTTAATATTTCGTAATCTTTTATGGAAGCCTATCTTAAAATCTTCTGCCCTTTGTAATGATACGTCTAAAGATCAGAAAATGATTAAATGTATCAAATCTTTTTTGATTCCTTACGCATAGGAAGGAACGCTGGGGGTCGGTGAGGGAGGCGTTAAACCATTTGAATTTCAAGTGTGTTTTATTATTTTATTCGTTTTTGTATTTTTCATTCATAACTCTAATATCTCGCTAGGTTTTGACATTTTTCACTTAAAAATATATCTAATAACTGTTTTTAAGGTTACTTTTTGATCTTTTAAGTTTTGATGTTGGTGTACATATTATTATTTGAGATTTATGTTTTCAAAGTCATAAATATCTTAGTAACGAGTATCTTTCATAACAGAACATATAACAAAGAGGACAAATAGTCACGAAGGATACTTATTCGCTTGGAAATCACTTTAATTACTTTATTTCTTAATCACTTTAATTACTATATTTTTTTAAATGTTTGCACTTCTGTTACCTTTTGGTTCCTCAAAAATGAAGATTTTCTCTTTAAGATTTTTCACCAACAGAAGCCGAAAGGCAAAGTTGGTTCTTAATGAAAAAGAGAAATATGATTACGCCTACGATGATAATATCTATAAAAAGTATGGCAACAGTAATATAAAACTGGTGAAAAAGTGAGAAAAAGAAAAGATTAAAGACAATTAAATGAAACTACGTGATGTAGTATTATTTCTACTTTCTTTAAGTTCTTTACCACAACCTAGGTTTCGTTGTATTACAATATCTTCAGGTGGGCTATTAGCTAATAGCTTACCTGAAGATGTTGTAATACAACGAAACCTAGGTCGTGGTAAAGAACTTAAAAAAAGTAAAAATAATACTACATCACGTAGTTCATTTAATTGTGAATAATGAATTTCTACAAAATTAACGCCAAATGTATTCAATAAAAGATTAAAGAATAAGGCAGAATTTTAGAACATGATACCGCCAGAGTCCTCTACACCAATTGATAATTCTTCTCCTAGGGCTTCTCGAAGCAGAAATCGAGTGCCATAAGATAGAAGCAAACTTTATTATTAAAGTGGTGAATGACAGTGGCACATTTGTAATGGTACAATTTAAAACAGATGAAAATAAACAATATAATACTCATATGTCGGAATAACAGTTGGTGATTTGGTGAGTCCGAAATAAAAGTTATGTTTTTGAGGTATGTTTATGGGGAAAAGTGTGGCTGTCTTAACTTAGAAGATAATGTCTCCTTTGTTCCTTTAAGGATATATTTAAAATATTGGATAACCCGTCCATTAAAGTGTAAAATACAGAGTTATTTACTGTTTCAACACACTCGCTGAATATGTGTTTTAAAAAGTATTACCTACCTAAGTTCCTATGTAATACTATCAGAGTTGATTTTGATTTAACTTTTTTATAGTTTACAAATATTTTGTTACTTGATTTTTGGTATCAGTTTGTACCATGGAAAAAAAATTCGATTATATAAACCCATTAAAGAGGTGGTACAAGCATTTAATGGTTTGACTTATGAAGGTTTTAGTAGGTAAAAATAAAACTTGATAAAATTCTTTGGATTTGTTCCAAATTACAAGAACAGATAAAATTTATAGGCCCATGTGTTTTCCACTTAGTGTTTTACTGTCTAAAAGTTTTCTGTGTTGTTAAGATGAAACATGCATTTAATAAATATAATTTAATATTGAAAAATATCACATTTTTGTGTTAATTAAGAAAATGTATGTTTTAGAATCGATAAAATTTCAATAAGCACTAATATTACGAACAAAGTAATAGCTACAAGTGTATGGATAATCAAGGTTTCCACCTACAACGTTCAATTTGCGCATCAGAGTGACGCGTCTCTTGTTGTGAATAATGTAAGTTCTCATTGTGATGTAACTTTTATTGAACGTTAAATATTTGCTTTGCAAAAACAAGCATGTAATTGGTTTCATTGCTTTTGTTGCTTAATTTCAATATAATTATTGTTTATCAATCATTATACATAAATTTGTTATATTGCTACCATTTCTACATATGTTTCCATACTATCAGTGATGAATGTCAAAAATTAATAATTTGCTTCATTTTTCTTCAAATAGCTAACATAATAAGCAGATAAGGTAGTGAGTGCACTGTATACATAGTAGTGGGACACTTCAGCAATTTTCTTTAAGATGCGCTGTATAAATGGCTATGAAAATCTGTAAATTTTCTATTTATAATGAAAAAGGGACTTAAAAGAAATATTTCTAACACCTAAAGGTTTAAAAACCATTAGTTGAATTCAATTTACCTTTAAATCCAAACATATAGTATAGAACTTATACAATAAAATATTCAATAATATAGAACTTTTAAAAAAATAATATTTTTTTCCTTTCACAACTTGACGATGCTTTTTTCAGAAACAGTTAAGATTGTAAAGCTTGCCCATTCATATTGCTAAAAAGTGTTTGAATTACTGTATATTCTTTGTTTTTTATTAAATAAATTTTACTTGTTAAGTTTTAATTATAAAAATGGTAATTTATTATGTATAAATTTAAATAATGTAAATTGAAATTATTTGAAATTTTTGAAAACACCTAGAAAATATAAGTCTTGGGATCTGCGAGAAAAAATTAAAATTATAATAATCATTGTAGGCTGTAACACATGAACTATCAATCACTGGAGAAAGTGGGACGCAGTATTTGAATATTGAAGTAAAATCTGGACGAAGCCAAGTGAATACTTTCAATATTAGATTAAATGCTTTGGATTTTAAAGAACTCCAAGAGAAAGTGACCAATACCATAACAATATTACCAAACGTCGTCTTTCATGCCAGCATTCTTGAGAGGTTCATAGAAGTCTTTAGGGAATTAGTCTCCACTAATTTGAAATTTGTTGTTGATCAGGTCTGTATTAATTTTTTTTTAATAATGCAGTCTCACATGTGTAATATTGAAATATTCTGTAGTTGAATTAAAGTAACGTTTTCAACATAGATGACATTGTCATGTACACTTTTAGAGTAACGTTACCCATATTCATCACATTTCAAAATATTTTGCTAAGTTAACCAAATTGCTTTTTCTCAGTATAGATTTAGAGCTATAGTTTATTGTTGGCATTCAACAATTACAATATTTATATATTTTGCAGGAAATGGAATTATGTATCGGATGCATGCAGGCACCAAGCAATGTAAAGTTAAATAAACAATGTGCAGATGACCCTAACCAACGGTCTGGCCCTCAATGCACTAACTGTTACTGCAGGTAATTAACTCAACCATACTTAAAAAAACACTTATAAATTACTATTATTAAATATTTTACTAAAGACTCAGCAATAACTCGATAATACAGTGTGTTCTTTGACTCCTATCGACTCATCATAAACAGGAAACGATGCATCCTAATGATTTTTTTTGAGTTTTCTTATGTTCTTACGCTCAGCGTTAGATCTGTTATCTAAATTTTTTTTACGGCCAAAGCTTTCCTACACATATTGAATGTGCCAGCTGTTTCAGACTACTGCCCATATATGTTATATTATACTTGGGCAGTAGTCTTGGTTATACTAACTCTTTTAATGCATTTTTTTAGAATCTTATTTTTCTGTAACATGTAACCTAAAATAAAATCATATTTTCTGGGAATTATACCATATAACACAGGATAACAAAACTAGAAAATGATTGATATATGCCCTCCGGTGTGTCCACAAATGGACTCTGAGCAATAAAATGCATTTAAAAATGATAAATTCTAGGATGCTCTCCTTAGATTTTATCATTTTATCTATGTAGTTCATGTTACCCGTAATCCTTAAAAACACTGTTGAGAATGTTGATTTAATGTTGTGATAATATCCATTATTTTGTAGCATATATGCTTGGTAAACAAGAGTTCTTTTGTACTGTTCACCTCTCAATTATTTTCTTTAACTATATGGGTTTCTGTTAAGTTTGGAAAAAAATGAAACTGATTTCCCAGAACAAGTTCTGTAATTGAAAACTATCCAATATTTGCATGCGCTAAATCAGACCTTGCAGGTATAGACTCCTTAACATGAATCCTTTTACATGAAAAGTTTCATAATCAATATTAATCAAAAATAAAATAAACAAGCATGTAGTTAATTACAAATATTTCAAACCTAGGTGCGAAAGCAACATAAATATTTATAATTTTTCAAAATTAATTTTGTGGCTTAGAAAAAATTTTGGGTAAAACTTTACATTGAAAAATGGAAATATTTCTATAAACGCGTAGTACTGTCTTGTATTGATTCAAAAATATTTTTAATGAATTTCTACACATTTCTAAACCTATTACTTTTATTGCATGTTTCTTGCTTTTTCTCAGACCACTCTGGTGCGTAGATTGTATGGCGAGATGGTTTGCGTCACGGCAAGATGCTAACCAGACAGATCAGTGGCTGAGTAGTAAGTGCACTTGCCCCGTTTGCAGAGCTGTGTTCTGCATGTTGGACGTCAGTTATGTTGAAGTGAATCGAGAAACTTCATGATAAAGTCATGTTGGAGTAAAATTTGTAATTCTGTGAAATATGTAAATTGTATTTTTGTAATAAAGTTAATGTCTTATTATTGGTCTTGCTATATTTCATTCCCGAATACATGAATCAGTGTAACATGACAGTCCATAAATAATATTTATCATGCCAGTACTTCAAATTGCATTGTATAAGGAAGTTATATGCTGTGGGGATTCATCGAACGCAACTCCCAGACAGACTCAGAATTAAAAGTGATTTGCTTATGCATTCTGCATTATATTTCAATGATATCATCTGCTGCTTCAAAGATTACATAGATTTTATCACCTCATCTGTTACATGAAAAAGGTTACAATGAAAAGAACGTAATAATGATTTTATATAATTTTATTTCATTACTAAAAATCATAAATACATTTTAATATTATATTGTACAGCCGTCGAATATTTAAAAAAATATAAGAACCAACGAAATGAAATGCTTATAATTATATTAGAAATTGGAATAATAAAACATTATGCTTCAGTCTCTAACTCGGTAGCTACCCAAAATAATATCATAACTGTCATATTCTTCAAATAGTGCTTTCGATTGTACTTACTCAATAAAACACAGTGGCACATTGCAATAACAGCTAATTCTCCACCATGGAATTTTTTTACCGTCTAAAATATTGGTGGTAAATTAAAAATTCCGCCTTTATAAAAATGAGGTAAAAAAAACCTGTTTTGAAGGGAAATTCGATATTCTCCACTTTTTCTTTCTTATTTTTATAGTTTAAGTAAAACCTAAGTAGTAATAAAATATCCTTGTACAATGGAAATCAAAAAAATTATTCTCAACGTGACGGAAAATAAAGCCTTCAAATGGATTCCCTTTGTTCCAAAACTGACAACATAGTAAAAAATTGATCAACGGTATTATAATGATGAAATAATAAAAAATCAGTTCATACAATATAACATTCTTAATATTTAAATGATAATTCAATAAGTTAAATTAATTCTAGAAATTACTGTAATTATAATAATTATACAATTGGGGCAATCGTTAATGTCATCAAATATTTTATTTTTTATAATTACTATATGAATTACTTACATTGTTTTCTTTATAATTATTTTATACTATATAAGAAAATAATCCAGTTACTTAATTTAATCAGTGAAGAATGTTTCCCCCTTAAAATACAATGTGTATAATTAATTATTATGATATGACACTATAATTCAGAGCACCATAATTAAAATAATCTTAACTCCTTTTGTTCACTGAAGAATAGGGCTGAACTCTAATACTGTTATAAAAATCTAACAATTTTTTTTCAAAATAATAGAATGATACATGAAGATATACATACCCTCAAAACCATTACTTTATTAACATTTTAAAAATTCCAAATGTCTTTTGGATTACTTTAACCAGTCGATGGTCTGGATGCTAATTTGCAAATTTACCCCTCGGGCCAATAGCTTAGGTTTGTATCAGTGTCTATATCAGTCCTTTGGACCGCCGATCGACTAAAGACTTAATTCGATGATGGGAATGATTATGAAATAATCAAAATTGATACTGTCATCTTATAAAGTGTTTGAATGTTATAATAAAATATGTTTAGAAAATAAACATTATTCTACGCAACAATTTGTATATATATTTTACATATTTTAAAAATAACAAATATATTTTCATAGAAAGAAACAAGCAATCGTTTCAATTTCAGCTCTATACCAGCATGAAAGGAGTCAAAATTGAAGAAGACTAAATTACCCAACTAGTCTTTGATTCTGGTAAATGTCAAAAGCCAGAATCATCAAAGTATCTCGTTAAAGTGGTCATAATACTGCATCGAGACATGTTTTATCAACTGCTTGGTGCCTCTTTATTTACAATTAAATTACGCTAACTATATTCTTTAACTTTCCCCTTTAAGATTAGGATGATCTCTATATCAAATTCATTTAACTTTAGATTATTTATGTATATTTTTTAGTCTCATTTACTATTTACAGAATACACGAGGGATATCCAGTTTCACTGGAATGTTGGTGTCAAAGAGGATCGTATTGTGGAAAGCCAAAAGAAAATTAGCAAGAAATTTCAGCAAATCTAATTTTAAAGAAAGAAAATATATATATGTGTATGTGTGTGTTTGTGTATATTTGGCTAGATGTATACAGGGATAAAGTTGAATACGACATACCCTGAAGAAACCATTTTCTAAGATTCTGCATAAAAAAATTATGACCGTTTACAAAACTGAAAGAAAAAACATTTGTCTCTTTGTTAACCCTGTCCCTTTGTTTTATAAAAAAAAATGTAGATTTGATTTATTGATTATTTGAATGATATTTTATAATATGAGAATGAAAGATATGACAAACATTTTGCAAAAATTCGAACTTTGAACTTGAATAACTCTAGAACAGCCATGAATTTCAAAAAACCGTTTCCACTATTCACTTCAGGATATCAAAGAGAATTACCTGTCTGTAGTTTTTACATATCCAACTTTACACTTATATATATATACATACATATGTGTATATATATATAGACACACACACACACAAATATATATATATATATACATACATTTTTTCAATGAATGTTCATCGGTATTTCAAAAGTGGTGTATAACATTTTACAAAGTTTATATATTTATATATACACAAATAACAGTTTCACTTAAAAATATACATTTTACAGGAAAAGTTTACAAATGGTTTTTCAAGTCGTCATAGTTCTTTTGAGAATATAATGTTTGAAAATATTGCTATGCAAATATGCTGAATATAGTTGAAAATTTAAATTACACTTTTCAGGTATGTCCTTTTTATTTAGATGAAAAAAAACGGTTTCTGATTAAATTATTAAAATTTCATTGAAGATACATGATATAGAAAACCATCAAACAAACAAATTTCTTACTTCTCTTCTTGTGACATCGGCAAGACAAAATACTAAAAACAATGGTAGTCTGCAATAACAATATTGTTTTCTTCATCTATATTGAAATTGAGTTAGATACAAGTACCCGTTGAAAAAATCTATCAGTGGTCTTTTGCTATTTCCGTCTTTGAAGTTTCTATGACGGCCTATGAAATAAAACATAAAATTACTCTAAAAATTTTATTAAAGTAATAAAGAATAGCTACCATAAAAGTTACTCATTAGTTAGTTAACATCGCAATAGGATTTTATAAAGTTAATATCATTAGCTTAGTGTTAGCATGTATTAATATAAATAATAAACTTATAATAATTTTAAAAGTAATATGAATTCGTCACATTGTAGTCCAAAGCAAGTTTGTAGGCAAGAGGTGGCAAACAAAAAAAAACCTGGAAAGCTGGGACTAAATTTTCGTTTCTCACTCATCTTTTGAGATAACGCACCTGATAGCTGCTCAAGCTGATTTTTTTACACTGGATATTACACTTTTATTTTTGTAAACTTTATATTTTTTGTATTCTTTAGACTATGTTCAAAAATAAAATAAAACCTACAACGATCATATTACATTTAGTACCATGCTTGAGTTAACCAAAACTTCGACATTAAATCATAATCACTAATGTGTTAATCAAATGTAGGTATTTGAGGATGTTAAACAATAATTTTTTATAAAGAAACTTGAGAAAATCACAATAATTGAAACAGCTGTCAATCAAAGACTAAGTCAAAAACAAAATAAAAAATACTTATAAATATTGAGAAAACCTGATTATTATGGCATTTAAGGTAAATTGTATATTTCTCTTGACTTGTTCAGAAAATATATAAAAAAATCTTAACATAACTATATTACTCTAAATATATAGTATAACATAATTTATCGTTCATATTTTTTATTACTTATCTAATATTGTAGTATATTAACACCGAGTATGTTTTTAAAGAGCTTGTTGAGTTGTCGGCTGCTAATTAAATTGATTCGAGAAAAG
This sequence comes from Druceiella hillmani, assembly GCA_039881145.1. Taxonomy (NCBI): domain Eukaryota; kingdom Metazoa; phylum Arthropoda; class Insecta; order Lepidoptera; family Hepialidae; genus Druceiella; species Druceiella hillmani. The sequence goes on from JAYKKI010000002.1 coordinate 11,979,586, forward strand.
TCTTAAAATATATGTAATAAAGACGTAAACAAAGAAATTATATTAAAATTTACGTAAACAAACTCAGTTATTACGCTTGTACATGTGGTAGTATTTTTTCCTTAAAATCTCATAGGGTCATTCCTATAATATTTAAAGAAAAATTCCGCCATATTTTATAAATTGTATAGGTACATTTATAAAATTTATTTAATAAATATGGACAACAACTCTAATTTACAATACAACTGAATTAATAGGTCCATCCAAATTATATTTTAGTTGATAGTCTATGATTTAAGATGAAAAATAAGTTTTCGCCTCTGTACTTTTCAAACAACTTTGATGTAAATATTCTGCCATATATGCTTAGAATTCTTAAACTAAGAGGCAGTCTACAACTCAACACATGCTACAAGATGGTATGTGAGAGTGACAAAACCTATTCTATGGAATCACATTATGTATTTACAGATGAGCGGAAGATGAAAATGTAGACTTAGGAAGTTATATAATTTTGATCCGTTGACACTCAATGTGTTGACACTCAACTTATAGTGCTCACTATATAATATGCTTTTTTGCATATCTATTTATTGTTCAATGTCTGATTTATCTATATGTATTGAATTGGTTCTATTCACTTTTTACAGCAGTTACGTATCAAGACGTTCTGGCTGGTCACAATAAAGTTTGATACAAAAATATGAGTAATTAACAAGAATTAAGTTTTTACTGCGGAACGCATACAATTGTACACATTCGTTTATTAAAAGGTTGTTACATTGAATTACCCTGATCAGAGTGTTATTGAAATTCTACATGTTCCACAACAAGAACTTAATATGTCACATATCAGCTATGCAAACATTAATATTGTGATCACAACAGGTACAGAAACACACCCTCGTAGTTACAGCTCAAAGAACTAAATAGTCATTAAATTGGACCTTTCGGCTGTCATATTATTAGAACATAACAAATTGTTAATGAATGCCAAAAATTTGTCACTTTTAGTCCTGCCATAATCATAACGTAATCTTTATTTAAAAATCACTGTGTTACTAACAAAAGTGAAGCTCTCACTTCACTATGACAACAAGTCTTAAGTTCTGTTAATTTATAAATACCTCATTCAATGTGTGAAAAAGATCTTACACTTAAAAAATTAACTAAAGTCAAAGAACATCAACGTAAAATCCTTAGATCATACTTGGGATATCAAAACCAACATTTCCTCTCATAGTAACCTAAATTTTAAGGCATCTGGCACTCGAATATATATTCCTTAACTACATCTACAAAATCACACAGCGCTCTCGATTATGAGACACAACATATAAATGCTTCGCTGGAACGTGTACATTGCGAGGGGGAGCTCTGCCTTCCAAGGGGAGGAGGCGTACACCGTGTGTCACACGTCTGTGTGCTGCACGCCATTCGTCCAGTGCTTGCCGAGCTTACCCGGTTCATTCTCACAGTCTGATTCTTCTATTTCACATAGATTTGTTGACAAGTCACTGGTGGAGCCAGCACCCAAAAGAGAATTTCTTTCGTCTGAAAATTTATGCAATTTTTCAATTACCATTAGTACATAGCATAATAAAGAATAATGTTGTTGCATCTGTAGCTACTGAACTGACTTTTATCTAATATGGCCATTGTATAGCTATTTTCTTGAGATTTCATTTACAAAAATTCATACTTTTTTTTAAGGAGCTGAACATTGAATACACTTCTAATAAATTGAGAAAATATTGTGGTTAATACGCAAAAATACTCAAAACGCTGCAATACAATTTTTAAATATGTGTAAATAATATGTGAGAAATTCAAAAGTTACACCTCTAAGTATTTAAAAATAAAAATCAGAGTCCTGGGCGACGATAAAGATCAGTTTTTAATAAGTTCTATAAAAAAATTCATTATAGAACTATTGAATAAGTAATTTATCTTTTCGTGTTGTTTCTTAGTAGGTAAATTTTAAGTTTCCTCCTCCACAAGGAAGTTCCTGTGGTACAAATTCTGAATTATAAATCAAAACTTTAGTCAAATGATAGTGAAAAAAAATATAAAATTTCAACCCCATATTGGGGAAAAGAGTCACTTAAGCAATAATTTTTCTAAATTATTTTCTCCATTTTATTAATAAATGTATCAAAAAATTGAAAATATTTGTAGAAATATTATTTAATTTGGATCTATTAAATATCAATAATTGTGCAATCTGGTTAATCAAAAAAGCTTTGAATATTTTGCAGATTTGATCATTTTTAATTAGTAGTTAGCATTAGATAAATGGTAAACAACATTTGTAATGCGGAGTCAATAAATTATGTTTCCATTTGAGCAAGTTTGGCTAAAAATAAACTTCGTGAATAAAAATAATAAAAAAAATTAAGGTGGCCATTAAGGAACAGTTCAACGCTCAAAATCGTGCAATCACATTTTGAAATCCGCTTGTTAATGTCGAAATCAGCTACAACTTTGGTTAAGTGGTGCTGAGTAAGAAATTTCCAAACAGTTTAAAGTGACCCACTATTGAACCGTCCAACGATGTGATCTCCAGAGAAATGTCTACATCTAACCAAATGGCATTCTAAACCATTCAATTTCAACCAAACCATGCGGAAAGAGTACCACCAATAAATGAGAGTCAACTTCAAGTTATTGTACAAGCAAGATGGAGCGATCATAGTAAATTAAAAAAAACAATTTATATTTCCTTTTATTTGGGTTAGTTAAATTTCCCATAGAACCTAATGATGTAACAGATGTAACTTTCCATATTTTAGATTATAAACACAGGTATAAAATCACACAAGTGAATCAGATGACAAGAAGGACGGTGGGGTGAAGCAATGGTGAGAATATGTATTATATGCATGTCCATTCAGAACTGTGACAAATGGATGCGCTCTAATAATTAAATTAAAAAATAATTTTATTTCAGTCAAAAAACTAAAATGCTTGCATATTAGAGTGTGAGTATCTCAAGTTGTGTTACAGTAGCTACAGTGAAATATCTCCTTCATATGTTTTTATTAAGATGGTTAAACAGCTTTTGACCGTAAGTTTGATTTCCTAGCTTCAAGAAGACATTTAAAAAGCTAATCCTATTAGGCCCTTTGAAATACAAACAATTTCAATATATGAGGGAATGTCATACCACAGATGAATCAATTACACTCAAAGTCAATTATAAAAAAAAATTGTAATTCCATTACTTTAAATTAAGAGGAAACACAGTGAGAGTATATGATTTCTTTTATAATAAGCAACATCAGGTAATGAAGACTATTTATAGAGCATGTATCGTCACTAACTAGCGCTACTTCAATGCGTAATAGTGAATCATGTGTAGATAGCAATACATGTATTTTTTAAATTTTTTTCTTTAATTTAAACCACTTTTCTAAAATATAAAAATTGTCATAAGTAATTAATGTGGAAATACATCAACATTTTATTTCGATAAACGTAATAAATGCGGCTATACTGCATAAGTACCCATCTTAGTTATCGATGGCGAATTTAACTTTTTTAACTATCTCTTCCATTTGTATAGTTTTACAAATGGAAGGGATAGTTAAAAAAGTTAAATTTAAAAGAAGGTTAAAAAAAGGAAAAGGATAAAGGATAACACAAATCAATTTCAAGGTCAATTTCATTCCAAAGTCAAGGTTGTTTGCAATTTGTAAATAAAAATTATAGCCATTTGAAAATCCATAATTCGCCTAAATATCTATGGTTATAAAAAATACTATCATCAATTTTTAAAATAAACTTATTGAATTAACTATTAACACAATATTTTTTGGTTTGTCATTTAGATAAATTATTATTTACTTCTTAGTAATAATGTTACTCTAGTTTTAATTGCAGTTACAAAGTAAATCTCCATGGTTTATTTAATATGGCAATATTCAAAAATATCTACAACCAATCAGAAAGTTTGATCTTTTTAAAAGAAATAGTGATTGTTTTCGAAATGATAGTTGATTCATGTTTGAATAGCACATATCAGTACTTTTTGTTTAATTTTTGTAGTTGGTTCTCGATTGAGTAATATTAGTGAATGTGTCATTTTTTAGTATGAGCCAATATTTGGACATTATTTTAGTGTATGCCAAATGCAATTATAATACTGGCAAATCCAATTGAATTTTAATTATTATGTATAAGTGCACACACTAATTTTCAAATACAAAGGTGAATGTCACGAAACATGGTACAACAGCATACTTAATGAATGAATAAAGGAAGCAAATGTATCGAATCAAGCGCACATCTTTTTAATTCATTTTGTCATTTATTAGTTTTTACCATCGTATTATTTAAGTAAAGTATGCTAAGTTAATTAAGAACGAAACCTACGCTTCCTTTTCTAGTTTTATTCAATTGTATTGTTTTGTTAACCATACACAGCTGCATAGCCATACCAATGGTGCATCTTTATTAATTGATCAGTTATGGATGCGAATGGGACACTTTGTCTCTGTAAAACAGGGCGAACATTTCACAATTAGCAATTTTAGTATTTATATTATCACGATAAGTTTGCTCGCATCATTTTAATTTCAAATATTGCTTGCTGCATTTTTTGCGTTTCGTAATATTATACAATTATTTTGTATATTAGTAAGTTTATTGTATAATTACATTTTTATAGCATTTAGTTTGGTTTTGTTACATAATTATGTGTATTATTTGTTAAGTTTGTATTTATTGCATATAAAAATGGTGAGTCTGAGTTCATATTTGGACCAAATATAGTGTTTATGTTTGTAATGAAATAATACTGTAAACAAAACGTTTTAAGCTCAAAGGATAAAGACACTTTGATAAATGTATATAAATATATAGAACAGAATATACCCACGGAAAAACATTTATAACAATATGTGGAACAAATGGGTGAAATTACCAGGTTTGTTCTTAGCACAATATACAGACATATACAGGACAGTTCGAAGTACAGAAAAGAAAGACATCAACTATTTGAAAATCCTTCCATAAGGGCCTGCCGTGAAGAATGTGTTAAGGAGTTATGCCACACAGTACTTCTTTGTGAACATCACATAAGAAGTACTGTGTGGCATAACTCCTTAACACATTCATCACGGCAGGCCCTTATGGAAGGATTTTCAAATAGTTTGAAGGTTCCATCAGGAAAAGGAAAATGTCTAACTGTAGACATCATCAAACCAAAGAAAAAGAATTCCGATTACCATTTGGAATATTCATTCATTGTGATGTGATTGTTGCACTGTGCTGTCTTTTTTGTGAAATATTAATGTATTTTGAGTTTTTCTTTTATTTACTAATGGAGATTTTGTGTTTAAGGTTCATTGTGGTTGGATTGTTGTGCTGTAGTGTATTTCTTTCTACGAAATATTAGTGTATTTTGTGTATATTTTTACATTTGTCTATTTTATGTTTTCAAAAAATTATTTTAATAATTACTCAAGTCATGACTAGAATATTTAGAAATACTAGAAATACTAGAAATTTTAGATAACATGTTTCTATAGTATGCTATAGTATATATTAGAAAGATTGATTATAATTAATGAAAGTTAGCAAAATATAATAGGCATTTGTCTACCAACAACTTTTTAAATACACCAGGCTTTTAAGACTGCCAGTCTCAAACCTGTAGAAAGGATGAAAAGAGCAAATTTGTTTGTATTAGTATAAGCTTGTTTAAGGTAACAATATATTCATAAGAATTATTTCGCAGATTTCATCTTACTTTAATTTCTCTTAATTAAATCTTAGATATAAAATATACCCCATATAATATGTACAACATAGATATGCATACCACTAAAATAATTATATTTTTAACAGAAATACCAAATAAATCCATATTAAATTATGAATATGAATATAAGAAAAATGTTTATAATACCTTAACTGTCAAATTAGTTTGTTCACAAATATTTTCTTTTGAAATGGAGTATAAATTAAATTTTAATTGCTTCAATAAAACAAATAAGATCAAAAAATTTAATATTAACGTAGAAATATATTTTGTGACCTCATAATTTGTAAATAACATTTTTTTTAACTCTAAGTGAATTAGCTTTATATAGTAGAAATACTTAGTAAATGAAAATATGTTCTTACCCAACATAGTGATGACAGAACCGATGTCATCATCTCTATAACTGCGTCTCCGTGGCGGGAACCCGTACGGCTCGGTGTCGTCTGCCGCGACCGCTTCGCCCTCCGAGCTCGCTGTGTAGTGTGGCAGGTATGTATTCGGGTGTAGCAGGTAACTGTTCGCTGTGGTCATAAAATGGAGTATTCATTTAGATAATAAATATTACGTAGCATAAGAATGTGTTATAAAGCATGCAACAACAGTAAAACAAGCACAAAAGTATATATATTGATGCTTAATAGGGTCACATAACAATGATTATACTACTTACAAAACATACGACACTTCTTTTTAAAAGAAGAATATACATATTTGTAGACAAATATTCAAAGGAAAATAGTTTGCCTCAATAATTTATGGGACATGGAAATTTAAGAAAAAGGACCTGCAGGGAGGTGCTGACATATTTTAGTATATACTATTCAAAATGCATTGAAATAATATTGACAAATAAATAAAACTTTTCAACACAGTTATTGGGCCAACGTATTCAAATAATCACTTAATAAAATGCGCACTGAAAATTAAATTGTGCACCATTCACCAGTCATTGAACCTTAACTATTGAAGTAATATCAATACCTTAATATTCTATATGTTCAAATTGTTTCCTAAATATGAAGATTGTACTGAAAAAGAAACCATCAAAATAGAAAACCGGAACCATCTAAAAGAAAATTGCGAATATACCCATATACAGATATATATATATATACATATATATATATATATACATATATATATATATATATATATATATATATATATACACATATATATATATACATACATATATATATATATATAAGCAACTATTCCTCAGATACTTTTGAGTACAATTATTAAGTCTTAGGTTCTGATACCATAAATTCCCAACTTTTAAATTTTTTTGAAAGGAATCGGAATTACTTACTACACCTAAATGCTGCAGACTCCAATATAATACGCTTTCCTGTGCCTTTGAATCACAGTTGCAACATAACAACATATTTGAACTTGCATAAATTATCCTGATAATACATGTTGTATTATGTGGAACATTCCATTGTGTTTTTCTTTCCTGGAGACCTCACTATTCATAGTACATAATTTCACATATTGCCTTAACTGACAGTTTATGACCCTTATCTTTATCTTTGATTATATGACGTTCATTCTCTCCAGAGAACTTTTGCCAATGTCAAGTGTGGAAAAAAGGGTATGCAACACTGATTAAATCATATTTGGGATATCAGTCATTGTTGCTTGTTAACAAAAGAATAAATTATACAATAAAACAAAAAGTTAGTAAGAAGTCGGCTACAATTGAGGAAAATGAAAAAATTCAGATTATAATATACAAGAGTACAAAATAAACATATACAAACATAAAAACAAAAATAAACATGAATATAAATATGAAAGATTCTATATTTTGATGTCGTTCTTTCTTATGTACTGAATGATTAATCCTAGAATGTATTTGTTGGCAATAGATAAAAGTGATCTTATGGTTAATGGGTAATTGAATTTTATATTTTAATAATGTAGGAAATCTATTATTTAATGGACATGCAAAAATGAGATGATTTAGATCACCTTCTACAAACCCACAATCGCAAATTGGAGATTCTCTGGCACGCAGCCTATCTGAATGGGTAGGAATAGAACAATGACTCAAACGTATGCAAGACACCAAAGAGGTTTCCTTTCGAGAAAAAGTTAATTTTGAAAACCAAGGTTTTTAGGGGATTAAAGGTTGGATCTGGAAATACCCCACATATCTGGGATGATCTTTCCCACACCTGTGCCAGTCAAATGTCAACCAGGAACGAGTCAGGGGAAGGAGATCTTCAATGAAATTAATAGTGAAACATGAATCCCCGTTCACGGGCCGTAACCGAGCTTTTGCGTCGACTATTTCATTACCTACTACGCCACAGTGACTAGGGATCCCTGCAAGAACGTCATCAAATCCTGATTTCTCCAAATCATGCATAAGTTGCTTGATCTGGGGAAAGAGAAAAGCTACAGTTCAAGGAAAAAGGATTAGCGAGAAGGGACTCTAAACAACTTATGGAATCTGAGAAGATAAGTTGCCTGTGGAAATTTTTGAGTAGAATGAGTATTCAAGGTCTCTACAATAGCACAGCATTCTCCGAAGAACACCGAACATTCCTTAGGAAGGCGGAATTATGCCGAGTGAGTGGTAGATGGAGAGTAAAATGACACTCCGACAAAGCCACCTCTCAGGGTTTTGATGCAACTGTGTACATTCGAGTCCAATCCATTCAAAAGGAATTCAAGATAGAATTGGCATTTTTCTTCTCAATTCCAAAACACAAATTTATATTTGGTCTGTGAAATACCGAGTCAAATGGAGAACTATAGAGAGAGAGAGAATTTTAATAAACGGGGATAAAGATGGAGTTGAATCTTTGGAAGCTAACGATAAGCAGAGGTTGGGCCATAGAATGTGCATTGTTCGCAATGTTCCAGTCGATTGGTCTGACGAGGAGGTGTTACAAAGTATACAATTCCCAGACGGGTACGGGTAAGTTTATTAAAGTCTGGCACTTAAACTTAAAAAGGATCTATGGCCAACCCAAGTATTTTCCATTGGCGATGATGGTCATGACCTTTGATGGCCAAGTATGTCCCCAATGCAAATATATGGCATAATCCTTGCTTCCAGTTTCGAAATATGAATTCCCTATAATACAATGTTTCAAATGTTGTAGGTTGGACGTATTGCTGAAAAATGCCAATCTTCCGAGGATTATTTCTGATTTCACTACATCAGAAATAATCCTCGGTCACGTCGGAAGAAATTGTCCTCTTCCTATTGACAAGGCAAAATATGTCTTTTGCAGTGGAAATCATAATTCCACTGACAATGGTCCAATGTCCAGAATTTAAAAGCAAGGAAAGATCAAATTTAAAGTGTCTAAAAGAGACATATCCTATGTGGAATCGTCCAAGGATCATTACTTCTGCAAGAAAATTATACGCCTCAGTTGCTGCTCAACTCCTTCAAATTCTTCCTCCTCCAATTTCTTCCCAAAATTTGTTCTCTCCGTCTCGTCCTACCAAATCTTCTCACAAAAAAATTGTGACTCCGAAAACTCGACCCCACTCTTCGACAAGTCCCAACCAGGGATATCACCACTTGGCTCTAGAACAAGCCTGGGCAGAATTCCAAATTCCTCGGCGTGAAAATGCCTGTGGCCTTAGCCAACAACCTTCTACGAGTATTATTAAATTTCTTTTGACCACTTTGATTAAAATTTTGAGTTCCCCCATTAAAATACCACCCAATGTTACCTCCTCTATTCATACCTCCCTTCAACCCCTTATTTCTAATGGCTCCACCAACAGTGGCGAGGGTCTTGCAATGAAATAGTCGCAGTTTTATTTCCAGCAAAGCAGATCTTTGTCACCTCCTTGTCAAGTATTGTCCATCCATGGCTGCCATCTTGGAGACTTGGCTAAAGCCAGGGTTCCATTATGTAAGACTGATGTTAAAGGAGGGGATGAATAATTTATTCTGTCCCAAGCAGAGCGGTTTACGAAGTGGTTGGCTGTATGTGCAGATGAAAACTCCACTGAAATCCTGTTTCTGCCAATTCGTTTAACTCCATCTCGGATTAAGCCATCGATGTGATAATTTTTAGACGAACCAAATTTAATTGCATAAAGTGAGAATTCGGAATTGGTCTGGGGTTCTTTTACAACATTAAATGTCTCAAGGGACCCTCAAAAGAATTCGGAGGATGGGAAGGAGATGAAGTTGGGGATGATAGAAGTAGATCAGAATTTGCTTGTGTTAGAAGAGTGTGAAGGGTCTTGTGAGGAATTGTATCCTCCGTTTCAGTGCCGGAAAAGTCAGAAGGATGGGAGGAAGGAAGATTTTCAGATTTTTTTGTTTTACAGTTTGCTCTTACAATTTTGGATTTGCGTTTTAATTCCTGTTGGAAGTACATTACGGTAATATAACTAGCTGGGGAAGAGGACAAGCAAATTCATTATTGGAAAGTGGAGATTTAAAAGGGTCTGGTAGTTTAGGGGAAATAGCTAAATCCATTTCACAAAGCTGAAGTTGATTTCATTTGGCAAAAGTAAATAATATAATAAAAATAGACAAATGTAGAAACTTACTGAACACTGATTATAACATTTGATTGAATATAGCTACGGACAAAAACTAAATGGGAAATAGATTTAAAATATAAATAACATAATAGATAACTTATTGAAATAAAATAGACAGAATACCACGAAAATAATAACGAAATAATCAGGCAGCGAAAAGCCTTTCACTTCGTTTAACAGTTTTTTATGACAATCCCTTCCATAGATTTATATTTCTTATAATGACAAAAGATTATACAAACAATGACCCTTGGTCATTTTTGTGGGTTAGTTTTATTTTGTCCCAAGGAAATTATTTTACAATTTTTCAGCAGTAAATTATATTTTTATATGTGATTGAAAAAATATTACATTTCACGGTATTAATAGTATTAAATAATGCTTAAACTTTAAAGTATACCAAAGCATATGAACTAATTTGCTTTTATAAACAGATTATAATTTTTTCATTAACTCTGAAAATGCATTAAAAAAAAAAGGTACTAAGTACTAGTCATTTCTCAAATGACTTTCATTCTTAAATATAGAGTTTCAGATAGAAATTGTTATCATATAAACCGTCTGCTTTTCAACTTTAATTGGAGCGTGTCATGCAATGTTAAAATCTCTCTCTCTTTAAACATGGTTATAGTTTATCGTCTGCATGTGTAATAACAAACATTATACATACGAGAGTCATAACAAAACGCAATATTACATCACACATTTGTTATTTATTCATGCAACAGGTACACATATCAGTTCAATATTATTAGTAGAATGCAGCACTCAAGATATGTCGAACGCGTCACAACAGCGCAATTATTCAAGGTAAATCACTTACTATAGGAAATTTTCATGAATCGTCAACACTGGCGGGGGAAGTGTTGAAAAGCGAAAATCTATAGAAAAATTAATGTATTTACTTAAACGACATTTGGTATATTATATATTTTCAATAACTAATTGGAGAACACTTATAAAAATTGTTATTTAATTTAAATTTCACCTGTATAAAATGATTATTGAGGAAGTTCCTAGGGTTCGATATAAAAAACCAATTTATATTTATTAGTTCCCTACAAATCTCATTTTTCTTTAGATTATCAGTTATAATATTAAAAAATTTGCTTAGATATCAATTAGATCATACTTATTGACTGCATTTTATATCATACCAAAAAGACGCAATGGTTCCTCAGTTTTAGAGGATTTAATTCAGTATTGTTACAATTTTATTAAAAAAGAACATAATCACTCCGCCCATATAAGGATTGTAATATTTATATTTCTCTCGCTGACTCGATTAATGTTTTTCACTATTATCACCATTGAGCAACATAATGGCATTTTTATATATTACGATGTAGTTGACCAAATATGTTTTCTGAAAATACCAATATTTTCAATAATTACCATTGAAATGGTAGACATCATCTGTGTTTTCACCTTCGTCTTCATCTCCAGCATACGGTGATTCCTCTTCCACACCCTGGATCTGAGGTAATGGCGGTGGGCTTACCATCACCGGAGGTCTGGATTTATTGAAGAAAAGATCATGAATAGAAATTCTAATAACAAATTAATATAGTACAGTTAAGTACCATATCGAAAACTGTATTGTAAAAGTGCTAAATAAATTAATATGATTTTACAGCAAATAATAGTAATTCTGTATAATGGATTAAAGTTTGTGATGTTAAATTTGTAATGTTTAAAAATTTTAAACAAAATGCTGAAAGGCATATTGGTATGCTTTTTCTCAACTACTTTATTTTATAAACTTTTTCAAATGCAATACACAAATCATAGTGGAGCAACACCTTTTAATCAACATAATAAATAAATGGGAAGTCTACAATGTACTTTAAAATTCAAACTTACAAAATTTACATAATTATCAATGAATTTTTGGAGTTTACTCCTAAAGAATCGATTTTCATATATAGCGCCTGGTTTGAAATTTTATGAATAGTAAAATCAGAAGTACAGAGCATACGAAGTTCACAGCATTAAAAAAAAGTGTAATCAGCTAATTTCAGGCACATTAATTAACATATTGAATTATTTATTAACAGTTCTACGCATTGTTTGTTTGGCTGGAAGTATTGCATTTAACAAAAGTAGCAAAATGAATACAAAAAAAAGAAACTACACGGAAACAGAGTGAAGGTATTTGTCTCTCACAAAGATGTAATTGAAAATAAACGCATTGACGGAGCAAATATGAAGATGAAAATTACTGACAGTTGTAAGCGAAAATTGTTTTGGCTGGAAGTATTGCTTCTAACAAAAGTAGTAAAATTAATACAAGAAAGAAAAACTACACGGAAACAGAGTGCAGAGACTCGTCTCTCACAAAGATATAAATGAAAATAAACGTATTGACGGATCAAACGTGAAGATGAAAATGACTGACAGTTGTAAGTGACGTTTGTTTTGGCCAGATATATTGCGTTTAACAAAAGTAGTAAAATGAATACAAGAAAAAGAAACTACACGAAAACAGAGTGAAGATATTCATCTCTCATAAAGATATAATTGAAAATAAATACATAGGTGGAGCAAACGTGAAGATGAAAAAAATGTCGAGATACCCATATAATGCTAGTGGATATAATAATCAAAGGGTAAGTGCAGTCAAATGTTCACATTTATAATGAAAATAGAATTTATTTATGTATTTATTGAAAGGCTCACAAAACAAAGTAGTCACATAGATGTATAATAAAAAGAACAGAATATAAAACTATACTATAACTCTAATTATATATGCAAAAAATGGTTAGAGTATATATGCATACTTTTTCAAGGATTACTTGTGTTATTAACTGTATAATACAAAATGTACCGATCAATTATTAAAGTTAGTATTAACTTAGAATTATATTATTTTCAACGTACTGAACAACACATTAATTCTATCGTAACTGGTTTTAATTTATAAATAATATATTTTGTATTTCCTTTTTAAATAACTCTATTGGACTCAAAAAGGTCCAAGGACGGATGTGGAGAAACAATTTCGTTATGCAATCGTCACATTTTAATTATGGTATTATAAAAAGAGGTATTATTGTTATAAACTTGCAGTACGAATAATCTCTGTAATGGTGTACGGGATCTGAGTCGAGTGTTGAAGTTGAGTAGACAGAGGAGATAGGGACAATCAATATGTGAATGTATGATTTTATACAAATATAATATATCAGCGCTTTTTTCCGTGCAGCAAGTGATGACAAAGTAAATCTCTGTAATTACATTTCATAGGATCTATACTCTCGTCCAAAAAGAAGCCGGAATCAATTTGTTTGATAAATACAGAATTTAGTTGTTTGCACAAATGTAACTTCTTTTTTTTTAATAATGTGCTTAAGAAACGTGTATTTTATTTGTTTCTTTAGGCAAAAGGAAGTCAACTGCGCCGACTATGGCTTAATATAAAAGCAAAGCAGAAAAGAGAATTGGCAAAGGGAAGGCAGCAGCGGATGGCCACCGGCGAAGAACGCGATTAGCGACATCCAAATTGACCCCATCGTTTTCTTAATAGCGCCAGGGCTAATTGTGGAAGTACCATCTAACGATTTTGCCCAGCAATTCAATTGAGGTAAACAATGTGTGTAATATAATTGAGGTAAATAAGTGTACAATTAATCTTTTATTTATAGTGTTTTTTAGAAACTGATTAATATAGTAAGGGGGCACCAAAAGTTTCTTGATTGATTTATTATTGATTTTTTATTCGAATTTATATTTAATACTGAAGAAGCAGTATTACAAACAAAAGTGGTTTGTAATTTAATCACCTTCAAATTCATTTAAAAACCTTTCCATTGAACTTTTATTTTCTTTCTAGTGATATTCGAAAATGTGTTGAAATTTAAAATTTGTAAATTTGTGATATGCTTGAATTGACATTGAATTAATTGGATTAATTAATCTTAGAAGGAATTAATCTACAGATCTGTCTGGTCAACAATCTACAAGTAGAAGTAAAGTTTTTGCTGAAGCCGCGGAAACTTTGCCAACATCGTCTGAGGCAATGGAAGATGTTTCTGTGGGTCAGCCTAGGGGTGAGGTACAGGAAACCATGTTACAGGAAACACAGAGACAATGAAGAGACGACGAGTTCCATAAAATCCGGAAAGAAATTTTGTTAAGTCAAGATCGAGAAGCGAAGGCTCATGCTGAAGTTGCAGAGAGGGAATTGAAAAATAAATGAAATATGTTTTTAGATTATTAATTTTTTTACTTATACATTCGTTTTCATTCTTTATATACTATATTTATATACTTTTATACTATTTTTATTTTCATTGCTTTTATTTTTATTAATTTTTCTGCTCATATTGTGTTTTATTTTATATTTTTTAAATTTCACAACAGTTAAATTTTCAATAATAATTTCATATAGTCATTATTTTGTTGCGTGTAGAAAGGCAGTGTAGCACATTGTTTAAAACATTTAAAAGCTAAAATTGTTAATGTTTATATTTTTTATTTTACACAAAAATTATAAGAATTATTTACTAATTGTTAAAGTCGCATTTATTTTGTCAAGCTTTGTTAATAAGGGTCTATAAGTATACATTACAATTATGTAAGAGATTGTTAAAACAAATGTCCATTGAAATGGTGTATTAGCCAATGAAATAGTATTTTCATATTGCAACCCTGTGAAAGAATGGTTTGTATTATCTAGTCCAAACTAATTTAACGCACATTTTATTTTAGTTATGGGCAAATTGAACCATACATTGCATTTCAATAACAGAATTTTTACTTAATAATACTAATTGTCATCATTTGTGCTCTAATTCAATTTGTCAGAATACAGTATGTTTTTGCAAGTATTTGTTAAATTATCAAATATTAATAATAAATATGTATTGATAACTACCTGAATTAAAGCACTCACTGGCTTATATCATAGTCAAAACTAATTGAACGCACATTTTAACATTCTGGCTATAGGTAATGTGAACCATTCAGTGCAAACTAATTTTAAACCAAATTTTAATATTCCAGCTACAGGTAAAGGGAATCATGTCACTAGTCAGATTGAATTTCGTGTGAATCATGTCACTAGTCAGATTCATTATGTGTAAATATTTGGTGTCTTCTATCCTATAAAATGAACAAGTCTCTTAAATTCTTGGTCTAACTTTACTAAATGTTTTTAATTTTGTTGTATAAATTTGATCTTGTTCATTTGTGTTTTACTTGAGAATATTCATATTATCAGCATCTTTTTATTAAAAAAATGTCCATTTACATTAAATGATATTGATATTTATATTTACATACAGTGTTACCTATTTTATACATTCCAAGACAAGGAGTAAAATCCAGTGGAGCATCAGAGCTGACGCACAATTATGTTGAAGTCAATTTATTTTTAAGATAAAATCTTTTTCACATTAGACAAAAGTCTTTCCATTTCATAAAAATATTTTTTCTTTATTTCTATATATTTAGGCAATTTAACCAAATTTTCTTACAAATTTCACCACAATCAGTCTTACAATGAAAGAGCTATGATATTGTGATATATGTGTGGATAGACAGACAAAACTACATGACAAAATTATAAAGGTTAAACGATTACATTTGGCTATGGAATGTTTAAAGGTGAAAAAATTTATTTCGAGTTTGCTTTCTAAACTATCTTAGTCAAGTTGTTCTCGTTAAAGGGCATAACTTGTTACTTATATTCCTAATATTAAACTGCCTCATAGGAGTGGTAGATAACAGTTTTGCCCAATACACCACATATCCAGGATTAATTCTGTGTTCGATCAGGTATTCCTTTTAATTAATATGCATCCAGATTTATCCCATGTTTGGGTGAATGAGTGTCCTATCTTTGCTAAATTTACTTATTTGAGTTACGATTGGTTATACAAGGAATCCTCTAATTGTGATTATTCATTATAATTATTCTAATTTCACACAGGTATAAATGTATACATTTGTCGCTATGCGCAAACTTATTTTTATGACAGTTTTTGACAGCTTATTTTATAAAGGAGACAGCAATGCTTTTTTTTAAATTAAACCTCACCTATGTCGTCGAGATGTATTGCTCTCGTCACTATGTAAGCTGGAAGAATCGGGCACCTCGCTACCTGGCACCTCTGTGATGTTTGGCAGTGCGCCTGGGCCCGTATTGCACCAATCCGAGCAGTCCCAGTGATATCCTTTAATGCCAATAGATAATTATACGTAACCTAATATCCTTTATATTCTTGTTTAAGAATTGTTTTTATTCTTGCAAACTAAATGCAATTTATCTGTCGTTACTTATGCAAACATTAATAATTATTCATTTTGCTGATGTGACACATACATATTTTCATTTATAATTTCATTTTTAAACAATTAAAACATTTGTGCAGTAAATCTTTGGGTACATTAATAAAAGAATGTATTATTGATGTATTAGAATGTGGCAAGCTTTGTTGACCTTAAATCAGTTTTTGCCCCTAATCTCAGATTACAGGTCAAAATTATTTATAATTATTTTCACATATCATGGTGACCTGTACATAAATTATTTTCTAGGTATCTAACCCTTGAGTATTTAAGATTGCAATTTTTAAAAATGTAAGATAAAATATTAATTTTAAATATGCTATCATTTCAGTAACTTAATGACACTAAAAAAAAATAAAAATTTCACTAAAATGGCTCGTATAGTTTTTCCGCAGCCAGAAAATAATTTCATGTGGACACTCACAATATATAGATAATATTTAAAAATATTTTTTTATTAACTAAATATTTGATAACTTTCGTACAATGCAATAGTTAGTTCAGAAATACAATACCATAGAATATCTACATACACTAAATTAGCTACTGGCAAGCGTACAGAATATGACGTATTGTTAAATTAATTTCTATAAATGACTCCCAGCGTAACCATGATATTATTCATATCATAGCTATTTAGCATAGTAAACAAAATGTTTGCTTCTTAAAAACGTCATTGTCATGTTTCATGTCATCTTTATCAAACAGACATGAAACACGTCACCTTTCTATCAGAAATTAGCAGTAACAATGAATGGGAAAAAAGAAAAAAATCTCTAAGATTTATCACGTCTCAATTCTTGTCATGCCTGTGATATATTGAAAGATTTAAAGAAAACAAAGGAAAGACAATGCTAATGAATTTGAAGTCAATCGGCACCAGAATAAAAGGATGGCCAAAGAAATAATGAATAGATTAGGTTTTGAATGATATCAAATCAATGAAGGTAGAAGAAGGCGTAAAGAAGGGAAAGTGGGGGTTGCATGTATAGTAAAGGCCACAGGTAAGGTATGCAATTCACATATCACTGAAATTCCCTTTTTTATTCTGTTAGATAAGCAAAAAACTCTTTCATGGTAACTTTTTACACCTATATAAATTTTAAAATACAAATTTCTAAAATATTTTTGGGAGTAGAACTTGAAATGAAAAACAGGTTTATGTAATAGTAGCCCAAAATCCAAAAAAAGTCATCTAAAAAGTGTTGACTTTACATATAGCTTTCATACACTGTTCATTTTGCAGCTATACTTGGATAAGATGTGTAACGTAATGTCAAATTCCCCAAACCCAAAAATCTTTTCCATTTGGGGAAAATCTTTTTTGTTGAAACAAAAAGTTGAACTGTAACCAAAAAACATGTTTTTTGTTTCTCTTCTGGAATACAAAAATTAAAAACCTTTGTACTGGTATTGCAATTCAATTAATTTAAGTACAATTTTAAATCAGCTAAGTACTAAGTAAAAAAAGTCACTGTAACAACACCTTGAATATAAAGAAAGAGATAAATTTACATATAAATATTTTGTACATATTCAACATATTTCTGTCTTCATTTTTCTAGAATTTTACTGAAATATTCACAAATCAAACGCAATACTGAGAAATTATTATATCTTAATATATCATGGTATTGCCTGGATAAACTGAAAATAAATCAACATACACTTTAATTGAAATTATTAGTCTAGGATCATTCCTTTAAAATTGTTAGAAAACACATTTCCTATCCAGTTGCTAATAAATAGACAAACATTATATAAGCATAGTCAAAGAAATTTCAAAAATGTCAGCTTAATGAAGCATCATATCTTACGGATTAGTCACAAGTCTGCATTGTCTTAATATGAAATTATGGCAAAGAATAATCATACAATGACTAAATGCGACAGTAGGAAGGAAGTGAAAGAAAGCATAACTAACCACCAAGAATCCTAGGATCTTGTACTAATCTACCTGCTAGCGTTCCTCTCTGTGGACTTGTCACCATATCTGATGAAGGTACAGGTTTAGCCGTGTTACAACTGCCTTTCAAATCTGAAATATGAGTATTAACACTCTAATTATAAGTTGTAGTCTTACATCAAGTGTTAGTGGTTTTCATATTTTCTAAACTACTGAAGTATAAATACTACCAGAATAAGTCGGCTGTCCATTATAGTAAGTAACATATTAGTTTTGTAATCCATAGAATTTAATGAAATGAAATAAGCAAAAATTTTGTGTTCTTCTAATGTAAGACATCACTTTCTGTAGAATCTGCGGTTAAATAAAATATAATTAAAATCCTACCGTTATTAATTTTGTGATCCTGAAAAGTTTGAAGATGCATCTGCTCAGACCATGACGGTTTATGGAGCGAGTCGTTGTCTCCTACATTGTTGGTGTTATTCTGGAGAACATCCAGGTTCAAGTTACGCCTGTAGTCTGGTGGGAAATTCTCTAGCTCATCACCTATAATGAGAATGTGATTTTTGATTTTGGCATTACGATTCATATAGAATTTTATTCAGTAATCAATGTCGAGATTTTTCAATTCACTGTTAATTAAAATTTTTAATTAATGTTGTTATTTAACAAAGAATGTCTGATAATACAAACCGGCTGATCCATAACTCCTGAGGGTATCTAAGTTGTTTATGACCATATTATTAGCAGCATGGTGCGAGTCATGTACTGTTGAGACGGGAGCATAAGACACCGGTCTTTCCATTCCACCTATGCCACCTCTCTGAACATCGAGATTTGATAGCTTTGAACCACGCTGAAATTAAAAAAATGATTATTTTGCATACAATTAAATTGAAACATAAAAATAACGCTTCATCTCAAAAATAATTTAAATTATTATCAGATATACCAGAAAACGAAAAGTTATTTTCTTTAAAAAACCTTGCAACAAGACATCAATATATAACATAAGAAATGAACTCATTTGTATTGTCTATTTCTTAACTTATATACATTACAATTCTATAAAAAACAATGATTACAACTGAAAAATCTATTGGTAAAAGTACACAAACTGAATTTGATAACAAATGTTAATTAAGAGTATGCAATAAGAGGTTCTATCTTAGTTAAGAAGCAATGTATAATTAACATTTTAGAAATAAATAGCAATTCCTGTGAAATTGCCACAGAAATTGTAAGATAGAGGAAACATTTTGATTTGGTGGCCTACTTATTACAGATCATGCTTAGCTTCAAATTTATAAAAAATTGGTATTTTTTATATACATAGATAGGTAGCATGAGTATTAGGTAATATTGGCATATTTAGAAAATTTCATGTCATATCCTTACCAAAGTTTCCACCAATGAGAATGGTACAGTAAAGATTCCAAACAAAGTTCATTTACATTCATTCATTTTTGTGACTCACCTTCAAAACTTGCATCTCATGTGATTTAGCCACGCTGTTAAGCAAATTGTCCTTTTGAGGGCTCTGAGGTCTAGGGCCACGAACCTTTCGTTTGCATCGTACCAACAGGACGGTAATGCAGGTCACTGCAAGTATTAACAACAAGCACAAACCACCTCCTAGTGCCGCTAAATGCTCCCACTTCCAGCCGAGAATTGAGTACACACCTGCTGTCACTGCATCTGAGTATAGCGGATTGCCACAGTTCATGCCTGGAAAGAATGAGGAAAAGACTTATAACTTAAGTCCATATCATCATATAGGTAGATGTAATATGGGTAATCTTATTATTTACAGGTAAGCAGTGACAACTGTATGTGACAAATAACAGCCTGCAGAAAGTTGCCTCTTTTCCTTTATTGGCATCCTTATCACTTTATATACCATATATTTACACACCATTAGTTATCTCTAGACTTGTTTTCCTTATATACCGACAGTTGCCGAAAAAGGTTATTAGAAAAGTCTAACAATTTTCAAATAAATGTTGACTGTGGCCTGTATTGCCAGAAATGATTAATGCTTTGATGTTCACATGTATGACCAAGATTTTTTTATTTTGGCCCTGTAGGTCTCTCATAAATTTTACTGCTCAACGCCAGCATTTTTCAAAAGATAGTAAAATATGAAAATAATAATAGTTTTTAATCCTACGTCCCCATTTTCTCACAAAAAATATTCATTGGTATTGGTTTGAATTTTTAAATATAACACCACATCAAAGTGGTGTCGCCTGCATTTGTCTGATAATTTTCATGTAGCACCAATGTGGTGTCATTGAATGGCATAATATTTAATGTACCATAGCAAAATATTTCATAATTAGAATGATTTTTCAAGCTTCCATCTCATAAAAAATATCCATCCTAATTGGTGTGGTTTTTTAATAATAATCGAATAGATTATTTTTCAAATCAATGAAGATTTCAATGACTATATATATTACATAAATTTTAACTCATGTACAATTAAAAGGCCAATTGTGTTAATTTCTTTCACTCCATAATTCAAGAGTACTTTAAAACCAATTACTTTTAAAATAATGCCATAAAAAATATAATATCTACTTAATGTATGTTTAATTGAGATATTACCTGTTTTGTCAGGTGGGCAAACGCATCTGAAGCTACCCGGCTCATTGATACACGTGGCTCCATTTAAGCATGGTTCGCCTTGACATTCATCTATATCGAACTGTAAAATGACCAAAATTTATTGTAAGTTTAAAAAGAATTAAGAACATATATAAAATTCCAAATGCTATCCAATCCCCAAAATAGATGGCCCACTTAGCTGCTAATAAAGAATTTTGACATATTACTAATGGGTATGTTAATTTATAAGAGTAAGTCATATCAAACTGATACAAAAGTAAAAACAAATCTTGAAATTTTAACAATAGTCAAAATCAGATATGATACTATAAAAACATAAACTAAAGAAACTAAATCTATAGTTTCTGCACTGCAGAAGATCAGATGTTTCAGATCTCATAAAATTTATGTTTCCCATGGGGTATATATGACTTACCTGACACAAGGATCCATAATAACCGTGACATCTGCAGGACGGTTCCCAGTCACCCTCTTCACACACACCACCATGAGCGCAGATCCCATTACTACTGAGTCCACTTCCTGAGCTACTAATACCACACCACCGTCCAACTTCACAACGACGGCCTCGCAGACCGTCAGGGCATGTGCAAGTGTAATCACCTTTAGAAAATGTAACGGAGATGATAAATCTTTTGTTATTGGTCCCTCTGCTGTTTGCTTTCAATTCTTTATCCCGTAGTAACAAAAGTAGATATACATTATTATTAGAAATGTCAACGAACAGTCTGCGAGAAAGAGAAATGCACATATATGCAATGACATATTATTGCCGTAACTTTTCATGTTGGTGATAAATATGCAATTTGCAATTTATAAATTTTACAAATTTGTTCGTGTGGTTTGCTGAAAATATTTTTTGTTTCAATATCTTTTAAAATTAAATGTTTAGTTCATATTACTTACGATCAACAATCAATACATCTTATACAACTTTGACACTTGATAACGGGGGCCAAAATTTTCATAAATTGTTTATCAACAAAGAACAGGACAGGAATCAAAATCTGGCAGTGCATATATTAAATATATGTATAATCTCTCATTTCAAATAGTTTAGGAAAAAGAAAGGCTAATATTTTATTTTTCCTCTTACTAACCATCAGAAGTGGCTGTGCATACTCCTCCATATAAACAAGGTTGTGAAGCACAAGGGTCGGTGTCAATTTCACAATGTCTGCCGGAGAACCGCTCATGGCACTGACATTCATAGTCACTGTTGTTGTCAGAAGACTCCAGTAAACTTGGTATATCTTTGCAAGTTCCACCTGTATTTATTTTAATACATTACTTTTTCAGTTTTCTTTATTTAGCTATTCAATTAACTTTACTAAAAATATTACGCTAAGTACACAAATGCTGGATTTATTGAAAAGTACACAGATGCTGATCTTTTTGAAAAGTACACAAATGCTGGACTTATCTTACGGCCAACAAAACTTTCACATGTGAGAATATTAGTGCAAGTACTAGCAGACCTGCCCCTTAAGCGAATGTGCAATGAGTGCCTTGCACGCAAGTAGCATGGTCAAGGGAACAGTAAATTTATTAATCGGTACCGGAAAAAGACATCAATGTAGTCCTAAAATATATACACAATATTAACAAAAAATATTCAATTGATTTCAGTATCAATTAAGTGAGTCAGAGAATTCTGATACAATGATTCCCGGACACTTTGCCGTAGGGGTGCCCGATCTTTGGATTTGAATCAATCTGTTAGATCACAATGAATAGTAACTCACTGGATTAATTCACAATCTGAATTGTATGTGTATGAATTTATCTCATTAAGATATTATATATTGAAATATAAAATTATTTAATACAAAATGTTAAAATGAGACAAAACAATTTTGGTAACTAATTATTATTAATAGATTTATTATAAAACAATGGTTAATCACAAAAACTATCTACATATAGATTTTTTAAAAGTAACTTTTTTGATAAGCTTTAAAGATTCAATCTATTACAGCTTTCACTAATGAAAAGAAATTTAGTACACCTGACTTACTAACAGGGTGAAAAATAATAAAAAATAGGATCATCTACCCATACATTTTCTAATTAATGTCAACTTAAGGGAGTCCAAAAAGGACTGTTATCAAGAGCATAGTTTCGTGGTACAAACTGATAAATAATAACTTTAAGTTTAGCTTGGCCGTCTCTAAACTTCTATATCATCCCTTAGCCACAAAATTTTATTCGTCTGATCTTCTAGGAATTGATAATTTAAATAACCCAGTTTTATTAAAAAAAAAGAAAATTATAAAAACTATCAATATTTTAATAGCAAATGTTGATGTTAATAAAAATTTGACTTTAAAATTTTGTTATCTTTTTATCGAACTAATATTTTTAACCTTGAACAACAGTTAATCAAAATTTTGCAAATGTGAATGCAAGGAAAGTTACATTTTTTTCATTTTATTTAGTAATAACAAAAATATTAAAGTTTCTTGTCTCGATTTTACACATCCTTCAATAAAAACCTAAAAGTTCCTTATGTAAGCCTGTATGCAATGCGTACATGCCAACAAAAAGATAAGATAGGACTTACACAGGGGCGACAAAATCAATTCTAAATGCAGGTGCTCAAATGGTTTGTGGCGGAACTAGACTGCAAGAATTGATATAGACAATAATAATAACAAATAAAATGTTAAAGATATTTATACATAGGTATGTATAAAGGCTATAAATATAATTAATATAAAGTTAAATGAAACAATATGAGCAACATATTACATCAAAATATAGGGAAAAAGGAATTTTGACTAGCAGATTATTCAAGATAATTAAATTGTAAACGAATATGAAAACAGAAAATTTAAATTATGGTCTTTCTTTCAAGGCCTTAGATTCACATGACTTTATATCCTGTTTTTGTTTCAAATGCTTGCATTGTTATCAGAAAACATAACCAAGAAATAAAAAGCTCAATCTGAATTAGCACATATTGAACATTTCTTAAATAAACTTCTGCAGTGACTGAAATTTCAAATTAAGCTTCGTATATCTCATACAGCAGCAAATCCAGCTCACCATTTAAGCAAGGCAGACTACTGCAAGCGCCAGGCACAGCAAGGTGTGTTGGGCAGCCCATCTCCACATTGGCGAGCCTCACGAGGGCGGCAGAGCCTGCAGTTTTGGTGGCATCGCCTCCTCCTGGCCGCAACGGAAGAGGCTCCATTGCAATGTGCACACCACCCATGCAACCTACAAAGCCACGCTGAACATCTTGAAGACCTGCGAAAATTTTATATTTTTTCCTTGTGTGGATATAATCATACATTACGGCTTAAGTTTATACATAAAACAAGCTTGTTTTGCCACATGTATCAGAAACGAGAATTGTTGGTTAATTATGTATTATTTTTAACCGATTATTATTGATAATACATAAAAAATTACAAATGATAAAGAACAGAAATTATTTAAAGAAGGCCATGTCATTCACATCACTGAATTTAATTTTTGAGATTAAAATTACTCAACTATTTTTACTAATATGATTCAAACTTGCATTATCCATATTATCCGTCTATTTACATTTCTAATGTTGACACTAAGCTCAATGAGTGAAATAGTCTGTGAAATTAGTCTCGAGTATTTGAATGCGTAGGTGATGTTAAATTTTAAAACTTTAAGTTCAAAAAGTTTTTAGATGTTATATCCCGAGTACATCACTGGGAGTAATTGAAAGGGTCTATTTTCAATGTTATTTCACCCAAGACAGATAATTATAGTAGTATTTTTATAACACATGTCTTATTAACAAAGAGCATAAAATCATCCTGACCTAAAATAGCTGGATGTTGTCTGACTTGTGCCCCAATAAACAGATTATCAGAATACAGGTTGAGTATCTGGTTAGTCCCAGGTGCAGAGCCATGCACAATGTGTTTTCCATCGACGGTGACACGTGCACTGTTGCCATTCCTCTCGAGCCTTACTTCGTGCCACCTGTTGTCTGATACTCGGACTGAAGTTACTTGGATTACACATTCACCAGTTCCTAGTTCAAGGCGATATTGTACAACACCATTTACCACCTGCAATTTAATATATAAGTACATATGTATTTTATTTTCTTACAATAAGACACTACATTTTTATTGCATTAATATAGGTTTATAATAACATAAAGAAAGCTCAATGGTAGGCGCCAATCAATAAATTAAATTTCGTAGTATTTTTGATTACCAACATTGTTTACACTATAAAGTAAAAAAAGCAATGAAAAGGAGTTATGGGGTGGAAATATTTTGCATTCAAATTACCCAAAAATCCTCATTTAAATTAGCATCTTTAATTTGCAAAAAATCAAAATCAAAATCAAAGTAACGTTACTCTGTTTGGCATACCTATATTATTCTAGTTGTCATACCTATCTGTGAGACAAAACAATACTTACTTGAAATGGAATAAATGAGAAATAATCAAGTATCATATTTTTTTCAACAAGTGATGGGAAAAATGTCTAGACAAAAGATATAGTATATTAAAAACTGTTTTTAATGAAGTATGTGTTTCATACACATAGTTGTGTACTTTTTGCTTTTTATTTGTAAAGTTTAACAATTACGTACTAAACTAACTTCAAAGAATTTTCTGATTAAAAAGATTGAATTATTACCTCTAAAATATTATAATCAATACGGCCTGCTGCGTACATTAATGTTCCAGATAGGTACATAGTCCTAAAGCGTAATGATAATGTCAGCTGGTCTTCTAACATTTTTTTGCCATTTATAAGACCTTTCTCTACTCTATATTGGGCATAACTCTTTCCACCAAAGGAAACAGAATCCATAGGTCGGAAACAATTCTCGCCATAGCAACGAGTTGAATCCACATCACACTTAAAGCTATCTACACATTGGCAATTATAGCCTTGAGAAGTCTGATCGGCAAAACATTTCATGTGATCGGGACATGGTTTCCTAGCGCAAGCATTAATTATAGTTTCACATTTATCACCTCCATACCCATCATGACAACGACATTCCATTTTGTATTGGTGAACTGGACAAACCAGACTTGTGAAATCTGCTGCTATTGGAATCATTTTGCTGCCATCCAAACTTATTTTCTCTCTACATTCACCAAAAGCGCAGAAGTGCGGTCCACATTTTACTCGTACTATTTCCTCTACAACCAATTTAGTAGATTCTTCTAATTCCTCTAAATTAGCATTAAGGCTTTTGCGTATAGATTCTGATGTATGATAAACAACATTCCCTTGGTTTGATGACTTTCTTACAGCAAACAGAACATCTAGATCATGAGGTATTATTTGTCTTGCATACCTAGATCTAGTGAAATCGCTACTATTTGTATATTGCAGTTCATCCAAATAACGCTTCTCTTTACCTGGTAAGAAGTTAATGTCATCTGATGATGGCTGCACACTTATGATAATGACATCTTTTAACCGAGAATTCATAGCATTGCGTACTGCTCTAACAAATCCTTTCCTGTGACTAACAACAAAGTCTTTTTCATTCACTTCTCTAAATCTAACAATCACTGCATTAACAAGCATTTCCTCCGAAATTAGCTCCACTGATACTTTAACAATTGTAGATGACAAGAACTTGCTATCGGAGACTGTAACGTTAACTCTATAGTCACCAATATCGAGACGTGGTAGCGCTACTAATGTTCCATCATTTTGATCAATTCTGAACAAATTTGCTGCTGGATATGGAATGCCATTTGTGGGTGCTAGAGAATATTGTAAAGTATCATAGGCATCCTGGTCTGATGCATACACTTTGCCGATCTCTCCACCAGGATATTCATCCAGAAAAGAATTGATACTCACTTCCAAAGGCGTTATAACTGGAGGATATTGTGATTCTTCAATTACCTTGATTACGACCCAAGTATCAGAATAAAGTGGTGGTGTACCATTATCAAAGACACGTACTTGAAGAGTGTAGCGATCCTTGATCTTATGATTAAACTTCGCAGCCGTTCTTAGAAAGCCATCCTGCTCTAATCTGAAAGCTCCGACTTCATTCCCAGATTGGAAATCAAATGTATAAGGGGCTGCATTAGGATGATCATCAGCATCGTGAACAACAAATTTCAAGATCATAAATCCAAGTGGCTTATCTTCTTGCACAACAGTGGTATAATTTGATTGAGAAAAAAGTGGCGGATTATCATTAGCATCTGATATGTCTATATTCACTAAAACAAAGTTAGTCAAAACTGGTAGACCATGATCTCTAGCATGCACTTCTAAAACATAACTAGATTGCGTCTCTCGATCAAGTGGTGCAGCAACGGATATATACCCTGTATCAGTATCAATCACAAACTGACCAGATCTATCACCTCTTTCAATAGAATATGTTACTTTGCCGTTAGACTCACTATCATAGTCATTAGCTATGACTTGCAATATTTTATCACCGATTTGAGCATCTTCTTTTATTCTGGCATTATAAGTGGATTGTGTAAATATAGGAGCATTATCGTTACTATCGGTCACTGTTATATTTACTGTTGCCAAGTTGCTCAATGGGGGTATGCCACCATCAATAGCTTGAATTGTCAAAAAATATTCCTTAGCACGTTCATAATCCAACATTTGTGATATAGATATAACTCCAGATATTGAATCTATAGAAAACTTCTCATGTTCATTCCCACCAATAATAGAATAATAGACGTCGGCATTTACCCCAGTATCTTTAGATGTAGCTAAAACCCTTACCACCTCAGTACCAATCGCATCAATTTCAGGTACTATAGCAAAGTAGTACTTGTTAGCAAATTCAGGTGGGTTATCATTAATATCTGAAACTGTTAGAAGTATTGTAGCCTGAGTCCAATGTGATGGATTACCCTGATCTGTTGCTTTGACTTCCAAGATATATGAACTCTTTGTTTCTCTATCCAACGGTATGCCGAGAGTCACTATACCACTGTCCGGCGTCATCCTAAATTGACCACCAAGATCATCTATGAGACTGTATCTTATTTTACGGTTTATGCCAATGTCATTATCAGTAGCATGCACCTTAGTAACCAAAGTGCCAACCTCAACATCCTCTGGCAATGTTACGCTGTATTGATGCATAGAGAATTGTGGTGCATTATCATTCACATCTAAAACAATAATTTCAATTTCTGAAGAACACTCCCATTCAGTTTTTTCCCTGTCTTGTATATGAGCAATAAGTTGATACTTCCATTGACTCTCTCTGTCCAGAGATATGGCTGTTTTTAGTTCACCAGACTCTTTGTCAATAGAGAAATGATCTGAATGGTCTCCTGACAAATAATATCGCAGTTTGGCATTCTGTGGCTCGTCAGCGTCACTGGCCAAAACTGTCAGCAAGTAACTACCAATTGATAAGTTTTCTGATGTAGTATGGCAATATCTGTGACGGAGACAATATGGTGGGTTATCTGGAAAAACACAAAAGTATTTTGTGAGTAAATAAAAATTATAATAAATTTGATTAAATATAATTAAATAACAAAAATTAAATTAAATAACCAACATATATTTAGCTGAAAAATGATCAGTCTTAAAATTATCAGTTTCTTAGTAGAATAAGATATTAATGATATATTGTACTTTTTAGATCAGAACTAGTATTGCCTTTTTTATTAACACTCACATAAGATATTACTTTGCAAATAAATTGTTCCAAAAGCAGTATTTCTTAATAATCAGAAAATAAATAATTCATAATAACCGCATCGATCTAATATTGTCTATGTTCAGATAATGTCCTTACTTCATTATTTATTGAAATATTGCTATTTCTGCTTTCATTATGTAGTTTCATTAGAAAAAACTTAGTGTAATCAACCATCAATTAATACAGTATAAAAAATACTTTTTTATTGTTTATCACAAAGAATTTATTGACACTGTTTTTCTATTTTCCCTTGATTCAAAATAAGAAAATAGTAATAGCATAAACTCAGTCATTCCGAAACAAAAAAAACATTTTTTTGGCACAATTATATTAATTGAACTGCTCACAATTTCCAAGTTAGAGTACGAATTCAACTGTAACGTTACTTACCGTTTGTGTCCAACACAACCACAGACAATCTAGTGCGAGCCGTATGCTTGCCATCGCTGACTATTATTTCCAAGTTATAGAATGGTTTTGTTTCTCGATCTAATTGTTTAGTTACATAAACTTCTCCTGTTTGCCGTATTTGAAATTGACAATGAGGGTCACCACTGACAATGTAATAATCGGTAGGCATTTCATCATAATCTTCATCAGTTGTCTCTAGCTTCATTATTATGGTACCTAAGGAAATTATAGCTACATTAATATTAGTTCAAATTTGAACTCGCCATAAAAAAATTCTTTTCCTGATTGAAAATTAAATGATACAATTTGAGTTAGTGGAATATTACAATAATTATCTCCTAATAGAGCCATGATTTCACAGGTACGTGTACTATGTTACAGCGCAAGTACTATGTTGCTGTGTGTTAGGTAATAATAAATTGTGATTAGTGTGCATATTTTAAAACATTAACACTTATTATCACCAATGGTTTCTGGTAGATTAAACTGTGTTCTAGTCTCCAGAAAGTGTATTATAAAAACACATAGCTATAATTTTTTTTTCACACCTTAGAACATACCAAAAATTCAGAATACCTGGTAAGGCATCTTCATTGACAGCAGCTTTATAGTGCGATTGCTTAAATACAGGAGGGCAGTCATTGTAATCTCTCAGACGAATAATGACTGTTGTTCGGGTAATTTGTTTCATATGAGCATTGTCCATTGCCAGCACCTAAAAAAATTTTAATTGCATTTTCATAATCAATACTTAAAACTTAATAGAATTTTTTTCAAAAATAAAATAACATACCTGGAATTTGTGTTCTGGTTTAGTTTCCCGATCTAAAGCTACTAAAGTTGTTATCCAGCCTGTATAAGGGTCTATGCTGAAAATATCAGCCACGTGTTCTGAATCAGGGCTTAGAGCATATCTTATCTCACCATTTGTGCCGGAATCTCTGTCTATTGCTATCACTGTGGAATGAGTAAAACATGTAACCGACTAATATAAACTCAAAAAAACTAATGACTTGTATATGTGATCTAAAATAAATTTATGGAGAAATAATACATATTAAAAAAATTTCTTTCAAAATAATAACTTCTGAAGACTATATTTCTGGATAAGTAAAAAATTGTAAGGAGTTAATATAATTTAAATAAAGTCAAAATAAAATAAAGATACACTTATTCCCAGAGTACAAAACTTAGTACAAAGGCTCAGAAGAAAGCCATCTTACCTTTTAACACTGATGTTCCAGGTTCTACATTTTCCGCCAAAGAAATCACATACGGTGACGAATGAAAAACTGGTGCATGATCATTTTCATCAAGTATGTTTAGGGTAACTTCAGCCATTGATGTCAAAGGAGGACTACCTTGAGTCTCGGCCACTATACCAATTAAATGCGAGTCTTTGTCTTCTCGATTCAGCGTCCCAGAAAGAATCAATTGACCATCACCATCTACACTGAAGAGTGATGGATCAAAGAGACCTGGTAAAACTCTAAACTGAGACTTGACATCTGAAACTAGTTTCAGACGAGTTATAACAGTACCTAAAACAAAATTTACAATTAAATATTAATGGTCCATTTTAGATGTCGACTGATAGTATTACAATGGGTATTTCTGAATTCAGAAATGATTTTCTAAGAAGACAACCAGAAACATTCTTAAATTGAATTATAAAATTTTACCTCTCGGCGAATTTTCCGGTAAAAAGAATTTGTCATGATTCCGTTCAAATACTGGGGCTTTATCTGATGAAGCCATAATGTAAACTTCGACAGGTACATCTGTATGCAGTGGCTTATTTCCTTTGTCTGTGGCGCGAACCCAAAATTGAAATACTTGGGATTCTGAAAAAGTAAAATAATGTTTAAACCAACATAGTTTGATCAGCTCATTCAAATTGTCAATAATCTTAACTAAAATATGATAAAGGCAAATGTTTGTATGGATGTCTATAACTCCATAGTTTCTAAAAGAATCTATAGTTTCTAAAGAATATATAGTGAAATTTGGCATACAAATAGACTAAAGCCTGGGTTAACATATATACTTTAATCTGAAATCTAGAGCAGATCCTGAGGAATAGCATCGACCTTTTACGATATTCATTAGGCTACTCTATTCATTTATCCTACTTGATGACATAGTATTGTCTATTAGGAAAATTTTGTAAGTTTTAACTCATATCACGTATCCTAAATTCCCAAATCCGAATACGGTTCCCATGGGAAACCATACAAAATTTTCTCCCCTTTATAACTCGATCACAATGATAATAGTGAATGTGAATGGATTTTTACAAAATTGAAAAAGAGATACTGAACTAACCTAACCTGGATTAGCACAACCTACATAACAAAAGACCATGAAAACAAAGCCACAGACAGACACAATAATAAACAATAATAACAATTTTAAAAATTAGAAAAAAGTTTAAAATTTTTGTAAGAAAAAAATTACATGAAAGACAATTTAAATATTGGGTCAAGTGTG
This sequence comes from Druceiella hillmani, assembly GCA_039881145.1. Classification (NCBI taxonomy): domain Eukaryota; kingdom Metazoa; phylum Arthropoda; class Insecta; order Lepidoptera; family Hepialidae; genus Druceiella; species Druceiella hillmani. The sequence goes on from JAYKKI010000002.1 coordinate 12,011,270, forward strand.
AATAATTAAAAAGTAAGATTGAAATCTAGGATGTATATCACTACTATTCAGTATAGGTGACATATGCTTTTTTTATCTTGTTCCAATACAATTACCATCAAAGCCATGGTTCAACATCCATATACGGAATAAAAATGATGTTTTTTCTTTTTAAAGAAATATTCTAAAAATAAACCAAAAGAAGAATAAGTACATACCCCAAGTTGTAGCAATATCCAGTAGAGACAATGAGCCAGTGTTTGGGTTGATAGAGAATATATCGTTTATACCAGAGCTCTTAGTCTCGTATATTGAATATTCAATTTTGCTATTCATTCCATCATCAGCATCGACAGCCTTCAACTGTTTATACAGTTATCATTATGGAAATACAAATATAAATTAACAAAACATTTCCTCAAATTTTTCATTCAGGAATGTGTAAACATATATTTTTTTTGGACAAAAGTAAAGTACAAACAAATAAATATTTTTATCTTAAAAAGTAAATAACATCAAACTAACCCTCAGAAAGCTCCCTCCAATAGTGATATTAGAATGGATTGCAGCTTTATACTCCTTAAGCAAGAATACAGGAGCATTATCATTTTCATCGCCTACTTTCACCCTAACTGTAGTAAAGGCCAAACGACCACCTCCATCTGATGCCATTATAGGGACTTCATACTCCTTGGTGCGCTCTCTATCTAATTTCACTAGCGTTGTGAGTTCTCCTGATTGACTGTTTATAGAAAATGTTTCTTGCAATAATTTTGATGGGATTGAATATGTTACAACACCATAGTCTCCGAAATCGTCATCTGTTGCTTTGACCTGAAGTTCATTAAAACATTATTGTTCATTAAAGAAAAAAAACTTATAAAAGAGGAGACAAGCAAATATTTATTTTAATACAATTTCTAATTCAGAAATATTCTAAGCCTTGATAGCTTACCGTAGTAACTAACATATCAGGCAACTGGTTCTCCATGGCTATAGCTTCTTGTATGACATGCTGAAATCGTGGTGCATATTTATTGGCTGGACTCAAACCAATTTTTACTCGACTGAACGCAGTATACACACCATCGGAAACTGATACATTCAGTACTGTCATTTGGGAGCTTCCAAATTTTTGCATATTCACTAGCATTATTATTCCTGCGTAGAATAATGTAGACATATATTACAATTTCATTAGGCAAAATTAATAAACATCAAATTTTTTAAATAAAATATCTTTCACAGCAAAAAATTTGGAAATTATCTCATTGTATCAAAAATCTTTGCAATAATTATTCCATTAAATACATAAAAAAATTATTTCTTTCCGATTCATGCAATCATTTATGAAATTTATTTTAAGTTTACACAAAATATTTGGTACCTAAATAGTAAGAGACGCTAGTGCTATGATTAGATAATGCTGTTGATTGACATTTTTTTTTAATATATGTGAATTTAATATAATATGACATATGCAGTTAAGCAAATCATATGAAAAATATTATTGTGCTTCATTACTTCAATACTTATTTTTTTCACATCGATCAATGTATATACTTAATCTCTTCCACAATATTTATGAGTTTCTTTTGAAACTGCTACTTTTTTTTGGTCAGCATAGAAAAATTAGCTAGCTGGCAACTGTAACTGCTTACTTAAATCTGAGACACGTCTGATCAAATACCTGTCTTACCATAAACAATTTAATGCTATCCACTTATTTCCATACCAAATAACTGATAACATACAATCTTTCATTAGAGAAAAAAATTACGAGGTAGAATACATAAAAAGTGTAAAACAATTACCATTAGTACTATTAATAGAAAATGTTTGTTGATCATTGCCACCAACGATGGCATAGTTTAGCTTGTTTGTATCAACGATATCTGCATCGCTTGCTGCCACATGAGCAATGAACTGACCTCGCGTGGCATGCTCCGATACCACACAGCTCAACACGGGCTGTTCTATTCTAGGCGGATTATCATTCATGTCTTGAACTGGAAGATTACATATACTTTACGTAAATGATATACTTTATACATTTCGCATCAATTTTACATTTAAATTAATTTTTTTGTCCCTCCAAAGTTTAGCTCAACTTTTGAATAATAGGGTAGAGAATGTAATTTTGGGTTGAGTCGTAAATAATGTCCTAAAGTTTATGGATAAATCAAGGGGTGTAGAATTTAAAAAAATTAAAATAAAGTCAAAGGTAATTGTCATTTGTGAATTCTTACTCATTCAGTTATTTTTACTCCTAACACACAAAAACTCCTAACACGAAAATCTATTGGAATGAGATCTACGTGTAGGCGGGATGTTGTAAAACAGGCCAATCTAGTTCTAAGATCTTTTTTTGGATTAATTTCATTGTATTGTATCTCAGTTAAATTTGACCAATGCATACCATTAATCCAAACATGAACTGTGCTTGAGAGAGGTGGAAATCCTTTATCAGTGGCCACGAGTGTGAAATGATGCATACTTATTACTTCCCTATCCAAAGACTGTTTTAAATAAATACTTCCATCGTCCGGGTCTATGTGAAAGTACATGCTGGCGTTACCACTGTTGTCTGATATTAAGTACTTTACTTCCTTGTTGAAATCTAAAATCATAAATAATATAATTGAGTATCGCATAAAATATAAATTTTATAAAATAGAAATATTATAAAGTACAATATAACATTTTTTACATTTATATACACCTTTAGAAATAAAAAGTCAGTTAATAAAAATGTAATATATTAGTACAACACTATTTTATGTTCATGCTAACCTATTGGTCATAAACTGAACCTGTTCAACTAAAATTGTCCAAGTCAATTAATTGTCTAGACAAGAATGTTATCTGTGTCATACAATCCTGTTTATTTTGAGTTGATATCATTGACAGAAATATACGGCAGGATAAATAGCATATTCCTTCCTTTTCAGCCATTGTTATTCAAGGAAATTAAGATTATACTGTTTATTCTGTCGTAATGTTTGTAATTCTTTACTTTAGTATTAAAATAAATTAAAGGATGAAAACTAACCAGTGTCATTATCGTGAGCTTCGACCTTTAATATCATTGATCCATATGGGACACCCTCAGAAACGGACACATTATAACTATCAACTGGAAACACAGGCGGACAGTCGTTGACATCTGTGACAGATACTGTCACGGACACTTCTGCATGAACACCCGATACGCTGTCTGTGGCACGAACCACCAGGTCATGTTGCTTCTGGGTCTCGTAATCCAATTCCTCTGCCGCATACAGAATGCCTGGAGGATGCAAGTAAGTGCAAACGTGTGGTGGTTTCAGCAAAAAGAAGCTTCTTATGTACATAGATTCACAGCGATGTAAGTCACAGGGCAACAAATTAGTATGAAAAACCATTCTACCTACAATTCGTTCAGGTATACATTTCTTCAATCAGCAAATTAAAATATTATAAAAGACCAGCAAAAATGGGTGTGACATTACAAAAGAAGTATGCCATTTAACGGAAGCTAGTATTGTTTACAATATAAAAAGCCAAATAATGAAGCTATTTACAAACGAAAAAAATTAAAATGAAATACAATTTATGATTACAGCTCTTTCTCAATGATTACAAAATATACGAATATCGATTGATTTTGAAATGTATTGCCCTTGTTAAAACAAATTAATATGCGGCTTTGTTCTCCGCTCTTTTCAACATGCCTTTTTCTGACCCTGGCGATTTTCATTAAAAAGTATATTATAACTCAAATAGTTATAGTTCTTGATAACTCAAAAGATTCCATAGATGTAAAAGAAACTGTTTGATAGCGCACGGATTCGCTAGTGTTGTAGTAGCTACTATACTGTTTGCAGAAAGGGATTAGTCTCAGTTTTAGTTCAAAAACAATAAATAGATCATTAAATCTATTTCCATACACTATGAAAAATAACCTCATTTTTCTTAAGAAAATACAAGATTTCTCTCCAAAATAAAAAAAACATTTTTTCTGATTGATAATGTAAATAAAAACTTTTAGGTGCATATTATTTTCCTTTTATCTATCTAAGGAATTCTTAAGAGTGTCATTTTTATTCTTGTATGAACTTTTTTCAATCTTCTTTTACTGATTTTATTAATTTTTCAGAATTTTATCATTCACTAAATGAAACTCATAATTTAGGTGATAAAAGTCAAAATGTTGTTTTTTTTACGTTGCCTCTTTCAAAGTAGTACATTTCACCCATGTCTACCATTACTGAGATGACTTCTACATTATTTAAAACGTTTTTCAGTGAACTAATTTGTTGTCCGTGGATTTTGACTAATGAAAGCAGAGAAGATCCAAAACTGAGACAGATTTTAAAGCACAAAATGTTCCAGTCTATAGAAATATAGCATTTGTACATGTTAATGTATATTATGGATATGTATATAAATCAATCAAAGTAATGTTAGTAAAAATTAATTTTTGTATAAATAAAATTTAATGGCATAAAATTTTTTTCTAGCATTGCAATTACAAAGTTAGAGTGATTTATATTTCTTAAATTTGTATTAGAATGTAATGAAAATCATTTGAATTGTTCATTTATAGATTTTTTAATGGCAGTAAGAAACTCTGTTAACATTTAAAAACATAGTTTGAAGTTTCTGTCTAAATATTGAAAATTGGGAGTTATGATATTGAATGTTTTGTATTAATTACGGATACTGAGATTATTATTATTTAATCAATGTTAAATGATCCAATTTTTACATTCGGCATAAACTAAAAAATTAAACTAGAATATGTATAATTTCATACAATTTAACAATATATCCAAACTGTTTTATATTTTTGTATGTACTATTGACGAATATACTGTAAACTTTGTATTGTACAATGCATGCAAAACTCATGGGTGCGTTAATGATAGTATTTGCATTAAAAAAAGTTTAGACCGGATCCATGCGTTATGTCTCATGAATGATTCAAAAAATGGTTCCCCAAATGATACAAGGTCTGTTTATAACATTTATCTTTAATTGAAAACCACTTTAATTGAAAACTTAAGTTAATACCACCAGCAAAGACTCTAGGTTTTCCTTTACCATGACTCCATCAACTCAATACCCCTTATTAAACACTTTTTAAATATTAAATATTATTTTGGTCAAATTTACTGTTTACATAATATATTTAAGAGTACAGAGTTATTGTCCATAAATAAGGGTCGATAACATATTGTAAAGTTATTTATTAATATAGAGTGGCTGAAATCAAATTTAACATACGTGTACAGCAAATTGAACTAATAAAGTAAATTAATATATAAATATTTTAGTATTATACACGGTGTCTGGGAATAAGTGTCGGACCAAGAAAGACGTTATTCTATGACAGAAAAGTAGTTGGATGTTGTTAAAATAAAATTGAAAAGATGACTTTTTTCAGAAAATTGAAAATAATATTCATAATTATTGGTCATCTTTTCTCTACACACAATACTTGGGAACATTATTCAGCACCGCTCGGGGGAAAAACTCGCGAACAGCTGCGAAGACATCACTACTGCAGGTAAAAACCACACTCTGGGCAAGTACTGGGCGTGTTAAAAAGAGTTGTGTAATATTTTTTTCTGCACTCAATTAGAAAAAGGGCACGTTTTACGTTTTACTTTAACGACAATTTATTTCTTTATAGCCACCAACTAGCGTCTTTCTTTGTCCGACATCTATTCGCAGACACCGTGTATTTATTTATACAATACAGCAAAGAACTTGACAGACAGTCAACCAGACAATAAACGTATCTCAATATGTTACTGGAATTAGATGCGTTAATGTATCATAACATTTATCTGCCCCATAAATATATCCGCACAAACATGTTTTTTCTAATATTCGAATTGAGAAATGAGAGTTTTATCGGTCTAGAATATTTTGTAGAAAAAATCTTATTAACTGACTAATTAAATTAAAAATTTATTTCATTTTATTAATTTAAGGCTGATAAAACTTCATACTTCAATTTCGAGTAAACACGTATCGGACGTGATGAGAGGGATTGTGAATGATGCAGTGATGTAGCCAATACTCAAGATTACATATGCAGTTAAGCAAAATGACACCGAAGACAAGACACAAAGAAACGGCAATATCATATACTCACAAGGACCGTTGGAACTGTCCGGCGCTGTGGAGAGAGCGAGACAAAAATAACACATGTTTATTATTCCCTCTCACAACTTCGAAATATAAATATTTCTAGCATATATGTGTTGTTCAATTTATATATGAATTGATAGGCACCATAATGAAGAATGCAATAAGAAAACCTTCCAAAAATAAAAATAGAAAAAAATAAAAACACACAAAAAGGCATTCAATATAAAAAAAGTACATAAAAGTATAGATTTAGAAGTATCTGCAGCTTTAAAAATTAATTAAAACATTGAAAATATAGAGTATCTTGACTTTACCACATATTATCAAACATTATAAAAGTGATTTGTCTTTGTCCTTTCAGTTTTAAATAGGCTTCTGGGGCAGAAAGTTAAATTATAAGGCTTCCTACAATTATTCTTTAAAAGACACCCACTTATAATTTCAATTCAATAATATAAAAACAAATTGTCAATACATTTTATTATTATTGATTCAATTGCGTAAAAAGATAAATACGCTAAATAATTTGATATATCAAATAAATTAAATATAAATAATTTTTTGTGCATCAGAGTTGAAAAATGTTTTGAAACGGTAATACAATTTTAAAATTATTATGATTTGCAAAATTCAATCATACACAATTTTACATTATTTCAAATAGAAAATAAATTTTTAACATATTTTTAATGACAAGTTTGAATGAGAATGACACAGTAAGAAAGTGAAATATTTTATCACATCTATTACATTCATTTACCATAAAAAACACCATTTAAAAGAAATAAGTCAAGGAGAAAAATTCTAAACAACAACATTAAGTTTGTAAGAAAAAGGTGTCTTTCAAAGATGGCAGTTATTTTTGCTTACAACCATCGCTGTTTATTACCGATGGTATAATTTTATACTATTATGGTTAAATAATGTTAATAAAAATCTGAAAGCAAAATTGTTATCCACTAATCAGATAACATCATACATTTATGAAGTGGAAGCGCGAAAACCACAGTATTGCGTTTTTCTATCATGCTTGTTACGTGAGCATTATATTTAACTACCCTGAGAGCAAAAACCCATTAATAATAATATTCAACATACCAGTATTAAAGTCTAATGAGAATTCTTCAAGATCATTTCCCTGGATAATTGTATAGATGAGTTTTCTGTCGAGAGGAGATGTAGCTTGCATGGGGACACCAATAGGGCTCTGAACCTCTATATTCTCTGGCACTGTCACCAAGTAGAACTGTTTGTCAAAGACAGGCATAGAGCGGTCGACAACCTTGACATAGACTGTTGCTTCACTATAGCATGGGGTTACACCTGTATAACAAATTTTAATAGACTGTTATCATGAAAACATAGCATTGCTCAATGATTGAAAAACATATTGTTTAATACTGGCACTAAAAACCATGCAAAACCACACATGTTACAACTCTGCAAAGATACTCTATAGTTATAAGAAAGATACTCTATAGTTATAAGAACTCTCTTAGTTATAAGAAATTGCATAAACAGCAACACCTGCAAAACCTCTGAAACTTTGAAATCTAAGGTTGTTTACTATATTTTCCACATCAATGTATATTGATTATGCTATCTATACATTAGTATTATTGTAAAGTAAATAATGCAAATAGGGAAGGTGACATATCTAGACCTAAGATAATCCATGCTATGAGAATATCTCAATACATTAAAGAGAATGCAGAGAATGTGTAGATTGCGCAAGTAGCAAATCTCTAAACAGTTAAGCTGCGTCCTGTATTCAGAAATATAGTCAAATTTACTGAGACCGAAAATGTAGGAAATGCATATATTTTGCTCTAATTTATTTAAGAGATCTTTAATAAGATCCAAATAGCATAAATTACCATAGTCAAGCAGAAAAAGCAAGAGTATCACAGAGGTGGATTTTAGTTTTTATTTGGATAAAAGTTGGAAAACAATTTAGAGAACGTGTTCTGCTGAAAATTTTATGACTAACATCATTGAGGTTGCCAACTGAGGTTTCGATCGATCAGTGGACCCAGATCTTTGACAGAAGTAGGGTAGAAGATTAGAGTGTACTCCAATAACAATCATGATAAATCAGATATTGAAATTTTTGAAAGAAACCTTAGACTAATAACAACAATAGCCTGAAACTTGTAAGGGTTACTTAGTAAACCCATTTTGTGGGTCCATTGGCTAATGAGACTGATATCTGCATTATACATGACAGTAGATATTACTTTTTAATTATAATACTGACCACCATCATAAGCTCCAATTATAAGTTGATATTCCTTGTTGTGTCCTTCCAAATTTTGCTTTAGTGATATCTCACCAGTTCTTCTACAAACTTTAAACAGTTCCCCATGTCCTCTTTTCATTTCATATCTAACCTCACCATTTTCATTAATATCGTCATCAATAGCATGTACCTTAGATATTACCTGACCCTTTTGATCGTCCACAGAAACTACAGCATAATAAGGTAAATTCACAAACATGGGGCAGTTGTCATTGACATCCATGATTGTTACATTCACCTTTACGTGAGCAACACGATGTGTGTTGTCATTGTTAAACAGACTTGTGACGATACTTCGCGCTTCCACAATTAATAAGTAGCTTGATTTAACTTCTCTGTCAAACCGTAGACCTGTAGTTTGTATGGCTCCTGATGTGAGTCCTATTGTGAACATATCTGTAGGATTGAGTATTCTGAATCTTACATGCTCATTTAGACCACTTCCTAAAACATTCAGTACTGCCACAGTCACTATTTTGGTGGAATTTTCTACGACGGAACCCTCATAGTGTGATTTTTGGAATACTAAACCAGAATTCTCAGATTCTTCTACCTTGATATTTATTTTTGCAGTACTAGAATATTTTCCATCAGAAACTCGAATATGAAGTCGATGATGAGGTTTGACTTTCTCAGGTTGTACAACAGTGAGAATTCCTTCTATGGAATCAATGGCAAAAACATTGGCTTTGTCACCATCGATAATATCATATTTCAAAGTATCATTGGTTAATGTATCTTGATCGTAGGCCTGTACTGTGAGTATAGCCACATTTTTGTATGTTGGCAATAGCAAAGTTGCATTGTATACAGATTCCTCAAACTTCGGTGGACAATCATTCACATCCAGAACGGTTATTATTACTTTGGCTGTCGTATCTGAGGTCAATCTTGGTTTTCCCATGTCAATTACCTGAAATTAACATCATAGATGTAACTAAAAAAACTCTAATTTTAAATCTGATCTTAGATTTTCTTAAATATAATTAAAAATAAAAAATTTTATTTTTCTATTATTAAATATTAGTGCCATCTTTTATCCATGCAGATATTTCTCAAAGAATGTAAACAAAATAAAATATATTTCAAAAACTAAATATAATAAATTCTTACCTTAACATTGAATTCAAACTGTGGAATAGTTTCATGATCTAACTCTTTTATCGTTTTAACAGCACCCGTTGTAGAGTCTATATTAATATACTCAGAAGCAATTGTATCCATTATCTCATAACTCCTTAAAGCATTAATCTCTGAATCTAAATCCTCAGTAGCTATTACAAGAGGAGTACTAGAATTCATTAAAACAAGAGAAGAAATGGGAGCAGACTCTGGCAATGAACCATTGTAGAATGTACGGAGAAATGTTGGCGCATTGTCATTCTTATCTAAAACGTGCACAACTACTGAACAAGTCGCACTTGCGCCACCCTGTTGAAAAGAAATTGCGTAATTATCTAAAACAAATATTGTCGCAAATCATATACTATCTCGAAAAGGTTTTTAATTTTTTTTGAAGTCAGTATGTCTCAAAACTAATATATATCTCAAAACTAATCTTCTTGAAATAATTTAAAATATAAAAAATAATAATACAGTAGTTGTTACGTAATGGTCATGACATGAATCTTACCATATTTGTGGCCATGACTGTGAGATTGTAGAAGTGTAAAGTCTCATAGTCCAAACCGTACTTGATGACGATGACGCCAGTCGATGGATTTATATTGAACGCATCTTCGACATTACCATCTATAATTTCAAACAGCACTGATGATGTACTCTGAACTTCCAGGTGCTTCACAAATGTAGCAGGTGGTTCATTTTCATACATTTCAGCTGTTACTTCTTGTGCTGAGAATCTGTTGAATATGAATAATAGTTAAATGATAACTCATAGGCACTATTTAATACCAGATTATTCACATGGTTTTGTTAATATTGTTATTTGGTTTGTGTCTAATTGATTACATCATCGATCATGAAATATTGATAACCTCTATGATCAAAAAACAACGACAAAAATGATGACTGTCAGAACATTAAGGTACTCGTTTACCAAAGAGCATTCACTATTGCCTGAAGGATGCTGTTTTGGATTCCATGTAAACAAAGTATGTTGGTTTTGCTTATTATGCCCCACAATTGGATACCGATGGTTCAGATTGGTTTTAATACGGAATTACATATCAAAAGCTTGTTATCTACTGGTAACACCGAGTTTCTCCCCATAAGCCAATACAGATTACGAAACTGGTAGTTGATTTGATCTCTCTTTTGTTTTATATGCTGTTGCTAGGTGAGTCTTCGGTCAAGGTGAAAGCCCAGGTACTTCACACAATCATGATGCGGCAAAGTGTCATTGCTAAGTTTCACAAGGGGACAGTTATCCTTTCTCAATGAGAAGGTTACGTGGCTCGATTTAGCTGCGCTAGCTCTTATGCACCATTTGCCAAGCCAATCTTAAATGGCATTTTATTATTGTTGAAGTTTATTACTAGCAACAGTTGGACAGTTAGCCACTGATAAGAAGGCTACGTCATCAGCATATGTTGCAACAGTGATGTTATCTCTCTCAGGAAGGTCAGATGTGAATATATTGTACAGAACAGGGCCGAGGGCAGATCCCTGAGGTACTCCAGCCTCTATATTATACAGGGTTGATTGCATGTCTCCCTGTTTGAAAGGATCGCTCCGAGAGGTATGACTCAATCAGCAAAAACATAGAGTGTGAGAGTTTCGACTTGACTTTGACCAGCAGTCCCTTATGCCATATGTGATCAAAAGCCTGTTGCACGTCAAGAAAGGCAGCCGAGCTGTACTTTTTGTGCTCAAAGCATTGCCTAACAGTGTGTTACACTCGGTGAACTTGCTCGACAGTTGAGCGTGAATTGCGGAAGCCAAACTGATGGGTTGGAATAATAGCATTGTTTTCCATAGCTAATTTTAATCTGGTGTGAAATATCTTTTCCCAGAGATTGGAAGGCACTGTTATTAAACTTATGGGCCTATAGGACAATGCTTCATGTTCAGGCTTTTCCAACTTATGTATCATGACCACTTGTGATGTTTTCCATAGAATCTAAAAGTGAGAGGTTCTAAAGATTCCATTGAATAAACAAGTAAGGAACGTAATGCATTTCCTGGGCAGTTTTTTAAGTATTGTGGGAGTAATTAAATCATATCCCGAAGCTTTACCTGAATCCATCTGTCTGATTTCTTTTGCAATTTCTCTAAGAGAACTTGGTTTTACTGGGAAGTTCATCTGAAGGTCCTGTTGTAGAATTACATCAAGGTCGGAATCGTCAACTGAATCTGCATTGGGTGTGCAGACAGAAGTTGGATATGCGGCAAAAACTTCTACTTATTCCATGTAAGTTTTGGCCCAAAAGGTCCGTGATCTAATGGGGGGGATATGCTTGTTATGATTGGTTAAGATCTCTATTTAACCATTACCTCAATGAAGATTTAATTCAAATTGATCAATAGTTTTACATAATGCTCAATCAAACAGAGAAATAAACAAAAAAATGAAAAAAAACAAATATCCCTAGAAAATATTTGAAAGGGACAAACATAACCTAAACTTTAATTTGCGCCTCAAGGGATATACCAGTCTAAGTTCCATTCACAATTTCAGTCTAGTATTTTCTGTGGCAAAAATTCAAAAATATGCATTTTGGGTAAGAAACCAAAATAGCATTTTCCACTAATTTTTAAAAAATTTCTTCAAGGCACAGACACATCTCTGTTAGATGTGAGTATTTATAATTTTATAGAATGCATCACACTAATACGCTGACAGTCTCCGGTTTAATCTATGCTTTTGCCTTTTGCAAATACTACAAATGACTTTTCAAATAATAAAATATTTTAATGGAGTGTACATAATGTTTTTTTAAATAAGCTTAAGTTAATATTAACTTTTCAGATGCTTTGCCAACCTTGGACTGGAATTATCAGCCATTGTGACCATGATGTGAACTGGAATAGATGCAGACAAAGGATGAGGTCCAGGATTAGAGGCCTTCACTTGGAGCATATATTCCGAGGCACTGCTCGCATCCAATTCTTTACTCAGTGTTATGTCTCCCATCTCTGAATCGATTGAGAACACTCCTCCGACATTCCCTGATTAAAAGTTATGATTTTATATTTATTATAACTAAACTTAATGTGTAGATCACATTTTCAATTCACATTGTACAATTATAAATTAATATAATTTCAACTCATTATAAAAAATATTTTGCAGAAAAAAACTTTTTTATTTGTCGACAATTTTAATAATAGTATTATTTGGATAGTCTAGCAAAGTTCTTTCCATTATTAAAACATTGGCTTTTAAGCGTGATGATTATGAAATCCTTAAGCATATAAATGCAATACAAATATTGTCATCTCACCACCAGTAATAGAATAATAAATCTCAGCATTCTTTCCCTTGTCCCTATCAAATGCCCTCACTCTTGCCACTGCAGCACCCACAGGCGCATTAGCAAACACCCGTGCCTGGGCCAGCCGGGAACTGAACTCTGGCGCATGGTCATCCTTATCATGCACCTTGATTAGTACCCGTGTATAGTCCCGTCGTGTCCGTAGGGCCTGATCGCGTACTGATATAGTGAGGAGGTGTTCTTCCATTGTTTCTCTAGAGAAAGAGTAAATTAGTACCAGTTAAAAATAGTAATACATTGAAAGTCTTATTTCTAAATATAAAAAGGATTTCATTCAAATTCAGTCAATAACATTTTGGTATAAATGTTTTAAAAGGATAAACATTTTTGCTAATGGCTGGTAAATGTTCGATAAGAAACACCATTTTATGGTTTGAAATACATTTTATTATTCAATATACTCTCCCTGAACTTCAATACACTTATTCCAATAATCTTCTAATTTATGGATTCCATCCCTGAAGTGAAAATCCGGAAGACTGTTGAAATAGCCTTCCACGGCTGCTATTACCTCTTCATTCGATGAAAATAGTTTTCCACGCATGAATTTTTTGAGATGTGAGAACAGTGAGAATTCAGAGGAAATTAAATAGGGTGGATATTGCAACAATTCTTACTTTCAGTTCACAATGTTTTTTTGAGATGTGCAAGAGGGTACGTTATCTTGATGAAAAATGACTTTTTTCTTCTATAAACCAGGTCTTTTCTCATAAATTTTTAAATCCAGCTTGTTCAAAAGGTTACAATAATAATCTGAGTTTATTATTTTACCAGTTTGGGGGTAATCCATGAACAAAATTCCTTTTGCATCCCAAAAAATTGATGCTAACACTTTCTTAGCTGATTTCTGGATACTAACTCACTTCAAAGCCGAAGTACCGGGTTCACATCAGTCCTTAGCCTCTTTTTTGATATAGGATCATAATTGTAGACTCAAGTTTCATCCATAGATATGAAAAGATGCATAAAATCCTTTTTAGCCTTTCTAAAACACACAAAATATTTCCGAGAAAATTGCATTCAAATGTGTTTTCGTTCCATTGTTAACGAATGTGGTACCAAATATGTTGTGCATACAGCTTTCTGAAACTTAAAATTTCAGCCAAAATATTGCTCGTACTGCCTAATGAGATTCCTAGAGCTTCTACTGAGTCTATTTCGGTTAATAGATGATCTTACAAAACCATACCCTGTATATGTGCTATGATTTCTGGTGTTGATGAACTTTTTCTACGTCCTTCACGTGGATCATCTTCAAGACTTCTATGACCATGTTTAAATTCATCCATCTTTCTACTGTTCTAATTGAAGGTTAAGGACTATTCCTTACAAACTTTTAACAATTGTTCATGAATTGTTTTAGTGCTACACATGGGCGCCGGCAGTGGGGTGCAATGCCTGTCGGGAAAGAAAATACATAGAAAAAATTACATATTTTTTACCCGACTGAACCAGCAGAAGAGTAATGCTTTTCGAGTATATGTATATATGTATGTATGTATATGTTCATATGTATGTATGTTTGTATGTATGTATGTATGTATATATGACCATTTCGATAGTACGCGCTACAGCCCAAACGACGACTGATTTTAGCAAACGACGTGTCGTTAGATTCGTGAAGACCGTGCGAGTGACATAGGCTATATAATTTTCATGAGAAATCAACAAAGTCAATTTTATATGGAAAAAAGATTAGAAATTTATTGGTATAGTGAGTTACCATTTGAATAACAACTGAAGGTGTCTAGGTTGCTGTCCAAATTTGTTCAACACCTTATCAATAAATTCATATCCTCCTCAACTCTTTTCCTGTGAACACTGAGCATGCACAGGCCGCTTAGCCTCGCATCTCCCATCGTTGAGCGATTCCACGTCTTTACCCGTCGTAACGTGCTAAATGTACGTTCAATGCTACATGTTGTTGCTGGAATAGTTAAAGCAATTTTAATTGCCTCACATACCGCTGGGTAAAAAGGAGTGGCTTGAGCAATCACATCTACGTATTCAACAACAGATTCATTTAGAATCTCATTATTTGCTTCATTTGTTTTCATTACCTCGCCTCGGCAAATAAAATTCTGGAGATGACCTCCGTAAAGGTTCTGTATATCTTCTGCTATCGATAAAAATTCTGATTTGTTTAATTTTCTCATATTATCTGGGTGCTTTCTTGTGTGTTGAAGAAAATCGATTTTTTAGTGAAGAAATAATAAAATCTAAATATGGAATAAATATAAATCTTCTGAAAAATTCTTCCACAGTTTCAGATGGGTGATTTGATCTGTAAGTCTGTTTTTCCACTACTCGAGGACGCTTAAATTCAACGTTCAGTTTCTCGCAAATTTTCTGAGCTTTCTCAAAAATGACCGCAAACTCCATAGATGTATTATCGCGATGAGATTGAAGCATATCAGTTAATTTATTAACGTGATCATGTATTGCCTTTATATCCATATTTACTTCCTGTAATTGATTGCACACGGGCTCAAGTTTGGCAGAATAAGCAGCAATTAATAAGTGTCACAATGTATGTTGGAGTAGTTGCAGTCGTGCAGAGCTGATACGCTTTGGTTTTCGTTTTAGAATTCGGTGCGTCCTGCGAAAGTTCATCTAAAACTTGTATAATAGTCACAAAATTTTCAGAAAATATTCTGATACTTCTGTACTTTGCTGTCCAACGCGTTTCACAAAATAGTGGTACATTTGGAATTTTACTCCGCCGCAACGTACTGTCCCGAAAGAAATTTATAATGTCCTTTGTTGTTCCAGCAGTATTTCGCACTTCACTGACAGTATTAAGGGCATTAATGACAAGATTCAATACATGGCTTCCACAGTGGAAAAATAGGGCTAAAGGATATTTATCATTAATAATTTTCTGAACGCCACCTATGTGACCTGCCATTGCAGCACACCCGTCGTATCCTTGACCAACAAGTTTATTTAAATCAAGATCGCAATCTTGCAGAAAGTGAGTAATAGTTTCCGAAATGGCTTGTGCATTTAGTTCTTGTACCGGTACATATCCAAGGAATTCTTCACAAATTATTGGTTTTTTAGCATCTTTATCATAACGTAGATATCGAACACCAATTGATAATTGTTCTGTGCCCCTAATATCAGCAGTCTCATCAGCTAAAACCGAAAAAGCTGAAGCATGTTTCACCTCCTTAATTATTTAGCTCTTAAGAACATCGGAACAAATTTCAATCAATTCGTTTTGAATTTGATGCGATAAGTATAAAGAATTTTTTGCTCCTGATTCTAAATGATTCTTCAGAATCTCGTCTCTCGAGTCAACTCGAAAATGTAGCAGGTGTGTAAAAACAGAACCCTTGTCGATTTTTCCACGAAGTGGAAGATCATGTCGCCCACAAAATAAAATTGTTGAAATGATAGATCGAAGTTTTAAACGATTTTCTTCAACTTCCTTGTTATATGCCGTATTTAAAGATTCATGAACGCTAAATCCTTTTCTATCCATGATTTTTTCAAATGTATTTGACGAAGCCAGTGCGTCACAATGCCACTCACTTATCGCGTGAGACTGAGCAGCTTCATGAAACTTTTGCTTCATGAACTTCTTGCTAGGGTTCCAAGGATGTCTTAGTGATTTCAAACGTAAATCATCATTGACTTATAACCAGAGTCCAAACACAACCAATATCCAATAAGTTAGTTGTTGTGCTTCTACTAGAAAAATCGAGCGATGCATCTGCTTGAGAATCTTTACGCGCAGAACTCGTACCTTTAAACAAAAAGAATTCTTATGTAATAAAAAAAAGAACGAATGAATTAACGCATTATTTCGTTGTTTTCAAGTCTCATTTTTTATGTATGTTGATAATGAATAATACATTCGATGACAGGTAGAGACAACAACACAACATACCTGGACTATCCAACTTATCCGTATTCGGCCTGGATGATTTATTATGAGGGGAATCATCTCCATCAAAATGTTTATTACGTTTTTTACACAAAAAACGTCTTATGTCACTCATAAGTTGAATAAAAATTAATAACCTATGCAACAAATTATCTAATAAATAAAGTCGTTGTTTAAGCAGATTTGAGTATTACCGACAATTGATCAGAGAACAAATCCTCCGTATCCGTCGAGCTACAGCGGGGATTCCCAAATAATAATGCCAACCATCGACTTTTCGTTTTTCCAGAATATTTTTTTAAGTCGCCCACTTGACAGTTTTTAATGATCACGGAATACAGGGCATTGTGCTTTTGTCATACAGTATTGGAAGAAAGTAGCCATTGAAAAACTCTGTATCTGTCATTGTCAGACAGATCGTAGAAAAAGTACTTAATACTCGCAACTCTGTTATCCACATGCTATACATGTTTAGTTCTATATTTTATATTGGTTAATAGTATGTATAGATGCAGATGCACCTCCCTGAAAATAATCCTGGCGGCGCCCATGGTGCTACACCTTCCAAAAATAAAAATTTTATCACAACACAATTTCCAATGTTTTCTATTTTTAAAAAATACTATGACATGTCAATTTGAATAGCTCTAAATATATTAATGAGTTGACAGATCTACATGAAACTTCATACATGTTCAACAAATCGTAGTACCATCTTTACAAAAATTAAAACGATGAACCTAATAGCGCCATCTCTTATCAAATGACAAAACTTAACTTGGTACAACACACTACATCATATTTAGGTATTATAAATAATATTGATTCATTACAATATGTATGCTATGGGGACTTGATACGAAAAAATTACAGCAGCCTAACCAAAATTTTATTAATATATCAACATATGGCCCAGATAGCATCTTTTGCGCAGTCCCTATTACTCTTAGCAGTATTACTTATGGCATTCTATACCTGAACTCTAAATGAATAGTCAATACAATAGGTAAACTCCTATCCAAACAAAAATATTTTCTGTGTTACGTAAGTTTATGACTATTCCCATTATTTCAGTCAAACCTTCAATCGATGATGAATGACTGGTATAATATTATACCTCAAACGAGAAGCATATCCAATTCATCACATGATACAGAGATTTTAGAATATGGTGAACACAATTATAGGCCATCCAACGCATAGTGATGCTATAATGATATATAATTACTTTCTAAACTAGCAATGTGTTTAAATAAAAGTGAATGTTTAAAAGAGTTACACCCTGTTTTAGTGACAATGAGTAGATTAACTTTCAATAATAATTTGTAACTCATTACCTGTCAAGAGGTGCTTTCACAGTAATGGCTCCAGTCAACGTATCAACCTTAAAAAGCTTCGCCGATTCCGGACTCCGAGAAGCATGCAGCCCATATAGGAGACGACCATCACCCTCTGCTCGAGGGCTGAGAATGGGTTCACCCACGGCGCTTGTTCCTCCCAGATTACTCTCACTGCCGAACCATCCTTCTGATACTTCCGTAACGTAGAGCCTTTTCTCGAATTTCGGTCGTTTCTCGTTAACATCGTTTACCACAGAGACGTTGAGCTGGGAATTAATTTGTTATGGTTTTGATCTATAATGTATTATTTCTAAATATATTGTTACATAAGAATATATATTGTGAATTAAACCATTTAACTAACCAAACATTTATTATACATTAAAAGAAAATAAAGAAAACAAATCACCGATAAAGTAAATAAAAACATGTTAAATGCCAAATTAAACACATTTTATTATTTGAATGTGAATCATTTTTACAGTTCAGTGCCTCAAAAGATTTTCGTTTTTCTCAGAAACTGCTTGACATAGAAACTTAAAATTTGGTATAGTTATTAAATCTTGGGAAATGTACTAAAAGATAAGCAAAAAAATATGTTCCCTCTCCCTCATTTCAAAAATTACTAAACCTAAAATTATAAAAGAACAGTGTTTTAGAAGCCTGTGCAAAGATTATAGGAAAACTATAATAATGGTTCTCGATATTGACAGTAATATTTATAGATCCCCCCCCCCTATTACATTATATTAGGTATTATTAAATATTTATTACACTAGGAAACCCATATTATTGATGAATTTTGACAAATAAAGTAATTTCACTTCAAACCAGGTATAGAACCTTCAATATGCGAACCAGACTCATACCTGGACAGCTTTTATTTTTTTGTAGTTCGTAAACAGTATAATGTCATGAGGGCTGCCATTTGATGCTTTATTTATTAAAGAAAATTTATTTTTTGACCATTCTCATAAATGCTAGTTGCAAATTAAATTAATCTTTTACAATCAGACCATTGTGACTCATTTAATTATAAAAAAAGAGGCAAAACCTTACCGGTGTGTAAATAATGTGCGTTCCATCAGTGATGCTTATATTCAAGGTATAATTATTCTGCACTTCCCACACTAATTTTTTTGCAAGTAATATGTTGCCGTTCTCTTGGCCGATGTAAAATTCGTTTCGAGTATCACCACCTGTAATACAAAAATAATAATTATTACCTGCTGAATGAACACTAGATTCCTGAAAATATATTCATCTATATTAAATCAAGAAATAGGTTTAGTTCAATTAAAATTTATTTTTAAATTTTTTTTTTCAACCAAAAAATTGTAGACTTTTTAATTCTTTATTATTTCTTTCATTTTGATATTTTGGATATTTCTATGCAGGTTACTACGGTATCAACAATGGTTTCCTCTTGTTTTTTATATTATCCAGACAAGTATTTTAGACTGGATTTCAAAGACACCTAAATATTCTTCATACTTATCAAACTGGATATATAATTAATTCATAATATTTAACTAAGAAACAGCAAATTTAAGACTAATCAACTACCTTATTATGGGACACATGGTGTCATATTTAAATAGATACTAGCAGTGTTTTAAAACAGTTTGCCAACATTTGTAACTTTGTAGTGTAAGTATCCAAACTGTTAATATGCTACCTATTAATTGGGATCTAGATTCCTTTATAATACAGTTCTCACTCCTGATTGGTGGTGCCGTAAAACTATGGGCTTCTCAAATTTGATTTTAAGAGTGATATTACGTAAAGCGTAGTTCAAATCAAAAGGAGTGACCATCCACTGATTCAATCTTATATGAAAAAGAAAGGTAGAAAAAGTTTAAAATGAAATTAATATAAAAACTGAATGAAATATTTTATAAATTTATTACCATAATATGCAAGTTTTATTGTTTACAGTTCAATCAAATGTTGGACATCACAACTACCTTTGTTAGCAATGAATTGATATAAAGATATGATTTGATATTTTCTTAGGAATCAACAGTTATAAGTTAAGCTCTTCACAAACATCTGTTGACAGCACGGCCAATAACCCTAGACACTATTCTGAAAAACAATGTTAGCCTAGATGAGACCAGAATGGGTCTCAAACAAGTAAAGAACAATAAGACGATAGATTTCCTTTCGAATTAAAGTCTCCAGAAGCTTTTCAATTCCGTTTTACTCGACGAAGTTGCGCCAGAATCATGGACCAGTCGTGATGGTGCTTTTCTTCAAAAAGGTCGAAACAACACGCTGCTGAATGATAGAAGCACAACTCTCCTGAGAAACGTTTTAATTGTATAAATTGTTTTCGAAAGTCATCACGAACCGACTCACACGCAAGTTTGCCGACTTACGACCTCCTGAATAGCCGGTTTCCGAGAAGACTATAGTACCATGGACTACATTCTCTAGTACCATGGAGCTACGCCAGATTACAAGAGTCCAAGGAGAATAATCGGCGGCTGTGTCTAGCGTTTGTGTCCTATGAGAAAGCTTTCGATTCTATTGAAACCTAGGCCGCAAATCCATTTCTATAACTATGCAGTATTGACAACGAGTACATTAAAGTGTTGAGGTGTTTTTACATTATTGCCACCGTGTTAGCAACTTAGAAACCAGAAGTACAAGAACGATCCATACGCAGAAAGGTGTAACATAAAGAGAAGTAATGTCTCCGAAACCCTTCACCACGGCGTTAGAAGATATTTTGGAGCTCTTGGATTGGAACGAATTTGGTATAAATATCAATATGTGAGTATTAACATTCGATTTGCTGACGAAATAGTGGTTATAGCAGAGTCATTGGACGACATTAACTTCATCTAAAATATTCCAGTATATGAAGACGAAAGTCTTTAACCAATGTATCTTTACAATGATGATAACATTGGACGGAATTGAGATGCTACTATTGGCCTTCTAAAAAGACTCTGAGTCATTCAGCGATCTATGTTCACAGTTTCTCTATGAAATATGAAGTGTCCTGTTACAACAAGGTTACCGACGTAGCTAGTAGGATTGGCAGGCTGAAGTGGCAACCGATGACTATTGAGGAAGAAAAGTTATCGAATGGCGACTGCGTACCGGAAGACGCAGAGTGGGACAACTTCCCGCTAGGTGAACAAATGACCTGATAAAGGTTGCGGAAAGCCGGTGAATACAAGCGACACGATCTTTGTGGGAATATGTGGGGAAACCCTATATTCAGCAATGGACATCTTCCGGCTAATGATGATGATAAGGTTTAAGTTATATTTTGATTACTCTTCTCCTACGTCCTAGGAAAGTGGGCTCTCGCAAGATGATGATGGTCGAGTGACAGCGCACCAAATTTTGACACTTACCCACGATATCATACCACAAGGCTTCTCCATCCTCGTGAGTGGCTTGCACCACGGCAACGAGGAAACCGACCTGGTCGAGCTCGGCGACCGCAACAGACGCGGAGGGAAGGGCGCGAGGCGCGTGCGGCGAGCGCCGCGGTACCTCCACAGCCGCCACGCTCACGCGCGCCGTGGACGCGCGCGCCGGTGAGCCTCCGTCCGTAGCGCGCACCTGCGAATACCATTCGATAATCATTTGCAGAATTGTGTGCACCGACCCTTTAAAGATTATTCACGGATTCTAATAGCTAATGCACATATCTTGTAATTTCTTTATTTATAAACTTATATAACATTTTTGATTTCATTCTATCATATTATTGTAGCGTTTAATTACTCGTCCTTCAGTGAATTATCAGGTATCATTATAGATAAATTCCCTTACGTAAAATGTTTATCAGTAAAATAAAGAATCGATAAAACCAAAAATACATACTGAGTCAATATACACAACACACAATGTTACCCCTAATCTTCATAAAATAACTAAAAAATTAGGTACTGACATACGAAACAAAAACAATTCTGCCCCCGTATATTGCAAGTTTTCAGGAAAATATGAATATGGAAAATATTATTCTTAATTTTTTTCTGTAATAACTCATTGTTATAACAACTTTTTTATCAGAATTCCATTATTACTGCTTTAATATTGCATGTTTATTTTGTTAATATTAATAATGAATCAAAACTAATTACAACAGACAGTTTCACCTAGTGAAGGTGCTAGTGGCGCTGAGTGTTTAAATAATGACCTACAAGGATTCGTCAATAACCTTAATTTAAATTATATAATATACTAACGACACAGTCCGTCTTCGTATACATTAACTATATCTCTATATACATAAAACTGGCCATATTTATGGACATTTTAAAAAGGAAAATCTTAACATTATAACTTAACTAATATTTATAAATGAGCAATCGCGCTGAAATGAAAGTTTTTTATTCATTAACTATCGCTATTTCCCAAGGGAGGATTCATGATCAGAATCCTCGCTCTCAAACGCTCTCATTCATTCCAGCAAGCAATAAATACTACAAATCTCTAGCGCAATTGGCCATCCCGCGTCGATGCGCCGCCCGGGAGAAATCGTCCTTTCGAGCACATAATAAAATCCAGCCGTGGCGCTACGTCGCGAGTTTGTTACGCTTACTAAAACACTTCAAAATCTAATCTTTTTATTCAATTGTTTCGACTAAGTTACAATTTTCCTCTAAGCAGAACGCAGGACATTAAAAACGTACTAAATTTGGAAAGGATTCACTTTTCCTACTTAAACGACTCTATTTAGTTGAAGTATTCCATCACAATATGTTTTTCGATAACTTCGTGTACCTTTGGTAGACATGTACTGTGATATAACCTCGCATATATATATATATATATATATATATATATATATATATTTTACCCGCTGCTCTGTCCCTACGAATCGTAGCATGATGAATATATAGCCTACAATCTTACTCAAAATATAGTCTTTAAACACAGAAGACATTTTTGAAATCGGATGTGTGGTTCCAAGGATTAGCGCAAATAAACTAATTTTCCGGGTGTATATGTTAATATAGATTTGAGGCTAATAATATTGCTATACAATCCAGAGCAGAAAATGTCCCGAAGGTTGATTTTTTGCAACGTTCTTGAGAAAAATCGTCAAAGCTCAGCTAGCGTATACAAGACGTTCATAAATTACATATCTACTCTGGGAACCAATTTTTTAAATGGTGAAAACCGGAATAAAATTCCTTCAGCGGTTTAAGAGATTAGCGTGCACAAATAGGCAGACAGAGAGGCGCGGCCTGTTTTATACCAGTGGCATTGATATGGCATCGCGCTAGGGGCTGTGTCTATCACAATATTAAATAACACAATACTCTAGTATGATTACCCTGTAAAGCTACTAATCACAATATTCTAGTATGATTACCCTGTAAAGCTACTAATCACAATATTCTAATATGATTACCCTGTAAAGCTACTAATCACAATATTCTAATATGATTACCCTGTAAAGCTACTAATCACAATATTGTAGTATGATTACCCTTTAAAGCTACTAATCACAAAATTCTAGTTTGATTACCCTGTAAAGCTACTAATCACAATATTCTAGTATGATTACCCTGTAAAGCTACTAATCACAATATTGTAGTATGATTACCCTGTAAAGCTACTAATCACAATATTCTAGTATGATTACCCTGTAAAGCTACTAATCACAATATTATAGTATGATTACCCTGTAAAGCTACTAATCACAAAATTCTAGTACGATTACCCTCCGAAACGATTCTTTATTGTTTGCAGCTACAGCGAAGCCAATAAGAAAGGTTATGAATTTAGTTTTGTGTATGTAGATATGAATTTATGAGAATAATATGTTCTTCCTACCTCCGGAACTATTAATACGATGTTCACAAATGAGGTATCGTTTGATTCACCTTTAGAGCCAGAGTACATAGGTGTCTTTTAAATTTGTCATAAAGCCTACTAACACCCGCCTATTAAATCAATAGTTAACACTCAGAAATGGAAATTTTATAAGAGGCAAATTAAGTAGTCGAGATTTCTTTTATTTCTTATATTGTGTTTTATTATTATTTGAAAGAGCAATTCGTACGAATTCCAAACTTCTTTATTTTAAAATTTTATGAAAGTGCTAGCTTGGAAATACTACTAAAAATGTTCGCAGAATTTTTCTGGAAAATGAAGTGTGATATAAATTTAAAGGGACAATTGTAAGGCTTTTAAAACATTTTTCTTTTTCAGAATTCTATGTAATTCTAGAAACATTATTGAACTTGTCCAAAAAATATTTCGCCATATTTTCAAACTGCTGAAATCAACGTTATAAAAAAATGGCGTTACTAGAAGTTTATCTACAGTTTACCGAAAAACTATAATGACGATTATACAATGCATAAATTTTGAAATAATCACGACGTATATATACTAGGCTATATGCTCACAATCATTCGATTATTATTAATAATTATTGAATATGACAATTCATTCCAAGTATTATTTGTTTAACCAAACTTGATTCCCTCGACAGTTTAACATTTGACCTAAGACTGTAACATTAAGGGTACATAGTATTTCTTTTAAAGTACTTACAGATATTAATCGTTTACATAAATATATTATTAATAATTATTGAATATGACAATTCATTCCAAGTATTATTCGTTTAACCAAACCCTGATTCACTCGACAGTTTAATATTTGACCTAAGACCGTAACGTTAAGGGTACATAGTATTTCTTTTAAAGTATTTACAGATATTAATCTTTTATATAAATATATTATTAATAATTATTGAATATGACAATTCATTCCAAGTATTATTCGTTTAACCAAACCCTGATTCACTCGACAGTTTAATATTTGACCTAAGACCGTAACGTTAAGGGTACATAGTATTTCTTTTAAAATATTTACAGATATTAATCTGTTACATAAATATATTATTAATAATTATTGGATATGACAATTCATTCCAAGTATTATTCGTTTAACCAAACCTGATTCACCCGACAGTTTAATATTTGACCTAAGATCGTAACGTTAAGGGTACATAGTATTTCTTTTAAAGTATTTACAGATATTAATAATCTTTTATATAAATATATTATTAATAATTATTGAATATGACAATACATTTAAAGTACTTACAGATATTAATATTTTACATAAATATATTGCCGGCTATATATTTTAAGGCGTAAAACATGAAGAATATTTAATATATTATTTCTCACTATGTAAATATATAAATATATTGCCTAGATATCTTTCACAGAGATAACAAATGTACATTTTAAAATACAAAGTTATTTTTGCAGTTGAATTAAGTAACTTGCATGGAGTTTCATTGAACTTTTTACAGACCCAACTACATGTCATAAGTTGATAACTCGTAAACTAGTGGAGCTTGTATAACTGTGATACTTTCCTTTCAATTGCTACATGTTCGCTACATGTTCCACTATTGGGAATACCTTGCAGATATTCAAAAATAGCACTTTAGCTTGTAGGTGATTAGTACACGTAACTCTTAACAAAAATGGCCACTTTAAAGCTTAAAATTTCGTAAAAATATTTCTGTACCAAAAAGGTGTTTGACAACATTTTTTAAATTTATTCAATAATATGCCACAGAATGGGGTGTGCGGAAAAAATATCACGCCCACTTTAAATGTAGGGAGGTAACACAAAAAACTTTTTTAAATTTTTTGTTTCATAACTTTCTACGCGTTATAACCATGACAAATTCCAGCTTTATAACACTAATAGTCTGCGAAAAAAAGAGCACTAGCTTCTATCTCGCATTCATATTGTTTACTTCACTTATATCATTAACATATATGTATATTGTTAAAGTAACGTTATTGTTAATGGTCATAACCAAAATATCCATAGATATGTTGGTAGTAGCTTCCACGAATCATTTAAAATACGCTTGCGAGTTAAAATCGAAAGAAAAATAACATTAAATACTATGAATTAATTAGTTTCTAACACATTTTCTCTTGACAACAACAGATAAAAATGATTTGACAATCATTTTTATTTTTCTTTTTAACAAATGTCAAATCTCTACATACTAAAAATACTAAACTACATACTAAAAAAACTTAAAAAATACTATTAGCGTATAAGTATTATTCATAAATACCAGTCATGAGTTTATATATTCCTAAGTGTGTACGGAGCCCATGTAGCACGAGTTTTACTCGTACTTGACAAGTTTACTTTTATTATAAATCATATCATTACGGGTATCAAATGAAAACGTTTTGCAAGACCTTTTCAAAAATACATACATATGCCCTGTATAAAACTACTATATAAAAACCCTGTATAAAAATACTGATAAAGATTGATATGAAATAATATATCTAAACTTATGATGGGTTATCACTGAATAAATTTTGAGACATATTTAAATATATCTTGACAATAAATGTAGTTTTTATCATAGATGGAGGTTGTCCTTATTAAGGCATAACTTGTATATTCAATGTCTGCAACATTTGTACCATAGAAAAGCAAGGGGAATGATAGAAAATTCATAATTTTACACTTATAATTACTGAAGTTCATAATTTTGCACTTATAATTACTGAAGTTCATAATTTTGCACTTATAATTACTGAAGTTCATAATTTTGCACTTATAATTACTGAAGTTCATAATTTTGCACATATCATTTTGTAATAATTTAAAAATGTTAAACAATAAAAAATAGACCAATTTAACCAAACCCACTATATGAAATATAATATTTTAACTATACTACAACTATATCATTTTTAGACGACGCAAATTATTAACTGCATCACAAACAGCTTCATCTGTCCTATCAACACACCTGAACAAATATTTAAAAAAAAAGTACACGCAAGCCGAATAGAGTTTTTGAAATCGATAGCAACGTCATTGAAATAATACAAAAGCTTATGCATAAAATACGCAGTTACTGCATTTTTGCATTCAATACCGTAAAGATATTTTCGTAACGTATTCTTTTATTTGCTTTCGTAAAAATATTTTCCAACATGGACAAAACCGAAGGGAAAACCATTGTATGCATAACAACACTATCTTCCAACGAGGCGTCACGTACCGAGTGCAACATTGCCCGATTCTGAAACATTTCACATTTTAGCATACCGTGGTCTGATTTAACCATATTTTACAATATTTCCAACAAAATAATTATTTTTAAACATCTATAGTAACATGCAAAGACGTAAGTTTGGTTGTGTATTTATAAACACTAATTTCAGTTATCGTTGGATCAATTTAAATAAACTATTCACTGGTGTATTCTTCGATTCTCAGAAAATGTTATAACCTTTCATATGAAAAGATGGCCATATAGATAAAGAGAGAATGGATGGGTGTATAATACTAACGATGCTAAGCATCGTAGCTGTCCTATCCAAATATTAAATCTGTCAATTAAAGTTGATGATTCTAGCACATATAAATCATAGGAGTACAAACTATATAATAATGTAACGCACAAAGCGCCAATCAAGACTAGTGGACAAGGGCGGCTAATAGGGCGTATATAATGTTTCAACAAAAATGGCTTCGTTGAGGTAAATTCCCCCTTAATCACTAACCCTCCAAAACACACTCGAAACATTGCAAATTGGAGAAGGGTGAAACCTTAAAATGAACGTTCGACAAATCGATACTAGTAGCAACTACAATATTCCATGGTAGGCGGCGATTTAATGTGCTAAGTACGTATCCAATATACGCCGAATTAAACTATAAATACGGCTTTGTATGCTTGAACTAAGCGATTATTTCCCGATATTTAATATCGAAAAGTAAATCTACTTTTAAAACATTCACGTTTCGTTCATATTCATAGTTTACCGTTATTTTATGAACGTTGACCTCTTTATGAGACTTATATTTATTATTTACTTGAGAATATTTCTCATTTACCTGAGAAATATTCTCTTCTATTGACTTATATTTATTATTTACCTGAGAATTAATACTCGCATTTCTATGCATTTTCTTGTCCACTTGCATATATACGTACATAAGTGTTATATATAAAAGATATTTCAGCCAATTGCTTATCAATTATGTCTAAGTTTGTAAACCAACTTAGATATCCTTTTTAGGGTTCCGTAACCAAATGGCAAAAACGGAATCCTTATAATTTCGACCTGTCCGTATGTCACAGCCATTTTACTCGGAGACTATTGGCGCTATATATGCAGATGAAATTTGGATGGTATAAATTAATAGCCAATTAAACTAAAATGTATATCAAATTAACAAAACTAATATCATTTGCTATAAAATTATTTTAAATCCCAATACATAATTTGAAATAGATATAAGGTGGAACCTAATATCGTACACAAAAAATAGATTCATAAAATAGGACGGTCTCAAAGTAATCTACATCGGCTACAAATATAATTATCGGAATACTCTGAGAGACAGCGAAGTTTACGCGGGCTAAGCTGCGGGTAAAAACTAATAGACGATATAAAATCATCACATTTTGACTTTTAGGAATATATGATACTCAAGTTCTGCAGTTACCTACTTTATAACTATACTGAAAGCATTTATGTCACATCAAACATAACTTACATTGAGCTCGTAGAAGCTGCCGGGGTCCAGGTCCTTCGTAGCGACGATCACGCCAGTTTTTGGATGAATATGAAACTTTGATTTGCCTTTACCCGACTTGATGCTGTAGGTCACGTCGCCGTTGGCGCCAGCGTCCTCGTCGTGTGCCAGTACCTGCACGATTTTTTTTCATTAGTACACGTTCATAATCACAAGTTTGAGTCCCACTTAATTTATAAAGATATTTTATAAACTACACAATTCCTACTACAAACGTGAGACAGAAATAAATAATTTGAATTTATTCGAAACGGCGAATGGACGATAGCGTTAATGGTACATCTATTCAAGTTCGCCTGCTCTTAGCTGACCAAACATATGAGATATGAATATTCGAATATTCTCACTAATCAATCAGCACCTACACATCAGGTCTTTTTCAGTCTCACGTGACATTTAAACGCGAAAGTCTAAACCAGCCCTGATGCATATATTCATATAAAAAATTCGTATTCAATTCGAAAGAATTATTCATGAGAACATTTCATATATAAATCACACTAGGATTTCAAAAGGCAAAAGATATCTCCATCACTTTCACTGCCTGCGGCTGTCACAGCGTTTTGAGCATTATATACGCAAGGCGAAAGAAGCTCGTTTATTATTCACTTTTGGAACAAAGAAAAAAAACAAATCATAACGAGGATTTATTTTTTTTCTGTTGCCAAAACGATTTTCAAAACATTTCTTTTAGATAAGACTAACGTACGATGATATTCATGGCGCACAGTTATTCGGAACAGGTGTACAAAGCATGATGTAACCATATCCTCGTGTACTTCATGAAAGTACTATTATTTAAACCAGTATGAAGCCACTGTACGTTAGTAACAATGACGCGATCTTCATACGTTGTGCTCGTAAAAGTATAATCAGACTTCAGATTGTAATCGAATTAACATAATTACATTGTCCGATATAAATAAGTAATTCAAATAAACCATTTTAACATCATTATATTATCGAATAGACCACATTATATTTTTCTGTAGACTGTACGTACGAAATAAACCCATATTACGTTGGCATCCATCTATTTTGTTCAATATCGTCGGAACTCTTTCAAAAAACATGCAACAGTAAAGAAGAGTATATCGAAACACATAACTAGGTTATAAGTTGAATTAAATCGATTATACTGAGTATTCACAAAGTACAACCAGCAGCGACAAGCATAAAGCCTATAGAAGCGAGATATATCCGTCATGTTCTCAAATTTTCCAATTATTATAAAACTAAAATATAAAGTAAATAAAATCTTAGCAACATCAATAACAGTTGTCTTGTCATAACTGCGATGATTCAAATTTAAATGCTTTTTTCTTTAGTTTTGATGACTTTAAACGATGTTACCTACATCAGCGTAAATATGTATGTCAGTAAGCAATAAAACTAACATATTAGACCAGTATTCAAGCAATTTTTGAACAATTTGACTTTCCGTCACACGTCTATTTGGGAGTTGCATTGATAAGAATATATTTTTAAACATTTGGCAATCTCTCGCTGATTATCTCTTCAAAATTTACAAACCATCACAAATGCTATTGTTAAATTAACTATAAATATTCATTCTTAACTTGGCATATTAATGGATCATAGAACTTATATTTTCTCAAATAATCTTTAAATTTCCCACCCTATATTTCTTTCAAATTATGCTAACTTTAATAACAAAAATAAATATATTACACAGTCACTATTCACACATATGTAACTAGTAATTTTGTTGCAGTCGTATTTCATAAGCTAAATATGAGGTTCTGCTAAATATAATCATAGATATTTCTTATTACTATTTCTATCAGGTGAAAAATTAGCCTAACCCTTTTATTTATCCTCAACCAGTATTAACTCACATAATCTAATAACAAAATGGGTAATAACACCTTTCAAGTAATAAAATTTTCAAATTGATTTTACGAAAAGAACGTCATAAAAAATTAACTAAGCTCATCGCAAAATAAATTTATATACTAACATGTAAAGTTCGAAAATAATCCAAAATTATTTCAAATGTACTATTCCCTAAATTCCTTGAGATCCGAAGAGGAATAATAAGTATTCTTATGGAAAAATCAAGTTTCCTGATTACAAATTAGATTTAAATTTAATATCACTGACGAAGTAAGAACACGATATTTCAAAAAAAACTCACTTGTACTAACAATTTATCACATTTTGCTCTTTTCGAGGAAAGCGCGTCGTCTATATAGAAAACAACCTCCATCCGTATGCCTGTTATCTCTAATCTCGAGGACGAGCAATCGATTTTCGTTCGGTTTTCACTGATGGATGGGTGGTTTTAAGCATCGCGCTACGATCTCTGGGGTCTCGGCTGTAGAGAAAAATGTGACTCGAGATGGAGGAAGCATTACATCGAGTGATGTTATTTGTACGCACTGGCAAAATAGATGGACATATCGAGGAACCGTTGAGTGAATTTGAGCTACAAATAATCTTCTCTTATACCAGTGTTTTATATTATTTTTGATAGCATAAAACATATTCGTAAAATCGGATGATAGATTAATATTTTGAACAGTTAGCTCAATAATTCAAGTTATCTGAATTACTCAAAATCTCACTTACTGTGCTAAAGTTAAAAATTTTTGCTTATATTTCTATAACTAAATAAGAAAGTTATAGAAATATAAGCAAACAATGACATATTAAGTAACTGAATACAGGTTTAGGCGAATTTCACAAAAATCACCTACTGCAGAGATCTCGACTTTAGTCTTTTGAATTTATTTAGATGATATAAAGCGAACGCCGCGGTGAAGTAATTCTGTTTGATGTCCTGAAAAGGATAGTGAAATCCGTTTATCCGTTCTATATATAATATTTTACTCGTTAAAAATAGGGATGTCTAAATAATTTTCCAGATATTTTCTTCAAAACTACTGTTAATGCTAAAGCGCAACAAGAACAAAACAGCAATATAAAATAAATACATAGTTATACATTACAACAAAATTAGCTTCGTTGTGAATTTAAAAACCATCATATTTCAATTTGCGAATTCGATTTTCATTTTATGTCCTTTAGACGAGACAAATATTGGCGATAAACATTTTCTGCACACATCAAAAATAAAATTTATTTTAAGATAACCTTATATTTTCTAGAGATAACTTAATATCGAATACTTTAAGTTTAATTACAACTTATCCAATTCTTGGATTACGTCTTTCGCTCTCCGATGGCGCTCTTCACATGAAATAGAAAAGATGATCACAAGTTTATTTAAAATGAATATATTTTTGGAAAAAAAAGACCCGATTATTTTTTTTAGTTTTCATAAATAGCACTATATCATATTATCATTATTAAATGAAAAATAAATCCAAATTTTATTTCAAAATTGCCGATCAAAAGGATGAGTTATATTTTATTAATAAAATAATAATTTCCTTTATAACTACAATAAAGTAAAATAAGCCATAACCTCTATTATACGTAACTGGAATAAAATCTCATAAATGCAGAAATCCATTCAGAGGTAGAAATAGAAATGAGACAAGACTAAGAACATATATTCTAAAAGTTTTAAGACAGCATTCTTCACCAACTAACAATGCTATATTAAGATTCTAAATTTTTAATACAGGTTTCTAAAATTTAGAATAAGCTATAACATATGTATATATGGGATACTTAGCGCTATCACCACATACTGTTCAACGGAGGTATGTTCCAGAAATATGACTATTTCATCGGTCTAGTTGATCATTTCCATGACAATGGTGTAAGTCGTAGGCTAAAGCCGTGTATATATATATATATATATATATATATATATGCATATATAATGAAATTTGGTATGGTAATGGTTTACAACCAAGACCAACATATGACAGAAAACATGTATTTTCTCATTTCGAATTTCACGCGAGTGTAACCGTGGGCACAGCTAGTGTGTATATATATATATATATATATATATATATATATATATATATATGTATATATAAAGTTCATTTTAAATTTATATTTTACAAATTGTTTAAATCGTTAATGCATTTGTAAAATTTCACAACTTTATCTAGAAAGTTCTTTTCTATAACTTGTTGAAAAAAAAAGGATAACGCCTTTAACTGTACGTCGATCTAAACGCACATTACTTACATTTTTCCTTTTCAGTATAAACAGTACAATCAATCAAAAAACTCTACCAAATTCACTTTTCCGACCGACGCTTGCTATCTGCCTTTTTAACAATAAATGTATTAACGACGTACTAAACCATTACCATTTGGATACGTTGCTATTTTCGTCTTTGATATTATTTGAAATCGACTTGGACAAAGAATAAAATGAAGGAAAATAAAATTACCGCGCCATTAGGGTTGAGCTACAATTGAGGTGACGAGCGCAGTAAACAGACAGTACACAAACTAGGCACGATGCGAATGAAAACGTCTAGTCGACGACGACGAATGGGCCAAAGTAATTGCACGTCATTAATTCTTAGTCGAGTAACGTAGCGCGGGTCGCGAGTTTAGCTGAAAATTCTACGTGAACGCGATAGATTTACGGCATTTAATACTGGAGCGTAGGCCTTTTAAGCTACTTTTTCTTTAATCCAATTCTATGCTTGTCATAAAGACATTATAAAGTGAGCGAAGTACACTCGTTAAATGATTATATTCTACTGTACACAACGTTGTTCGGATAAATATATTTTACTTATTCCCGCATCTAAAGTTAAATATAACGGCAAATTAATTTACGGTAATAGTAAAAGATTTAGGTTTGATCGATCAAAATCTTACCTGGAAACCTCAAGATAATGATGCCGGTCGTATTAATATCGAGAGAATATTATCTCTAAAGCGTGTTAAAAAAAATTTTACCTGTTGAAAACAAAGCCTATCTGTCTTAAGAATTCGTGTTGCTTATGATCGACTACAAGGAATTACGCTATCTTAACTTTCCTAAGCTAAATTTTCAAATTTAGAAATGCAGAAGAGACTGATCAAGGAGCAATAAGTCCACCAATTGCATGCATATTGACATAAGTGCATTAAAGTACAAATTCTAGTGTTTATGCACGTAGTTCAATCTACAGATAAATAAATAAATATCTATTAAGAACTAACTTTTTAGCTAAAGGAGAAAAAAATTTACCCAATACATGTACGTGTATTGGGTAAATTTTTTTCGCGTTTCATTGAATTTGTCTGTCTTCATAGAAGGTATATTGGTAATATCATAGCCAAAGACGTCCCTAAAATATAAATTTATTGTTTGTTTGAATTGTAAATGTTTATTGTTTACGCATTTCTCATAGAAGAACTACTGATTATTGCTATAAAAGAGATACCTCTAAAAAGCTAATTAATAGTTTCACTGTAGTAAAATTCTATATACTGTTCATCGTATTTCAGTACATGTGTCTATTTTTATAGAGAAAATGAGACCAGTTTGAAAATATTGTTACAAAAACTATTCACATCTCATCATTTCGTTTTATTTAAAATACGAAAAACATATGCAATGTCACCTAACCTTTGGGTAATTGCCAAACAGTCAAATAAACAAGACACATTTGTAAATTATCCTTCTGTAAAAATAATTGGGATTCGGCAATTAACCCTGGTGCCTTTGGTCTTGCAATTATACGAAAAAACTTTGAGAAACTAGTTCTTTTCACGAAGTTTTTATTCGTAATTAAATATCTTCAATTATAGTTCTTTCACAGAATAAAGACACCGTTTTATATTTCAATTACAAGCAAGAACATATAGTATTGCGTGCATAATTATATGCATAATTGTATATGTCCTATTACAGTACACTCTAATAATAACACTTCTTTACGTTACTATCCATTTCGCTCTCTTTCATAAATTATTATGAAACTAAGTTAGAAAACAGCGACCATAACCTAATTTCCCAATAAATTATAAGTTCTGTAGCTACAATGAATATTTTAAATATAATTTCTCAAGAGATTTATTCAAAACAAGTTAGCCACTTACCGCAGAGACTAAAATTCTTCTAATCATTGGGGATAAAAAATACGCCTCTCTAATACTAAGCAAGGCTTGCAAATTAGATATTGCTCTAAACGTCCAATCTCAGTTTTAGATCTGACACAAAGCAGTGCCCACAATCACCGAACTGCGAGTACTAAAATTGACATTAAATTCCAATTTATAATACCCAAGTATTAATCAAATCGCTCCGGCGGGATAATCAATAATCGGAAGAGCAGTAATTGACCTCTCGAGTACTTTATTGAATAAATAATGAGCCATTACCAAACCCCGCAACGCGCCCTAACTCAATAAGCGAGTAAAACAGATACGAGAACGAGGCCTGCGGGTCTTCAACCGCCTCAGCCGACGCCGAATACAACAACGATAATGCGCTAAATTATTGTAATAAAGCTACGAAGAAAGGATATTTCCGACGCCTAACATCGGTTCACATCAATAGGATTGTGACTTAAAAGTACCTTCGCTTATTGTTTCATTTGCTTAAAAGGAGAGCGCCTTGTAACAGTGATCCCCTTGTTAACAATATATATATATATATATATATATATATATATATATATATATATATATATATATATATATATACACACATAAATATGTTGACAGACTTGGGAGGACCAATAATATTTACGCGCCGATGGTTTTTTTTATCGGCTAAGACTCATTTAACCAGAATCAAGAGCTGGCTGGCTGGATGTATGGTTACGTGCAAATGCTCCAATTCCGACTTTATTTGCAGATAACATCTAAATAGAAATTAAATCAAAAAATAACATCCATTATTTTCAAGATCCAGTTTACAGAGGCTAGTTTGTGCGGTGTTAAAATTCTATTCTGAGCACATTTCTACTAATTATACTAATAGACACGACTAACAAATCACTCAATAGAGGCTTTTCAAAAAGTATTTTTAAGAATGAATTTATTACACTTGTAGTCCATGTGAGCGAAGAGCAAAGAAATTATATAATAATACAGGTAATTAAGTTAGAAATATTTACCAAGGAAATGCTACATCTTACTACTAGTATAGGCTACATCTTACAACTTGTGGCATCTTCGTACAATATATATTTCAAACAGAAATATTTATCAAAATAAAATGACGTTGTATGAAGATGCAGTAAGTAGTATAATAGAGCTATAGGTTGAAATAGCATAGGCCCATCGTACTACTTGCGGCATCTTCGTACAATATATATTTCAAACAGAAATATTTATCAAAATAAAATGACGTTGTATGGAGATGCCATAAGTAGTACGAGTATAATAAAGCTGTAGGTTGAAATAGCATAGGCCCATCGTACTACTTGCGGCATCTTCGTACAATATATATTTCAAACAGAAATATTTATCAAAATAAAATGACGTTATATGGAGATGCTAAAAGTAGTATAACAGAGCTATAGGTTGAAATAGCATAGGCCCATCGTACTACTTGCGGCATCTTCGTACAATATATATTTCAAACAGAAATATGTATCAAAATAAAATGACGTTATATGGAGATGCTATAAGTAGTATAACAGAGCTATAGGTTGAAATAGCATAGGCCCATCGTACTACTTGCGGCATCTTCGTACAATGTATATTTCAATCAGAAATATTTATCAAAATAAAATGACATTGTATGAAGATGCAGTAAGTAGTATAATAGAGCTATAGGTTGAAATAGCATAGGCCCATCGTACTACTTGCGGCAACTTCGTACAATATATATTTCAAACAGAAATATTTATCAAAATAAAATGACGTTATATGGAGATGCTATAAGTAGTATAACAGAGCTATAGGTTGAAATAGCATAGGCCCATCGTACTACTTGCGGCATCTTCGTACAATATATATTTCAATCAGAAATATTTATCAAAATAAAATAACGTTGTATGAAGATGCAGTAAGTAGTATAATAGAGCTATAGGTTGAAATAGCATAGGCCCATCGTACTACTTGCGGCATCTTCGTACAATATATATTTCAAACAGAAATATTTATCAAAATAAAATGACGTTATATGGAGATGCTATAAGTAGTATAACAGAGCATAGGTTGAAATAGCATAGGCCCATCGTACTACTTGCGGCATCTTCGTACAATAAATATTTCAAACAGAAATATTTATCAAAATAAAATGACGTTGTATGGAGATGCCATAAGTAGTACGAGTATAATAAAGCTGTAGGTTGAAATAGCATAGGCCCATCGTACTACTTGCGGCATCTTCGTACAATATATATTTCAAACAGAAATATTTATCAAAATAAAATGACGTTATATGGAGATGCTATAAGTAGTATAACAGAGCTATAGGTTGAAATAGCATAGGCCCATCGTACTACTTGCGGCATCTTCGTACAATATATATTTCAAACAGAAATATTTATCAAAATAAAACTACATTGTATGGAGATACCGTAAGTAGTATAATAGAGATATAGGTTGAAATAGCATAGGCCCATCGTACTACTTGCGGCATCTTCGTATATCATATATTTCAAACAGCAATATTTATCGAAATAAAATGACGTTGTATGGAGATGCCATAAATAGTATAACAGAGTTATAGATTGAAATAGCATAGGCCTATCGTACTACTTGCGGCATCTTCGTACAATATATATTTCAAACAGAAATATTTATCAAAATAAAATGACGTTGTATGGAGATATCGTAAGCAGTATCGTGGGCGTATAAGCTGAAATAATACAGGACTTTCTTTCCTTTTTTCAATTAACAATGAAGAAACTTTTTAGACAAAAGTTGTTGTATTTTAAAAGTTCTTAATAATGGTGTAGCTTTTGTGGACTTTCCTTATGATCGGAGTTTTATCGATTTAATTAAGGAAAATAAAAAATCACCGCCGCCATTCATCAATTTTTAATTAGTTTTCTTATTATTCATGACTTTTGATTTATATTTAAACCAAACAGTCCCCGTAGTACGTAAGTAAAAATATATGCATAAAACATCTTTAATTGCTTTATTATTTTTTAAATCAAAATTACTAAGTCTCTAAATAATGCGTTTGGAAAAAATCAACAAAGTCTTATCAACTAGCACCATCTAACAATGTACAAAACATATAATATATACTCGTTAAATTGTATATATTCGTGTGAATACAACACAAGTGATGTGTACCGATAAAAATATGTTTAACATAATTCGTTGTTTACAGTCGGAGAAATACTTACCATAAAATCTCGGATACCTATTGACTTCATAAAAACTACTTCCATGTTCTATAGACTTAAGTATTTACTATTATCGATAACTCGATAGAGTTCAATCATGTGTCAGCCCTGTTACTTGTTTTTGTCATTTCTTAGACTTTAATAATAAAGTAGTCATTATAAATAAAGAAGCATTACAATCACAATATACAAATATATACATGCATTATAAATATATATAAAATAATTCCAAAAAACCATACCAAGTGTCGGATACAAAACCAGTCACGATGCAATGAAAGATTAACTTGTACTGAGATAAGCATGCAATAAACACATCGATAGTTAACATATGAATGTTACTTCCATTAAATAATTTATTACATTCTTACTAGTTAATCGTTATCATTATTTATAAATAATATTGAATTATATAAACTGTTGTAGTAATGTACCCATTAGTTTGGATTAACGATACCCATTATTTTGGATGATAAGGTAAAATCAGTACGATTTAAAACGAGTCTGACGAATAAAGAGCAATATTTTGGATTAATTTTCGATACAATTGTTCACATCTTTTTTTGAAATAGGATTTTTAAATGAAATTAGCGAACATGTTAACAACGTGTGAAGCATGCAAAATATGAGTACCTAAAAGTGTTTTTTACAGACGAATTTTTGAACTGAAAACCTTTTTTGTCACGTTTGGGGTTAGTATGTTGGAAAAAAAATTAAATGCTAAGATAATTTTTCAATAAACGAGCGAACTAGATAGAGGAAGGGAGAGATGGAAGGTGGTACGCAGAAGGCGGCTAAAAGGCAAGATGAAGAGAGATGAAGTGGAAAATGAAAGCAGAGACGAAGGAGGCGAAGTGCGAAGGACAGTGGAGAGTGGAGCGATAGAGGGACTTGGAAGGTGCGGAGAGGAAGGAATCGAGAGAGGGAGAGTTGAAAAGGCAAAGAGGAGACAGAGATGCTAGAGTGGGACAAGCTGAGATGGGGGAAACGTGGGGGTGATATGAGAGAAAGTGGTAGGGAGCAAAAAGGCAGAATGGGACAGAGGATAACAGGTGACATCTTTGTTACTTGGATATGTCATATATGTAGTATATACAATTAAACTGCGATATGCAATCATTATATCAGATTTATGTTTTATCAATATCTGTTTATGTATGAAATTGCTATGTATCACTTTTATGTACATAATTTCATTCTTGATTGGTCACATAAAACTGAATGTAATGATTGCCCTTATTCTACTCGATATCGAGAAAATATATATTTTCAATGTACATACATGTAGTACATAAAATTAAACTATATATATATATATATATATATATATATATACACACACAAACACACATACATACGTACATACATACATATATTTGTATGTATATTTTTTTCAATAGTAATTAGCTAATATCAGAGTTAAGTTTAAGCGTATTGAACACATGTATTTAAAATAAAACACTTTTGTGTTTCACGTATATATTAATATATTTAGAATACTAAACCTCTATACTTTGCGGAGAAAATTACGACAAACACTTCAAAGAAAATATTTTTATCCGACTTAATTTCCATCCTTCTTTACAAACGCATTCCGTGCCTCGATACATTATAATTGCAGGTTCTAGTATTTCGAACCCCCGCGGATAGAGCTCTATTGGCCAGGAGGAGGTAATAGGGGAACGCGGGGCGAGGCGCGCCACTAAATACTAGGTCCAATGATTGATACGGGCCTTCCCATCCGGCGCGGCCAGCTCAGCGGCCAATTACCGCCCGCTGCTTAATGCCGATTGGGATCCGTAAGAAACGCTGCCCCCGACATAAAACGTGCCATATAACGGTCAACGAGGCACTTCTTCATTATTTTGATTAACTCATTACTTTCTAAATAAATGTTATGTACGTTAAGGCTATCAGCGGGAAGATTAATTTTAAGTGTTACAAGCGCAACTAGTAATGATTAGTACTGAATAGGGATGTGACATTCAACATAAAAAAATCGATTATTTCGTTTCACATTAAAATCGATTTAAAAATAATCGATTAAACTTGTAAAAATAATCGATTTTCCCCTAAAAGTGGATTACTTTGTTTTACATTAAAATCTATTTAAAAATCTATTTCCATTTTTCTTCCTCTTCTTGGTAAATCAAATTAAACGCCTCAAATGTCCGCAAGCTTTATCAGTTAAATTAAATCTACAACATCACATATCTGTCTGCAGCAGCAAAGAGAGAGGGGTAATAAGTTGTGTAATTGGAATTGGACTATGTGAATAGATGAAGTTAGTACCATTAATTATAAACTGACAGTAAAAAAAATCGATTTTTGTTTAATAGATTTTTTTGCGTACGTTTGTAAAAAATCTATTTTCATTAAAAATAATAGATTTTTTTAATAATCGATTATTCTTTCACATTCCTAGTACTGAACGACCGATAAGTAGGGGCAACGAAATATTTGAAATCGAATTTCACCGACTTACAAAAATGGACGAGAATAAGCGATAGAAAATATAGTTGAATGATTATTCAATTTTCAATGCTTACTCGAGTGAACGCCTGTTCAAAGTGTATGATTTCCCAACCTTTTTCCCATGTTTCGTGGAAAAATTGGCCTAACGGAATATTTACGAAATCTCCGTCGGTCTCAGAAATTTTATCGAAAACTAGTCGACGAAAAAATATTTATTTATGCAAATAGACAAATATGATGGCCCAATTATAGACCTGTAGTATGAAAAGCAATAAAAAAAACAATTCAGAGGGGTGTCAAATGAAAACTTATTGAAACACGAATTCAAAAATACATATGATGTATTTTTTTATGAATCTGTTTAAATATTTTTTGGAAACAACGCTCAAAAATTACTGTTCCTAACCAATATTATGATTGAACCAAAATTATCAGAGTTACATAATTCTAGCGCAATTAATTGCAATAAACAATTTAATTGTTTGATTCCTTATACTCTAACTATTAATTAACTATTAATTGGAAAGCAAAAAGTTTTTAGGCAAAGTATTTGACACGATGCAAGGAACAAATACTATATGCAATGCTATTGTCGTCTTTGGATGCTGATTTTTACATTTACTGGTATTCAAAGGCAGTCTTGCACATAATCGAAGTCCATTACTATTAATAATTTAAGCGAGGAGCTGATGACACGGAACACGAATTTTACGAGCATACGTACTCTTGACTGAATTTTTTTTTAAAAGTTTACCTATCCTTCAGATGTAAATACTCGACACGCGTATAAGTCTTAATTGCATAAATATGATTCTTCTCCGATCGTTTTGATCAGTTTTTCACATTATTTCTCAAATTTTTCACTCAAGTTAGATTTGGTTTGATGCAGAGTATCGCCTGTATGTACAAAATACAGGTTCTTCGTTATACCCGGCATGTACACTAAATCTCTAGCTCGTAGCGTGAGAAAGTAAGTGTAAACCATGTTCATATTTTTAGGAATACCAAATCTGCTTGCTCATCGCGTAGAAAGATAGATAGTTATGAACTACAGTTGTAAATATAAGTACATTTACGTAAAAATAAGTACATTACTAAATTAATAACGTTTATTAAAAATAAAATAAATACAGTAGAAATAGGTTGCAACAACATCGGTTATAACAACGTACTAGTTGTAGTGGCTAATGTTAATGATCCCGGCAGGATAAATCAATCACCTTATCTGAAAAAACGCTTATCGCTATATTGCTGATAAGAATATATCGCATTTACCGACATCTTTTTCAAATGTTTTTCGGAGAATCATATCGGCAATAACGACTCAATATCATGTTTCTATTCATTTAGTATAAATAAGAATAACGTCGCACATAGGTCACTTTAGAACACTTTCGGAAATGGCTAATTTACAAACAAAAGCGTATTTAGGAGATTCTCCATTCTGAGAAATGTAACAATAATTTTGTTTAATGTCGGCATACGCGCAAAACAGTTGGATGAATAGCACCAGTCGTTGACAGCTAATATGACTCATTCCGTAGCTTATTTAATTTTGTTGAATCGTGTCACGTCACAAAAAAAATTTAATATCGAAGTGAAATCATTTATAATATCAAAGTTGAACAACAAGAAAAAATGGAGAAACAGTATGAATTCTCACATTCAGTGGTTTTGAATATTTGGTAGAAGGGAGAAAAGATAAAATCTCTGTGATTTGTTAAAAATAAAGTAAGTAAAAATAAACAAACACACAGGTTAAAGAATCTTTGTCTAAATGGTCTAAAGTGTTCAAAGCAAAAGAAAATTATTAAAATAAATGTACATATGTCTTTTTTTTAACAAAAATATTTTTATTTTATTTACGCATTTTTTTCATGTTATTGTTGAAATGAATTTGTATATATATATATATATATATATATATATATAATATAAGAATAATATAAAAAATTAAAAGAATGTGGGTTTTAACGACTCGATATGACTACTGTACTGCCATTTAGTGAAAAATTGCTTACAAAAGAAATTGATGCGTCTATTGAATAATTAAGAAATATTCTATTGATTAACTGCTCAATTATCATGAGCATTTGCATAATTATTTACATTGACGATATTGACCAAACCTTTAAGATATTAAAAGCGTAAGCTTAAATAAAACTGTTTTTTTTTACATTATCTTCGTGTAAACATGCTGAAAT
This sequence comes from Druceiella hillmani, assembly GCA_039881145.1. NCBI lineage: Eukaryota > Metazoa > Arthropoda > Insecta > Lepidoptera > Hepialidae > Druceiella > Druceiella hillmani. The sequence continues at coordinate 12,053,852 of JAYKKI010000002.1, forward strand.
CAGATATTTTTTATTATTGGTACTTTTTTGTCATGGCCAAATACAACTTTAGTCCAAATGATATGTCTAGTAAATTCATCGTAACGTGAAGTCACCTCTTAGGTATCAAATGGATTCTATATATTCGTTCTTCATTGTTTACCATAATTGACACAGATGTAGAATTTGTTTATTTTCTTTCATCGCTCAGTTTGCGTGCAGCGCCGTATACATTTCTTTGTGTATTTTACAGAACCTTAAGAATGTATTTACAAAATCCCGTCGTTCGAGAACGGATATTTACTAGTCGTAAAATCACTAATACACGCGTATCGACGATGCTTGTGGTATGCGACCTACGAGTAGGTTTGCAACTAATTTATAGTTCTATTTGCATTACTTGATCGCCTATATAATAGTTAAAATTAAAATATATATTCAATATTTGTTTGGTAACCAGTTTTCTTTATTTTTTATTAATTAAGATTTCATCCATTGACTCGTTCAGATACTAGAGTGGCTGTGTACAATGGATTTTATTTTCCACGTGCAACTTTATAAACGTGCAACTTTATAACTCGTGGTTACTAATTAATGTCTACTATTCTTGCCTTTTTACGTGCGGTTTAGTTAGTCTAATTGGTTTCTACCTGTATATTAAAAACACAGCTTAAAAATATAACTACTAAATGTTGTATTTTTACGTGCATAAGAATTTAAATACAAAAAAGAATTTAATACAAATATCTACATGACAATTCTACAATTTTATTATCCTAAATAATATAATGCTAAATTATGTTTGTTTATCCTTCTTTTACGTCGCAACGGAAATAAGGACAAACAAACGCAATACCGGCTTGTCATTCTCAAGTCAAGGGATTGATGTAATTATTGCATAAATATAGCTAGGGGGGGGTGGTCGAAGAATGACACAGGAACAGCCTCCGGAGAACCCACGCTATGAGGGTTTGTACACAGTTAGGCAGTTATATAAATATAAGGGTACATAGTATTTCTATTAAACTATTTGCATACATTAATTTTTCATAACTTAAATGTATTCAGTAGTTTCGGAAATAAGGAAGGAATGCTAAATTTTCGCATATTTTTGGAATATCTATTTCAAAATATAATATAAAATATTTGTGTATGTCTCATAAGAAAATAATATCAGTAAAACATAAAAATTTAAAAATAAGGCCTTTATTTACCCCGTCCATGCCATGTTTAAAACATTTAAAATTAAAGTTAGCAAAAAACATACGGGTTAATAAGATGCATTACTATGCTAATATGAAGCTTCTACGCCACTTGGTTTCTGAGAAAATCGGTTAAGAATATGGAAAAATTTAAAAATATAGCTTACTATATGTTCATATGCGTAAAAAAAAGGTGGATATTTAAAATATTATGACATCTAGAATCATTGCTATAGTTTTGCTACAGCCTTAGCGTAGGCTTCTAAAAACCTATATTTTTTCAGATTTTTTTTTATATTTTTCAGAATATCCCTGAAGATATGATACCTAAAATTATTAAAAAAATATAATAATTAATAATATAAACCACAAAGTAATAAATACTACGAAATAACATATTTCAATTAGATAAATGTATTTATCATGACTAAGAATTGTCAATAGTCGGGGGCAATATTGTATTATACCAACATTGTAAATAAACATTGTGAATAGTTTTATTCCGAGCGGCCGCAATACGACCGACTTGGTGCGCGTCCCGGTGCAACATGACAAGCCGGTATTAAAAATGTAGTGGACTACTTTTTTAATTAATTATTTTTCTCTTTCTCTATTGCTATCGCGTCAACCTAAATTATTTTATGTACAAATTAAAGAAGAGGAGATGAGCATTTTACTGCTTTTTCGCGAGGAATGAGTTACAAAAAGCCAATTTTCATGAAATAAATTTATAAAACCATTCAAAAGTAATCTGCTAGAACTATATATGAAGGTTTTGTCTATTTTGCCGTATCAAAATCAGTATACTGCATATTCCCAGATTTTAGAGTAAACTTGGCAAATATGAACGTCTTTCATCAAAAGTGTAAACACGCCCTTAAAGAGATGTGAAAGTAAGAAACTTCACCTAATTATTGACCTTTCACAAGAAACTAATTCTTCTACAATGATAAGTGAATGGAGACTATGCTCTTACAGTGACGGGAAGTCCAAAATAATTAGAAATACATTTCGTAGAATATTCCACGTGGTCATAAATGTACCTGATGCAAATAGCGTTTTGTAGCAGATACACCTAACAAACAATCAATATATCAGCAGATACACCTAACAAACAATCAATATATCAGCAGATACACCTAACAAATAATCAATTATCTCTGAAAACGTACGCCCGCTTGCGCGTGATAATGATTTCGGTCATTTGCCACTTCGAATTTACAGAAAACAATTTCCAAGACTACCTACGCTGAATAACATTGATAATTTACTTACGAAACATATAGCACGTTTTGGCGAATATACAGACTGATTCTTTTAACGTAGACTGCTCTGTATTCTGTATAAAGTTATACAGTATTTATTCAAACTATTTAACAATCAATCCAGCAATTACTATCGAATCTCAAATATCACATACCTAAAACACACAAAGATCGTAACAATGATACGTACCAATGGTCCGATTCATCGAACTTCAACATTGACACAAACCATTAGCGAGCTCCGTCACCAGCCGCGCTCCGCCCCCTACAACCCAAACAACTCAGTCCTAATTAGACAAACAGCGGGCCGGCGCCGACCGCACGCACTCGACGACGTGATTAACAATCGACGCCTGATCCGCAATTAGCAATATTCCTTCCTCGGGCCCCTCCTAGTGAGCTTAGCTCGAGCGCAACGACGAATCGGCGGCAGGTTCCGGGATCCCGCACGTGACCGCAGGACCGCGGAAGGACTCCACAGGATCATCGCGACTCTAATATGTGATTAAGGAACTAAATCAGATATACATCTCGTACACCCAATAGTGTTTGTGTGTATTCCATTTATAGTTTTGTTATACGGATTAGATCTTTCTTCCCGTCTATGTCACCACGACACCTTCCACTAAAGTGGGGTAAACAATGAGGTGCAAACACCTGGTTTAGATTTTGGTTGGCATCATCCAAGTATTTTTGAATATTCGATTCCAATTTAATCATATATTCTAAGATTCTGTTACTTATTCTTTGTTCGTTATACATGTACACACCAAAATTATCTTAATTTTTTTTGATACCGATTTATGACTCATTCCATAATTTTTTATCGTCATTTCATACGTTAATACCAGAAGATCTCGAATAATTGAATTTCAGAAAGTCTGTCTGCCATAGTTCAGTACGTTTTCATCTGTAAAAGCTAGATGTTTCAAAGATTATGTGGGTATCCCATGTGCGCAGATTGGAACAATAAAATCACTTTTCGTTATTAATAAAAAAGCGTATAAAGTTAACTCTTTTCAACTTCATAAGCTAAATGTCTTATAATTTAATTAAATATTTTCTCCCAATGAACTTCTATGTTATCTGTACATAATGTTGGTAATGTTTCGGTCCTGCTTCTGCGTTACAGCGCGAAACTGAGGCCTATTTCAACATTCCTTCTGTAAGTAACGTACCGTCGAGCGAAAACTTCATGAACTAATTTAAGGAATATAATTTGGAATGTCGCCTAATGAGGTAGGTACCAGCGGTAAATAAGTCCCGCCTAATTTTAAAGTCACATATTTTGGATAATTCTTATTTTCAAATAAGAAAAACTGTATCATAAAAATTTTATTTACGAAATAAAATATACTAATATCGAATGAGTTTTTAAAAGAATTAAATTTTTTCAAATAAAAAAAAACAATAGAATGTAATCGTTTATGTATAAACTAAACTGATATCCATACTATTTATAAAATTAATCACCTGAGAAATGAAATAAAATAATGCCATAATCTTCTTTTCTTTGGTTACTTAACTACTACTTTGCAAATATGAAATTTCTTAACCGTTTTCTTTATTTTTGTTGATTTAAAATTTGTTCATTGTACCGTCGTTATCTGCCCAACATGGGCTTGCTCCATAGATTCCCATAAAACCATTGCCGCTGGCATACAAAGGGTTCCCGGGACATTTATCAGGTCATCTATCCACCTAACGGGGGATCGTCCCAACCTGCATCCTCCGGTACTAGGTCGCAATTCGAGAAACTCTTCTGCATGATATATGCCATTCGCCTTCCCATTGCCACTTCAAATACATTTACTTGATTGGATAGTATTTCCTAGGTAAACATAGTGATCAGCAACTTCAAGAGTAACATTCCCAACATATGCCGGTATAGATGCGAAATGGACATTAGACATGACCTTTATCTTGTCCTTGTTTGTTGTTAGTTCAGGGAATTTTGGTTGTCAGCGTAAGTGTTGGGAAATGTGTTCATGAACGAAATGGAAATAAAATTCCAACACTATAATAAAGCCAAAGACTTATTTAGTTTCAATTTCAAATTATCTTGATTAGCCCTAAGTCTGATTGTTATATACTATATTAATATTACAAAATGAATCTTTGAAATACGAGAAAATATATCTAGATTATTAAAAAAAAAAGAATATAATATAATGGCCGTAAAAAACTCCGAACATGAACGCGGTATTGGCAATGAGAACATAAGAGACACGCGGCCGCTTTACTACCTTTCTACTGTTCCATTCTATACGGGTGTCATTTTATTATGTTTTCAATACTGGCACACCCCTGGCATCGGCATAAAAGCAGCGGTCAGAAAAATTTACGAAAACATAACATATGCACACGTTTTTACACAAGACGGCTACGCCGTAGCTCCGTAGGTCTCCGGTTTTGCCGGCGCTAACAAATTTCCCACTGACTGTCGTCACGACAAAAACGTATTATGTTAACTGTAGTAGAGCACGTGTACGTGAGCGCGTGGGAGGCGTAGTGTGAAATGACATTTCGGGTGATTACCGCAACGTATTTCATATCATTTTATTTACGTATTGAAAATGGAAATAAAAATGATATGTCGATAATGTTGACTTTGACTATAATTTGGTTCTTAGTTAGTTTTACATATAAGCTATTAACATTGTGCAGCTAAGAAACAACAATCTTTCTAATATCATTTCACATTTTTTTTTAATATTTGAATATCTCTCATTATTTAAAAACAGTATATCGTTAAAAACAGTATAGTGTCCCATCTTGTGTAAAAGGTGTGTGCTGGCACCGTACCGGTACCACACCATTGCCGCCCAGTGTGAAACGCTCAATGGAATCTAACTATTTTAAACATTTAATTTGTACCCTTATTTGCCGTAAATACCTTATTGTAATTTTCCGCACAAATAATAAAAATAATTTTTCTACATATGCAGTAATAAAAAAGATTAAAAATTCTTTGTCCGTGACTTACGAACACATCTCGAGCAATTAATTTCGTCAAAGGACTCGCTAAATCAAAAGAATTCCTTTGCAATTATATAATTTAACATTAGTCCTGATATAAGTACTCACGAAATAAAAATGAAAATCGAACTTATAGAATTAATGTTTCATTTAGTAAAAAAAACAGTTTTATAATTATTCTGAAATTATTCTACATTCCATACATGTTCTATGTATATCATCATGTTTAAACTTCAATACCAGAAGGTGAAAATTTCAATAATATGTACTTTCATTAAAAAAATGCTTTTAGAGTTAACAGGAAGATAAATACGTTGGAGTACAAATTAGTCCAAAGGCGATCCATCTTATGCACGATTGATTTGTTTCATATCTACCTACATATTTACATACATACCAACATATTACATATAAAGCCGACTAACGGCTTCATTATCACCCTTAAACCTACGATTCACCAAAGAGACCACTTTTTATTAATTACCTACAGTAGAATAATTCATATGTATACGTATAATACCAATCATTCGCAACTTCAATAAAACATAAATTTGTATTAACGTTGCGAATGATTTAGTGACATTCGATAGAGTGAATAAAAAGTAATGCTGAATATATGGTTACACATCGATAAAATTGACACACTGTTTAGTTTTTAGAAACCGTAATTAAGCAGTAATTCAGCTAGATCGTAATAATCAATAAATTATGCCTCTAAAAAGGAAAAAAAATCAGACTACTTTAACAGCAATACTAAACCAAGTTAACTTTTAACAAACGTCACAATTGAAAAAATATTTAGTTTATAAAATAAATTGTATTTTACTGTCACCATTTTGATTTTCCACACCGAAAAATCATGCTATAAAACGTAGCCTATACGTTACTTCAGAGCCAACAGAATCTACCAGTAAAAACTTCATCGAAATTCTTTTAGCTTTTCTTGCCTGGTGCCTGAATAAATAAAGCGGCTTACAGTCACACAATTAACATATAATATTTTTATGTTCTATTACTCTTGTTTTGTTACTATTAATATTTTTTTCGTTAATATATTCAATGTGCAGACAATTGTACAATGTACAGGCCAATTCTACAGTTTTATGATCCTAACTAACGTAATGCGAAAATATGTTTGTTGGTCCTTCTTTTAAGTCCCAAAGGAACAAGCGATTGACGTGATATTTTGCACAAAAATGATATATAATACTTTTATTATGGAAAATTCTCATTTGAAAATGTTAAAGTAAAGAAATTTAATAAGGAAGTTAGGATTGACGTTACGACGGAGCAACGGGCCGACTTGATTTTTTGAATTGTTACATACACAAACAAAAAGAAGCAACAAAATGACTCAGCTTAATCCCTAATTTAGAGTCTTATAATATTATAAATGAAAGTGTGTTTGTTTGTCCTTTTTTCATGTCACAGCTGAACAATATATCAACTGATTTTTGCCCAGAGATAGCCCCGAGAAACCCCACTCTAACCAATATTATAATTTTAATTAATATTATAAATGGGAACGTCTAAAGGTAAAAAAGTATAAAGTATAGTTTGTCCTTGGGAAATGGCATAGGCTACTTTCCACTCCGGGAAATCTCATCCTAACTAATATTACTATCTCAAATAATATTGTAAAAGCGAAAACGCGTCTACTTATCCTTTTTTCATATCGCAATAAAGGTATTTATCGACGTTATTTTTGTAGAGAGATAATTGACTGCCCAGGAAATGACAAAGACTATTTTCCAATCCGAGAAATGAATATAAATATTTATATTTATATTTCCAACCCGAGAATATCATAACTAATACAATAAATCCAAACTAATATTAAAATTCGAACATGTATTTGTTTGTGCTTCTCTCACATCGCAACGGAGCAACGGATCGAAGTGATTTTTTTGCACAGAGCTGGTTGTTGGGCCAGGCAATAAACGCACGCTACTTTTTGTCCTGGGAAATCTCATCGTAAGTAATAGTATAATCCTAATTAATATTATAAACTCAAAAGTGTGTTGTCTTTCTTTCACGTCAGGCCGAAGCAAAGGATCGAAGTATTTTTACACAGAGTTAGTTGCTAGACCGAGAAATGACATAGGCTACTTTTCATCCCGGGAAATCTATTCCTAACTACACGGCGCTGCATGTTTCGATGTCTCCCTAAAAGTTTTTCATTATAACCACCTGAGCGTAGCCGCGGGTAAAATTTAGTGTTCAGAGATGAAACTGATTCTTCTTTTAAATATTTTCTATATAAACTTTGAATAAATTAGTATTACTCTGGAACATCAGTTGCAATTTTTTATAAAAAAGAACCGGACTCGACGTTCATTCGTTTACATGTATTCGAAATTCTAATCAAAATTAACTAAGGAATAATTAAAATACCTCCTAAGAGTTAACCTACTAAAATCATTTGTTAAATCGAATAAATGAAATGCTAATGCATAGCCGAATAAATGGAATGAAAACGAAACTAATAATAAGGCTGCGAGGTTATAAATTTAATTACCAATATAATGCTAGCATAACTACGGGAGAAAAACATTAAAACAATAACATTACGCATTTACATAAAATACATAAAAAGGTAGAAAAAAGAATACCTAAGTTATAATTTTGCCAATTTTGCATTTTTCTGACTGCACTGAAATAATTTTTGAAATATGCAATTTTACGGAACATATAAAATAAATAGGAGTAATTAGTTAATAATTAAGTTCATTAATCTAATTAAATAAATTATATACGTGTGTACATATATATCAATATGTATATTTGTGTATGTGAGTACACAAACATACATATTGATATATATGTACACACGTATATAATATTATTTAATTAGAACGTTCCGAAAGTCATAGATCAACCAACGTTTTCGTAGTATATTTTTTTTACATTATTCATCGTTTAAATTTCAGGTTTTTTATTTTAAAATAAAAACTGTCCCAAAAATTTTAATGTTGTGTACGAACCATGGACGCAAAAGCCATAAAACAATTTCATGACAGCTATTTCATCATAGAATTTCGACCTAAATGATTTATAAATTAAAAAAACAATTTTAGATGATCTTGTCACTTTTTTCGAAAAATTACAAAATTCAAGATATTTTTTAAACTACACATAAATGAATAACACTTATGTATGGTTCCACTTATTCGTACCTTTGCTACTGACGTGGCGCCGTTTAAAAGAAAATATGATAAAAAGGCAACATCTTTTGTTAAGTTTTTAAATATTCCTAACCGTAATTAAAATTATTTCTAACGTGAAATTATTTTTATTGCTTTGATGTCGCACGTGCATTAAAGTCGCACGTTGATGTCGCACGTGTACTTTGAACAGTGTTTGTAAGAAAAATAAAACTTTACTTTTAGATAAATTGTTAAAATTTTTTAACATTAAATTAGTTTTATTATTTCAAAGAGCATTTAAACTTTCCATGAAAAATGTTTTAAGGAAAATATATTTACACGAAAATTCAAACATATGTAATTACCTCATAAAGGGTGCCTTCTGTGGTTAAGTGTAAATATCTATTGTTTACAGTTACACGCAGTGAGATTTTTATATTTACAAGTTTTGCATTAGGTGTGCCAATTTTTCAAATGATTTGCCAGTGCTGAGTACTATATTTTTTGTCAGCACAAACAGTCCGAATTGAATGACGAAAATTACGAAATCATAAAAAGTGCATTTTTTATTTTTTTTTTGAGAGAACCTTATTAGTTGCAAAATGTTTCAATTAATTCAAAATGCTTATTACTCAACCATACTTAACTACAAAAATAACAATCAGACTTAATTTGTAATCGAGGCACCGAAAAGATCGACTCAACGTAGTGATTTTCACAAATTTTAACAAGTGTCTAAATCTCGAAAAATAAGAAATTGTATGAAGGTCAAATTTATTTCATAACCTAGTCATAACTTGGCCTATCTCCACCTTTAGGTTGGACTTACGGGACACCTGTATTTAATTTTTTTACATTATTACTGTTAAATACAAAACTTAAAGCAATAGACACCATAAACTGTTAAATACAAAACCCAAAATAATAGACACTATCAAATAAAATATTTCAATTAGATTAATTTTTTACGTTGGTTTAAGAACGGTTTATTGAACTATAATCACATAGAAAGTGTAGATGAAATCACGAATTTTTTTCCAAATATGAGGTGAAGAATGTTCGGAACAACCGTCCACGAGCGCATCTCAGCGCGGAATCACTAATGAAAACGCAAAATGCAGCTTAGAAAATGTATGAGAAATGAGACTATATATTGAATAAACGTTTTTCTTTTCTTCTTTTGCTATTGCATTAATCAAAATTGTTTTTAATCAAATTAAATAAGAGGAAATTAATATTTTACCACTTTTCTCCCATTTCAAATTACAGTATAATTGCTTATAAACTCCGGGAATTGTACTACCTATTACCACAGTTTATAATAAACTTCGCTATATATTCGTATATATATATATATATATATATATATATATATATATATATACACGGATTGTTGGACGTAATTACACTCATAGCGTAAAAAGCAATAATTTTCTAAAAAGATAATGTGGATTAAATTACTAATTCAGTCATTACAACATCAAGGTAAAACAACCATGTCAACAATTCACTTTTAAATCATTAACCAGTTTTTAATGAAAGAAAAGCACATATAATTCCATACAATTACCAAAAGTTTATCAAATTAGGCAGAAAAGTATTAAAAGATTGCGAAAAATGTTTAAAGAAAAATTACTATTCAAGATTATACTTTTTTCACGCTCGGCAATAAAAAAGCGGAAACGTTCTCAGTATGGCCAAATTTAAACTAAGTAAATGTGACAATACAGCCGCAGAGTGAAGGTTATTAGAATAAATTTGGCAGTAAAGCTAGAATCGCAAATTTAATTAACGAAATAAAAACTAAGAGAGAAACGAGTCCAGTTTATACATTAGTTTAATTAGCATTTACTCCCCCCTGCCGCGCATACCGGGGGCAGTAAAATTTCCAACCCCGTTTAGAAAATTCTCTTTTTCCGCGTTCCTATTGCACGGTGTCTTAGGAAGGGAATAAAATGTTATCAAATGAGAGCACAAATATACGTCGAAAGTCAATGAAATTTCAAACTACCGTTTACTAATAATAGTTATGGCATACTCTGTATAAGCTAGCGAGGAAACATCCAAAGAACAATGTAAATTTTTGAACGCTACCCTTAAAATTTATATATTTCAACGTAACTTGCAACAATTTGATATTGTTTATATATATTACACTAAAATGACTTGTATGTATTCAAATAAACGATTTCCATAAATATTCTATAATTACTTCAAGACACTGTAAATAAAAACTATAGCAGAGCAAAAACTTTAGAATCGTTTATTTGTGTTAACGCACCATTAATACCTTTTTATTCTGATATATGTTGTATTACAAATGTACCTTATATATAATGTACAAATGTACATAATGTATATAATGTACAAATGTACCTTAACAAATTACTAAAATATTTCGACTTATTTATGTTCTCCATACATTTATTACTAACCTTAATGTTACTCTAAATTGAATGTAGGTTTATCACCTTTAAAAATTCCATAAAAAGCACATTTTGCTGGGTTAATATGATTTTTCAAAAAACATTTACATTTCCAGAATTAATGCAGTTTTCTGCAAGTAATTTGCACAACTTAGTTACCCAGCTTGTAAATACCTATTCATTATATTAAAGTCGTTAGAAGGAAATGCCGCACATTAGTGCAAATTATCTAAATAAATATAAAATCAATTCAGAAAAATATCAAACTGCACATAATAAACGGATATATATAATTAATAAAAAAAATAGATCATAATTACAAATTGATATATTATACATAAAAACAACATTTATGTTTTATACAACGGTTTTTTACAGGTGAGTAATAATAAGTGTTTTTCTAACAATTTCAGCTGTTAACCAATGAATTACTAATTTATAGTACTTAACATGTCATATAATCAGAATAGATTAATGACGATACATGGAAAAACAACTTTATAAACCTAAATACACAGAGAATCACGATACAAACAATACATCACATACGCAGCTTAAAGTTACTGATTACATAATTCAATTAATAACGACAAATTTAAATAATATGATAAAACTAACTAAAGAAAATACATATAAATTTGCATGCATTTCTTTGTTAAAGGCCAATAAATTATAGATAAACAATCAAGTCTATAAACAATACACAGAACACAAAAAAATTATTTAAAAAAAGTTACATTATGTACGTTTTCTAGTAACAGGTGTTAAATATAATAAAATTATATAACATTCAAGGTTGGTTGCTAGAAATTATACATCTGTACATAAGAAATGAAGTCCCTAGGCAGACAAAATCCTCCGTAATAATAGTAATAACCTTTAATTTCATAGTACTTGAAAATAAATATGACTGTTCTTATGTACACGTATATATAATTCAAGAAAGATACAGTTATGCGTAGAACGCTTTTTTCTCATATCTAGGGTAATTATTACTTTAAATTAAAAGAAGTTTATCCTTTTTCACATCTTCGTTGTTACAAAAAATACAGATTGCACTTTTTTATTGCAATTTGGTTTTACAGTGGTTACTTTTTTTAAAGGACATATTCAGAGATGCTTTTCCCATGCTCCAAAAAGAATATAAAAAGCAATTTTAACGACCAATTTGTAATTTAGAATTAACCAAGAACACTGAGCATAGCCAAATAACCTCACTCGGAAGCCGCCGAAGATTTCGCAATAAACTGAGGATATCGTTTTATTTCCTGTTTTTGTCGACGGTAACGTTATAAAGTCACGAGTTACTTTATTCACAGTAACTCGTTTATGTCTGTATCGACGGTAACGTTACAAAGTCACGAGTTACTTTATTCACAGTAACTCGTTTATGTTTGTATCGACGGTAACGTTACAAAGTCACGAGTTACTTTATTCACAGTAACTCGTTTATGTTTGTGTCGACGGTAACGTTACAAAGTCACGAGTTACTTTATTCACAGTAACTCGTTTATGTTTGTATCGACGGTAACGTTACAAAGTCACGAGTTACTGTATTCACAGTAACTCGTTTATGCTTGTATTGATTGGTACAAGAATTTGAATTATCAAAGTACCAAATAGTCTCAGTATGGACATATTTATTGATTACGTATTATTTTGTGCATTACAGATAAATAGAACATAATGATAAAAATATTAAAAATACATTTTAAGAATGTAAGAAGGTATTAAAATATTTTCGTTAGATTATGTACACCTCTTGAGACAGAAATATTAAATAAAGATACTTTTAATGAAACAGATATGAGAAAAAGCGCCTCAGAAGGTAGGATAATGTTTCATTTGCCTAAACAATCATATTGTACTTTCATAATTTTACCAAAAATTGTTCAAAAAAATTATTATCGTCAATTGCGTGGCGATCACACAAGAAGATATTGACCAGTCAGGTAACCGAATCGCTACCTCTCTGACCACACGCAACCCGACATCCGCCGCACCGCAGATTAGGCTCGCTTAATTGATTAGATTAAATTCTCCAGAGCGCGAGAGGGAGAATAAAACCGCAGTGACCTCACAGCGAGATATTAAAGAGATAACATCTGTGGCAAACAAAAGGATCACGCTCGGCGCGGCACGGAGCGCTATTTAAAAAGAGCGATATTAAATAATGAAAGGCGGCGGCGACGGGAGCGCCTAACGACGCGCGTGACGCGAATGTCCACCGGCGCGATCCGCCCGGCGCGCGGCGCGAGGTCGCGCGTCACGGCGGCCGCGTCATCGGGGACGGGATTCAATTAGACGACGCGAATGGGTGTCTGTGTCGATATTGAAATGGAAATCGTATTATATCCTGTCACTCGATTTACGCTGGGGAATTAAGGTATAACGTCGTCCGACAGGTATCATCTTTTATTCCCACGAACATTGTTTAAGAAAATGGATTATTCCGTTATAATAATGAAATGATAATCCCATTTAGAAATTTACATTTAAATTGCACGATGTAATTCCAAAATATTTTTGCCCAATAAAATTAACCAAATTCTACTTATTCAAGTCTATATCCCATTTTCCCGTAATCAGTCCATTAATATGACATATTTTTTGTATTACAATATTAAATATGCATTCGAAAGTCGTCTAAAACGAATAATAATCACGGATTTTTCTTCCAATCCTATTTATATCAGGAAAGACTTTATTTCTACTATCCTGTTCTTTTTATCCTCGACACTTTTCACTTTGCCGGCCACCTGTGAAACTAAGCTTTTTACTGATTTGTAATAGTGTAATTTGATGAATGTGATTTGTACGTTTTGTTTTAAATATTTTTTCTTACCTTTTACAGTTCTTCATCTAATTGACTTAAAATTTATTCTCTTCTATAAAGGCATAGCGAACGAACATATGACCGACTGAAATATGAAATAGAATTTTACAGTACAGGGATTACAGGAACCAAAACAAAATTTCGTATCAAAGTGAGAAGTGTAAAATTTAATATTCATAAAAACTTAGATATTACTTATTCACGTTATAAACGTACGTACCTATATTTTAAATCATGTTCAACTTCTAAAATATAAGTCCTCATCGAATCCTTTCCTTAAAATAATTATTACTTTTTATTAAGATTAAAATAATTTATACTAGGAAACTAACTCGCAAGCAACCAAATATGGATACTTCATAATAATATGAACATTCTGCTAAAATAATTATAAATTCATATAGCTTTTCTAGTTTTTAAGTCTCAAACAACGTAACCATAGCAACTACGTAACCATAGCAACAACAACAACAACGTAACCATAGCCGCAACAACAACCAAACTACGTAACCATAACAACAACAACAACGTGAGCTATCTTTCCATTGCAATCAATTGAGCACACGGAAAAAATCCGTTTTTAAACAAAGTCGCAGATATGGTTACACAAAATTTGAACCAAAAAATAGGCACCTCTATATATAGCAAAATAAATTACGTATGTACCTATGTACATACTTGTTATCGCAATGCTTCCATCGTTTTTTTGGTGGAAATCAGAAAAATCGCTCTATACAGCAACACAGCAACACGACTTAAAATATCATGAAGGTAAATCTTTAAAAGGTTATTTCCCCATAAAACATTTCTGATGAATTATACTATCCGAAAGGTTTGCAATAATTGCAAATAATTATAAAATTATCTTATGAAAATACAACAGAATTAACGTTGTGCGACATGAATTTGTTTGCAAGAGTGGGGAGCAATAGATCAAATTTGGGTGTTAGTTTACAGTAGCCCGCTCTAAATAAACATAAGTAGTAATGGACACTTTTTTTATTCAATTAAGAAACCCAAGTACGTTGGGAGGGATGTTTATTTAAACAAGAAGCGTACACCGATCGAAGTGTCTTATTTAACAATTACGCTTAAAGCTCTATTGTTACAAGCTACTAGACACTCTCGAATATTGAATAGTTTCCAAGAGACGACCGTTACGAGGTGTATCAATACACCGAAGCTTGTTATGAATATCAATTACAATCTATGTAAAGGATACTTGTCAATGCTTTGTTTCAAAGGTTGTATAGGTACATCAGTTAAAACCGATTTAATGAAGCAAAATACCAAACAGTGGTAGCGGCTGAGACCTTCAGTCGTATACGACATTGAACGTAAGCATGAAAGTAATTTTCTTTTCAAATAAATTCGGCATTACAAAAATAGAAAATACCATTAATATTACATACGTTTGTATGTAATGTAATAAAAGTCTATTTTGTTCAAATTTGACGTAAACCTTCATCTCAATAAAATCCCTATCGTATTATATTTCTAGATATTGTAATAGCTTGCCATTAACGTAGATTTAGAGTCACAGTTGAAATAGCACATTGGGACAAAATATTAGCTTTAATTTAAGGTTAATTAATATTTAAATGCTCTTCTCTAAAATCTCCATACTAAACTTACTACATCTGTCGTCAAGCAGTATTATGATCTACGTAACATTACCCTGGGCCATTGATCGACTAAGGTCTCCGTTGGCGGCCAGGAATAATGTTACTTTGAATCATTAGAAAATTATATTCTGTACAGTACGTTCTGCAATTTCTAACAGATAAAGTGAAAATTTACTTTTATCGACCATGTGTTCTTAATGAATTATGGAGACGTGTTTGTGGGTTCCGGTAAACATTAATAAAGTAAAATAGGTACCTCTATATACAGCACACTAATATAATAATGGCAAATAAATATATTACAAAATTTCTATTTTTGCTGTGTTTTGAACCTCTGATGTATATATAGGCATATACACACACATTATATATATATATATATATATATATATATATATATATATATACAAAAAATCGATCAGCGCAATCTACATATTTTCAGACATGTCCTTGATTGTGAAGAGCTCTTTGTTTTTTGACGTCTTACTTTTCGAAATCGGGGTATGCTTAATTCGTCAGTATCACAAAAAACATTGATTTTGGAAAATTTAATAATTTGAAAACTATTATGTAAAATTTAATTATTATTTGAAAACTAAGCAGGAATGTTTTACATTCGATCACATCATCACATCACAACGATAATTTCGACGACATCAAAATTTAGTCACGGAAATGTTACACAGCGGCGAACATTAATTTAGTCTAGCTTTCGCTTAGCATCGATATCGATATCACATTATTTACTTTCTATATTTTTCCTTATGTTCATTGATATTTAATTTAAAATTCATATATATATATATATATATATATATATACACACACACACACACACACACACATATATATATATATATATATATATATATCTTGCTTACTTGATTAAGGACTTTAGGGGCTGGGTCACACATTATAAATAGGTCATCCGTGTTGTATCAGCATGGTTCATTACTCATTCAGTAGTATTGGTATCGAGTGCAAAAATTTATCAAAAATATTCGTATAAGTCCAAGGTATTCGTGCACATTTAGTGTTCCGTGTCGTCAGCCATCACTTGAATATTAACCGTAATACATTCCGAATTCGTGCTTATAAGGGGCCCATCTGCCGCGTTACCGGCCGCACCACCGCCGTATACCATATGGTGTTCACACAGAACTGAGTGGGGAGCGTTTTGGCTGGGCTAAATTAAACATTTAAAAAAAACATATACAAACAAAACGTGCTGTTTACATCGCGAGACAAAATATTTGTCGAAAAACTTTTTCTCTAAAACCAAAGGTTCAGTTATAAGGAACTAAACAATTAAATTGTTTATAAAAATTAATCGTGTTTTTAAACTCTAATATTTTTCGTTTTATCTATACCTAATTCTCAATGTTCACGACTTTTTCACATTTTTCTAAGCTATCCTTCTACAAATAAGGGTGGAGGCCGCAATTTTAAGCTTTTTTGCAAAAAATTCTTATAAAAAATGTGTCATATATATGGTTGAATTCGTGCTTCAATAAGCTTTCATTTAAAACCCAACTACCGTAAATAGGGTACTATTTACCTACTCCCCTACCTACTTTACTATTTACATATTTGGATATTGGTAGATCTACCAATGTCCAAATATGTAAGTCTAAAACGAAATTATGTTATATCTAGGATGTGCTTAAAGGGTACGATATTAAAGGTAATTAATTGCAAGCCAGAGTATGTAATGCCTAATTTCAATAAAAGGAGTTGCAAGGAAGTGAGATGTATTATTACTGTTTACTGTGTATTATGACTGTTTACTTCATTGAAGAAAAATTCGTATCGAAAACAGTTATATATAATAATATCATTATGTAGATGTATATATTCACGAATTACATAGATAGGCTACGTAGATATATACTGTAAAGAAAATTTAATTAAACAACTTTAATTAGGTGTATAAATTAATTATACGTAATAAAAAGATAAGCTTATAAAATATTAACTTACCCAGAAAGTTGACATAAAACCTCGGTGCGTATTCAAACATTCAATATTCCACTTGTAATATTTCAGAATAATAAAGAAATTTGCTTGCTACGTTGCTGCCGACATTTTAAATTAAGTGTATTGTATAAGTACAGAACAGGTTTAATTTCAGGTGCGCAAAATTAAACTTTATAACGAATAAGGTTTGATATTTAAGATAGAAATCTACTGTCGCAACTAGTGATAAAATGACCTCAAAATGTCGTTTTATTGTAACGCTATTTTTTAGTAATAACACCCAGTAAATTATAGAAAATACAGTGTTGGCGGAAGAAGCAGTGAATGCTGCGCTGGGTATAAACCAGGATAAAAACAAAGTACATGATCAAGAGAAAAAATAAGTCAAGGTGGAGAAGTGTGCAGGATTTCGAAAGTTTCGTAACGTAAAACATTTAAAATACTTTGTTGGATGAATCACAAAAGACCACAAGGTACCCGCAGAACTGAAAGCTAGGCCGCGGCTACTGTATGTAGGTGTATAACCGCTGTTCAGCTGCCAAAACCTTCTTCTATCTTCTCTCGCCACAAAACATAAAAAAAACTCTCGGCATAAAAAACGACCATCAAATCTGGTGTTTTATATGTAACAGAAATTTAAATGAACGGAAAAATATGAAGCTCCAGCAAAAAAAAACCAAATTGCATAAAATACAGAAACAATACTGAGCGTTGTCACTCAACAAGAATCAATACAACAAAAGCAACTTGAGTGCACGCGCAAACAATCACTCTCCGGTTTTGAGAGCGACAAAGTGCAGCGGCACGACTAGTTGAGCGCAATTTATCTCCAAATAGCAGAGAACAAACTCGTGACTTTGCCCAACCACGAACGTCCTTTACAGTCCAAACGTTTACAGTAACCGTTGAACTAAACGATGACTTCATAGATGTTCTACTATAAAAAAAAACCTTAAAACGGACGGAAAGAGATAACAAAGTTCGGTGCAACACTTGCAAAGATACGTTCGACTCGATCGAATATCGCCAATGGAATTTTGTAGGCCGACCGTGACCCGGCTTTCTACCGATATCCGAGAGCCATTGTTTCTTTATTTACGTTACAACTTACAATTGCACAGTCGATTAATCAAAATGCTAAGGTCGACATTTTTACATTAATCATAGTATACAACCTCTTTTCCTGAACTTGACAAGTCATATTTTCTTTTTTCAAGGCGGAAATCTGTTAATATACGGTAAGTTCAGCTAGATATAATTACCTTCATATACAAACTTGTACTAAAAAGTGAGAACCCTTTTTCGTTTATATAACACGTACATAGCAGCGGCAATCTACTAGGAAGCCAACATGTGAAGGAAAAATACGCTCAAATTCCATCAAGTCTGGCGCATAATAAGCGACAAGGCGATTGATAATTTATAAGACGTGTGCTGGTGACGAAGTACTGTAATCTATTAAACGACACCCTCGTCCAGTTCGAGCGTCGGACACGTCACCGAACTCGACCCCGACTCTATCATTCTACAACATCGCGACGCTTTGGACGCTTTCAGTCTTTTTTCGGGTTCCACAGGCCTCACACTGCCTTCGTTTACGTGTTTGTCTGTGTTACCTCTTGCTTGTCGACTATAACCACTATATGCGTGATTTTTACATAAGTTATATAAAACAAAGACTTAACGCCAGAGTTTATAATTAAAAATCAGAGAAAAATAATCTACTTACATAAATATGAAGCGTAAAAGCTCTAATATTATCTCGAAATATATATGAATATATTTAAACCCAAAAGTATAAAATGCCATCATAATACATTCCACGACAAGAAAGTATGATTTTTGTATTCATGCAAACACGAGGTTATATTTTTTAATTAAATCATCATTCTACTTAACGCTCTATGTGCAAATGGACTTGCGCTTTGCCCGGTTTTACAGTTATTTTCAGTAATATACGATGTTCGGTATATATACTCGTACTTAGCTCTCGTCAACCTATATCACATTATATAGATGTAAGCAAAATATCTACCACGAGCGTAATATATTACGACGTACATATTCAATTTACATTTTCATATTATGGCAAGGAGTCGACTGAGCAGAAGTTTATTGTTGTTGTCTCCAGATAGTATATTAAATTTACTCTCGGAACTTTACACATTGAGAAGACAAACCATAATACCCTAAATATACGTATTAAAGGACGTTCATAACGCACATAGAGAAATAATTTGAAATAAAGGTTGAAAATCGTTACTTAATAATCTCTAATTATTTTCTAAATATTTTTATTTAAATAAAAAAATCGATACAAAACTTTGACAATAATAGAAATTCAAGTGTTGAGATATGAGGACGTTACATAATAAGAATGTCGCATAGAGAATTCCGTAACGTTAACACGCGAAGCAAAATGGATATATTTATTTTTGGATGTATTCGCTTATTCTTTTTTACGCATTAATTTTTGGATGATTTGCTGTACAGTCGGGAAGTTAATATTTTCTTGCTTAAAATAAAGAGATACGAGCTGATTGAAGTAAAACCAGAAAGAACTTTCATTAAAATAGCATTTAGCAGCATTTTCAATCTAAAGTAAATTTAGCTTCGATCAAAAATTAAAAGGACCAATTTTTTCACAAAAGCTCTTCATTCAAAATCTACACGACTATTATAAAAGGAATTCAGCAATAACTGGCAAGCCAAAAATTCGGTTTTTTATCTTTCTATAAAAACCGAATTTATTAAAACTAACCAAATAGGCACAAATAGGTATAGCCCGCAGTTTGTCCAATTCCAGCCTAATTAGTTTTTCTTAATTTTTTTAAGGATATAGATTTAACCTTTTCGATGACATAATTAAAAGAGCGGAAAAAGATTTCCGAACTCGGAAATTAATCGTTTTGCTCGTTTTGCTGAGTACTATCAAATAAACTTCCGTAGCCAAATAGATGCTACCTTCAGATTTTACAAGTTTGAAATCTCACGTATATACATACAATCTACCCTTAAAATTTTATGTCTTTGAACACATACAGTCTCCGGTGTAGTTTGTGCTCATCCATTACGATTTCCTTTGAAAAGACATTTCTTTCCTTACTTTCATTATCCCCCACCCAGATGTTAATGAAGTACTTTCGTCTACTATAATGAAAGTACGAATTTACGTTTCAATATCATCTATACAAGTATATTACATTACATTTTTATACAAGATTTTGTTATTGAACAAGCAAAAGAGTAATTATGTTGTATATATTCTTACGTTTATTCCAAATAAGTATAAAAATTCCAATAGTTTGAAAGAGTCTAACGAAAATTATATATACAGACAAAACTTATGATAGAAACGTATTTCATTTACATAATTATACATCATTTTTACATACGAAGAACATTAGAACCGTTGAATTTATACGTAATGGCGTATATGAGACATACGAGTATAAGGAAGAAGATGCAAAGTGAACAAATATAAAAGAAAAGTTTATATCTAAAATACTAAAATATATGTATTATAAATGGTAATTTCCAAGCCATTAAATGAATAGTGTGAAAGTAGCGATTTATAAAAAAAATTGTATGTGTACTTATTAACGCGCGTTAGAAGTTACACTCCTTGGCATAATACAAGAATAACTTTACTTAGCAGTTAAATGTTAATGGAAATAAAATAATAAAAGGACTTGAGCTTTATTATAAATACGGTTGGTAAAATCTAAATTCAATCAAATAATTAAATTTTAAATTTATTTGACAGATGGGTGGTCTACCATTTTATTTTTCTGCTGACTTTCAATTATGAGTCGATCATTTGCCAGACCGTTTCCAAATAATCTAGCTTCAACTTTACAATTTTCTCATAGAGAATAGCAAAAAATTTTGATCTTTTTACATAGAATTACTATCATTTTCATTTAATATATTATTATTATTTTTTAAATAAATTAAATTTAATTCAATTATTTTAAAAACATAAATGAATACTCAGCATTCAATTTAATATAAACACGTGTATATAATTAAATGTTAAATATAATAAAACATTCTAAATAAAGTTTAATTAATAACGAAAATAAATGAATATGCTGAAAATTATATTTTATAATTTAATTAATTATATAAATTAATAATAATTTATTAATTTTAAATATTTTATAAATGAAGAAGTAATAATTTATAATACAAATAAATACATATCGAATTGGAAACGGTTTGGGAAATGATTAGCTTACAATAAAAAAGAGAGCAGAAAAATAAAATTAATAACCACTCATCTGTCAAATAAACTATGTAAATACGAGTGTCTTGTGAGCAACTTCACGGTGTCAATTTCCTATAAATTTTTGTTGTATAGTGAGCGACTTCATTATGTGAAATTTTCATCGCATTCGTGAAACTTCACTATCATCATTTTTTCATGATGCGCCTAAGGAAGTATAACTTCAAATAAATTATAGATATTAAGATAGAAATGATTATATAATACACATATTTAACGATATTAATGTTACGTCCATATCCTTCAATGGTTAACGAGACCGCAGAAAGCATTAGTTTACAGAAACATTTTTGCTAAAAATTACATCAAATCACAAATGAAAAAATTTTTTATCTAAGTCAAATACCTTTTGTTTTTGGAAAAAGAATATAAATATTTGTTAACTTTATAAATTTTAACCCTTAATGTCAGACCTAATAATTTATAAACATTCCTCTTTAGATCATAATATTAAATAATTTAAAGTAAAATTGTTCAATATTCATACCTATAAAAATTCAAAGCTGATAAAAAACGCAGGATTTACGTTTCTTTTCTTCGGAAAATCTTTTTCTGAGTAAGTTATCAATCAATTCAATCCGATGAGTTTAAAGATAGCAGAATGTCAAATCTTGATCTGATTCCACTTACTTCGTTAACGGAGTGTATCCGACAATGCAATCGGCATGTTTAAGATGATATCAAATACGATTAAAGCAGTGACAAATCATTATATTGATTAAATATGTCTATTGAAACTACTATATAAATAAAATACCAATACCTGTTTAAAATTTAAATCGTTTAATTTCTTAGTATGTGCATAATTTCAAGCTCTTGTTTCACTAAAAAAGTCTGGTTATATTTACATATAAATATACCTAGAAATTTATAGAGAAACAAAGTTGTTCTAGAAATCTAGAACTACTACTTCCACTTCAAACCCCGATACTTTTAATCAAATTACCTTTCAGCGCCTTGCGAATGCGACTGCTCATACTTACGCCAGACAAGCCAATAATACATATTGAATAAAATATAAGTCGACTGAGAGACCTCTAAGGGAGCATAATAAAAAGCTCACCGGCCCAAAAAAAAGCTGCTCATCCATTTGTCTTCAGTTTATCGGAGCTCGGCGTTATTACCCACCTTATCCGTTTCCAAGATGTGCCCGACAAAACTACAAGAAATAAAACTATTATGCGTCTCTCATTTTTGTCAATCGCGTTTGAGCTCGCACGATCCGGCCGCCTAACAAGGTCGGAGTTCGTAATGTATTCTGGGACGGGACCTTCAAACGTCGCACCCAAAAGGTAAACGTAGACGAGACGTAACAATACGCGGGACTGACTTCCATTAACGGAGACTTTGCCTCTAACGCTTCGAAACTTATTATTTGTATATATTATGTTTAATTTTGCACAAGAATTGACATATAATAGCGTTATTGTAATTTAGAACGTATGTGTACTTCTAACCGGCAATTTTACATCGAGAGTTTTAAAGATTTTTCAATTCGCACCCTAGAAACATTCCCAACCGACCTTGTATCCTCAAAACTCATTTAGCTACAAGCACGTGTTTGGCGAAAAGAATCTATACCTCTGTTAATTATTTCAATTAAGAATTTGATATTTCCTCAATTTTCTCTCAGTTTTAGCAGACTTTTCTGCCTAATCCTATTAGAGTCTAAACGGTTCCAATAGGATTAGGCGGACAGCTCTGATTAATCTTTTACTGAGATTCAAGAAAAGTGCTGTTACTAAAAGTTTCATATTTTTCCAATAGTTAGTATAGAGATGGAAGATAATATCTACAAATAAAGTACAGCGAAAATGCCAATGTAAAAATGGTGAAATAAATTTAAGCAATACGGAAAACGGTGAAATGTGTTGTAATTTGTTTTAATACATTCTTTGTGTATATTCTTTTGTTTAAAAAAAAATTAGTGAAATTCGTCATTTCGGCATACTAGACTTGTTCTTAATAATGACGACACATATATTTTAATAACTTGTCCGTAAAAATATATATAAAATTACTAATATAATCGTACGCTGAAGTCTTTTTATTACCTCTAGGTAATAAACACTGTTTTTAGCATAATATTACAGTTAATATTAAAAACGAAATTAAAAACCTTCTTTCTACCAAACATACAGACTTAAATTCATAATCCGCCAGAAATATAGATGTATTGTGCAAGTATAAGCTATACTTGCACAATTAGTGTTTCATGCCATCAGCCGCTTTCTCTCGAAATTTAACTGAAATGTTAAATATTTTAATTCACATAACGTTAATTTGAGAAGCGAAATCATTTATTTTTAAGAAAAAGCACCCCACGCTTTTACACACAAATATTTTATTCAGTGACAAACATGGCTAATATTAAAGTTCTTACTGAGTAGACAAAGAAAAGAGGTTCGATAATTACTTTTTGCTTTTTAGTGCAGTATTTTGTAAAAGCGTATTTCTCTTAGTTTTCTAAATAATTAACTTATTTTTACTGCAGTATTTTGTAAAAGCGTATTTCTCTTAGTTTTCTAAATAATTAACTTATTTTTAGTGCAGTATTTTGTAAAAGCGTATTTCTCTTAGTTTTCTAAATAATTAACTTATTTTTACTGCAGTATTTTGTAAAAGCGTATTTCTCTTAGTTTTCTAAATAATTAACTTATTTTTACTTTTTTAATCTTGTATTAAAGGAGAGAATATTGTTTAGAACTTGCTTTATATTATATTTAGAACTACTTTTGTAAATATTAACACTTTGTTAAAAAAACTTCCATAGAATTCAAATTATCACAGCGGCATAGTTGATTAAGCTGAGGCGGATCTTCTTGATTCTGTGTCTATAGGCAACTGAGCGCGCATCCATTCCATCTCTGCTAATGTATCAGTATTGCAAGGCGTATTTCCGGTAAGCTCGGAACAGTCCAATTCTTTGATATGGTTTCCGGTTCTATTTCATTGAATCAGTCTGATTGTGTTGTGTATATTATTGTGTTGTCATCAGAACTACACACGACTACCAAGTTTCATGATGATACGACAATTAGAATCACGGTTAGGATAGTTTGTTCCGTTATCGAGTTCACTGCCTAACTTTCGGTTCTCTTCCATTGGATTCCGTAGGTCGACCTGTAACTAATTATTAGTTAGTTACAGGTCGACCTAATAAATGCGTGTTAAAAGGGTGGGAGACAGCATTTATCACCAAAAAAAGTTTAAAAAATACATTACATATTAAATATTGTTGAATTCATGTTTTAGTAAGTTTTATTTTGACATCCTACACGATAACCTTGAAATATATTTTTAATACAATTAACTCCCAATTTACCTCCCGAAATTAATCCCTTGAATTAATCCTACAAACCCTAAAATTAATCCAAATTACACTTTTTTATACTTCACGTCTATTAATTAGACCATCATACTCTATCCTTGTACCTTCAAGTGTAATTTCAACGTCGAATAGTTTCCGAAAAAAAATTACCTGTGACAGACAGATGGAAACCGAAAAATAAGCCCGTTTAGTAAAAATAGAACTCACAATACAGTATATGTATTTCTATTAAAGTATTTATAAATTTTGATATAATTATATCAAATATGCAAATATATACTATGCAAATATAATGCCTAATATACTTTTCACAGGCATAAGACAAATAACTCTGTCGATATATATCTTTATAAAAAAAATAATTTAAATTAACTGATTAATACAAGTCGAATAAAATAATTTTGCTCTGTATATAATAAAAAT
The DNA here is from genome assembly GCA_039881145.1 of Druceiella hillmani. Lineage (NCBI taxonomy): Eukaryota > Metazoa > Arthropoda > Insecta > Lepidoptera > Hepialidae > Druceiella > Druceiella hillmani. Next base: position 12,079,329 of record JAYKKI010000002.1, read on the forward strand.
TTAGAGGGAACAAGCAACACGCTTTAGAGCTACATCTCACAGAGGAGACCATGTTAAAAAATACTACTTTACATTAGACATTTTCGATTTAAATTAAAAAGAAACCACTTTAAGGACACCCCACTCCAGGGAGCAATACATAAAAAAAATTCTGTCTTCATTTCAAAACATTCACATATTTTAACTAAGTTTTCCTGTAAAATCACCACAAGAGTTGTGACTTACAGACGGATAGACATACATGATGAAGTTATAAGGTTACCTTCGGTCGATCGGTAGCAGAATCATAAAATAAGTATCGAAGACCATTTATAACTCGCAGAAAATTAGTTACGTAATTTTTACTTCATAAAGAGTATATTATTATTTAATTAATACGATTCATTCAAGCGCTTGTTACCTACCAAAAATGTTTATTCTAATACAGCTTACAGCATATACTAATAAGGTGACTATGCTATGTAACGATGAAAGACCCATCAGATTGGTTCTGTTATATGTGATGCGAATCCAAACAAACAAAAAATGCAAAAAACTGACAAACAAAATATTTTAATCTTCTGTCTATTCACTATGGATATGTTCACTACAGTATTAACCTTTTACAAAATTAACTAGAACACAGACACAGTGCTGATATGACTTTATAACATTCAAAAATAAACGTCAACGGATTTCACAGGTCTAAGTAAGAACGCATCTACAAACACTCGATGTGCTATACCTATTATATAATAAGTAATTTAGAACAAGAGGGCGAAATGAAAGACATAATTATGTCATCACACACCACATCACATCACTTAATCTGTATACCGTACCAACCAACAAATTTGCATAAAATTTCCATTTCAATTGTGTGCGCAATGATAAAACAAACGTCAGCGAGATCACGATGCGACATTCAAATCTCAAGGCTCACGCGCTAATGGACGGAATATGGGAGTATATTATTCACCAATGAATCATTCAAAAATTTTAGATTCATTCAAAACGCACTTGCCCTTTATTTCGCGGTACCTGACGTATAACAGTACGTGAGCCAGTGAATAAAATAGGACTATAGATGTATTCCGAATTACACATGGATAATCATAGGTGTTTATGTCCGAATAATGCAAACATTTGCATCAGCATTTAACTTCCAGCCAACGCTATAGGCATTCATTTCACGAAAGTCACCGCGTGTGACGTTTTATCATTTTTATTTAGAGAAGAATTTCCTTAACATAAATATGAAGACGTGCTCGAAACTATCCGCTATATCAGACTGCCTACGACCGTCTGAGGGCGGCTAGTGCTCGCCTCGATCGCATATCTCCCAATAGGGATTGAGAGACTAATAGGGGATCAGAAGCCATAGTTCCAATTTGTTCAGTGCATGCTTATTACTTGAATATCCCCAATTTCTAGGCTCCGGCAAACTATTTACCGGGCATCTTATATACGAATTTTTGACGGTTTTTCTTGTACAATGGACTTGTACCAGTAACGCCATCTTGTTTACCTACATAAAGTAAGGTCTCATTATACGACACGTGGAACTTTAATGCCCTTTTTGTAAGTTTGACAACTTTTTCATCCTCATTATTTCTCATCGAATCGATTAAAAAAACTCCAGTTCACTAGTTATGGCAGTGCTCAAACATTTTGGTCATTCAATCAGTCAGCTACTCAGACAATTATGTCCGATGATATATGCATATTAATTATATTAGTACATAAAACATCATAAAATTGTCAGGGTAATTAAAATTAATCCATATATATTATAAAAGTGTACAATGTGCGTGCCGCTAAAACTCAGAAACGAGTCCCGGTATGATCAAGGGAGTTATATGGTGTGATAACCCTCTATCCCCCATCTATGAAAAATGTTCCAAATTTTGCCTGAAGGGCGCGCTTAAAGGCTAGAAGTTTCGCCCTCTAGAAATTTCTAGAACAGACCAGAACATTCGAGAGTAAATGAAAACATTCCACAACATTCCAGAAAATCCCGGAAAATTCTGGAATATTATGGAATGTTTGGGGATAGTCTGGAACGTTCGGAAACATCCCGCAACATCCCAGATAATTGTGGAACATTCCAGAACAGTCTCAAATGTCGTGGAATGTTCTTGAACATTGTGAAGCATACGAAGCCTTTTATGTAAGGGTGGGACTACTCATTGGTAGGGGTATATAAAGTAAAATCCGTCGTGGCTTCAATCGTCAGTTTCTTATCACTGAAGTGCAGTGAGTAAATAAAAACAAACAGTGACGTGTGAGTAATCAAAGCGATAAAGTGATTGAATATAAATCGAAAATAATGTGTGAAAAGTGTTTAAAGTGTACTTAGTGTATTTCTTAATAAAAAGTTGATTTGATTAATATTTTATACAATGCCCAAACGTAAAATAGGAGGAGATCTTGACAGTTCTGAAGTAAAACGACGAAAACAAAAATAAAAGCGAAAAAACAAAAGAGTCGAAGAGCGCGAAGCATGTTTACGTTCCCGACGAACGAGAATGACTACCGTGAGAAGCAGAGAAACCGAAGAACAACGAAAAGAAAGAATTGTAGAATCAAGAATTGCGACACAATCTTATAATAAAAGACTGGGAACGCAAGCCACCCTTGAACATATCACCCTACGAGAATCGCGAACGAGGACAAGTAAACAGTACAACCTAACAAATGAAGTATTCCAGTACGACCGGACGAAAGAAAATAACAAACATAAACACGTCATAATCTACCAATTTTCCAACACGAGAAAATTCAGTACAGAAACGCCAGGAATCTGTTGCATGAATGAAAATATTAGATTACCATCACTGGAAGCACCTCTGCGAGAATTTCTACATTACTTAATTGAGGAACCTCCGGAATCAAAACACTTTCTTCAAAATATAAAAGCATATAACGCCTGCTTCCAAATGACTTATTTTGGTGTCACTTCGATCAACAGTAACAGAGATGAAATTGATTATGTTTTTTCTATCAAAGGACAAATCTATCACAAAATGGGATCATTACTACCACTACCCGACGAAGACTATAAGTTTCTGCAAGCATCAGTGATTGAAGCGATAAATAATCCAAGATGTATAGAGAATCTTACACAAATACAATAAAGTTATTCACATATTCAAAAGAGCACTAGACCGAATGATTTCTGATGACTATAAAGTTTTAATTCGAGCCGACAAAAGACCACCTATAGAATACGAATCTCGATTTAATGCACCTCAGATAGATGAAGTTGCCATCGTAATTGTGAACAATGAAAACACAAGCCGTGACATAATTGTGTAACGAAGAAGAGAAAGACTACAATGCATTGCAGAGACTCACCATTCATATGATGCCCTTCAATATCCATTAATATTTCTGCATGGAGAGAACGAATATCATTTTAATTTGAAACAAAATTCAACCTGAAACAGGAGGAGAAACAAACAAAAAAGTCACTTCCAAGAAGTTGTATGCTTGTCGCTTAATAATTAGAGATAATAAAACAATCACATTCTCAACCCTCGCCGTTTATTCCAACAATTCCTGGTAGATATGTATGCAAAGATAAAAGCGGAATGGATGCTTTACATAAGAAAAAGAAACTACGCTCGGAAGAATACATCCACCTTAGAGGCGCGATCATAAATGATGAAAACATTGACGACATTGAAACAATTGTAATCTTACCCTCATCTTGCATAGGAAGTCCAATCGATCAATCGACAAGACATAATAGCCCGAGTTTTCCGACAAAAACAAATGATGATTATTATATGAAGTCATCACAAAAGACCACATTTTTGGAACCGTTATATGCTGGATGTACACAAACGAATGGCAAAAACGTGGACTGCCTCACTCACACAATCTCATACGGCTACACGACAGAATTCACTCACGGATATCGACAATATTATCCAAGCTGAATTTCCCAATCCACAAGAAGATACGGACCTATACGACATAGTTGTGAAAAACATGATTTACGGACCATGCGGGTCATTAAACCCCAAATGTTCCAAAATGTTCTAAGTAAACATAAACGTAAAATAATACAATTCAGTGAAATCCATTAAATATGTCTGAAAGTATATGAACAAAGGCAGTGATCGAAAGACAAAACTACTAGACTATCGAAAGACAAAACAACAGCACATTTTGCTCAAAAACTTTTACAAATAGGCGAAGGCTCATATCCTACTGACCAGACGACCGGACTCATTGAACTCAACAGTGATTTCTGCAACATAGCCACTACTCATCGATCAAATTTATCCAAAACATTGTTCACACCTATACTAATCAGGAGTGGCTATTTCAAAGGGCAATTTTAGCAACTAAAAATAATATTGTCGACGATATCAAATACAATATTCAAAAGAAAATTCGCGGTGAAGAGAGAATATACTAATCGATCGACACGATGGTTAACGTTGAAGAAAATGTCAACTTCCCTACAGAATTTTTAAAACCTTTGCAAGTACCAGGACTGCCATTACACTGTCTTTGACTGAAAATTGGACTGCTTTTACTGCTCAGAAATCTCAACTCATCAAAACTATGTAATGAAACAAGGATGATCGTCAAAAAGCTATCGAATAACATCATCGAAGCCGAACAAAGGACACATGACTGGAAAGGATAAAGGACGCATTACTGATCTCTATTGAACTGCCATTCCAATTTAGAGGACTGGAATTTGCAATGAAATTAGCCAATAGTTTTACAATTAAAAAAGCGTAAGGACAAACTTTATAATATTTCGGCATCAAAGAATCCTGCTTTTCTCACGGTCAGCTATACGTAAGCTTGCTCTGGAGTTGGAAATTCGAAAAATTTGTACATATATACCCTGGATAACAAAATGAAAAATGTTGTTTATAAACAAGTATAGCAAATAGTTAAAATATGTTTCCAAGAATAATTGTTTACCTCTTATGTTTTAAAGTTTCTTTTACTTCAACTACCATATTATCTCATATCAATTCCTTGAAGAAGCCAGGTATCCCAGCTAGTATTTACTAAAGAAAACTGACATTACACTAGCTTTTGGGGATCTACTTCACGCGCTATCACAAAGCATGGTTTGCATTTAAACTATGAATGTATCTTCATCATTGTTACACTTTCATATTATCTCTCATCTGAACTGCCCTGACATACTCTTTCGGTCCATTCATTTGCACAAGTTATTTCTAAAATGCTCTTATTTTCATCATGATGATACAACAACCCTTGACATCATCACGCGGTATTCATTGATTTAGCTCACCCATTTTACTTTTGATTTTCCACTTTTTATTTTCACATTCAACATTATTATTAGTAATTTTCACAACTTCAATTCTTTGATACTTTATCTTCAGAAATATACTTTCTTCGAGTCCTCCTCTCTTTTTTTAAGAATTCTGACTATATTAATAGATAAATAGTATTTGAAAACTTTTTAATTCAATCAATTAAATTATCTTCCAAGTAAAAATAATATTTACAACTCATCTCTGCTCATCATTCTTTTGCAAAATTCGAGAAATAATTTCGTACATAATTGTTACGACTATTGAATTATCGAGAAATAATGGTAAAAACTTGTCTAAAATCGCTTTAATAGATGCTGTGATAATCCTTACTCGTATACTGAGAGATGTGTACACATAATTTTTTAAACAAAGACACTGGCGGCAAAATTGTTGTATTTTAGTATACTTTGAATTTTTTTTTAATGACAAGGTAAATATTACACAATATTAAATTGACAAAAATACCGAGTTGTAAAGTTCGAAGCGAAGAATAAAAACGACTCAAAAATAAAAGACTTTAAAGTGCCTTCTGGATTTCAAATGTTTATCTTCATAACTCTCAGAGTTACGTATTTTGAACACAAGGGTGCGAAGGACTAATTGACTATGTCCCGTTATTGCTCTGAGTTAACAATTCTAATAGCTTCTTGGTCAGCTGCAGTGAACTGAATAAGGTGCTATCAGCACTGCATACAGATTACAATAGTAAATGAGAAGCGACTTCGAAATTGTCAACACCATCAGTTATTTTCGCTATTAACTTTCTGTAGTTTGCGCGGTAGATACTGTTAAGCTAACTTGCGACTAACATGCAATAGTACAAGACAACCAATTAAATAGTTTTTTAAATGTTGAAAATATTCATGTATCACGTATTTATGTAAGTATGTAAAGTTAAATAATTTTTAGGAAAATAAATTTAGGAAATAGTTCTGAATGACAAAGAGCGTTAATAAACGTCACAGATTTCCTAATACCTCAATCTGCTTAATTAACTATGAAATATCTTTAGTTACATAATTGTCTTTGAAAACTAATAATCCCAAATTTTTTAAGAAAATGAATGCGTTAGATTGTTAACCATAAAGAAATATATGTTAATTATAAAAGTGGCGTTTCTTGATGACCCTAATTAAAAGATAAAAAAGATATTTTTTAATTTAAATTTGCCAATAATTACATTCCAAAGCAGTTCTAATTTCGAATATTTTAGTATTCTAATATTTATATAAAAATATTTCAAATACATAATTATACAAACATAACGTCTTATTCTTATTCATTTATTATACCACCTATATATCACTGATAAATGACAATAACCTGATACATGACAATGAAAATAAAAATATGTATAAAATTGTAACTACAACGTAAATTTCTTTACAGCGGGATCGATTGACGCGCTAATTAAATTTTAACCATGCATGATAAAGAACCTGATATGAGACATGCCTTTTAATATGATATGAAGCGATGTATGAATCTGATTAAATATATCTAGTGACGTGAATCGTTCCGCATGCAGATGTGCCCGCGCAAGACTACTTGTCAATTGCATTATCTTACCCTGAGAAGCGGCCTGCCGCGCGGTACGCCCTCAAAGGTCTCCCAGGGCGACGTGTCGTCATACGACATGTCGCCGGAGCCCTCAGAGTCGGCCAACAAGTCGCCCGAGTCGTCGTTCTGATCGACCACCACAATTAAATTTGAATCGCGTACAAATAAATATCAAATATAGTTTAAACAATTTAATACAGACATGTTGAAAAATTCAATTGTAAATGAATATAATAAAAAATATATAAAAAAAAATATATATTATTATGTAAACATAATTTTTTTATTAATAAATCAAAGTTTGCATTTACATACATATTCCTCATATGCGAGAACCACTTTAACTTAAGGGCAACATTATTATTAAAAAAATTTAAAAAAAAAATTATAAATTTTCTTATTTCATTTTTATTACTTATGTAACATTATTTATTACAAAAATTCACACTTGCGCTAGAATTGTTTTAAAGTAAACTCGATTAGGAAACACGAACCGTTGAAAGAAACTAAAACGTATTATGTTACAATTTTCCATGTCGAGCGAAGATCTGAATTAAACAAAAACACAATTTCCTCCCAAGGCTTAAGTGAAACATCTCTCTCACCGGGGCGGGCGGCCGCGCGCTCGCGATCATATTCCGTTGTTTAACGAAACGAGAGGCGAAACGGGACGGGCGGGCCTCGAATCCGGGACGAAGCTCCTTGCGCGGAAATGAATGTGTGATTAAACAGGCGACTGCTCCCGATGCCGCGCATGAAATATGCGATAAGAATGGCGGAAATAGAAATCGCTCCATGCGGCTTTTGTGCTGGAAGCTCTCGCGCGCCGCCCAGACAATTTCATTTCTACCGTCTCTATATCGAGAGATCCGATCGCACCGCTCTCTAGCCGACCGCAAAATGCACAAATTTAATCCCGAAAAGAAAAAGGATTAAACCTACATTCATATACATACACACGTATAAACCGAAAATAAAACGTGGGATTAAATCGGGGCTTGTAAATTAAAAGGAAATTGAATGGAGCACTTTCGTTCGAATCGGGGCGTACAAGGATCATAAATGATATTATGATTGCCTATTGTGGTCCATTGAGCATCATAAAGCGGTCCGAATGGATCGTAACCTATTTGGTCAATAGTAAATTCGCCATTGAGTATTGATTAAAACATTTCAGAGTATCGTCCGAGTCGCTGAGAATACATCGCTTAAACGACTCACTCGAATACAACCAATAATATTAATCGACAGAGAGATAAGTTGACTGGGCAGACTGACTATTAATATTTCATATTTGTGCATTATGATACCCTCCACAAGGGGATGGGATATTGATTGATATTGCTAATTTAATACACTTAACTACGATGTACTATAAAATTAAAATATGACACCGTGGGAATTCATTGCTTTCAGGTTTCCTTCTTATCATCTGACACCTGTCGATTCCGGTGAGCACTCAATTGACAGTTGACGAGCTATGCGCGTTCGGCGTCATGTTGGAACTTCTCTTGGCCGATCTTCAATACCCTACCTACATCAACAACAGATAACATCGACAAATTGAAAATTACGTGGGCAATAATAGTAACTGCCTGGGAGTGTTTTATGAGTCTCGTAAATATACTTGCGCAAACGAGTACTATCGATAATCAAATTGAATGGTGTCATATGGACGGCATTACATTTTGATGCTTTTAAAACATGCGATCCTATAAGGAATATTTCGAATATTTCATTTCATTAAATTTAAAAAAAATGAGAAAATAAAAATAAAGAAAGCAAAATATTAAACAAAATTATATGGAATCAGGTTTAAAATAACTCAGGCTCCTGGCAAACTATGTATGTCAAGTTCATATACCAAAATATCCGTTCTCATACATTCACATGTCACTAGTGATTGAAAAACAATTTTGTTATTAATATTGTTCAAAGAATTGGTTAACTAAATGTTCATAAACTGTGTTAGTGTATGTATTACTTATCTTGTGTTTTAATTTTCTTATTTTGTGTTAGAGTAGGTTTTACCTTTTTATACAACGGCACCCGAATTAAAAATCCTATAAGGATCATACGACCAATTTTTAATTTTAATATTAGATTTAAAAACAGTTAATACGACACTAGTTATAGTTATAATCCCATTACCAAATTCAAACTCGCTCGATAGTTTGTAATTATCCGTGAGCACGCCACTTCAATCCGTATTAGTGCATCATGAGAGGAAAAAAATACGTTTATTGTATAATAAACGTATTTTTTCCAAAAATATAATTTTTTTTTATATTATAACATTTTTGAAATCATTAACCACAAAATGCATTAACCTATACTTTTATTTCGATAAACATGAGAAGATTGTCATCTTGCATAAATAGCCTCCTTAGCAACGCGACCGTGAACTCGACTTTTCCTAACTATCCCTTTATTTTACATTATTATACAAAAGAAATTTACGCAAAAGATAAAGATAGGTACTTCTATAATTCAGAATAGTAACGGCACGGCAAAATATTACGGTTTAACAGAAAAGTCAAATATATAAGATCATATGAAAATGTTTTTAATTTTCCGTTTACAATAACGGCATGCCGCGGACGTCAGCGATCTACGGGCGTTTGAAATTATTACTAAGACCATTCAAACAATAATAAAATTTTTTTATCAGAATCGCCATTCGGGTTTTTCATTTTATTTTGATTAATCAATCACGTCAATTTACTAACTAATAATACAACTCCATTTACACTTAACAACGACTGAAATAATGTCCACTAAATATTAGTTAGAGGAGAAAGACAGAAACCTAGTCCAGTTGAAATAGCCTTATTGCAGCAGTTAATCTATGAAGAGATGTTTAAATTACTCAGTCCCGCCAATACATAATCTAGAATTTAACTTTTAACGTGGTTAAACCGTAATTTCTGTAACGAAATATGAATTAACCGTCGATTAAACTCCGCTTAAACTGTGTACCTATGTAGCTAAGATCGAACGGTAAGTTTTTATTTTACGTTTTTCCCGACAGCTGAATGATAATTCATCTCTCATCACATTTGACATAACGTTACAAGTTCCAAACTTATAATAAGCACTATTTACACATGTGTATAATTATAATTTCGTACGAAATTTAAATATTAATTATTTTGTAAATTAAACGATCGTATAACAATGGGTTGGCCTATTGCAAATGACGCACAAGTGGTTGAGTGGCGCGCTCACGGTTATTAACATATTGTATAATCTTTCAACGTACACAATAATTGCTTCGTATATAGTGACGTCATTATTACTTGTTGGCAAACTAAATATTTACTAATGTATTTTTACAAAATTACATGTTAAAAGAAATACAAGACATCAATAACAAACTATCTTTGTCTATAAACAGACTATATATCACCGACAATTGCCGCTCTACCTATTTAACCAAAGTGGCACATCACACAACACACGATCCACACACCAGAATCACACCACTACTTCAATCTCGAGCTGCATACAAAATGACTCACCTGGAAAGCGGCAGGCTTGGATCCGGGCACGGTGGAGGGCACCTTCACCGAATAATACTTGTCGAGGAAACGCGGCGCGTTGTCGTTGAGATCATCAAGCGTGACCACGACGCGCGTAGTCGATGCTAGCGGTGGCCGACCGCCATCAGAGACCTGCACCTCTAGGGAGTGCTCTTCCTGGCTCTCGCGATCCAAACGTCGGCCTGTAGTCACTATTTCTCCTGGTGATTGAGAAGGAAATTGATAAATAACTTAAGAATAATTAAGAAAAATATATTAAGTATATATGAAAACTCCTAATTAACAACGAATTATTAATCTTTATATATAAAAGAGGAAGTTGACTGACTGACTGACCCAGAGATCAATGCACAGACGAGACCGGTAGGTTCTTTATATAGCGTAAGTGAGCACTAAGATTTTTTTGGAAATTTGGGTCGTTGGGTATCATAGGGGGTAGAATTGGGGTTGAAAGTTTGTATAAAATTTCCTCAGTTCATAAGTTAAGACAGGTGAAATTTTACATTTACGCTTTTGGTTAATAAAAAAATTAATGCGTTTATTAGTTTTTGGAAATCATACCCCTAAGAGGTATTTTTTTAAATTTTCTACAAAATGGCTTACCCAACGGACTTCAAACTTTCACCATTGCATCGTTTAGTTTACAGTATCCAGGGTATAATAATATTTAATTAAACGACAATAATGATTTAATTAAACGGATTCGTAGTGAGTCAAGAGCATTTTTAAATTAAATTGTAAAATCATTACAGCCACATTAAAACATTACACAAAGAAACTGAAGACACTTGCACTTGGCTTGTTTACACCTTATTTATGGTATTACATTTGCAAACATCGACTAGTTTTGGATGTATAAAGAGATTCAATATTTAAAAAAATGCTTTGAAGTAATTTCTCGGTTTCAATAAGCGTAATATTCAAGTTGATACATGCCCTTTGCAAGAATCACATTTTATTATTGAAAATAATTTATTGTGGGCAATTATAAGTATGCACACATTGGTGATCAATTTGAAATAATTCTATTATACATATTTAATTTGAATTTAAGGGAGTTTAACTCCGTAATGTGAAAAAAATCGATATTAGTCATTATTTTAATAAAAAAATGGACAAAAGAAAACAATTTTCAATTGAAATGAGCTTCAACTTATTGTTTTAAAAAATAAAGGCTTTTCTGAGAGACCTATTGACAAAAACTTAATATTTTTGCAAATAATATTCACAAAATATTAACAAGAAACAGAACTATGGGCCTATTTTGGGTATTTTGTGCATTAGCACAAAAAACTCAGAAGTAGGCCAATGGTCCCTACTAGCGAAGAGGATAGATTTATTCTAACATTACTCGGAATCTGAAAAAACAGTGGATAACAAATTATAAGTTCCAACTGTTAAAATCGCCTCTTACCTTGTTGCAAGATCTGTCTAGAAGAAAATGAAATTGTTGGGTTTGGAAATTATAATTTGGTCTCACCAGATGGGTCCCCGATTGAACATTTGAGATATTAGCTGAATAAAAGATCTAAAGAAAGTTTACCTCGAAATATAGAACAATTACGCAAAATATTTGTAAAATTCATAATAATAAATATCTGATTAATATATGTTATTGTTTTTGAGTTGATGATAACGACTAACGATGTTTAACCCCAATAAATTGGGTATAAATATCTTTATTTAATAATTGCAATAAAAATTATTTTGTGTTTTAAAATTTGTGGCTAAACGCCAAACACAAATTGTCAGCCAATCAGAACTCGTGACGTCGATAGGATAGGCAGCTAATAAATAGACAACTTCAAGTAATTGTTTGAGTAAGATAGCGCGATCTCATAGATTTAATTCCATAAACAATATTTATCGGTTACTGTACAATTGCGAAGCGTATGAAAGACATTGAACTCCTCCTTTTCAATGTCCTTATATATTTGGATCATTCTAAAGTCAATTTTTTCGACATAAAACAAAATTTTTAAGGGAAAATATTACAATTGTAGGTTATAATTCTGAAATTAATATTCAGAAAGAGCTTGACATAAAATTAAAGAAGATAATTTAAGAAAATAACTTAAAATAAACTCAAAATCTGTCTCACTGTTGTTGAGGTTAAAAGTGGTCATAGTGAAGAACATTATTTGTCATGATTGTTTAAATGATTAAATCAAAGTGCGGTCATAGTTACGATATTAATTTAACAACCTTTACAATCAAATGACAATGACTTCATGATATAAAAATGTCAAACACTTACATGTTACACAACATTTCTACGCTACAACACCAAATACCAAAGAATCTTAATCCCTCTATAAAACATATCGCCAGAGAGCTTAACATGCCAACATTCAATATCAAGTAAAAGTCGAACAAGTTCAGTTGGATATACTACACCGAGGTCCCTGCTCAGATTAAACCTGTCCATGGCGATCGCGTAATTTAAAACTGAATTAGCAGTGACAAATTACTTGCAGCAACATTTTACACTGCCTCTGTATGTGGCGTGATAACATAATCCTTCCCGAGCCTCGCTAAGCCCATCGCTCGGCAAATCAATTAGATTCTGATTGTAATTTTTCGTGTGTTCATCAGTTTTTATTTATCGCATTTCCCATCATAAAATATAACAACAGACGTTAACGTCACTGTTTGAATATTAGCTACTTGAAGTCGAGCTTTACTGTACCACTATTTATATCTCTAATTTTCCAAGAGCGATATGATGCTTACTAGGGAATGAAGTAAGTTCAGTTCTGAATTAAGTAAGAAAGTTTGCAGTTTGCATTTTTCTAAAAGCTAATACTAAGTAATATTTGGCAAAAGAAATTTGTAAAGATTTACTTCTCTTTCGATAATTAATATTATATAATTGCATTTAGGAGTTTAATTTTCAAACTTTGACAATTATAACACTTAATTTATTATATTCTTGATTTGATTTAATTATTTTAATCAATTTATTACATCGGGATTATTTAATAGCGACTTGTAAATTCTGGAGTGAGACTTCGCAATTTATTCAAATTTGAAATCACGCTTTGATTATATCCGTGTCATCCGATTCCGGTCTTTCCATTGATCAAGCTAATAAAACAGCAATGTAGATATGGCATGTATAGATTCGCAAAAAAACCAGAAATTCCGGGACAATCCCGGATATCCCGGACACCTGGCAAGCCTTTAGTCTAAAAAAGGCTGTAGCCTTTGACGGCACGGCGCATCACGGGGATTCGGGTTCGATTCCAGGCCGCTCGTCAAGCGGGGCTGGACTGATGTTCTTTTTGGCTGTAAGTTTGGCCATATTTATCAAGTATGTGCATTAAAGCACGTAAACAATTAAACAAATAAAATAGGATATGCGTAAAATTTTTATCAAGCGAGTGGCAGTAGCGCCGCGTAATACGACGCAACTGTAGTTTTTTAAACAAAAGCGTTTTAAGTATTTTAATTTGTAATATTCAATCAATAATTTCCTTATATTCAGTCTGTATATTAAAAGAAGAGAAGGAATGCGAGAAGCTAAATTTATATATAATATGTGTTACAAATACATTAAATTATATATTACGATACATTAAAAGATTTCTTGTTTACGTTCAATAATAAAATATTCATAGTTCACATTATGAACGTGAGCAATGAATATTTTATTTTGTCATTGTCAAACACATAATAGTCTGTGGTCAAACAGATGCACGGAGTAGAAATTGTCGCCAAAGAATTTTAAGTTACGAGCTGTGAATTACGTGTGATTTCAAATGTTCCTTTTTTAATAGTTTGTGGACTGTATGTCACGGCAAAAAAAACCTTTATTTTATAGTTTGTGTATACCTCTCTGTTTTATATATCAGTGAAATATAGCTTGGTTAATATACATCAATTAGCTTTCGAAAAAAGAATCGACATTTTAGCAAACAAAGACGTTAGCTGAGAGTAAAAATATAATAAAATAACTCCTATTAGTATTTCTTTAGATTAAACTATTTAAAAAAATAGAGTTTCGAAAAAAGCGTGTTTAAAGTGTTTGATAATATAATGATTATTTTAGACTAATAGCTAATCTGCTATTCAAGACAAATAGAGTAAAGGGCAATTTACCACTTCATTACACACCTTAGAGTCCTTACTATTCGTGGTAAATTTTCAAGTAGTTATAGCCTTCTTTGTGCTATTTAAACTGAGATTCCTTTCTCGCGATTCGTTTATTGTTAAATGAGCAGGTAACTATTTTGATAATGCATTAAATTTGTATTTGCAATTCACTATTTTTAAAATGGAAGATGCAAGTATCGAATGAAGGCAGCAAATTCGATGATTTTTACATCTGTATTAAAATGTTTTCCTGTGCTTCACTTTTGCTATACTGGTACCAGCTGTCGTCATCAGCTGGATAGTAATAACGCTTTGGATACTCGTTTCTTGGAAATAAATGATCTAATGTAGTCATAATAAATTTTTTTATATATCTTTAATACTATTAAAATATATTTCACTACCAGCCCGTGTTATTTCGTTCAATTTTTAATGGGAGCTTCGGTTAGCTTTTCTTCAGCTCTACGTTTTTTTAAATGTTTCTTTATCGCGCACGTTGGAATTTTAATACTACATATGTATAGTTAAGCGTGGGACAGATGGAACATCAGCTAAACATGATATATTTTGTGTATGAGTTACGAGCTATGACTTTTGTGTGATTTCAAATGTTTCTTTTTCAATAGTCTGTGGAGTGTATGTCACGACAAAAAAACGTTTATTTTATATTTTGTGTAGTAGATATCTGTGTTTTATATATCAATGAAATATAGCTTGCTTAATATACACCTGTTGCAAAAGGAAACATTTGTCAACTTGTTTAATATGCACCTCTTGCAAAAGGAAAATTTTGTAGAAGCAATCTGATTTGACATACTATCGCCTAGCTATTAATATTTTCAACAAAGTAAGTACATTACGGTCGAATTTCGACCACTAGTAATAATAAACAATATATGTGTCATTTCGAAAATACACATCTAATGTATGTGTGAAATTTCTGAAAATATTTAAAAACGATAATAAATACTACTATATACTATTATTAGCGTTGTTTTGCTTATATTTTGGTTTGTGTCAAAACAACTCGTAAATGTGTAACTTTAATAGACTGGTCTGCTGGGCGTAAAAACCCTCTTTTATTTCCTTTACTGACAAAATGTCAGATAAACCCGATACGTGTAATTATAATTTAGATATAATGTTTTTGAACACAAACTTCGGAGTTTCAACCTAAATAATTGTTAATATATGGGTAGTCCATGTGCAAAATATTACAAAACTTCCATACTCGCATATTTATAATTAAAAGAAAAGGCTTTAACCAAATTTAACGCCTCTACATTTAAGAAATACCGACATAGGGGCAAAAGTCTCAAACCGCCTTTATCCACTTTCCAAGTTGAATTTACTAAAATTGTTAATGGTAAAAAATTAACGTTGTAAAACTAGAGATATTTCCTTAGAAAATAAATCAACTTCCTTGTGAAGATAAATAAAATCACTAATATAAATGAGTTGAATGTTATTACATAAATTTTATGACCACACTCGTGTAAAAAACAAAAATGATACAATACTGTTGGTATAATAGAAGTAAAACAACAAGAAAAACTTATAAATGTCAAATTACAGATATTGCGTATTTGTCAAATCACCGTAGCTGTTTTTGCCGCTTCAAACAGAATGCAATTCGAATATTTGGTTAGGTCGCCGGGTCACACAGCCACTACTCCGGGTTGAGAGTTTGCAATATTACAAAAAACACCAATATACGAATCTCAACACTCAAAAACTCCAACGTGGCAAAATGGCGCGGCGGTACTCAAAGGTATCGAAATTTGTTTCGGTCACCTTACATTTACATTTCTTTCAAAAGTTGGCTACTCACGCAAACGGCGTAGTCTCTTCGGCTCTGCCGACTTTTCGAGCCCTCAGACTCCGCGAAGAAAGTTGCTTTTCTTTGTGAGTTTCCACAAACATTGCTTTTATGCTGATTACATTTCCCTACTCCAAATATTCCTATCTCTCTTAGCGTAGACCATCCAGAGATTTACAATTCCGAGTTTATTTCGTTTGAGCATTCAATTAAGTAAGCTTTGAGAGGACGAGTATGTATCGCAAGTGCGACTGGCATATATTGTTACAAACATTGTTAGTAAACGATATTGAAATTTAAGTCGACCAATAATTTTCATTAATTTTTTTTAAATAAGTTTAAAGATTTATTTACTACATTTTACTCATTGTTTAAAGAAACAGAAAAAATGTTTACAGTAAAGAAAATAGACTTTGTATTAGAGTTTTATTATAGTTTTGTGTTCCTCCGTCGTCCGACTTGTACGATTGTGAATACTATAGAAGATGTTATTATTTGAAAAAAACATTAATTTTAATGATATCGTCTTTTATTTAAAGCAAAAAAAATATGAATGCTCCATATAATTATTTATTAGCTTTTGAAAAAAGAATCGACATTTTAGCAAACGAAGACGTTAGCTGTAAGTACCAAGTGAACTTCTTTAGATTAAACTAGTTCAAAAAATAGGGTTTCGAAAAAAAAACGCGTTTAAAATTTTTTATAGTATAATGATTACTTTAGACTAATAGCTAATCTGCTATTCAAGGCAAATAGAGTACAGGCAATTTACCACTTCACTACACACTTTAGAGTCCTTCCTCCTCGTGGTAAATGTTCAAGCAGTTATAGCCTTCTTTGTGCTATTTAAACTGTAAGATCCTTTCTCGCGATTCGCAAGTAAACATTTTGATAATGCATTAAATTTTTATTTGCAATTCACTATTTTTAAAACGGAAGATGCAAGTATCGAATGAAGGCAGCAAATTCAATTATTTTTACATCTGCATTAAAATGTTTAGAATCTAGGTGTCTTAACGTCCAGTTAAGACTTTCGTTGGAATTGTGTGTCCTAAGCATCACGTGAGCAACTCCTTCTTAAATAAATCTTCATACATTGGAGTTGTGTGCTTTAAAATTTCCGGCTGAAGTGAAGATATTTGATCATAATCCTACTGCTTTCTTTTGCTTCACTTTTGCTATACTGGCACCAGATGTCGTCATCAACTGGATAGTTATAACGCTTTAGATCTTCGTTTCTTGAAAAAAATGATCTAATGTGGCCATAATAGATTTCTTTATATCTTTAATACTATTAAAATATCTTTCACTACCAGCCCGTGTTATTTCGTTTAATTTTTAATGGGAACTTCGGTTAGCTTTTCTTCAGCACTTTTTTTCTCGTTTTTTTTAAATGTTTCCTTATCGCGTACGTTGGAATTTTAATACTACATATATGTGGTTAAGCGTCGGACAGATGGAACATGTACTGAACAAGATATATTTTGTATCACGTCGACGACATACAATAAGTTGTCAAGTCGCGCGCTTGTGTACTATAATGAACTGTCACTTTCAGAATTTAGAGAATTTCTTTTTATAACTTTAGGATCCTATTTTGGATGAATATTATCATCGACTTATGAAAATTTTCTTTTTTAATTTCTATATCAAGCAGCCCCTTGAAATAAGTCACGTTTTTATATAAAACTAGGAATGCGAGAATCGTAATACAATTTTCAATATCGATTTCATACAAACTTACGTATCTATAACAGACTTTTTTCTTTGGCATTTTATTGACGGCTATTGACTGAAACAAGGTGAGAAAAACTGCATACACACTAGTTATTACAAATATACTTAAAGTTCTATTTAACAACACAGCATTCTAAAAGCAATGTAAAAACGGCATAATTTATAAAGGAAATAAATAGACGACAGAATGCCATGATAGAGCGAGGAGGTGGCCTAAAAACGTTATATTTGTAATAAAATAAGATTCACATTAAACGAATCTCACAATGTAAAATGGTTTTCGACATGGCAGTTCTGTGCGTGTACAAGTAACTGTACGCACATTTCTTGATTCACAATTTTTTTTTAAATTGATCGATTTACTGTTTTTTTTTCTAACTACGTTTATTTCTTTTCTTTAAAAATAATTCGTACAACATTCATCAGAGAACAGCAGCACGATATGAGACGAGTTTTTATTACAAACGTGTTCCTAAAATTGGTTACAAATGTTATCGAAACTTTCATTTCATGAACACATTATTTGATACTACATTTCGGATATTTGGATTTGTCGTACGGCGCTCTCGGGAATTCCATAATACCGACTGTATTAAGGATTTGTTTAACGTTCGTAGAAAATTGAAAAGGAACTCAGTTATTTGTGATCAGTATATCAGTTATTGTGAAATAACGTACATTTTTACATCCGGAGAAAATACAGAAAAAAATAATTTCCATTCTCTACTTTAAAAGTTATGTAATGCTAACATTAAACTGTTGTTTTTTTGTTTTGGAAAAGTCTGATAAACATCTCTGCAAGTGAAAAGAGGGTTGCACCTGGTCCTATATTTATTCAAAATATTAAAAGGTTATTCTAACAACCACAATTTTATACCGGACTGTCATTCGTGATAAAAATAAGTGTAGGAAGACACCCACTATTCTATATTCGGTATGCACGTACAAATATCCATTTACGAGTGCCGATTGCTAGCATGCTGCTTACGTAACTCGGCTTTGGCGGCACTGTCTCATCTCGACATGGTCTGATTTTTGATTAGCAACTCTACAATTAAAATTGTGGAGAATTTAGTGGCATTTGTCTCATCTTGACTTATTCTCATGTTCCATTGGCAACTCTAGAATAAAGATCGTGAAGAATTTGGTGGCACTGTCTCATCTTGACTTATTCTGATGTTTCATTCGCAACTCTACAATCAAGATCGTGGAGAATATGGCGGCACTGTCTCATCTTGGCGTATTCTGTTTCATTTGCAACTCTAGAATTGTTTATTGGCAAGTTTAGAATCAAGATCGTGGAGAATTTGGCGGCAATGTCTCATTTTGACTTATTGTTATGTTTCATTGGAAATACTCGAATTAAGATTGTGGAGAATATGGGTGCACTGTCTCATCTTGACTTATTCTGATGTTTCATTGGGAACTCTAAAATTAAGATCGTGGTGAATTAAGGTGTTCATGGCCGACTAACAATTTTTAATATGTGTTTTACCATGACGTTTGTAATAGTTTTTTCTGTTATTTATATATTATTATATATTTATTTATATATTCTCCAAACAGTTGTTTCTCAGTAAATTGTTTAAAGCATTTGGATCAAGCTGTCGTCGTGTGTGCGTCCAAATCGAAGAAAATAGATAAAAGTTTAGAAATCGTTTTAGGGTACCGTAGCCAAACTATGGACTCTTATAGTTTTCTAAATAAGAAGGTCGATGGATGAGCTAATTTTTTTTTCGTATATACCATTATGTAGAGTATCATTGAATAGGTCTTTTAAAAATACTAGGGATATGTAATGAACACTTATGATACACGGATCCGTTTACGAAATATTAAGCTTTAAAGTGGTCATTTGTGTTAAAATTACGTGTTCCCGCCCCCTACCAGCTAAACTGCTATTTCTGAATATCTGAAAATTATTCACAATTTTGGTATTTATAGCTAAATTCCAGGAACCATCGCGTCAGACAGGGCCAGGTGGAGGAGGATCAGCGAGTCAGCCTTGGCCTGCAAAGGGCTGTTGTGCTTTTGATAATGATGATGATAGCTAAATTGAAAGGAAAATTATCACAGCAGTGTGTACGGAAACCTCTAGTGCAAGTTGCGCTCATACTTGACTGATTTTTTAATGGAACTATCGACTACAAAACATTTTATTTTAGGATTCCGTACCTAAAAGGAAAACAACTCTATCCTCAGGGATGCGTCTGGCCATTCACCATCAACCACATTAATTCACTCAGAAATCCTTTGACGTAGTAATGGTGCTTATTGACGTAGTAATGGTGATATTGTGATTGTAAATTATAAGTATTCCAAAACTATTCTTTCAGGATATTATACAAGATAGTTCTGTAGATATTATTCAAAATGTAAACAAAACACGATACCCCTCCCCAATCTCCGAAAGTGTTGAAGTTAAAATTTTGAAAAACACAGAGTTACTTGAATCTCAATTTAAGGGTAACTAAAGCGATAATCCTAGATCTAGTTCTCTAATTCTAGGTAGTTGTTGAGAAATTTACGATCATCACGAATCCTCGTCATTCCTAACACTTAACAGGTTTTTTTTGTAATGGAGACAATCGTGAGTATGGAAATGAACAACCTATCTCTTGAATATGTCAATAAACATACGCACCTTATTAACATTTTTATCTGCAGCATATATTTGAAAAATTTTATGGGCATAGATCTAAAACTGTAAAAACTACGCAAATGTGACAGACGGAGGAGAACACTAATGTGGACGTAATGAAATAATAAAGGTTCCGTGATTGACTACTAAACCCTAAAAATATTAGCGTTGTAGGATGCATATATCTGCATTAGCGCGCCCGCGCTTATAAAACTAAGGTTGGTTGCTAGATTTTTTTAGTCTTTTGGTATTTAAAACCGGTCCCATTAGGGCTCTACCCACACCACGTTCGGAGCGCAGATTCAGAGATCACCCCTCTTTCCCCTTATTGAAATATTTTTGGGTAATATTTGATAGCATTGAGAAATAAAATGCAGTGTGACCTTACTTCAGTGTGATACTTCTAGTTTTAACAATTTCTTTAATATCCGTCTTGCCGTTTCTGAACCTATGCCGAATACAGAAAAGACAAACAAAAACTATAATATTTGTTTTTATAAGTTCACGTAAAACATTTAAATTATACGTTATAGTTGTGGAGTAAACATATGCAAACTTGCGGTATTAGGTTAATTGAGATTAAGGGAAAATGAAGTTTGTTGGGTTTGACCTATATACGTATACTTAGAAAACAGAAGTTAATTATAATTTTCTACTTTTCACTTAATTTACAACAAAATTCACTTTTTAATACAGTGTACATACAATTAGTCACCAAAATTTTAGAAACACAATTAATATAATCATGTTCCTATAACAAGTTATTAGCACCAATTGCGAGAGACCACAAACCGCATTATCAAAAAAAATATCTCAAAAAAGCGACAAAATCTTAAGCACCGCATCATAAAGAGATCTTAATAAGGTGCGCTCAATAAATGAGAGCGGCGCGCGTCTCCGACGCGGCTGGTGATCATAATAGCGCGATAGAGCGCCGCTGATGATATCGCGCCGGCACAATGCCGCCGCTGATCTAATGAGATTTTAATGTGGAGGAGGATGACGCGGGTCTGAGGCCGGACTAATTCGCTGAGCCACGTAGCGTGCTCCCACCAGTGTGTGCTTTTCGACACGGTTCTGGGGGAGACAGTGCAATTTTATTACAAAGAGCACTATATTACGAATTCCACTAGAATTTTCATTCTCAGCCGGTATCTTGAGAAAATTACGTTTGCTTTTTAGAAGGAACTAAGTTGATCTAATATGTATCAATCCATATGAAATGACCCAGATGGCGTTGATTAACATTTTATTTTTTTTTTAATTTGCATTCCCAGTAGAGATTTAACATATATATTGTACTGAAGTAAGAATTCTACAGACACTTTTTAAAAATATCTAGCTTTCTGTCTCTGTTCGTAATGATTCAACCACTTTAAGAGCAAAAGAAACAAAGCTATTACGGACGTACGAAACCCTAAAAATATTAGAGTTGTAGGATGCATATATCTGCCTTAGTGCGCTCGCCCTTATAAAACTAAGGTTGGTTGGTAGTTTTTTTTAGTCTTTTGGTATTTCAAAGAGGTCAGCTATCACCCCTCACTCCACCTTATTGAAATTTTTTTGTCTAATATTTGATAGTCATTGAGAAATAAAATGCAGTGTGACCAGACATACCCTCTAGTTTTAACAATTTCTTTACTAACCGTCTTGCTGTTTCTGACTCTATGCCGAATGCAGGACAGACAAACAAAAACTATAAAATGTTTTTTCCCGTTCATCGCATAAATCCCTTCTCAAGAAAGAATGAAACAGAAAATTTTCCATGTAATAGGCTCATATTCGTAATATGTTATACTTTTGGAAAAGTTAGTATTCCACATTCTTGTACTTTGTATTTGTTTCGTACTAGGTATATTGTAGTATGTCTAAACTCAATTAATTGCGCATCGACATTTAGCGAGCATGTTTTCATTCAGAATCTCTGAAGGTCTGTGACAAAAGACTTTGTAAGAATAGAATAATAACCCGATCTATTTTATTTCTGTAACTTTTTGTTTAATTTAATTCAAATAAGTAAAAGACCAAAATATGTATAAACATATATATATATATATATATATATGTATATGTATATATATATATATATATATATATATATGTATATGTATATATATATATATATATATATATATATATATATATATATATGACTAGAAATAGGAGAAGAATAGGGTAGAAATTAATTAATTAAGTATATATTGCAATTGAAATGCGCCAACTGCAAAAATATTATCCTCTTATATATCAGTATACTGCTTACCTATATTTTTTCCTCCTTTTTGACTAATTTGTATAGGAACGATATTTTCTACAGCACACAGTCCTATGCATTTATATAATACGAATAAAAGTTTTCAATAGTATATAGCTGCGTTTTGAATAGACAGACCATACTGGAAATCCCGGTATGTAATAAGTACAAAATATGAATACTTTATGACGAGTGTTTACGTCGCGTACTCCCAACCGAATATCCAATAAGTAAGATGCGTGCCGAGTACGGCCTAGTATTTTGTAATAGGTATAATAGGTATGTACCTATTATTTTTACATATTCACAACAATAGGAAGAAGTACCGATATCGCACATTTGTTATTTCCAACATTTTAGTAAGTGACAAAATATGGCTAATTTTTAAAAAAAATTGTATATATGATTTGTATATATGAAAATTTGTATAAATTTGTATATCCGATGCTGCATTTTAGGAGAAAAACTTTGTTTATGTTGGACACCATAATTTCATTAACTTTTTTAGTTGTATCTATCTCCTCGTGGCAACTTGGTCAAAAACAATGATGAAAATAAAAAACTGGAATAAGGTAAATGCAATTTTTCAACCTATTTTTTCGTAAAGATAACTTTCTCATTTCTACAATGTTTTTTGTATATTTCAATTTTTTAACAAGAATGTCTTCTATTTTAAGCCTGATAACTCTTTCCTTTATTTTATAAGCCTTTTTAAAAGCTATGTAGAGTGTTTTAATAATAAATATCTCAAAAAGGGACTAAATAAAAAGATATACTTTTTTTAATATATACATATAATATTAAAAAATAAAAGTGCTTCGAAATAAAAGTGCTTGATATAGACAAGCTTTTATCAATGACGTTTTGAGAAAAGAGAATTTAGGCAATTTCAATGTTCTTTATTTTTATGGAAATTCCTAATCAGACTGAATAATTATATGGAATTAAGAACTTAATGAGTCTTTCTATAAATATTGAACAATCTGTAAAGTATTTAAAAAAAAGAGACTATTTCATAAGGTTTTTTAAAATGTTCGCACTTCTTTGTCACTTTGTTATTAAAGAATTCACATGGCAATTATTCACAATTTAAGAGTACGAAAACTGAGAAACCAGTTAATAAATACCATTAATAAAATTTTGAAGGCATTTTTAGTTTCATAATACATTCTGTAAAATTTTTAGTATTAATTTTTGTTTAATTTTTGGGAAGGTCTATATTAGAAAGGAAAGTATTCTCAGGTTTAAACAATTGCTATAATATAATAATCAAATAAATAAAGAAGGAAGGGAAGGGAGAAAAATTAGCTTTACAAAAAAATATAATATAATAAATAAAGAAGGAAGGGAAGGGAGAAAAATTAGCTTTACAAAAAAATATAATATAATAAATAAAGAAGGAAGGGAAGGGAGAAAAATTAGCTTTACAAAAAAATATAATATAATAAATAAAGAAGGAAGGGAAGGGAGAAAAATTAGCTTTACAAAAAAATGTTTAAAAACTGTATATTTCTCGTCTGAGTTGAGTGTAAATTAACTCTTAAAAAAATTTAAATGATTACCTCCAAAAATACTTGGACAAAAAAATTAAAATTTGTGCAACGATTTTATTTGAAATAGGCTGACATGAAATAGACTGATCCACATACATTATTAGAACTCCAAATAATAACAATGGCACGCAGTGCATGGATAAAGCGCATCCAATTTCCAGACTAAAGATTTTTTTTATAGCTTGACAATTAACACTAAAGTACTAAACAGAATCTTTTGATATTAACTGTTTCATTTAACATAATTTTTAATTACTTGGAGAAAACTGCCATATCATAGTATTTATTCCATTACTGAAATTACTTAATGACAAATTTATTAACCTTTCAAAAAATTATATGGTATAATATGTATATCTCCCAGGTGCATTTTAGTCAAAGGTAAGCAAATAAACCTTTCCGGAGAACATTCCCAATTATAAATATTATAGTTGAGTATTAGCCTACGAAATTTCACCTAAATCGTTTGATTTATTTATGTTTTTAACATTAGAGGAAACTCATAATTTTCACCTTTTGCTTATCATTTTAGGAAGGCGGAGGAAAAAATTAAAAATTACTAGAGAAATATTAAAATAACTTTGGATATCGAGGTCGAATAAAATTAGCTCGTTTATTTAGGTGTTATATCCAAGGATACACTCACGGCCGAAAGTGCATATATTTTCGCTATGGCCATTTTGGTACATAAAAAAATGTAAAAATTAAAAATTTTAAATTATGACTTGAATATAATCAATTTCAGTATAAGCATGATCAAGTCGCTACCTATAACGAACTAAACCTTTCAATTTTTAAGTCGTATCCTTCGCAAGTTACGGCCGCACAACACAATAAGGGGCCTCATAAGCTCAATAACACGTCAATAATTCAAAGACCTCACGTATGCGTATTAACACTGGGATATACCATTCTAGAGACTTCTCGTTATATTGTTTACAAGCGGACCTTTCGTTGCCCACGCTCGTTCCCATAAACGACACTCCTAATTACAGAGATTTGAATAGTTTCATATTGAAGCCGTCAACTTGCCCATAATCCACTCTCTCTGCCCAATTCGCGGTCGGGCAACTTCGACGATTACGGTCGCGAACTTAGCTACTGCCGGGGCACACGGGACCCCGACTTAAATAAGAATAGATGAGTTATACTCGTGTTATGTAAATTATACATTTAGACGAGCGAAACGGTCGCATACCACCGTGCCACGTACAGACATAGTTAATAATTCAAATAATATGAATACAATTAATGATTTGAAGCCACGCAACTGACTTTGAGGTAATTTATTTCTTTTTAGCGTGTCTTGAATTTCTTTTAATGCGCCAAATTTAGTCAGTTCTATTTAAAAAAAATTACATTTCATGAATAAAAAAATACTGAAATTACAGGCATGCCATTTTCTATAATCGAGCTTCTTCTTCTCTTGCTTTCTGAAATGATGCTTCCTTCTTCTTCTTTTATCTCTATTTTTTAGGTCGAATACTATAATCCAAAAACTAAAGTTTCAGTTAGCAAAACCATGAAAGTAAACTCTTTTAATATCGCGCATCATTAGAGCAGGGACGGAGGAATTAAAAATACGATCATAATTATATTTAGCGCAATACTCCAGGATGGGCCAAAAATTTCGTTTGAGGATTTTCATAGGATCGCCCAGTCCTGGATTTTATCCGCTAGTTCTTTTTTTCAACCATATTCAAATTCAACTCCACTAAGTCAGTCCCTCTCAATCTTGGGCTACTTCTTTTTCGATATACCATAGATTTTGCTAAAAGTACTTTTTCCAAGATTGCCTTCACCCATTCCAATCAACGGAGAAGCCCAATTCATTCCATTAATTTTAAAATATTTAGGAATTTCAGGATCATAACATAAATTATAGAATTCAAAACTACCTATAACCATTATTTTCATTCAAAAATACTTATTCTGTGATATACAATTAATGTTTTTTACTCTAAGAAATATTCATGAATTACAATATCCGTAACTTGCGTAACTCAAAATATCTTTCCAAAAATATGGTGACCGGACTTGAAGATGGTTGAGGTTCAACATACTACGATGATAGCATATTCAAAAATCTATCAACTCACAATAGCTGTCTGTCTGTCTATCTGTACACATTTATATATAACTTTGGAGGAAGACGTACTGAATTTACATAGTGGTAAAATAGTTTAAATATTATAAAAAACTGACAACTCAATTGATAAAAGGCTAATATTACCAGAATTATCCAAAAAACTTCATGTATATTTAGTTTAAAAGTAAGGAAATATATAATAGTGAAATAACAAGTGTAATCATTTACAATAATTAATCTTAATTGCGAATTAACATACATATCAATAAAGTGTAAATTAAAACTAAGCTTAACCTACATTACACTGTTAAACATACTATAACAATCTAATCTCACACACATCGAAATTGAGATATAAAAAATGAACTTTTATATAGTCGAAGATTAGAACTTTCGGAAATAAACTTAAAAGCAAACTTAAAAAGATCGAATAGTTAGACGAAATAAATTTAAAAAAAGTATTGTAAGAGATATGCCTACCTATGTGAAACCGCAAGAAAAAGTTAGCAAAACACAACAATAAATTTTCACCGCCATATTTATGAATACAACAACTTAACACTCAACCTTGATTTTCAACACCAATTGCGCCTGCTTAACCAAAATCGGCTTAACGAAATTCAAAATACTTCGTCAATAGGATAAATAATATTTATATTTAACGATAAGTCCGGCTAAAAGTATAGAGATGAAAATCATGAATAATGTATGCCGCCCTTGTTCCAATTTCCTTTCATGCGAGGGATAGGATTATACAAAAACATAAAAAGGACAGCCTCGCTCGGTTCGCGAACTCGAAAGGTATACAAAGGTAAGACTATTTGTTAATAAAATAATATAAGTAGAAATTCACATGAAACATTTATGGCGTCTGCTTTACTCTCAGCGAATTATTTGCTTAATAACTTCAGTTTTGTGTATTAGAGTTAATGAGTTTTTTATGGGAGAGTGTATTGACAGGCAGATCTATATTTCAATAATTGTCAATAAGGAATGTTATTACGACCCGCGACCTAGGTTTCGTTGTATTACAACATATACAGGTGGGCTGTTAGCAAAGATCTTTGCTAACAGCCCACCTGAATATGTTGTAATACAACGAAACCTAGGTCGCGGTAAAGAACTTAAAGAAAGTAGTAATAATACTACATCACGTAGTTTCATTTAATTGTGAATAATGCATTTTAACAAAATTAACGCCAAATACATTCAATAAGGAATGTTATATCAGTCTGATAAATAGACTGAAACATTCCATCGTCATACATTCCGTATGTCTGTCCGATTATTAATCATTGCATATTCCAGAATTCATTAAACATTATTTACGTGATTGTCACCGATTTCTAGTTTACATCAAGAACTTAAATTAAAGGGAACTCAAATATAAATGGCATTATGGCACACTGAAAAACAAATAGAAATAGCATTTCCTAATTTCATTTACATAAAATTCAGACAATACAACACACTAAAAAATAAAATTATCAGTTTAAATATGGAAAAAAATATATCATTTATTATAATTTTGAAAGAAATTCCATAATTATCAATAAGCATCTCATAATTGTAAGAAATACACAAATTCGATTCTTATATGTCTTATAATTATGATTATTACATTTGGATACATTTGTATGTTTCTTTTAATTGCGATATTTACTTTGCGCACGATTGTGTTTTTTGACTGCGTATCGTACTTTTAGCAAGTTGTCGTAAAAATCGTTCATAGATTTTGTACTATTTCTTATAAAATCCTAGAGAAATAGAATCAGTTATTAATTACAGAGACTTCGAAAACAATTACGGTATTTCGTACAACGATAAACTAAAGTTCATATAAAAGAAAGCATAAGAACAACATAATTCAATACATAATGTTTTCAGATATATAATTCAATGCATAATTCAATACATAATGTAAGAAACATTATTTATACTTAAACATTATTCATTAAAAAACATTATTTTCAATACATATAACAAATACAATTATTAATAAATTATGTTCCGAGGTAAAGAAAATTAGTTAAAAATGGCTTCCGCAATATTAAATAGTCATAGCAAATAAATATAATATGGACATATAGATCGCAACTTAAAAGAAGTCTTTGCCCTTTATTTCTTTTTATTATTCTTTCCATTTACATTTATTAAACAAAATTATGTTGAAGTTGACTTCAATATAATATCAATTTTGTACAATCTCCAAAGTATGCTTTATCGTTATACTTCATTATAATCAACATATATTTAGAATGAGCATTCTATTATACTGCCCATTCTATTATAAGTATGTTGCTTATAGTAGTTAACTAAAAAAGATAACTTACAACACAGATCAAACAAAGTAATTGTAGTATATGCTACAAATGAGACGAAAATAATCCTGAGGATTTTAATGATCATGTCTTATTTCCTGTATTAATATCCAATTAGAGTTTGTTTTGCTGTGATTATAAACCGGATATAAAATTAAACCTTGCAGGTAAACGGCATGAACATTCACGATTGTTAAATCCAGAGCAAACCTACATGTAGTCCTCTCCTCCCGCAGAATAGGCGATCATTTCAGCCCAGTAATTGTAACTACCCTTAAAGGATAATAGAACTCCTAATACTGTGTTCAAAGAGGTTTAAGCATATTGACTATCAAATTATCACCGACTAATTATAACTTTTACCATTTTACCGCAGGCAGGCATTTGATCAAACTCGACAACAATCCAAATCAAGGTTATTCAATCACTTTCAATCACTTTTTAAGTAAATGTATTTTAAATTTGTTAAATATCTATACACAAGTGTTTATTGACATGGTGTAACTTTTTAGTTTCACGTTTTAATGACTCCACTGTGATAAACCAGGGATACAATTTCTTGACCTACCTTTGTCTTAATAAAATTGTATGCATATATCGTCGTAACCGAATATATTGTGGCACTTAATATCACGGCGTAAACCTCTTATATAAATTGTTCAATGCATTTTATATATTCGTTGTTGCAACGCGAAGCGAATGTATATACAGAATGAACACTTCTTATGCTTTAACCTAATTGTTTCCACAATACAGTTGCATGGACGGTAATTACTCACTACATAATCTCACTCTCTATCATTATATCCGCTAAAATATAATGTTCCACATTGAAGGCACATTGCCAACATATAGCCTGGCCTCGTTATCACTAGACTCGAACGAAAATGGCAGTCAATTGTTCTGATATTGTGTTTAAGTAAATATTTTTAGTTTAAATTTCAAACATATTCCAAATACATCAGTGTTGATTAATTTACAAAGTGTCACACGGCTTAAAAATAATGTAAAACAACGAATTATAATAGCTTGAAAAAATACATACTATTCAAATCTATAAGGGTTGAGACAAATACTGGGTAACACACACTTTGTAACACTGGCACAGAAAAAAGTTGCAATAAAAGTTAATTCTAAATAAGTCAGCTGAGATCGTCACACTCAAATAGGCGCGCGTTCCGAAGAAACTACTTTCTGTAACAAAAAGTATCAGAAATCATAAACACTTTCAATCTCTTGAAATCCCTAATAATCCAGCGAACTATTGAAGAATTCTATCAAACAATCTAGAATGCATTGTCGATTGTACCGATTGTGTATATATATCGTCATCGTAGTCCTTATTATGAACATCACCTCATAATTTTTACCCACAAAATTGATAACCAAGCAATATACCCGGAAATCTCATGCACTGTTTAATACTGCATCTTGAAATTATGAAACACGTTCCAAAATGTAGGAGTATAAATACATTTTATTTATTTATTTTATTTTGTGGGGAAGTGTTGCAAAAATAAAAGTTGCAAAAATCGCCGTTTTGCAACTCTTATTTCGACATAAAACAGCGTCAGTTGCAGAACTTTTTAGTCGCACCTCGTACTCATGAATAGCATTATACTGTTATGTATAAATTGATATATAAATAACAAAGCATAACATCCTACAAATGAAACGTGAAATCATAAACAATGAACATTCATTCGCGCGGCTCCCGTCGGCAGTCACTCCGTTGAACGCGGCGTCGATTTTAATTAACACGCGCACCTAACTTACTGCAAACTCTCTCATTCTTATTGAAATTATTTAATTTAGCAAAGAATTCAGAGTTCGCGCCAATAGAGCCGCTATGGTATTTAATAATCAAATTTCGGTCTCGTTAACTGAAAACACACAATTTCACATCATTTCCGTGAAAATACGTTCACTTAGAAATTTGTTTCATATTCAGTAAAATGTTCTCCTTGATGTAATCAAGTAAAAGTAGGAGCTTAACTAGACTTGAGTCTGAGCCGCGGCCTAAAGTAATTTCTTTGATACAAAAACAAAAGTAATATAGGGAATAGCATCTTACCAAGTCCACTTATATAAAAGTACAGATCTTATTAGGGTTCAATGCTCTCGTAAAAGCTTAGAGAACCAAATCGGTGTGTACAAAGAGGCAAGCCATGTGAAAGACCCTCCTATAGATGAGTATCGATAAAAGGAAACGAAGTCAGGCGGAAAGATACGCACCAACTGGTATACATCAGCCATGATGAGATTGCAGACTTATACTAGGAGGCACGAGACTTAAAACCTTATTTTGAACCCCACTTACCATGATCCTTTTTAAGACTACTCTCTAGAAAACATATGTTACTGAAACTCGACATGGTATGTTTATCGCAATCTCAGCTATTTCTGTCTAATAAGAAGAAGTCTTTCTATGAAAAAGACAGAATTTGTGTTATTAATTTCGGTAAAACCGACCTATTTAAAAATATTAGTGTCATTATTTAGACGTCGTTTCTAAAAAAAATATCGAAAAAAATTACCTATTTCTTTTAAAATGGACTAAAAATAGTAAAACTCCAAAATATTCTGACAAGAAAATTAATATTTCATGCCAAGCTTATTACGACGTGCACAGTATAACAATTGTCTACCTAGGGCTCGAGTTATTTAATTTAACTTTTAGGTAATTTGTTATAATCAATTCAGAAGATATTTACGAATTTTAATATTTCTTAGGATGATCATAAATCATTTCAATGACTGTCAAAGAACTAAGTAATCCACATTTATCATATCTTATGTTTCAACTATGACTTGTTGTCGACGTTTGCAATTTTTTTTCTAAGGAAAAATTTATACTGATGTTTTGAAATTAATTCTAACTGGATTCTTAATGGATGGAGTTTATAGACTCGTTTATATAATGGCATGAAGTATTTTTTCTTCTTATTAATAATAAAGACATATGTAAAATATATTCGATATATGTAAAATATATTCGATAAACTTCTCATCGAATATATTTGACGTATATCGAATAATACGTTATTAGGAGTCAAGTTATACGAAAAAGAAAGTAAATATGATGATGTACGATTCCCATCAATGAGCAAATTTAAATATCAAGAAATATCAGTGCGTATGGAAACAAGTGTGGCAATACAGCGTCTACCGGTAATAAATCTGTCAAGTACAACTAACACTCGCACCAAAAGGCTTCCGTACACACTCAGGTATATAAAAAAGTAAAAACATTTAAGTTAAGAACATAGCACTTCTATAAATCTTCTTTAAAATGTTGATATTATTATTTACAATGCAAATATTTTGCCTAGAATATTTTCCACGGCTCGAAGACACTTGCTTCTGTTGCTATATCTAATTAATTTATTAATGTACGTTGATTGAAACAATTTTACACTGAAGTATATTCTAAATGTCAATAACCTCATTTTTTTTAGATTCTTGACATGGGTTTTTAAAAAGTTAGCAGGAAAGGGGTGTGGAGATGGGGTGTTGTGTAAAAGGTTTTGGAAACTCATATCTGTCCCGCGAATTATCAAACAAACATTACTAGATACTTTCGAGTGCACTGTAAAAGACCCCTTTCAATGACACCCATCTGGACGTGTGGGGACTACTATATATTTAAAATTTCATAACGAATGGTCTAAAAAGAGCTACTATGGAAACGGATATAAGAAAGGGAGGACGGACAGATGGACATGACAAAATAATAGGGTGTTATTTTCGTCATTTAACATAATGCTAAATATTTTTATATAATCCTTATAGCAAACAGAGTTTATAGTTTCCAACATGCTTTTAAGGGCCTCTTTCTTATATTTTATTTACAATTCTTAGAGGCGTATTTCTTTTAATTTTGGAATAATGCGCCATCATCTGTCACTAACGGGTTAACAGTGACAAGGTCATTTATTTTACGATACGAGATTGCCATAATTGTAAACTCCACTTTTGCGAGAACTCACTACTAGTTCAGTCAGAACTAGTTCAAATTAGTTCCACTAAGATCATAACTAACCATTACAGCGTGAATATTTATATTTGAATATTACACTTTTTCTGCGGCAAAGAAATTACGAAGCACTAAAAAACTTCAGACTTCATAATTACACAGCGAGCTACAGTTACCAATTTCCTCCTACGCTTATTTCCCCTTCGCAAATACCTAGCCCTCGACAGAAGCACTCTAACAAGAATCTACAAAACTTTTGTAATCGAGTTAGTTCGGAAGGCTAATCGGGCGCACACGTCCTCAGTCGCGTCCATATGAACATTTGACTTGCCAAAGAATTTTCCGTGCACCCATATCGATATAAAATGAACAGTGATCTAATTATAATGACAGGTTGAATAAATCTAATGTATAAGTTACCGGGCGCAAGGTCGACGGCTAATCGTTGCGCGCTAGTTCCTAAACGGCTGACACATTACGTACAGCGATCGAGGACCGCAAACTTTGGTCGCGTGGACCGTATTTCATTGGGTCGGCTTTGGGCGCTCGCCAAAGTTTACATGATAAACCAGGCCTGATATTGCTGATATTTTTAATATAACCATATTCGTAAAGCTGAAATGTTTTAACTACAATATACTTAAACTGTTATTGACATTTTGAACTCTTAACGTATAACGAAGATTCCCGTCGACGCCGTGTACAAATCATACGGCCTTTGAGGCTGCAGCTTACTGTGGGGACCCAGGTTCGATTTCCAGTCCCTCGTCGAGCTGGGTTAGACGGGTATTTTAGTTGGCCGTAGATTTCTCATCGCAATGCTCGTAGCAATAAGTCCGTCATATGTATTAATTGTATACATTAAAGTACGTAAATAAATAATAAATAAGATTGTTTTGTCTGATGACAGTAGATTTCGCCTAGATTTTGCCGCATGGCGCCGGCACGTTTCAAGAGGTAGTAAAACATTCTAATAAAATAGGAAAATAGCTTCGGTTTTGCAATAATTTTTAATACTACACCTCTTAACATTTAAAGGTCACCTCCTGACTAATTTGACAATTTGACGTGTGTGGAGAGGTTATGCCTATTTATACAATTTCTAACTGACATGAAATTGAAACTATGAATCTTCTCTTCGACATTGAATGGAAAACCATACCTTCAATTTCAATTTGCACTCGGTAAAAGTTGTAAAATGTCGTATCGAATAACGTCTAACGGTGGCGAAGTCGGTTTTACGAGATATCATTTCCTCAACTCACTGGTGAACTGTCATTACTAAGTACTTGTTACTACAGTTATTTTATCTAATACGACAACAATTTATTTGAAGATAAAGAGAATATACGACATTTATACACAGAAAGCGCAACAGTAAATCATGGTCCCGTTTATTCTCGTTACAATTGTCACTTCTTAACTTTTCCGTGAATTTCTATATTTTGGGTTTCTCTAGGTTGACATTAGTAGGACTAGGAATTATAAACTATTTGAAACTTTTAAAAAATATATTACTCTATTTGATATTAAAAATAACATTTGAAAGGCGTTTGATAAACGAGTATTGTAAGCTTCTTCGTCTTCATTATGATAATTTACTGTTGAAAAAGTCGCCATTTAACAATTATTATCGGATGTTTTTAAAGTCTACTTTCACTTCGAATTAAATACCGTAATAATATTGGATATATAGTGCATTGTGCTCTCAAACGTTTTCGCATCAAAACTTGTTCGTATATATTGTTCATTTGCAGCAATTAAAAGTTTATTTAAGGCGACTTCAAAAAGAACAACCTTCTTGCTTGATTCGATACGTGTTTTTATGTCTACTTCAATTCCTCCACCCCGATTGTACAGATTTAAAAAAGTTTTTGGTATTATATTTAGGAATTTTTTAATGTTTATTCATTGCTGCGTTGTTTCTGATATTTAAATTGTTTTGTTTAATATAAAATAACGACGACCACAAACATGTTTTGGAATAGATGTATGAACGGTATTACTTAATGTATACTTTCGCGTAACGTATCTTACATGAAGGGAGTATCGTCCAAAAATTCGAACTCGAGTTTTTGATGGAAATTTTTCATATTACATTAGTAGAGCCTAAAAGAAACAAACAAAATTGTATGTATGGCTGGTTGCATTTACCTGCGCGTGTGCATACCTACTTGCGAGTGTTGTGCGTGTCCATATACATTCAACCAGCCACCGCCGAAACTAATGAACCGATCTGAATGAATTTTTAGTAATGAATATATTTGGCGTTAATTTTGGAGAAATTTATTATTCACATTTGAATGAAACTACGTGATGTAGTATTATTTCTACTTTCTTTAAGTTCTTTACCACGAACTAGGTTTCGTTGTATTACAACATCTTCAGGTGGGCTATTAGTATTACAATCTTTGTTAGTTTCATTTAAATGTGAATTTTTAGCATTAAACATTTTTTTTATGAATACTTTTTTTTATAATTAATGTGTATTTGACATAAACATACGTCAAGTTAGCCATGTAAATCTTTATGTCGAATAATTTTAAACATATACTCTCTTTCATTATCATTTTATAACTTTCATTCGTATTGAAACAAAAAAGGTTATCAAATACTAAAACAGTTTAAAAAATTATTTAACAGGAAAATTGCAAAATCTCATTGCAAAAAGTAATTTACTTCATCACAAGTTTTCGTAGGTCTATAATGTTTCTTGTAATACTATATCCCTTAAATCTACTTATATAATTAGTATAGATCTAAAGTACGTCTGTCAACTCCATCAAAGGTGTAGCAAAATATAAAATATTATATAGGTAAAATTTAAGTTGTTCGCATTTAATCACACACCCTATTTGTGGTTACAACCGAAATCAAAAATATTGAAATGATTTAAACAAGTAGAAAAGATGCTTGGAATTATTGCGACATTATTTAAATGTAATTTTATTAAATAATAATTTACTTTGGTTCATATTTTACTTTCTTGAAGAAGAAAATTCTCACAACTCGCGGGCCAATATGCAGACCAATTTATGGTTCTAAATAGAACTTGTTACGACAGAAATTTGCGGACATATAAACAGGGTTTGACTTCGGATTGTCCAATTATTTATCTCAATATAAATCACGACGTTAAAAAAAATTATCATGTATCCTATTTCGAAGGACAGATTTTACTTTATTTGACACTGACATTAATAAAATTTGGTGTTTCTGTATTATTACTGGGTAATGTGGCGGAAAAAAATGGTAATTTTGCAATTTCCATTTTACATTTAGAAACTTAACTTTTGATAACTACCTAAGGAGTAGCTCGTTTTTTCGGGATAAAAAATATGGATAAAATTACAGATCTATTCCATACGAATCCTAAATTTGACAACGATTTGTCAAATAGTTACTAAATCATTAAGCAATTACTAAAATTAAAAACAAACGTACTTTCGCATTTATAATATTATTACTATTATTAATAGTTAGAATTTTACATCAAATCGTTTAAATATGTAAAAAACACGATGAATTTTGACCGTTATAATAATTTTTTCCCAAGTTCGGCCTAATTTTTCGAAAAGTTATATTCCTATCTATAAAGTTCTTTCTTTACGAAATGTCTATAATTGATGCGTTAATATTTTGGTGAGTTTGAAATACAATGTCAGTATCGAGCGAATTAAGATATGAAATCGTACATAAAATTATGAAAAATCCCACGTACGATATAGTAAATTAGTGCTCAGAAGTTTCAATAACATGAATAGACTTATATTTCAAAATAAAGAAATTAAAAAGATAATTAGTATATGATAATTTGTTATTATTATTACTTATCCTAAATCGTCAAAAAGTGAATTTGTTCGTTTAAAATTATTATCACATTTCCTTGAAAAACCAAAAATATGTGACATTCGATTGCAGTATATTTTTTTAGTACGAATCCACTATAACAGAGCATTCACCAGCAGCAATTCACTGCATTCAAGCATACTCAATTGAAAAGCCACATTAATGTCATCATTACTCGTTTTATTATGACCGTGCACTCCGATTATAATGCGAAATAAATTGTGCGATCGCTTCACGCGATCCGATGCGGTCAGAATTACATTAAATCCTTTCATGTTTGCAATACGATTATGTAACATTATTTAAAACTGGAAAAAAGCGATATGTTCCATTTTACTAAGCATGTATCCATTTTCTAT
Organism: Druceiella hillmani; assembly: GCA_039881145.1. Lineage (NCBI taxonomy): Eukaryota > Metazoa > Arthropoda > Insecta > Lepidoptera > Hepialidae > Druceiella > Druceiella hillmani. Next base: position 12,116,421 of record JAYKKI010000002.1, read on the forward strand.
TTCCCTAAGGAACTTTCATACCTTCCGTTATTATGCATTACTTTTGTAATGTAAGAGTTACTATTTTTAGAAAAATTTTAATACGGCCAAATTATCTCAATATTTCTATCTAAACAATCACATTTCTTTTTCCTATATTCTTCTACTTTTTCTAATTATATTATAATGTTATCATTTAAATTTCATCTAATGTTCATTTAACATCCTTCTTTTGCATCATCCAATATTAACGTCTACAACTAATTAACGGCAAATGAAAAACTACTTCTCTTCTTCGATTCTTTCGTGCTGGTACCATTAATTCCATCAGCTATCTGTACTTTTTATTTGGTATCATCCACTATTTTTCAAAAACAGGAAAACAAGGATTCAAAAGTCTTTTTTTCAAGAATATTATTTACAAACAATTAAATAGATTTAAGAGAAATTTTAAAACTATATTCCATCATAACTCATAATTAAATTCATAATATTTGATTTATAAGTACACGGAGAGTTTATTGAATCATCATTTAAGACATAAAGAGGTGTCCAAGCTAGGAAGGACAACTAGATCCCAGAATAAAACCAGTATTCATATTCAAATCCGGAATTATGTAAACGAGAAGAGAATTTCATAGCTTCTATTTGTAAGCTGTATTTACAATAGTTTTAGAGTTAACATAACTTTATAACTAAAGCGCCTGCCCCAGAATCAGTACTTAAACAATTAAATTAATATATTATATTAATTAATAATAACTCCTAAATTGAAATACCCAAATGTTAAAATGCAAAATTGTGTACACAAGGGCCAACAAACTTTATACAAACACTGTAAATGCGATCTTTGCAAGATACGTAATTATTCACATTCACGGCTCTTAAACAGGTACAGGAAAATTGTGAAACGATAGAGCCTACATACGTGTGTAGGCGGAGTGTTTATCAAGATACTGTCCAGGCTCGGCCGCGGGCGCTGCCAGCTACCGCCGATTTATGGCGCGGTGCGCTTAATGGTCGACGTTTTTTTCCCTTTTTCAGGATTACAAAATGCTGAGGATATGTTTCGCGTCGAGAGTACACTTCGATGATTTATAATTCAAAGGGAAGACAAATGTGGGGTTGGGGCAGTCTTGTTTTTACTTCTTTACAATTATTACACGCTGTCATGTTTAGGAACGTCGGGTATATAACACAATAAGTAAGAAAATAAAGGAATATAAACAAAAAAATCTATTCTGCATGGTCGGTCCCTCGGTACTGAGGATTGCGATAACAGTACTTTAAATTTTCCAGTATCGGTTTCAATCGCGCATGATCAATGGTTTTTGGAGGACTTTATAATTTTCAGTAGAAAGCTCTTTTTACTTGATCGCCTTTTGTTAGTGATCCCTCCTCGGTGTTTTTGTTTTGATTGGCATAATGATAAATTTTAACAACAAAAAAACTTCGATTCATTAAATGTATGCCCAAGTTCTTGAAAATAGTTCCATAAAATAGGCCAATTATTGGCTTTGCAGGGAAATTGGCCGCTCCCCACGCCATATCGCACGAAAACAGATTCCTCGCAAAGTGACAGGGAATCATATCGGCAATGTGGCACTCCTTTCACGCTGCCTTCATAAATTTAACATTTAGGTCGGAAATGGTATAACCGTGCATTTGTAGATAAATAGACGTAGAATTTTACACGACTGAGAGTTTAGTCGTTCGGAAATATGATATCAAATATATGTGAATACCAATTTTGGTAAAATAGCAAAACATTGCTATTTGCCGGTGCTTATTTTACAATACACTAAATTACGACTTGAATTAACTGAATATGTCCGATCAATAAAGCAATAGTTACATACATATCACATAGATAGCCATTAAAATTTATCTGTTATTTAAACCAATGCCTCATTTAAGACCCGTTATAAGTTGTTTACACACTCGTATGAATAGGCACCATGCCTATTCATCTGTACTCGACGAGTATCTAAATGAGGCATAGCGGAGTGAACTAAGCCAAAATTCATGTAATAACTTTTTTAGTTTTCTGTTCACGGAGAAAGCGAATAGATTTCTACTGCACTCGCTCGGTTGTTCGTCCATCTGTCACCACTCTCTAAATTATAAATACTTTATGAATAAAAATCACAAATTGTGTAAATGTTATTAACCCAAAGTCAAAGCAGGATTCAAATACGACAAAGAAATTTGCAGAATATGTAAAATTGTTGACCAAAAAATTTACACATATACATAATATATGCGACACGTCGTTAGATAACAAGTTTTAAACCGAGATGGAAAATATTCTCTTTTCATTTTCAAATTGTAATTAAAGCTCGTGAAATATATGAAAATTATGTGCCACAGAGTTCGGGCACCGATATGCTAATGTTAACAGTATATATGTAGCTACGAGTATGACGTGTCACACTTGGCCAGCAGTGAAAGCATATATATATATATATATATATATATATATGTATGTATGTACATATATATATATATATATATATATATATATATATATATATGTACATACATACATATATATATATATATATATATATATATATATATATATATATATATATGTATGTATGTACATATATATATATATATATATATATATATATATATATTATATATAGACTATATACCAACACATTGTATACAGCCCACTGAATCATGTACGCGTTGAACGCTTTTTGGATGGGTAAAATCTTGTTAGTTCGCGTCACCGACATGCTGTAATAGTAGTCAGTATAAAGAGTCAACTTCATATCATGCCACGTGCCATCCTTGTTCTCACTCTCTATGTAGTTCATGGAATAATAAACATATTAAGTACAAGTACATCTTCCAACCGAGAACGACCAACTTGGTAACACAATTACTAATGGCATAATTATAAAGCATATACACTTCATTTAGCCACATTATTTACTGTTTCAACTTTACAACGGTAAATAAGTTTAATTTGTTATTTCATATAATTCTGAAGAAAACATTTTTTTAGATTTGTTTATCTTGCGCCTGTGAACGATCAACTTGGTAACACAATTACTAATGGCATAATGATAAAGCATATACACTTGATATATACACATTATTTACCGTTTTAACTTTTATATATAAAACCTAAGTGTGTAAGTATTCAAGATCAACTTGTACTTGACTTATTTATTTGCTCTAGCCAGTACTAATATTAGTTTTTTCATACAAATCCCAACTTATCTTACTGAAGTGTGAAGATAGGAAAAATATTTAAAAGCTGTAGAATCTAGAGTACATATTTTTATGCGCTTACATAACGCAAAGCTTCATTTCAAATTCCAGCTATAACGATTACATATGTAATCTATTTATACTATCAGGTTATACCTACCGTATTTAGAAAGCTTTAATAAGTACCACATTGTTCATAATAATAACGATTTTTGCAATATTTCCGTCAATTCCATAAGGCCATGCAAGTAATTCATATTAGGATTTAGCAGCAGAAATATATCTGAGTATTGTTCCTTTACAGTTTATTAATTACTATTTAGTGGTTCCAGTCTTGTAATGACTTAGGTAATCCAAAGTAAAAAAGTGCGGTAAACATCGTTTGGTGTAATTGCGGTTGATAAAGTCTGCTTTATCTCATGTGTGAGGTAACGTAATCAAGTAGTTGCAGGTTATTTATGCATGCTTGATTTAGAAATATTGAGTCTGATATGTCTAGCACAGTTTTATACATTGACCTACCACCTCTTTGTTGATAATACCCTAAATGCTTAAATTGCCAGGTATTTTTTATGTCATTTATTTTTTCCACAATGCACATTTTATGACAAGCGTCCACAGCTCGCTATCCTGTTTAAGGTTCCACTCCTGAAGGGTCCCAGAACTAAGAAATGTTAACTTACCCAAAGGATAACTTCAAATAATATTTTGAGAGAGCTGTGGTACATGTGAAAGAGGACTGAATTTTTTTTTGCATATATATGTGGTGCACCATTGAAAAACACTACTATTTTATATTTGTATAAATATAATAAAGCATTACCATAAATAAACAGAATTCATTTAATGCACAACCTATCTTAGATAATATATATATATGTATATATATATATATATATATATATATATATATATATATATATATATATATATATATATATAAATTGGGTCTTGAAAATATATTTAAAAAAAAAGTGAGTGATATAAATGAGAGGATCTATCTGTTCCTGTATCACGCAAGAACTAAAAAAAATTAATATAACACATTTTCACTGATTTAAAATTCAGGGTTAAAATTTCTAAGTTACACTTCTTCTCATGCCTTTTTTAATTAGTGACATACACCTCCACTTTTAAGTTTTATAGTATTTTTGTCGTTACTATTTGAGTTGTTACTATTTCAAAGCTTTAGATCCGATTAGAAAAAGTTTTTGTGCAATAATAAACTTAAGGCATTCATTTGATAATCATCCTCCCTGCTCAAAACCAAATACCCGCAAACGCATACAAAAAAGAGGAAATAGTTACAAAAACCCACTTACTCAACCAAATCACAAAGTTCCTCTATTAAGCAGCTCACGAAAGCTGCACATAAAAACGTCCACTAACCAATTCCCGTCAACATCTAGCTTAGTGGAACAAGTCCCAGGAGGACCCAATCGGACAGATCCGCGGACCCGCTAGGCGGGAAGGCTTGCGTTCCGGCCTTTCCGGCTCCCTCGCCGCAGAATTTAATATTCCTCATGAATGATTACCTCTCTGCTTTTTCCATTTCAAACTTTCTCTCAAAATGTTGGATTTGCGAGAAAATCCCGAATTGTTTAAAACGATTCCCGTAACATAACCCAGATACAACGAATTTATTTTGATTTTGTTTGAGTAGCGACTTAAAGACGACCTTACGGAGAAAGTCTCCCAGATATATGTAGCGCCCTAGAGAAGGTATTTATTATTTGTTGGCAATTATTTATGACAAAATTTAAAAAATTGATACTTATTTGCCGATATAAAACTGTGTAATGTTAATCAATTTCATATTTTCCTTCATTTTATTAGTGTATTTATAAACGTTAACAAAAACGAACACTACGCAAAGCGAACAACGTAAAGCAATTTCTTATAAATAAAAAAAATATCAGCAACGATAACAGAACACAGTCCAGAGTCGATTGTAGGGTAATTGAAAGTAGCATTTATTCTGCATATGTAAATAATTACATAACGTTAAGCTAAAATATGTAACTAAACATTGCAATATACAAATGCATTTACAAACATGCATACATAAAGAACCCCACGTATGAAAGAAAAATAAAAGATGAGATGTAGTGTGAAATTACAAAAATATATCTTTGAGAAATTTCTGAAAAATTTACTGAAGATTGTAATTGAATTTCCATAACAAATCATCACAATCTTTTCATCCCGGCTTTAAAACACAGATATATACTTTCTGAGCATCTTGAATGCGGCTTATTCACAATAGACATATGCAAAGAAAATTTTAGATGAAGATGGATTTACGGATACAGCGTGAATGTGAAGAATAAAAAGAAGTGTTTTTAAAGTTCAATGTTTTGGTAGATATAATATTTAATAAATCTAACCACAAATCCCAAACTCACTTTTCAGGAAAAGTCTTGAACTCAGATGACTTTATCTCACTTTTTTTATAGCTAACTTTTCAAAGAGGAAATTGACCATTTTTATCACAGTACTGTTTTTGATAAGTTTTTCTGTTTTTGTTTTTAAGGTCTGATGACGAACACAAATGCTGTCTGACAATGTAGCATTATAATTTAGCAATAGTTGATCGCATTATCCATTCACGGTTATTAACTTGTTTGGAGATTAAACTTTTTAAATTCTATGGAAGGTAAAGCCTGTGTGTAGATCATTAGAACCTTAATTGGTTATTTTCAACAATAGCCAATTTTTGTGCCTTAATGTTATTAGGATCGAAATTAATTGAATGGACGCCGTCGAGCGACTTAGTCCTACATAATGTGGCGTGAGATTGGCCACACGAGAAAATAGCGAATCCAATGTCAATTGCGGCATTATTGAGACTAAGTCCCAACAACTCCCTAAAACTTTATTTGTAGTTGAGGTATGCTGCACGTATAGAATTTTGCGTTTAATGGGTATATCCTATTTTGATCATATCTAACTTAGAGCAAACAGGATACTTTTCTAGCCTTTTCATTGTCGTCAGCGTACCATCTAACATTATCCTGCAAATTGACTTCCACCCGCGCAACATTTCTTTATGCCTCTCTAACTATTTCTTTTCTTAGTAATACCCCGATTGTCCGATACTAAAACCTTACAAACACATTAAAACCTTATTATATAGTAAGGTAGATTTACACCAACGGTATTGACAGAGATATAAACGGTAACATATCACCGACATATTTAAAAATCAGTTTTATTGAAAATCAAATTTCGAATATGACATTTGATATTACCAAATGTCAAACGAGAATGTGACCTGGACGAAGCTTATTTTTTCCTGTACGATTTGAACATAGCTTGATATTACACAGTAGCAATGATTTCAAACAACGATAACTCTGTGCCTAGCTGGGCTTATTTTTGTAATAGCGTTTTAAAGTAACAAAATACTTCGTATTAAAAAGTAGCAGATAGGAAAAAATGTTTTTTCTTTGCCCTTCGTACGGAAACTACTAAACCAATCAAGGGATTGTTTAATAATTTTATTTACAGAAAATAATTGTAATATAAGTACCATAATTACACTGTATTATCAGGAAGGCATTATATGTTTATCTATCATCTATTTACAGAGAAACAGCCTAGTGAATTTTATTTAATAACGCATACTCCTTCCTATAATTAAATACTATAAATATAACAAAATGACCACACCACAGTAAGAAGAAAATTTCTGTGTTGCCACTGGATGTAGAGTTGGTGCAAGAGAAAAGTTTAATAAAAGACTTTTTTTAATCTAAGACAAAATCAATAAAAATCACCTGGATATATTCGCCATTAACCAATTACTATTTAACATGCTTCTAACAAGTTAATGAGATTTCGATGTTTCGTCTTTAAAATCAATTTTTATCTTACTTAGCCTTCATATAAATTGTCACTATTACATTCATACTTATGTCTTCCTGCAAGTACATCTAATACCTCAAATTGAAAACTTCCGCCACGTTTTCTCAAATTGTTATCAACTCTGTGTAAGCTTATCTTCGAACAATTGTAAATGTTAATACCCTATCACACCGGCTATAGCGCACCCAGTGATACCCCGTTCCACCGGATGCACCAAACAAAAACGTACTATACGTATATGGGTATATAAGTTAAAATTCGTGACAAAGATAGACAAGCGAGTGATCTTGTATATTGCATTTTTCTCTTTTGAGGTATGGAAAACTAAAGACGGTAAATGGATTTTAATTTTATTTTGAAACACTTGTCAAACTACTTTCATATATTACATATATTTTTATTAATTCAAATAAAGAAATCCATCCAGGTCTAAAACGGTAGAAACAGGATTTTTTTAATCAAGAGTTTTTTAAATTTAAATTGTTCCTTCCATTTATTACATTTACAAAAATCTATAAAGTAACACGTACACAACTAGTACAACTCAACACAACAGTCACGTTTAAAAATGTATTTCTTAAACTCGATGATATCCGTAAATTAAATTTTTTAATCACGAAGCTACAACAATTTCAGTTTGTAGCCATAACCATAGCTAACGACGTTTAAGCTGATTTTATTACACTTTTCCTCGACATACCAGAAAGCGCGTACTTTAACGTAGCTACGTTAAAGCAACTTAAAGCAATGTACAGAGAAACCCGCTTCCGTCAAAATATGAAAAACAATGGTTATTTAAAAAAAAAGTTGTTTACTTTCCTCGTAAGTTCAAAGTTCTTTTGATGATCCTAAAGTAATTTTTTTTATTTCAATCTTAACGAAAACTTGACAAAACTACCTAGTTTTAAAAAATTAGTACATGTTGTCAAAATGTTTTCGTCGCTATAAAGACTTTACTTTCGAAGCTGCTCGACTTTCTGTATTTCGAAAGGAAAGACAATTACAGAAGTGTTGCAGCTTGCGGTGACGTATTTGGAAGGTCCGCCGGGTCGGCTGCGCTCGTACACGCCGTGTTTATAGGTTGCGCTCGTGCTAATTTCACGCCCGGCTGCAGCCTAGACTATTCAATTGTCTCCGGGCTAATAATTGCCATGTCAGATCTACATTACGCGACGCGAAATGTTTGCTGAATGCTACTAAGGGGATTTCCATAAACCACGTGGCTCGTTTAGGGCCCCATAAGGCTACGCTGTACGATGGGGGGAAAGAGGGAATTCGTTCTTGTGCTGCGTAGTTTGGAACTTTATTTGAGTTAGATGTTTAATAAAACGCCAAAACAAAACAGATATTTTTAAATTATTGAAAGTAATTTTATTTATTGTGTTAAACTTTTCTCGCGGTCGTACTCACATATTCTAATTTATTTGAATTAATATTGACAACATAATTATATGCTCGGTAATAAACACAGGAGAAATATATTGTAGAAACAAAAAAATTGACAAGTATGCGTAGAACTCGAACTGCGGAGGTTCCGTAACTATTTAGTTGCTTATAAACATATAAGGGCACATAGTATTCTATTAAACTATTTAAAGATACACATTTTTTATAACGTAAATATATTACCAACTATGCCTTTCACGGGCCTAAAAATATGGTGCACATTTAAAATTTTTTAGGATCTAGGACAATTGCTATAATTTTCATGTAATCTTGTAGTCAGGTTTTACAAAATCCTTTTTTCATGATTTCGGAAAAGGGAGGAGAGGAGGACATGTTCTATTTTCGCGTATTTTTAAGATAATCTTTTTAAAAAAGTAATTCATAGTTAATAAAAAAAAATTTGTATTCTTCATAACAAACCCTTTTCAACCCCAATATCGTCGCATATAACACATACAAATATCTTTCACTATAAATATACACCCTTAATTCTTTTAAATTAAGTTATGTTAGCAGTTATTTTCGCAATTGAATCACTTGTATAGAATTCCTATCGATTTTTTACAGACACTACATACTGTAAGTTTATCGACTATTACTCGTAAACTAGTAAATTCTACTTATACTTTGCGATAATTTTCTTTAGTTTGTTTAGCTAGTCCATCCTCTTATGGGGACTCACAAATAGGTAACCAACAAAAATTACCATTATAAAGCTTAATATTTCGTCAACGGATCCCTGTATCGAAAAAATAATCGTAACATACCTCTAACATTTTTCAAACACCTATTCACTCTACCCAAAATAAATTCACCCTCCCCCCTTACGGATACGAAAGGACTCACTCTACAAACTTTTTAGGTGTAATGAATATGTATAACTATACCAATATTTCAGTTTTATAGCGCTAATAGTCTGCGAGTAAAACATCTGTGACCTACAGGCAGTCGGATATGACGAAATTATAAGGTTTTCCAGTTTAGCTACGGAACCTAAAAACGTTCTACTCCTTAGGGAGGGTAGAGCGATACGACTTAAGCTATATTAGGCAAGAAAAGGGAGGATCAAAAATGTCCTAAACGGAACTACATGGTTTTTGAAAGCCCCCCCAGCAGGCATCACTCACACTTGTTTCAACTTGCCACCCTTTTTCGTCTATTACTGCGGGATTTATTCTGCGCAATGCGCGTAATCTTACTGTATTGCCTTCTCTTCGTTTAATGTACAATACTTTTAATTAACAATATGATAGTCATTTTAAATATTACGGAGTTCTCGGGAAGTCTCTAAGTTTTGTTTTGAAAATGTTCAATTAACTTTTTGATACTTTACCTCGCTCTCTTGTCTCAGATGTCGATGACGTTTATTTTTATTAAAAGGTTCAGTTAATTATAATTATTATTACGGTAATAACTTCTTAACATTTGAATTATTATAAACTTTCTTAACAGATCTTTCTCATCGCTTCTATTGAAAATGGTATGGCTTTGATGTACCGAATATTTTTATACTTTTTTGAAGATTGGCCTTAAAAACCTTAGGTACAGTATTTCATACATTATTTAGTAGATAATAACTAATTCACCGATCTCTGTTAGAGACACACGTGCCCATTTCATCATACTTTCTCCTCCTTGCTCGGGTTAAATTATTCGTTGGGTTTGCACCACACTCTAAATTAATAATATGAAGGATAAATATTTAATTTCGGTACGTCGGAGAAGAACGCACTGTTCCAGGAGCACGAGTTATAGTGTATGTAGCTACGAGCGAACTCAAACCTTTTCTCTATTTATGTTCCTGACGTAGACTTTCTTCTTTGCTAGTCGACTTTTGTACCCTCCCCTGGAGGGTTGTACAAAGGCTTTTGGAGTAGACTTTAATCGTGTAACGATCCTGAATGTGGAACCCATTTCAAGTGCATTCGTTGTTGCTATTTTTTTTAAATTCATAATCTTCCGCACGTAATGTGTTTTTAACTTACATGGCCGACTGCTTCAATGATTCTCAATATTCCTGTTATTTATATTTATTTATTACATTTCGAACTATTTAATGAATTCTCAGCACAACATTTGTGATATCGCTACACAATTGATTTACTTTTAATAAATTTACATATTTTTTTTTATTTTAACGAATGAAATAAACCGGTCTTTATCTTTTTTACCAATATTGCCAAACTATCCAAGTAAACGCAGCTTAATCCTGGACCCAGTAGTAATCTCATAGCATATCTACATTCGCACTGTTGTAAACTGATAAGCGATTTTGTCTCATAGTTTGCCGTGAATTTGCAAGAATGTCCTTCTCGTACGAACGAAGAGCTTACGTATACTTATCTCGTCACAAAATAATACATTAATGTCAATACTATCATTTGTCAATACGGGCTTTCGGTACTTTTTTATATTTTGTTAATATAATTACCCATTACCGAGCATTAACAAATATGACAAATTAAAATTTTATCGAGCAATTCCTGTCAGTATTAACGCTGTACGAATATTTTTACACCCGTTGTATTGACAGACGTTGATAAAATGGTATAAAAAAAATTCTTCTCGAAAACAAAGACGAAAATTTATTCGTGGATTCCTCTCGAAAATAAAAACAAAAATAATACATGATTTTTTTTATTTAGGTCTTTATTACTGAAAAATAATTTATTTTTCCATAAAAATATTTTATTTTCAACATTTTCTGAATCACAATCACATTTAAAAGTTTCATTACTTCAAACAGAACCTCAATGAAAAAAGTTAAGAAAAATACTGAATCATCAGTATAATTCATTTTTTCTTTCTTTGCAGTTTTCTCGTATTGATCAATATTTACAGCCGAATAAGATGTTTACCGCGTCGCGTTGATGATACACGGCGACCGGTGTGCGTGCACAGCATGACGCTTAACCCTTGTGTTAATGTTGAAATAGTGTATCTCGAGGGCGGAATAATATTTAAAATATTTTATTGATATAAGCGACTTATTTACTCAGAAATTCATAGAATCTTGCTTACTGTACCAATTTAACAACTTCTGCATAAAGAGACACCGGTACTATTGAAGATTTCATTAATGGATTGTTCGTAGAATACTTGAATCTAACGTATTTATAGTAGATCAAGTCTCATTTCATTTTAAATGTACAGTCAAATAAATGGTTATGGGTGACAAATATATGACACAGTAAATGTTAGTACAAAAATGTTTCTAATTTGCATAAAGCATCATAAGATGTATGGGGACGCATATTTTTAATACGACAAATCTAACTCCTGCGTGCGAGTTTAACTCGGACTTACGTGTAATATTGAAACTACTAGATTGATAAACTAGATCCGCACATTTAAAATCAACATACACCTTTAAAATTCAGAATTTTTATTATATCTTATGGTCTTAAATAGTATTAGAAATACGTTTTGATACGACCAGTTGTAAGTAACTGACTTAACAAAATATCAGTTGTATTGTATATGCTGCCAGAACAAATCTCATCAAATGTTTAAGAGAAAGAAACATTCTTATTTTAATCCAAACTTGCTAGCGCGCATTATCGTGTGCAAGTACAAATACTACGACCGCTGTCCATCATATCGCACCTTCGGAATAAAGCAGACCTAACTCAAAAAATGAGAAACTGAGTCAATGTAATAAAACGACTTAGGAAAACATTATCCGTAAGATATGATAAAATCGCATACATTGAGGAACCAACTCGTTTACATCAACTGCTTATGCTAAAACTTTAAACACCGTTTTCCAAAAGTTATGGTTGGTAAGTTGAGTCGCTTTCGTTCTAAAGGTGCGACATGTAAATAACAATTTATGAGTGCGTTACGTGATAGATCATATCAGTTAGTGACACGCTCTCAAATTGTCACGTGATATGTATCTACCTGACAAACGCAATAGTATCAAGGACCCATCACCTCCGCCCACCTGCCTTCAACCACAAATCAGATTAAACAAACATCTCCAAACAATCACCTCTCTCCGCAATTCTTCCGCCTTATTAAAGTACAACAACGCGCAGGCATATGCGGCGCGGCCGCCGCATTCATACCCGCCGCGCATTACATAACGCGGTGTTCACATTGATATAAGGTAGGCGAGGGGAATAATAATAGAACGGACTGCGATAAGCTATTTACATGCCGCGTTATTAGTATGGGCTCATTTGTAGGCGCACTTTGTCGTGATTTTAGGGACTCGCCCTCGCTGAATATAAATGGTCACAATAAAAACCCTACAAGCCCGAGTGGCGCGAGTACGTTAGAATTATTCCATTAAAATATAAATAATATTAAGGAAAAATGAGAGTTCAGTACGTCGCGTAACGATGTCCGATATTGAGAGTAGAATTTAATATTTACCAATAATAAAATAGGTTTGAGTGGTATTGCGGAATATTAGTTTTTTGAGCTTGAGAGGTCCATTTGCAAAAGCAGCATAATTTCACGGAATACTCGTTCTTAAATATTGAATTGTCTTCGTTGGAAAGCTGTTAATGAGAGACCGATTTTATCCTAAATTTATGGATTTTACATTTCCTGATCACAAAGTGAGTTTTAGTGCAGTAACTGTTTTTGGCGCCGTTTTTAGAATCTGTACTTCAAAAGAAAAAAAAAACAATTAAACCCTATGAGATCACTATGAGGTCTGTATCCATGTATCCATCTGCCTATCCGTCACAGTAGTCCCTCTGTCTGTCACAGTTTTTCTCGGAAATATTTTGTTGTAGAAACTTGAAATTTGGCATAGTAACAAAGCATAATTAACTTACATATATTTCAAACACTAATCAAAAATATTTACATACATGGAAATTTTAGAGAAAAATAATATAATCAATTTTCTTTCAACTTTAAGTGTGGCGTATAAATTGAAAGCACGAGTAGCAAGAAATTAAAAACTTGAAGTGTGTACCCGCCCGCCCTCCATCTCTGAAACTGCTTAAGCCAAAAATATGAAAAAAGCCAGAAGTTTACCTAAAATTTCCCAAAAAAAATTATAGCAACAATTCGAAACATCACAGTTTTTAAGAAATTCACTATATTTATAAGCCTGTCAATTGAGAATTCGAAATATTTTTTCACCATATTTTAAGGTAAAAAATAACATTAGTATTTTTAAATACTTCAATAAAAATACTACGTACCTTAAATACTTAAACGTACCTAAATGTGTACGGAACGAACAACACTCGTACGTAACAAATTATTAAATAATCATTGATATGAACATAATAAATACTTCCCATCAACGGAAAAATATATGTGGCAGAGGAATAATCCTCTGCCACATATATTTTGCCGTTCCCATTGCAAAATGTTACCTAGGACATGGGGGTATTCAGGACAGGATACTAGAATATGCTGAGGAAAGAAACATTCTTTGTTCCCGCTCGTTCAAACAACAAATGTAAAGAATCAAAAGTGAACGAAAAAATGAACTCCAATAATCTAGCTCGCTAAAAATACACAATTTTCTTTTTACTTCAAAGTTTTATTTGTTAAAATAAAATGTTCAAGTTAAAAAAATAATAAATAATTTTAATTGAATTAAAAATCAATTGAATAAACGATTAAACTTGTTAATTGGGAGTACAACTCACCCTACAAACATTCAGTACACGTTTAAGTACATATAAACGTTTAAAGGCTTAAGGATATATAATTTATCTAATAAATTATTTAGAGATATTACGATTATTATATACCATACTTTAACAAATTATAATAAACGTAAATCTTCTCTAAAATTAAAAGAAATAAAATAATCGCTCTATTCGAATAAACATTCGAGTGAGCTTCTCAGAACAGTAGTTTCTGAGAAAGCGATTGCTTTTCGCGTTTTTTTATATCGTGCATACAGTTTTTGTAAAAATATTTTTAGGATCCTTATAAGTAGTCCTTTATCGATATATATAACCCAAATTAAAAAAAAGACATACAATTTCCCTTTTCTAAAATTTCCGTATAAATATTTTTGTGTGTCAAGTATTTAAATATATACTACACCATTATGCCAAACTTCGTGAGGGTTTGCTACTTTAAGATTAGTCGCGCGATAGACAGGAAGACATGGTATGCCATGCTGGAAGACTTCAACGGACACTGGGTCTTCAATTATTGATATAACGCATTTTTATAGTTTGGAAATAAGGCTTAAATATCAGTTTATATTTCGATTCGCTAGTTTCTACTTCGAACAGTTTCTGAGGACAACGACTGTGAAAGGTAGAGAGATGACACAGGAGTGATTTTATAAGGGTTCCGTTCCTACTTCTAAATTAGGGAACCATTAAAAATACACTGCTCGAGTAGACAATACACTTCAAATACACGTTAAAAGTCACACCTTTAGAAACCACAAAATATTTTATTGAATAAATTGATTTGCATCATCGTGAGATGCAAATAATTAAAGATAACATAAAAGTAACTTAATAAACAAACTGCTCCTAATAAGTAGATTTCCTAAAATCGAATTTCGCAATCGGCTAAACCGACGCTGCCGTGACTAATATTTATATTGTGAAAAGGTAGTCAATAACTATCTCACGGTACACAGAAAAAAGGTTAAGGGCAGGGTTAAATTCGATTGCCGGTGTGGGCGGGGCCGATCCCATTCCGCCGATCGGGCTAATGACTCGTTAAAACTGTGGAACGGGAAACACGAACTTACTGCCGCACTACTCTCGTAGAAGTAAAGTTGTTACTACTTGTTAGCCACTGGGCGGGCCCGTGCGGACCGCGCGATACATCAGCTGATGCGAAAACTCTGTCGATGATGCGAACGTTAAATGCGGCTAGGTACTCAACAAGTTAATAGGCGGGGATTTGCACAAGTCGAGTGAAGATATCGCGGGGACAGGTGGCCGCCTCGGGAGCAATGATTACAGTTGCGGTCGGCGCGGTATCATATCTGAGCAGAAAGGTCGGGACACCTTTCATACGATATGTTCAACCCATATTATCTTTATTACGTCATTTAAAGTCTGATTAAACAAAACGATTTCATCTCGTACTGAAACTATGAAATTATTAACAGGTAAAAAGAATGTAATCAGCTACTACATGAAGGACAATTTCGGAAAGATGAAAATATTTTACAGTCGAATAATTAAACTAAAATATTTATTTTTTAAAAAGTAAATGAATGTAGGTACAATTAAATGAAACTACGTAATGTAGCATTATTTCTACTTTCTTTAAGTTCTTTACCACGACCTAGGTTTCGTTGTATAACAACATCTTCAAGTGGGCTCTTAGTAAAGACGTTGTAATACAACGAAACCTAGGTCGTGGTAAAGAACTTTAAGAAAGTAAAAATAATACTACATAACTTAGTTTCATTTAATTGTGAATAATGAATTTCTACAAAAATAACGCCAAATATATTCGTAATGTTGGTCCTTAACGTAAAATTTAACAGTTTTATAAACTTGACATAAGACAGTATATTAAATGAAAATTAAAAATCCTACAAATTATTCTCGTTACGGAGAGAATAATAGAAATGAACGCGGTCTCATTCTAAACTCACACTTTGGTTTCTAAGACTTACACAATTGAAACAAGAATTGGAGTTAGTAACGAAAGAAATAATATCCATAAATAAATCTAAAAAAAAACGTTCGGCGAATATTTCCACTTGGATTAGTACCTGTTGGACGATATCTTAAAAATGTGAAATATTCATTACATTTCCTCATTTCCATATAAAAGTAAATGTTTCTTTCGGGGAGAAAAATTGAAAAAAAGCGACAACCGAAGCGTGCACAATACGATTTAATTTTTTAAGTTATTGTCGTCCGCATTAAAATTATCGACGCCAAATGTTCACCGGGGGCGAAGTTAACTTCGTAACCGTCACGCGTTTCTGAATTCCGTGAACTTTTCTGAATAGAAAGTTGCCTAACTCTCACGTCGCGCAGCAATATAAATGTAATTTATTCGAGTAAAAGTAATGATTAAATTGCGATTCATAATTTTTACCAACTCTCCCAATGTTTCAATTCATAAATATTTATGTTCAAATCCGCTGGCCGTCTGGTGTTGTTGCCCTTTTGATGACGCGATTTTGTTATATATTTTCTTTGACATGCAAATGGCGCGAATTGCCCCAATTAATATTTGGAATAAATTATTTTACGTTTCTTTGTAATTTAGTATAAATATAGAGAAAGCTTTCTCTATTTCGGCATGCTACGTCAGCATTTTTTTATTTTCCGTCGTCCGTAATCAACTTCCCTATTAGTAAGAAAGTATCGTGACGTGGATCCGACCGCGTGGCGAGTCTGTCAATTATCTGGGCGTTCCTGATAAATTTACGATATGCAAATATTAGATTTTGTTTAGCCCCCAATTTCATTTGCGGCACGTAATTTATAATAAAATCTAATATATTCTAACGATTACTACTTGGTCTGACAAATAATAATTATATATATATATATATATATATATATATATATATATATATATATATATGTGTGTGTGTGTGTGTATACATGTACATGTACATGCACATATATATGTATACGTACACGTACACGTACATGTACACGTACATACATAAACATACATATACACATAAACACTCAATTTTATGGCGCATAAAAAACGTTTTCATTACACAACTTTTCGGAGATTTTATTTGTAAAGTAGATATATTAACGCTAAAATTAAAAATACACTAATAAAATATTGGCTCTATTAAGTAATAAAAACAACTGTATTCGACTAAATTTGTTTTATTTCATTAATCATAATTTCAAGGTACAAGCTGATGAAGAGTGAAAATTTCTTTTAATAATCTTAAACATTGACCGAGTTATGAAAGTTTAAATTTAACATTTAGAGAAGGACGGCGATACTGTGTAGTGAGGTCAATTTTAATATTGCACATTATATTCTACGAGAGGAAAAGAGACAGTGATATATCCAACTCTATCCGTATCTTTAAATTTAGAAGCCTACAACTGGTTTATTTTTCAATCAATTTTTGAATTTTTTTCAAGACTGGTTTTTAATTAACTTATATTTCACAATATTCTACGAAAAATATCAAAATTTAAAATGAGTCAACTACCGTATTACTCACTTTATCTGGTTTATGAATGCACTAGCAACTTAACATTGAGAAAACTAATATAGAATCAATTTAAAATGAAACACTCGAACTTGATAAGCAAACGGTATGTTTCTAATAACTCATTATTAGTTACTTATTACATATCCCGTATCACGTGAACCGTAACGATAATACAATCACTTAGTACGCCAACGAATAGAAAACTCTTATGAAAACTAGCTTCGTTATTTACGTTTTGGCAGAATTCTCATTGAACAATACGCAATTAATTGACTCAGTGTTTCTTGAAAACAATCATTTACCAAAAATTAATTTTGCCAGATGCCAAATATAATACCAATAAGTCAAATACAATTTTTTTTTTATCTTTATAGACATCTAATAATTTCAATTAAATGCTGAGGAAAGGATCAAGAAGGATCACAGTGACATCTATAAAACTTGGTCGATGGTTCAACATTTATTAGGTGTTTAATGTTTAATCTTTAGATATCTTTACTGATGTCGTACTAATTAATAAGCTTATATGTTATTCAGGTCATTTAAAGAATATAATTTTGAAAACACCAAGGTTTTTTTTCATTAAGACATCGAATTTCAGAAAGATTAATACATTAGTATCAGCATACTTATTACACGATGAAATCATAATTCAGCTTATAGAGAATATTTTTATCCTTGCAGACAATACTTTGGCCCACTTTACTCGGGCTGTGTACAAAATTATATAATTTAAAATTATTTCTAGAATATACTGCTATTACGTTTAAATCTTTTTCCACACACTATTTCAGAATACAAACTATTTATAAACTATTCCTACATGCCTATTTCAGAATACAAACTATTTATAAACTATTCCTACATGTTCTACCGCACCTTCAATTCAATTACTGACTGATATTCATTGAGAGTCTTCCAGCTAATTGACACCTCGATTATGGGCTTCAAAGGACCGAGATACATTAATAATATTACTTCTGGCATCTTGGCTAATATTTGCAAATATTTTTTTTATTATACCTTTACCTAAGAAGCGGCTGTATTAAACACTACGACTTTACACATAATAATCACCTCGATTGCATGGAATCAAAAATATTGTAAATTGGATTAAACCAGAGCCAAAAATTGTCAGAGCCATTATGAAAAAAAATAATAGTCTATCAGTGTATTTCTTTTTAAATCGACTACTATGAAACTTTCTGTTTTTATTGACTAAGGTACTATACTTGTGCATAAGTTATTACTAAGTTAGTATAAACTGCCTAAAGGAAATCAAACAATACATAAATATCCCCTACCTACTTGATCATTTGATATATGACATTAGTGCCTCTTTGTAAAACAGCTCTGAACTCCAATATCTAAACAGGAATTAAAAAGTAATTTTTTAAAAATAAAATCTACGTTTTATAACTAACTATAGTTGCAAGTAAACATAAGTTAAAGTATATGTGCCACCGACATACGTGCCTCCAGGATATGTATAAACAATCAATTAGATAAGAGCTTTGGAACTTGGTAAAGGTGATTGCCACAAGGTGCATAGTCATTTAAAATATGAAGACAAAATTCAAATTTTAATAAGTTTTAATTTAAATTGCAAAGTTTAATATTAACAATTTAAGTAAGTTACCTCATAATCGTCAACTTTAACTTAAGACAAATAGTTCACCCGTGAGTTAAATATTGAGTAATCAGAGAATACAACAAGCACTCCTTTGTGACAAACAATGTCGACAGCTGCCAAGAAGCCTCTAAGAAATTCCAACAATCTGATCCTCTCGTTATATTGTAGACATAAAATCTAATGAGCAATCTTGCATCACTATAAGAAAGACGATGTCAAAAGTGAAATTATATTTATAGTATAACATACTCTGTTCTAGTTTAGTTCAAAGGTACTAAATTATAAGAACGGGTTATTGCAGAAGCCTCGAAGTGAATCAAACTCTTCTACCGTATATAGATTTATAACTTGTTCATCAATTTTATAATTCTATGATCACTATATACATTATCTCGCTAAAGTCTCAATTTAATCGCATTCTGAAGAACCTTACGAAAAGCTGCTCTTATGAAAAAAATTATTCAATGTGACTATTGAAACTAATTATAAGATAGAATTTAGAAAAACCTACGACCATCAAGTGAACTGTTTTTTTCACTGTTCCTATCAATTGAGCTCTCTTCGGCTTTGATAATTTAAATAAAACCTCTCAAAAACGAGTAGAACTCGCACAGCGAGAATTTAGACGCTTAAAACATTTATGGGTACATAAAATATCTATTAAACTATTTGCAAATATTAATTTTTCACAACATTTGTAATATATTTTAATAACGTATATATAAATATTGGCAACTATAGTTTCACAGGTTTAAAAACATGGTGCATATTTAAATAATATTATTTCTTATAACATAAAATTTATATATATATATATATATATATATATATGTATATATACATATATATATGTGTGTGTGTGTGTGTATATGTATGTATATACATATATATATATATATATATATATATATATATATATATATATTCAGTAGTACATCCTTCATCTACTTAAAAATATACATTTTAAAATATAAAGTTATTTTTGCCGTCGATTTATGTCATTTGTATTGAGTTTTTATGAACTTCTTACAGTCTCACATAAATGTCATAAGCTGGTTGACTACTACTCGCAAATATAATAGAGTCTAGTTAGCTGTCATAATTTTCCTTTTAATTTCGCTATATATACTACTATTGTGAATATTTAACTCTAACAAAAATGGCCAATTTGCAGCTTGATTTTTCGTAAACGGTTCCCTGCGTTGAAAAAATGTTTACGATATAACCACCAATGTTTTTTAAAGGCCTATTCAATGACAGAAAAAAATTCATCCCATTTTACATGTTAGGGAAGGTACCCTAAAAGACCTTTTTTTGTAAGAATTTACTTAATAACATTATAGGCGTTACAAACCAACAAACAGCATTTACATTTACAGCATTAAAGCACTAATAGTTTGCAAGTAAAATGGCTGTGACATATAGATTATCATGGCAAAACTATAACGATACCGAGTGTGGCTACGGAATCCGGAAAAAGATATGTTATGAAGTCTATTCAATATATCAAGGAGACAAAAAAATACTGAAATTAAAAATCATGACAAATGACAGTGACTAAAAATTGTTCTAGAAAATCGACCGAAGCTATCAAAGAAACACAATGAAAATGGAGATGAAATATATCGTTCAAAGTTCGAATTAAACATCGCCAGAAACCCGAAAGTTTTCTACGAACAATTAATTCGATTTCGAAACTTTCACGAAATCGGTTTCGCTCTAAGTAAATTCATAACATTGTTCGAAAACCGCGGCTCAAACAACGACCAAATCCGACATCCGAAAGACGACTTTATTTCGCATGACACCCGCTCTAGTAACCGAATCAGAAATAACAAAATAAATGCTAGCAAAACATGAAAGTCATCAGGCCCGCACAATTTTGCTGTTTATGCGCCCGAATGTCAGATTTTGAGACGTCCTATATCTAAGTACGAAATATTAATTCATTAATGTGCATGTTTGGAATATTCTCGTTGGCGAGGTAATACTATGGCTAGTAATACGAATTAAGTCGCCCTAATCACAAAACAACTCGTCGAGTCGACGGTCGACGCGATCTCCCTAATAAGCTGTTTTACATCCCTCCGCTCCGCATCCTCTTAATCTTGTATAAATAATTTAAAGACTCGTACCGTATTCCATACCCATAAATTCCCTTTCGAGAATCAGTATGTAAATGATAACAAGCAAGGAAAAGGGGTCCGCGCAACAAAGAAAGCATTGAAGTTCCTTACCTGTCTGGAACGATCCGTAATTATTTTCCCGAAACTTTTGGGATATAAACATACCTTATTAGAAGTATTTTCATTAAACTAACTTTAAATATAACATTATTTTTGATCTCCTCCAAGAAAGCTCCGATTAGTTAATATTTTTGAAACTGAAACAAGGAAAGTTTAATTACATCCTTCCATCTGCGATACGAATCGATTTTTGATACTTTTGCAGGTTTGACATTAAGCGAGATTTTAATATATATATATATATATATATATATATATATATATATATATATATATATATATATATATATATTAAGCTTAAAAGCGAAAAGTTTTGAATTGATGAGCTTATTTGCGAAGATATATTGAATAATAGTATCATTGGGCATTCATTGAAAAGTATAAATTAACCGGAAAAAAGAAAAAAAATATGATGTATATGAATCAAAATATATATATGTATTACGTATATGTATTAAAATTCTCAATTACTTTTAAATATTAAATTATTTTTCCTCCATTGATTTTAATTAATATTACGTAACTGTAAAGATGAAAAGTTGATGTTTTAACTATGCTAGGGTATGGACCAAAATATAATATTGAATTTTAGCCGATTTAACCAACATGATTTTGATATCAATCTGTAGAGACGAACTTTTAAAATTCATTTCAAATCAAACTCGCCGATTTTTCACTGTAGAATATTAATTCATTTCATATTTATCAACAAAGTTAATTTAAGCCCAAGTGTTACAAGAATAAAAATAATATTCTTAAATAAAAAAATAAGCTTAAAAATATTATTTAAATCGTTAATCAGATGCGAAAAATCTTATATTTTTCATGAAAAATCAGGTTATTTTTCGTAACAGTTTAGAAATGCTATTTTAACGGAACTCTCAGAACCAGCGAGATAAACAAAATAGATTTTCTTGTTGTATTTTCTATGTACAGATGTAACATAATAGTCAATGAAATACACATATCCGACACGGTCGCTGAATAATATCGAGCAAAACTCGGAAAGAGCCAAAATGACATTCATTTTGACAATAACAGATAGAATGTCTATGCCAGTTAACAGCCTATTTTTTATTAATTTAGGCAACTGCTACAAATTAAAAATGACAATCGGCATTGATTATTGTTTGTGATTTTTCTAAAAAGTTCGCATGTACTTCATTACATTTTCTTGTTATTTTTTTCCTTATATATCAATTGTTAATCCATGATACATTAGAAATAAAATTTATGCGCTTTTATGAAGATACCAAGCGAAACGTAGAACTCATCCATTTGTGTGGGTATTCATGTCTCAGTATTTGGAAAATTTATTTATGTTCGGAAACGATATTGTACACTAAAAGTACCAACTCAACACTCGTATATTCATTATTTTATCCTTTTTTAAAAATTATGTTCCATTTCTGTAAATCCAGGCCAATCTTCCCCGGTTTCATTTAATTTCGACTTATTGTTACATTGTGGTTTGTCGTCTGTAAAGTTAAACTAACATTTTAATTAACTCATTTAAAATTTATCAGCTCCTTAAATTTTCTGCAGTTTTCCTACATTATATTTTGAAGTCAACTTCAATACATACTTCAATTATCCGTATATACATACTTCAAAATTACTCGCTGTTTATTTACGGTTTCTGCACACACAATTTTTCACTGAGAACTAGCCTTTTCCCGCGGCTTCATTTTCATGATCTTAATTTATCAAGTACCTATATACGTAGATGTTCTTTTTGTGGACCACCAAAAAGGCATCGATCGAAACAAAAGAGAGCCTAGATCTTATCCTGAACCTCAACATCACAAGCAAAATTACTTTCAATCTTCCAGTAGTTTTGCATGCTGCTCTAACAAACAAACAAAAAAATCTATAAAATGATTGCTTGTTTCTTTTCGATTCGGGATATGCCCGTGATGATAAATTTTCTAATGATACTCAATTTGCTTCCAAATTCAAACGATTTTATATAACAGTGTTGACTGAAGTTACAATACTGCGTTTAATAAACTTACAATAATGCATTTATCAAAACTTATTGCTATTTCTCAAATTTTTTTGATTAATTACGGGCCTTGAGCGGCAAATTTACCATCTAACTATTGGATTTTCTACCTTGTTTATAATACACAATACAAACACGACTATAGAAAAATCAACCGAGGAGAAAATGAAACATAACTATACTGTCCGAGATGCGAAAGACGCAAGCCAAAATGTGCGAAGTGGAATCCGTTGCTCTCTTACAAGCTTAAAATTTAACCTTCGCCGTAAGATTTAAAGTCCGGTCCGTAGGATTAAAGATCGCGTTAAAAACATTTTAGGAAGCTAAAAAGTCGTTCGTGTGTCGATAAAACAACTCATAAACCCCGTGCCTTGAATAACAAATACATGCAAATTTTCATTGAACAATTTTGACAAAACTTTTCGTAGAAAAATGCCTGCGGCTTAATGGACAAGAAGTTGTTTGCCCTTCTTTGCGGAAATGTAATAAACATGTCGGAAAACAAATTTCTTAGACGTGCTATAAATATAAAATTTAAATAACAATTCATTAAAGTACATATTTATAATTAGTCCAAGGAAAGTCAAAATATTATTATTATCTATCGCAACCGGTTTAAAACCAAAATATTGTCGTCCCAAACATAACAAAATAGTGAAATTTTGTTTGTGTTCTATTTCTTTGAGGCAAAAACAGCATTTGAGAAAGGGACAGTAAAACTAATGAATGTTTTAATTATTAGTTTTTCTCGAAACTCAAATTGTAATAATACTTTGGAAATGACAGTAAACTAATGAAATTATGAATATAAACAATGCCAATGGGAGAAATAATGACTTTATTTAGTTAAAAACTTAATCCCGGCTGGATTGGTAAAATTTATAAGAAAAATATTTGTAATGATATTTGTAATATTTGTAGTTTTGAAAACTTTTAGACCTCTAATTAGCGAGAATAAACAGTAATAATTAACTTGCTAAAATTTCATTGAAATATGACTAATGAATATTCTTTAATTCTTCTTTAAGCGACGCCAGATTTAAGACACTTAAGAATAATTCACATTATGCTAATAATTCTTTAAGCGACGCCAGATTTAAGACACTTAAGAATAATTCACATTATGCTTATTTTGCCAGATTACTTCCTTGGCAATGGAATAAAAATCGTAACGAAAAATGATGTTACGGTACGCTTGATATTCACGCGTTTTTATAAACAGAAATCGTAAAAGAAAATGACGTAACAATGCGCGTTTCGCTGATGACATGTTATTTTTATGCGCGTTTTATACCCATTTTCTGATGAATTAAAAACCTCTAAGTACGAGTAAAATTCGTGTTCCATACACACAATTACACATTTAACAGTACATAGTATTTTAACTAAACGTACATAAATTGCTTAGTATATCCTTCATGTGAATAAAAATATAGTGAAACTTTATTGGTTTGTTTCATCAACTGTTATCAATCCTGATATAAATTATTTACTTTCTTATAAAATATGAAAATGTTTTATTTTTTTTATTCAGGGTTTTCTACCGTTTCATCAGCGCTATTCCTAAAAGTTACCACTAAAGCTATTTCAACACCTGGTTCTTGTGCATTTTTATTTCCTTACTTTAGCCTGGTTTAGTCCCTTTTGTCTGGAATATAATATAACATCTGGATTTCATGCATTTATTTGGAAAAGTAATTTTCGAGAATAGAAGATTTTAATATGTTATTATTATATTATAAGATTTTAATATAATTGGGCTTAATACAGGAAAAAATATGTATTTCTTCATAGAGGCGATGCGATGTTTTCTGCACTCCATTAAGGCACAACATTCGCACAACCCCATCAAGTGTCGTCGGTTGAATTAAATTTGTTGCATATAGGAACAAAGCAATCAGAATTATATAATTTTGAGAACTAAATCGGTCTAAATGAGAAGTGCGGTCTTGACGGATATTTGTATGTTATTATCGGTCATATATGGTCTAAAAATGTTTAATATAAATTCATAAAATGTTTATGTTCAGATCGTCCTATTCTCCAGAAGGTTACCATCCTTTCGTGGAAATTCTGAGGTACAGTTCTTTAGGTATCCATTCATATTTTAAAATCACCAGAAGATGAAAGATATCACCTGCGGCATTATCTAAAAATGGAATCGATAAACACTTCTTTTCATTTTACTTGCTAATAAACATTGTTATCCCTTTACTAGATAATATTTTTCTTACTTTCAGATTCAGAAAAAACGTCGGCATTAAAAACACGTTATTAGATTTTTGGTGACATAATCTAAATTATTGTTTTCAATGTATGACATCACCTCATGGAATGAAGTGTTTAATTGTTCTCTGTTAACTAAAGATCTCGTATATATTAAATTCAATATGACGTTTAAGAAAACTTTGAAACCAACGTTTTTTCTGTAACAATGACCTGAAAAACCATTTCCTGCAAAACATTAATATTGATATTAATGACCTATTGTTGCTAATGGGAATTTTGTATATTTATGAACTAATACTTGAAATCAGCTTTTAAATGAAAATATAAATATCAGAAAATACAAATATCTGAAAAAGTAATTCATCATTTTACACACATATACCATTCCTCCATATAACAACAATTTTTACATATTTACACTGAAATACGACATTTTTCATTTGAATCTTTAACGATTTTAAAAGGTACTCTTGACGTCATATGTTTCACAATACTGGTTGTCATTCTGAACTACTTTATCGAACAAATCAATAATAAATGGCGTAACTGATAGCAATAACAAGTAACTTGAAAAAATATTTACTTCCTTACCTTTCGGATATTAGATCCGATTCCCTAATAAATCATTTTCGTGGTGTTTTTACTTAATTTTATGTCTAAATCCATATTTTACGTAAGATATAGAAGTGAAAATATATTAAATTATTAATATAAATTTTAAAACATTTAATTAAAACATAAGAGACGTGCGTATGCACACATACCCACATCTACGTATATAATCGGATGATAATTAAATTAAATTACGCGTTAATTTGTGCCGCAATAACGAACTCACAAAGAAAAGACGTGTCGAATTTCACGCAATAAGCAAATCTGGCAGCGTCACAAATAAAATTAGATTTCGTGATGGGCTCCTTTGTCGATAAAATACATATAATTAAAGCGAACTTAATAAACTCTGCCGTCGAGCAGTTCTAGTCGCCTCATAACATATTTATTAGCGGAAAAGCTTTGCTTATTAAGCAGCGGACGCGTTAAAGCTCTTATCAAAAGCACTTTGCGCAACGATAATATCCCTCCCATAATCACGACTTTTTACCGCAGCAATGGCCGTTAAGGATCCGCGACGAGTTCTTAACGAGATGAGAGCAATTATTGATGATATAATGACAGTCAAATTGAGGTGATATTATGCATCTTGAACTATGGTAGGTCGTTGAGCTAATCCGCTGGAGCTGGCCCCGCCGGGGATTACGACGCTAGGGCGAATAGGTTCGCCCGAGTGCGTCGCGCGCTACCTTCCAGCTTGTTAATCCAATTTATGTGCACTACCCACAATAAAATCGCGAGGCTTAAGAGCTTGTTTCGTATGAACACAGGCTTTGCCTGTATTCGAGTACGACAAATATAGGTCAGACGTCGAAAGTCAATGAAAAACAGTGTTAGACTTCAATAATAACACTAAGATCCCAAAGACGATTTAGTTGTTGGAAAATATAAAACTCTATAACTTCTTTTATATTTTCGAAGTGTTTCCAACTTTAATTAAAAATTAAGTGTTTTCAATATTATTTTGTTTACTACTAACAGAAGAGTGTAACAATTTACTTAAAATATTTTTGACGTTCCAAAATGAAAGTAGTACTTTAATAATAATATTTCCGTTATTCAATGAAAAATGCCTCATTAAATTTATTCAAAAAACCTAATTATAAAAACCTAAACAAATATTGTGGTCAATCAGGAAAATCCAACATTATCTAGAAAGTGCCTGATATTAAGAAACAATTACAATTAAATGTGAATTTCAAACTGAGAACAGAGGCGAAGTCAAATTATTACCGAGATTGTAAGTGATTTTCTACTGAAAATGAGTATAAGAATATAGGTGACTGTGTACAGCAAAAGTAATTTTAAGTAAAATCGCTTACACAGTAGTAACAAAGAACTAAAAGATTATCACTGTTTATTTAGTTAGACATAGCACGCGTATACGCGTTATAAAGTACTGTATTTCTTTATTAAAATGAAGTTGTTGATTGCTTCATTCAGATACAAATTTATTTTGATGAAGCTTCAGCCCGAGCGTCGGCCCGCGAGATCGTTTGCGATTTTTTATTTGTACCTTCGAGTTTTTTTCCAGTAATAAAGTCTGCATCACAAAATTGATCTGAAGTACTTTTAAATGATACAAGCACCCTTGATTGCGATAAAAGTATTTCATATATTAGCTTATATTCTAAGCCGAATCGCTGTAAGAGTATCAATAAATATTAACGATTTATTGCGTGAGAGCGTTCTTACATTCTATGGTATAAGAAAAATTAATTTCAACTCCCTAACATTCGAGTGGAACAAATGTACTTAAGATTTTAACACGAACCTATCACAGTGAAAGCTTCGTTTAAATCGGTCTAATACTTTTACATGTTTCTTAAAATATCATACAAACAGGCAGACAAAAATTAGGAAATATTCGATAGGGATAGAAGGTAGCCAAGATTTAAGCTGATCCTCAAGCATTATCCGGGTTAAAGTCTTGTACAAATAAATCCAATAGTTTTTGTGTGACGTTTCAACAATGAGACAGACAGGCAAACTTAACATCTAAAAAAATCTTACTAGGTTTATAACCTCCTCTAACAATAACGTGATGATTCCTAGTGGAGATACTAACAGAACGCCCCTAAGAAAAAAAATTGCAAAATTTTATTAAAATCCGTCAAACGGTTTTTGCGCGATGCGCATACAGACACAGTTTCGTTACCATTTTATTGTATATATAAATACTGACAAATACTTGCCGGTAGAGAAATAAGAATTTAAATAAGTATTTCAACGCACCTTCAATGTAGCTTAACACCCGAAAGGGTGCTAGGATCATATTCAGTTACATTTAATCGACATTAATTTCATAGTACTTTCAACGATACCCATATGTTAATCAACAATTAAAGTTATTTTGTCAGTTATTTAAAAAAATAACATCCATGTACACTAGCAGGTTATTCACAGCCTACTTACCAATGTACTCGAAGTGGTAATTCTATGGAGCGCTCTTATCATTTAATGGCTATCTTATTCAAATTAGCGCCTAAGCCCTACAATTTCCCCGTTCATTATTAAGTCTACGTCTCATTTCTACTCTTAGTAGATTAAAAAAGCTTGCCGTTGTCGGGAGTGCCGCTTTTTTTCGATAAAAATATTCAATCCTGCATACTAACATTTATTTCCCTTATTTTTCGTCATACTTTCCTATGTAAATATTTCGAGAATTTCTCATAAGTCGATAGCCGACTGCCTCATGACAATAAAATGTAATAGAAAAACTACCGGCGAATATATTTGTGCGCCGGGAAAATATTTGTTAGGAGATAGGTACCGGGACGTATTATTTTATTGCCTGCAATAAACCAACACGTAGTGGCATAATCATAACTCAAAACAAAATGCAAAGGAAGAAATAACAATGGGCGGGTGGAACACACACGCGGTGGTATTATTTATGATAAAGTAAAAATGTTTAAGTGCTCGTAGGTACGTAAAGTGAAACGTTTGCCACTAGAAAATGGATATTACGTATATATAATCGGCATCGATTGTAATTAATGTAAGTCCGAACATTATCAGCGAAATTGCTTATTGAAAATTACTTAGTGGTTTCTAGATGAACGGCTTTGTTCCTTTCAGGCGCGCATTGTTGCTTAAATTAAATTGTCATTACGTTAATACTATGCGGTTTTATTACAGCAAGAATAGCTTAATTATGTAAATTGTTCAAATTATTTGAGTAATAGTCGCGTGTTTGTGGTTTCATATATAATTTTCAGACTAAGTAATTGAGGACTTTATTAAGTCGTCGTCTGCCTTTGTAAATCCCTATTTGTATATCCAAAATATTGACTCGGTTCAAAAGGAACTTGTTCCTTGTTTGTGTAAGAACACAATTTTAGCAAATACAGAGAAAAATCTTAAGTGAGATGATTTTATATAAATTATCTGCTTTCTATTAAATATTTTTATATAACGCTCGTTCTCCAATTCTTAGTTTAGCCATGGCGAATTTTACATTCCACAGAAACTAAATTTCGGAAAACTATTCAAGACTATACGAATATTGAAAATATTAAGGACAACCTTGTCCTCGCTTCCTTGTTTACCATAATATAATTAAGAGGAAATGACAGTTTAGTTTCGCTAGTTTTTAGTGACTAATTAATTTTTCAATCGCTTAAACAGATTAAACGGAAACAATTCTTACATTCTTAAAAAGACAACACTCTCCGGATTTCAGCTTTATTAACAGTTAAAGCAAAATAGCGTATTGAGGGAAATAAATAATCATATTTAGCTTCGACGCGGCTAATATAAACAGACTTTGGAACAATAAAGGCAGTCAAAGACAATTACCTACACTCGGGATTGCATTGCACTCGCTTACATTTTTCGTCATATAACAAAGTTTTGGATTTCTTTAAATTATTTCAAAACTTGACAATAAATTTATGGTTTCTTTTAAAGATATTATTTAAGAAATACCTCAGTTTTCATCAAAGGAAATTTATCAAAACCAAAAGCAATATGCGTGATGAAAAGTATATTATTTAATTCCACGCATTGGTTTAGATATATAGATATTATCGAGAGACTAAAACTACAACAATTAAAAATAGTCATGAAAATTTTGGGTGCAAAAAGAATCTGGTTTGAACTTTGTTTTTTTTTAATTACATGTGTTATCGTATTTGACAGACATATCGTGTGTATTTTAAAACAATCTAATATACGCTCTTGACTTATACAAAATGCAGAATATAATTGGTAACGGGAAGTATTATCGAAGACACTTACTCAGTCGTTTTCGTATGCGAATGGTGGCAAAATATTACATTCAGTTACCCTTATAGGCAGAAATTTTACCAGTTACTTTAAATGTATCTACTTAAAGTAGATAATTATTTGTACATATCATATAAATTGAGAAATTGTGAGTCGGCAGATATTTCTGCATAACCTAAAGGTATTTTTTTCAAAGAATTAATTAGAATGCGTACAATGACAAACATCGCCTTCAGTGTTCAGTTTATTGTACGACTTCAGTGACGTCTGTTGCGTGTGAGTCTAATGCGTGATTTTTTGCGTGATGCCCACCGTATTTCTGTGTCATGAGCACATATGGACTTAATGTCGATGAATGAACTCTATTGAGATAGTAATTACATTATTCCAACCTTTCTAAAATAAAAAAGTTTCGCCTTATAAGTGCAACAAGGGTCGATTGCAACAAATACAGTCCAGTCATCAAAACAATAACGATTACTCATACCTGTACTGGAATTAATGGAGAAGAGGCCCT
Organism: Druceiella hillmani; assembly: GCA_039881145.1. Classification (NCBI taxonomy): domain Eukaryota; kingdom Metazoa; phylum Arthropoda; class Insecta; order Lepidoptera; family Hepialidae; genus Druceiella; species Druceiella hillmani. The sequence continues at coordinate 12,147,519 of JAYKKI010000002.1, forward strand.
CCGGATTGCCCGAGACAATTTTGTAAGAGAGGCGCTGAGTAGGGTCTGCATCACCGTCCACTGCACGTAGTCGTAGTACTAATTTGCCACCAGGGGAGTTTTCTGGGATAGTGGCGTGATAGATCGGCTCCTCTGTAAGCGGCACGATGTCATTCTCGTTCTCCACGCGAATGTATACCTATGAAACGAAGATTATGAAAAAAATATTATGAAAATATTCTAGCTAAGTTTTAAATTTGAAAATATTCATCAACATCAATCTTTTGCTTGATTTAAAATGTATACCAACTAAAATGTTGATATCAACTTGCTAAATGTTGATAGATATCAACCTAAGCATGAATGAAATATTGTAAATTATTTATTAAAAACGAAGCCAAGTTTCGTGACTTTTTGCCATAAAAGATTGGTGACTTGGGGTCCATGTGAGATCGCACATCTAACACGTCTACAAGGCCCACGTGAGATCTTACGTCTACAAGGTTTTTATAAACGAAAGAATTCAGGATTCTTTCATGATAAACACTCGGCTTCCTTTTGTGAAATTACATTGTATGACATGACAGTTATGGACTTATACAATATGAGGCTGCTTTTTATATTTTTACATTTATATAGCTGTTGAGTCTGCCTTACATAAATTCCTAACAAAGAAGATCACACAACGTTTATGTAATACATTACAAACATATCTCCAAAATTTTTAAATTTAGAAATTACTTTTCAATTTGGCAACAATTTCTTGACATAAAAACAAAGGAAGAAAAAATAAAGAGCTCGCCTAATAGACAAACATATCATCTAGTTCCCCATAGTAAATAAATGTTATTTTTATTTAATACTTTTCACAACACGAATAACTCGTAATAAAAAGTTTGAAGCTCCTGCTCAACTTTACGAAAACATGGAAGGAGATTCCCATTAAATTTATTAATTTGGAAAAAGCAGTTCTGGCTCGAATTGGCAGAGATACTATTATTCGTCAGATATTGCAAAAACAATATAAGAATTTAATCATGATATTAATATAATCGAAGTAATTTGAAAAAAAATGAAACTAGATAACAATTTTTTGGTAAGCATAACTTACACTTTATGCTTATTTAACCGATTTCAAGGGTTACTTTCTAAATAAAAGAATTTATTCAATACTTTCTTTTAAATATGTGCCATCGTGTTGTTTATATAACGAACGATACTTTTCTTATTAGAAAACTCATTAACTGCGTTGTGTTACTTGAATAGCGATACGTATTCTAACCGGTAACATTAGAGTACCCGCAGTTTCTCTATACCAGTAATGCACTAAATGCAGCATAATTTTGAATAACGTCCAAAAAGGTATATGATGTATTAGATTAACACTACATGTCTCCAGCTCGAAATAAATTGAGAAGTAGCTTCAAACAAAAAAAAAAAAAAAAAAAAAAAGCTTCAAACTAGTTAATCGATTCAGCCATTTCAGATTTAAGTAGAAAGCAAACGGCTGCAAAAACCCATAGGTAGTAAAAATCTTTCGTTTGCCAAATCTATAAAAAATAATTACTTTATTCGCGAAACGAGGGTCATATCTCATAGTCTCAGGATTACTATCTATACTTTATATAAAATACGTATCAATAGCTTCACAATTTTCAAAATTAAATGCATTCTTTCAGACAGACAAAAGTATTCCATATTAGGTTTGTCTTTGTAATCAAATATGCAAACGGAGAAGTATTTTAAAACTAAAAATAAAAAATCACAAACGGACAAATAAACTTTATTTTTATTTATCTATATATATTATTGCTCTTATCAATAAAATATAATAAATAGTATTGTAACAGCATTTTTCTCGAGATGTCTCACGACTAACGCAACAGATAATTAACGTTTTATACGTATAGTGATTAACGTAATTTTTTTATTACCATATTTGCGTAATTAATAGTGTAGGAAAGCACACCCAATACATAAAGTAAATTCACATGGATTTTTTATACATAACTGAAAGACAAAAACATTTCATGTCAGAATAAGAATAGGACTGAAAGACAAATTATTTTTCATTTAATAGATACAGTATTGCGTAGGTTACGGAAGCTATTAGTAGGAAATTTTCTATTATATATATATATATATATATATATATATATATATATATAAAGTATTTTTACCCGACTACGACACAGGAAGTGTTATGCATTTTACAGGCTATGTATGCAAGTATGAATGTGAATAAGTTTATTCCCTCATACAGACTAAACTATGAAAGAGATTTCAATAAATTAAGTTCTCTTAGATTCGTCTAGATCCAGAGAGCGAGGGTATTTAACGTTACATGAAACTCAGTGCTCTGAAATCGTTCACAAATTTTCCACTGTGAAAACTCAATGATTATAACATTATAAACAAAATAAAATGACTGAATTATTGGTCATACATCAAAATTTTACAATATCAAAGCTGTTGATATTTCCACTGACACAAAAACATATGGTCAAACCCCTAAGCCTGAATGCATTCCTCGAGATCCCAATTGGATCGGCGGAATTGTATAAAGTCTGGTAATTGGAATGAGTCGCAAGTTATGATCTATAAAATTTGAATATACAAAGAGTGTTACTAAGAGTATTGAATGGTTATCTCTCGGACAAGACAGCTCGAGGACAGAGAATTACTCAATGCCTTCAATATTAAATTTGATGATCCAACAATTCGTAATGATTCTTAATCAGATCTAATTAGAATTGAGACTTGAAACATAGAATATTGGATTAAGAGAGACTGGCAAAATCACTAGAATCATGATTCCGCTAATATTGTCGTGGGACGATACTATACTGATCACGTTGATCACGATGGACTTTTGTGTGTTACTGATAAGGGACGTAATCTTGAAAAAGCTGTAATAGATCTTGGTAAAACAGTTTTTGCAAAAGGCTAAGTTTATGTCACATTAAGCCGAGTCAAAACTTTACAAGAACTTTTTATAAATGAGTTGGCATATTCCAAACATTTAAATAATCCCATGATTATAAATCTACCAAAGAACTAGATCGATTACGCAATAGAATGATTGCGTACGCAATCGATTATTGCGATTCATAATGAAAACTGTCGCCAGGGTCGTAATTACAATCAAAGCTCTGTCCTTTAATTCCACGAAGGCACTAGATCGATTGCGCAAAAGTCATAAGATATAGTAAAAGTTGTAAATAAAAATAAAAGTTAAAAAAATAAAACCCGACTATGGAAAAAAACTAACTGAAAAGCACGAAAAAAAAAAAATAATAATCTCAATAATCATCGTGGCCTGAATTTTTCTAAATGTAGGGAAATCTGCGTTGTAAAAAACTGTTTAATGAATTTCCTTTCAAAATGATAATATACTCACTTCGATTCCATGTGGGTATGGTGATCACTTTGTTATAGTCGTGGTCACATGCCGTCGTAATAATAAGTAAGTAGTATATAATGGGCACAGCATAGTGGCAAAACAAACTTGCTCACATACATACATAGCCTTTATACATACTATATGTATGTACATATATATATATATATATATATATATATATATATATAAATATATATATATATATATATATACACATATACATACATGTATGTACATACATATACATACATAGCCTGTTTATGCAGTGCTATGCGAAAACAAGACTCAAGATACAAGAAATGAAAACGAAAATATATTTGTTTTTTTTTCAATTTATCACTACACTTTTTTTCGCAATAATTCATTTTATATATCTCAAAAGTCAAATAGTTTGAAAAACAGCAATTTTAAAAAAAAATCGATTTTATTGTTTTTCTCAAAATCTTTGCATTTTCTTAAAGTTGCAACTTTGCATATCAGGACCGAAATAAAGATTAACATTTTCACCACAAAAAACCCTATGTAAAAACGACTGTTTCACGCTAATTGTGCACACGTATAGCAGTTCCATCCTCATATTAAATCCATAAAAGATTCAACACAATTTTTAATGTCAAAAACTATCTAACGTATTCGACTTTTCTTCTGACCCAATAAAAGTACGTCAGGTTAAGTTGTCAGTAAAGAGCAAAGCACAAAGTCAGTAAGTACCTTTACTCCTCGTTGGCAACACAAAGTTTATAATAATTAATAATGACGGTATAAAACGCAATAGAAACAAAATTTCATTACCCTTTAGCTTTTACTAGTAAACAAATACCTTCATTATGAAAATCGCTCCAAAGTATTATGAATGTTGACAAAGTCTTTGAACTTCCTCCAAAACGAATCATTTACTAGCGAATCTACTTTAAATTTTGACAAGGCCAGCTTGTATTCAACAGGGAAGGTACAAAAGATACGTATTTCGTGGCCAAATTAGATCGAAATTGTGCCCCATTGAACGGTGCCGTTCGCTTTGCTACTAGCCCGTGGCACCTACCACACAATTCATTGATTCGCTCTCTATAGTTAAACAAATTCTCTGTAATTTGATTGTATTGGAAATTAGTGTCCTTTTATTCGTAAACTGGGTGAGAAACATGATATATATATATATATATATATACCTATTGTTCCTATTGTTAGTATCGCACAATGAAATTACATCATAATTTCAAACGCTCCTATGATCGTTGATAAAACTAAAAATTAACAGGCAACAAAATGCTTCATACTAAATGCAACGTGACACAGATCAATGTGCTATGTGATTTGCGTAATGACTATAATATTAATCTAAGTATTTACCCCACGTTGCGCATTATGTGAAGCGTTGCGCATTTTTTTTTCAATTCGTTGAATCAATTATAAAATTCTTATTTCATTAAAATCAACTTTATGTATGTTCTGGACACGCACTTGGCCATTTTTTTTCTTTTTATTTTATACTAACTGTGTCTACAACTGCGTTCGCGTGAAATTCGGAATAAAAAAGTAATTAGATATAGGCGGCAATTCAATAATCGATAAGTAGACGATTGAGAGTAAAATTTTAAGGTCACGTCACGTTTAGGCACATTTCGTTACATGAGAAGAAGAATGACGTAGAGAGAAAGGGAAAGAGAGCTATATATTCCGACGCCGTGGAAGTGGAGCAAAAGAGAGCGACGTATATACACAAGGATACTAAGCGATTGAATAAGATAGTATCGCGCATACGCGCATTGTAGATGTACGCCTTAGATACTGAACAGCTGAGGTACAACGTATATGTTGTGTTATTAATATTTATCATTATCTTTTGTGATTATTTTAATTGATATTTGTCTATTTAAATTTATATGAAGATTTTATTAGATGTTTACTTCGATTTATAACGACATTGTATTAATTTTTCTGAACGTATAGTATTCAAGTCTTCTTACACAAATTTAGTATAATCTATGAATTTACACTTAGTATATTCGCTTTCTCTCTCTCTTTCTGCTGTTTTACCCTTACTACATTTCTTGTTTAAATCTATCACGTGTACTGAGTTGCACGCGAATGATTTTTTTTCTCACATGTTGCACTTGGATTTAAACTAAAACACACCAAATTTTCATTAGAATTCGTCCAGTAGATTCTACGTGATTACCGAATAAATTAACGTACATACACACAAACAATAAACATACAATTAACATACAAACACGACAAAATTCTAAAAACGAGTTTTCCGGCTTCTGCTATCATTCTTTACGCTAAATAAATCATTCTTTTAAAAATATTTTCCATAAACAGTATTCATTCGGTTACTATTTTATTATATGAACATAAAGTCTTCAATTACCTTAAAAATGCAATAGGCGAATTCAGCAGTACACACGTACAGTTTACATTATCATTATCGAAATTTTATCTCTTCACAATTTCCAAACCGTGAATGAAATATTTTACTTATGTTTAACCGAGTTGTAAGTTCGCCATTGTTAAAACAGGAACCAGTATTGTCTGGAAGCAAAAAAAAATCGTACCTTCTTCTTTACTTTAAGTTCATCGCTAGCTCAGTTTTTGATTTCAAGAGGATTCAATAGAAATGATAATTGAATTTTAAAACACAATAGCTCTATGTCCTTTATTGCTGAATTCTTTTCCGTGGAGACTTTTTCTCCTTTCTCAAATAAAAATAATAGTTTTCCATCAATTTCTTCCCTTCTTCGAATACAGGAAAAACGAAATCATGTAATGCAAAATTTTATCATGCCATTAAGGAAAATACCAACGTTCGTAACCGTGAAAAGACTTCACAAACCATTGATATTTGCTTCATAATTGCTATCTATTATGTTATTACTATAAATTGGAATAATATTACACAAGAAAAATTAATCTGGTATAGATATGTTTGGACATTGTGAAAACTGTAAATATGTTTGCAATTAATTAAACAAGTCATTTCAACATTGTTACATGTAAAACTCGTTCTATAAAGGTTCTATACACACTCACGCAAATACAAACATTTAAGAACCGATATTATTTCTATTTAACTATTTACAAATATTAATATTATTTTTCACCATTTAAATATGTATCCATTATATATTATTTAGGTGAAAAATGTCTCAAAATTATGAAAATTAAAATAACTTACATCATTTTTCGGTAACATTAGTAAATTTTCACATACGTCGTTTTTTAATAATTTTGACTTCATCAATTTTGGAGGCAGGGCAGAAAGAATTTATATTTGAGGACACTTTCAGCAACATCTTTAGAATATAAAATTGTAGAAAAGATAATTACGGAACTCTTTTAATTTGCACTTTCACGCGATAGGTGAAATAAAAAAAAAATAAATTTAATATTCTTCATATACTGTTCTCCATTTCAAGTTTTTATGTCAAAGGGTTTCTGTGAAAATGTCTGTGAAGATTTTCAGCAATATCTCTAATAGTATCTTACATTAAATTTTATGTAGTATCTTATATCACATTCTAAAAAGTTGCCAGATTTATTAAAAAAAATACGCCTCGGGAATTGTTTTTATTCGCATTTGTTGTTCATATAATTAAGCCTGTGCAAGGTTTTATTTTAAACTCCATTGATGATATGATTACAACAAATAAGTCTTGTTTAAACTACATTTGAATTAAAAATGTATGGTTCTCAAAAAGCCAAGTTTTCGGAATTTTTAATAAATCCCAAAACTTGTTCTATTATATTAAGTTAAGCATTTGCTATAATGGTAATTTTGAGTGTTGCTAAATATGTGTTGAAAAGCCGCCAAATATGGTTTTCAACATATTTGATCGCGTCAGACACATTGGAACATGCGTAGTGCACTTATTCTTCTTAATTGTCTCAGTCTTGTTTGTAATTTAACAGTGTAGATGTATTTTCCATTGTGTTTATTTCTGAAGATTAGTTTTGGTGCTATTTGCTTTAAATAACCATTTTTCATGTTTTTCTATGTCTTGTACAGGGTATTAAAAAAATCAAATACTGCATGTGAAACATACGATGTGAACAAACACTTGAAGTCACTACCTGTTACACAAAATTGGAGATGGTGAGGTAGAATTTGTGAAAAAGTTGTGTTGAATCCATATGGAATAAACCTATCAGTGAAATTATAACATTATAGTCAATATTACTATATTATCGTTACTACCGCAAAAAACGTGAAACACATTTTATAAATATGCCGTAATCTGATATCGTTTGCGAGAGTACACTACAGTTTTTGAGGGGAAACGATATTATGACGTAAAAACGCTGTGGCAATCCATCATCGCAAATTATTTCAGAGGAAGTTTCTTATCACAAAGTGCCAGAACAGGAAAGATCTATCTATTTCTGTAAGCGGTCGCAACAAAACAATAAATTGATATTAAGACAACATCGGTAGATAATGCAAGTATTTAACAATAATTAAAGGGGTGTTTATGTAGACGGATAACTTTAAAATTACTTAGAATATAACAATAAACAAATATGTACAATTTATATCACTGCCAGATATATGAAAACTAATTTACACAAGAATTCGTTTTTGCTGCAATACAGAAATAATTGGTAAACCAACGTAAAACCAAATTACCCGTTCAAGAAAATTATATCTATATTAGAGAAAAAACACGAAGAACCTGAAGCCTTTTTAATACTAATATGTTGCCGTTTTTCGAAACAATTACGATATTTAATATATCTACGAGGATCTGAAAAATTCTTAGAACTGGCCATTTATGATATAGCAATAAAAATATAAATTGCAATTTCGAAATCTTTAGTAATCAATTGTGATACTTTGCTTGAATTTGTCATTTATTTTTACAAATTGTTGTATCACATCAAAATGCATTTAACACGAGAAAAATAACAAAATCTAATATCGACTTTGATTTGACATTTTATGATGAAGCCTCTCCCGCAATGCTGTTTACAACTAGTTTAACGAGCTCAAAGGTGATCGTACCAGTCTCAGTGATAAGTCAAATGATGAACAGCCTTACGCAGCGTCCACTGAAACTTACATCAATATTGTGCGGCTCATGATAAAGACTAACAAGAGAGTAGTCTAAGGGGCAAAGTTTAGACATTGCTATGAGTCTACTATTAAAAATTCTACACGAACATTTAGGCATCAAAATCATCATCATAAGAGCTCCAAAACACCGTCACATGGGTTGGTGTCACGAAATGTTCGAAAAATTATTTAAAATCGTTATAGATGACGATACTGTTATAAGCCGAAATTAAGTGGCGCGGTGGGTGGTTCATTCTGAAAAGTTGCCAATAAACGTGAAGAAAGACGAAGTGCTTTAAAAAAGATGGTCGCCTTGTTCTTTGAATATACAGGTATTTTAAAAATAAAAGAATAGTTACCTCAAGCTGGTACACCAGCAACTATGTGTTTGTTATTTTAGAAAAAAAGTTCAAGAGCAACGCCCTCACAGTGCAATTCTCCTTCATCACGACAATTCCTATGAGCTATGTGGGTGTAGAAATTATGGCTCATTCGCTATACAGCCCCGACCTCGTACCATGTGAATTTTATTTATTCCCGAGAATAAAAGATAAACTACGAGGAATACGATTCCCGGACGTCGAACAAATGGTGACTGCCTTCGGAAAAACTGCAGAAGAGACGTTCGAGAAAAAGTGAACTGTCTTTTCCTCGCCGTAGTTCCACGAAATTAAATGATACATAATAAATAAATTACAAATTGGCTAGTTGGAACCGGTTTTTGGTATTCTAAAAACTTTCATTGTTACCTGACGTACGTGCGAACTATATTTCGATTTCGTCTTCTAACAGCAACTGAACGGGATTGGTTATAATCATAAACATATACGAAAAAACAAAAAAGGCATTTACCAAACTATATAGTACTTACGGAATACACTTTAAGTACATTTAAGTTAAACATATCGAAAATTCATGCACCAAGCCTAATTTGTTTATAAACTGAAAGTGGCAACGCTAAAATTGACTACCCCGAGGACACCATACGACACGACGCACAGCCGAGCCAATCCATGGACATATGTCATTAACGCGACCGAATCATCGCTCGCTCCGTACCGATAGCTATCAGGGACTCACTCGTTCGATCCGCTCTCAGCTAAAGTAGGGCGTCGACCACCTCCTCTCGGCCCGTACACGCAGTTCATTACTAATTAAAACCGTGCCCTTACAGCGCATACCCGTACCGCCGAACACGTCATACTGAGAACACATTGATAATTATAATAGGGAACGGTGAACGTGCAAACTGGAGATGCCCACATTGCAGTAAGAAATGATTGCAGCGTATCGCGAATGAATGGCATCCCGTTGGAGCCAACAAGAACCGTAATTATAATTGATTGCCATTCGTTTTGCCATTATCGGCCAATTATTCATTATGAAACGGCACACTTAAATCTTTGAACGCGAAGCCATTGACGACTAGAGGGCGTTAATAATACCAATTGATGTTTTTTGCGTTAACGTGAAGGTGTTTCGTTTGGCTTGTGGATTAGATAAACTAATACTGTTTTACCTTGCTTAAGTTATTTTGATTAACTCAAGTTTCTATTTCCTGTTTCGCTCTGGATGTTGGGTAATAGTTTTAAATATAATAGTCATAGTCATTATATGGGTGTTCTCAAAATAATATTTGCCCGTTACACTTTATGATTTAAATCAAAAATAAAAGGATATTTGATAAGATGTAAGAAAAATGAAAGGATATTTGAAAGTAAACAAAAATAGAAATGCCCGTTTTGAAGATATTCGGTGCGATGTATAACATGTAATAGTTTTAAATATCATAGTCATTATATGGGTGTTCTGAAAAAAATATTTTCCCTTTACACTTTATGATTTAAATCAGTAGTAAGAAAAATGAAAGGATATTGGAAAGTAAACAAACGTAGAAATATCCATTTTGACGACATTCGGTGCGATGTATTCGCGCACGGATATCGTAAAAGCACGGCGGTAAAGTCACGTGCAACGCTATGGTCGATTGACCAGCGCCCAGCTCAAATGTTTGGAGAACGATATCACTGTGTTCCAGGAAAATTACTTAAACGTTTGTGTTTTACTTTGCTCATTTATTTCAATTGGATTGTTAGGGTGTTACTTAGTTCTTCTTATTTACTTCTTTAGAAAAATTTACGTATTTTTTATTTACTTAAAATTTCTCCCTTCCGAGCTGTTCACTTGACCTCAAGGCCCAATTATCAGTTGTGTAAGATATTGTCCGTTGCGCTAACTCAGACAATTATTTAATATCCGGAAATAAAACAAGAAATAGTATATGTATTTAGAGAAATAATTTAGAAATCACAAAAAATATAACTATTTCCAAAAATCTCAATTTATAGATAGTTTAATTTTATATAGGTTATGTGATTAATCTGACAGATGAAAATGCTTTTACAAACTCTCGTTAATTAAACTAAAACGGACACTGCGTACATGAAAAAAATATACACCAAAAACCCTTATCACCATAATCAAACAACCTAATTAAACCATACGAGGTCGAGGCGGGCCGGTAGTCTGTTATAAAGGCGGTAAAAATGATATTGCCGAGGACAAAATGCGGTATTTTTTTAAAAAATATATCAAAAAAAGAAACGCGCGAGTGAATCACTTCGCTTTCATTAGTTTGAAAAAAAAAACTTGCTTAAGATGATTTGCACATATAAAACTGACTGCACGAAATAGATATGAAAATATGTAGTTGTTAGTCGATACCCTTAACAACAAACATTCGTTAGTCAATACCATTAGCGACAAATATTTTTTTTTACAAACAAACGATTACCGAGCAAAATTTCACTTTGATATTAATGTTTTAGTAACAATGAAAAACTAAGTACATTGGATAAAATAAAATTATGGGTAGAAAATAAAACTGTAATGAGAAAGAAGTGAAAATTTCTCCAAAAATCATGCATCCATTTATTTTATTGTTAATTTTCATAGATCAGAAGTACAAAGATTTTCAAAAATTTTTCGGTATTTTTTCGATAAATTCATTCTAAGACATCTATATCATATTAATATTTTCTTGCATTTCAGGTCGTTCAAGACTTGACTTGAATTGTCAGAGAAATTACATCCTCATCCAGACACATTAATTTTAATTTTCTCCCAAATGCTATTAAAATTCTAAAAAACTCAAGATTTTTCGATTGCAACAAAATTACAGCAGAATAAACTATTAAAAGTATTGAAGCAAAAATAAGAAAGGTTTGAAAGAAAGAATAAAAAACAAACACATCCCACTATTGAGGATTAAATGAAGTACCTTAACCAAAGATAAGCAGTTATGAGAATATGTCTGAAAATGAAAACATAGAAAGAACGTTACGTTAAAAATTAAAGAAAATAGTCAACAAAATAAAAAAACTTAAAAGCGTAAATAACGGACGAAAAAGCTTGGTACATGTTACATAATATTTACTATAAGCGTAAGGGTCGCTAGGTATGACCATGTGAAAAACATTTCCAATATTAGAAAAACGGTCGCTAACGGCCGTGATATTATTTTTTGTTCCGTAATCATCATCATCATCATCATCATCATCATCATATATATTAATACGCTAAGGTTTTAAGATGTTACTCTCCCTTTTTCGAAAAAACCTCACAACTAATCCACATAAATTATATATCATTTTATAGATAATTGCTTGCTCTACCGGCATCCACAACTAAAAAATTTATTATTGCTATTGTTTTTGGAAATTAATTAATTATTAAAATTATATACACAAAACAGCAATGCTGCCATCTAACGGCTCAACGTCAATATGATTGACGGTCGGTAAAATTTTTGTTTAATTTCAAATCCACTCACGTATAAATAAAGTGGCGCTTTAGCTCAATGCTTTTGATACTTGCGCCTCTATATGTCAATTTTAGTAAAATATTTGTTTCATATATATTAATACGCTAAGGTTTTAAGATGTTACTCTCCCTTTTTAGAAAAAACCTCACAACTAATCCACATAAATTATATATCATTTTATAGATAATTGCTTGCTCTACCGGCATCCACAACTAACAAATTTATTATTGCTATTGTTTTTGCAAATTAATTAATTATTAAAATTATATACACAAAACAGCAATGCTGCCATCTAACGGCTCAACGTCAATATGATTGACGGTCGGTAAAATTTTTGTTTATTTTCAAATCCACTCACGTATAAATAAAATGGCGCTTTAGCTCAATGCTTTTGATACTTGCGCCTCTATATGTCAATTTTAGTAAAATATTTGTTTGATCTGTCATCTGAGCTTCATAATGGAATAAATAATAATGCGAAGACTTCGCACGGGTCACGCCAGTATATTATATTTCACTTGTAAGATTAAGAAAAATTTAAGGAAACCTGATACATTAAAATTCATTCAGTTTTTGAAAAATAATAAAAATACAAAAATCATCGTACATAAATACACCTGCAAGATTTAACTCTTCCTTCAAAGTGAGTCGACGTTTGATGCTTTGAAATATCTGCCTTCTTCAAATCTGTTGCTCCAATTGCTGACTATTACAATTAAATGTAACGGAACGTGTAACATTTTAATTTTATGGAAGATACTTGGAAAAATAGCAATCTATGGAATTTTAAGAAATTAAAATATACAGATATGATCACTTAGATCAGTTAACCACTAACTTTACAAATATTTCACAAATACTTTACAAATATAAACGTCATTTAAATTCATAAACTCTATGAATTGAAATAAAGTTTATGTCTGAAGTAGATAGTCATCACAATAAAATGTACTAAATTAAAATATAAAATTGCAATGAATGAAAAAAAATAGTAGAATCACCTTTAGTGGTCGCAGGAAATGACTCGCATATTACGAATCAACGCATTGGCGTTGAGCGAGCCGCATTTCCGTATCGCTACCTTCCGGTCAGGAAACGGAAGTAAAATTCTTAATTATGCGCCGTTATTCGCTCGTACTTGCCATATATTTTTCCGAAATTTAAATTCAGTGTTGTCTATAACCATTTTAATATATTAGAAGTATAGAGACGTGAATCGACATTTTGGAAGTAAAAAAGTTTATACAAACGTTTAGTTTTATATCCAATAAAACATTTAGTTCATATTCAATAATAACTTTGTTCAATAATAAAGCAAACATTTTAAAGAGTATAAATAATGTTTGAATAAGGATATTTGAATAGAGTTTATTTTCAGCAATTGTTACGTAAACTTTATCGTTCGATGCTTGGAACAAAATGTTTTTAAAACTTGATTTGCCTTTTTTGCAAAATTATTTTTTTATTTCGAATATAAAATAACGGATATAAGACATTAATATTAAAACAAAATAAATAAATAGGTAGACAAACATATTAATGCGTGATTATATACTATTTTAGGCCATAATCTAGTTATTGTCATATATTCATTAAATTAAAAATATGAGTGTATATACCTGAACGCAGGAATGCAGTGGTACAACGCCTTGATCCTGAGCGCAAACCGTCAACCAGTAATGTGGCGTTGTCTCCACGTCGAGAACCGCCAGGGTTCGAATTTGACCTGTGAAGAAAATTAAACGCATTTAAAAATGTATTCATAATAAAAAAAATCTATTCAAATGACTCATTCGGATAGATAATTAATAACTGACTAAAAATATATACCCACAAATAAAAAAATATGTTCAATGCTATAGAGCAAACATGAAGATATCAGTTTTAGATGGTTAATAAAATATAATTTATTGTGTAATACAATTCATTTTGTTACCTAATGAATTATCGAGAAAATGTATTTTTTGGGTTTCATACCTCAAAAGGAAAAAGGAGCCCTTATAGGACCACTTCCTTGTCCGTCTGTCTGTCTCAACACGGAGAACACGTAGAGGTATCAAGTTGAACTTATCAAATACTTAGGTCTACAGTCCCTTACAGGTATAAAAAAATCAATATTTTAAATGAACGCAGTCAAAAAATACGGCCATTAATGCCGCATATTTTGACACTCGCAAATAACTCAAAACCTATAGAGTACTTCCCATTGACTAGACTCATGAAATTTGGCAAGAAGAAGTCTCACAGCACAAGTTAAAGAAAAAAAATCCGAAAATCGTTAATTTTTAGTTATATCGTTTAAAATTTTTCTTCTTTTAATATGCCAGTGAAAGAAATAAACTTATGCAAATGTTTTTCACATAAATAGATATATAAAATTTGTTAGGTCATATCCAAATACTCTTTTTTACAAGCATTTGGATATTGACACCCTCATCTCTACATTTTGAATAATAAATACTTATACTTCTGACTCGGCGCAATGCCTCTAGCTATGAAAAAGTAATTAAGATACCAGCAAACAAGAACCCATCTTAATTAAACACGCTATGTTAATTACATAATAACAATCCAGACTAAAGTTAGTTACATCTCGTTTGAGAAAACACACACATTCACCAATTTTACGGGCCTCCTCCCTTAATACAATCGCTGTACTCAATCACCATATTGTTCCCGGTTGCAAACGCTCAAACAATGAAGACGCTGCCGCCATAACCGTGGGGAGCATGGAGGTTTGTTCTGTAAACAAATATCATTCTCTTGCCACCATACAACCAATTGGAAGCAAATAAACGTCTACGTTTGTGTTAACCCTATTTATTTAAGTTAATAACATATGTATCATCACTTGAACACAAAGATGCCTTTATAGATTCGCAAATTTTTGTATGTTGTTAACAATGTTTTTGGGCAACGATAAATATTTTATTAAATAAACACACTGTTTACTGTTGCCCGCACAATTTGCTATAATTAACCTTTTGTCTATAAAATTACAGCTTGATAATTCCCCCAAACAAAACTTTTATTAAGATGAGGCAATGCGAAAACTCCCTAAGAAAAAGGTGAACCAATATAGTAAGCACCTTTACAACTCGATAGTATGTTATAAACATGGTTGGATCATTTGGCATCAAGGGTATCAGTTGTATGCGAGTTATAACAGAAAAGGATAACCGTTAGGATATGGAATCTCAAAAAATGTAGCCACAGCAACAGCATCAACGCGACAGTGATTTTTCGTTACTTCATGCGTGCTGACTGTTAGTGGCTTTCTGGTATACGGAAAAATCCATCTAATAAGTTTTTCTAAAGTTTTTTTGGCCTTAGGTTTAAATTTAAAGGCTTATGTCTGCAAAAACGGGACGTTTTCCTGAATCCTGAAGAAAGTTTTAGTACTGTTTACTATGTACATAGAAAAATGCTTTGATTCATAACTCTCACTATCTTTAAATAACTGAAATAGATAATAGCAAACGAGCTTTATGTTTACAATTATCTATTACCGTTACTTAAATACAGTCTCTAAGCTTTTCAGCGTCAGATCTTAGTGACTCTACTTTTCCGTTTCTATACAAAGATCAAACTTCAAACATTTCATACGCTGTTCAACGACTGTTCGACGAGAGATAATTATTTTGTGTAGCTAAAATATCATCGTAGTTTGTGCTTGAAGTTCCTATAAAACAATCGTCTTTCTAATTAAACAAGTCAACAAGTTGTCTGAACTCAAGCCAAGTGTCAATAGATTAATTATTAACAAAGTCAATGTTATAGACTTGATCGCGAACGCCACTCATCATTATCAGTACAAAACGCATATAACAATTCTGGGAATTAGTTCGACATTCAAAGTTTTTATGCCAAGCTCGAATTGATATTGCCCTCGGCCGTTCGCATTCGTTACTTAAGCTGCGACGTTGACAGTCAATTATTGAGCTTTAATTTGTGAACTTTCAATTGATACATAATTTATATACACTACTTGGTTTATTTCCTGTTACTTCATTTCGAATATGTTAATATATTGTTTCACGATACAGTAGGTTTAAAACAACGCGTTAAAATAAAATGTTGTGCGTTTCGTACCACACAATATTTATTTAACCAAGACCTAAGACAAATGTCACACGCAGAGTGTTTGCGTCAGGGTATTTTCGTCTTTTTACCGCATTTGTTTCGAGTCCCAACACATAATTAGGCAATTAGTGTACCGACCTTGCTTCGTTTACTTAAACGGCTAACTAATTACAATGTTTTTATATAATATGGCTATAAAAGTAACAAGAACCACATTAAGGCTTGGGCGTTAAAAATTAAGCGACGTAGAGATGATTTTTTTATAAACCGTTTATTTAAATTTTTAATTTTCATGACATCTATTTTTTTATTCAGAAAAATAAACCGAACACAAAAATCTGTCTATGGGTGTCGAGATATTTATTTCATGGCGATTATTTATCTTCGAAGATTTAGTAAGAATTAACTCGGAAAGCAAGAAAAAATATAGATGATAAGTGACCACACTTTTTTCAAATGTTCATCTAGCACCCCATTATCTAATCCTTTATGATTGGAACACGTGTATTTCATTCCCCACTGTGATTAATAGACTGATGAAACAATATTTCCATCCCACTGCTACACCAGCCTACAATATGCGGCTTTCCTAATATACGAAGAATTTAAATATAATTTCAAAATTTGAAGCGGCGTGACTCGAACAAATATTAGGCTGTCAGTTTATTTCCTCCTTTCCCATCCGCCACTCAGGAGACAAAGTCTCTACAGGCCGGTCAGTAATAAAGAACGTCATGCACGGGCGGGCGGAAACGGCGTCGCCACAGATAGCGACGCGCCACACCGGCCGCGTGGGCGGGATCTCTTCGTGCGTACATCGCCACCTACAGGACGCGACTATTGTGCGCAAGAGCGATAAAGGTCTGTGAAGAGGCAGTTGAGGCTATGTCGCGTTGAAGGCGACGGTGAAATATGTTTGTACAACGCTCGCCAAAACAAACATGGCTCACTTACGGTTTCATCGAAAGAAGAGCTAACTGCTATGTGAAGACAAAATGAATGGTGTCATTAAGGTGTGTTGTTAATGCTGTCATTAGTTAATTGACTTGGTTGGCGCCATAATAAAATCTTATAACTAACTAACTACTCGAACCAATTTGCTTTGAACAAGAACATTTCTTCAATAAATGGAAGCAACAAAATTAGTGACATCGGTCACTAATTTTATTGCTTTCATATATTGAAGAAAGGTCGGTATAAAAATCATGTAAAATGGTCATTTTGTTTCAATTTCCAAATCTACACATCTTTATTATATGAAAAAAAATAATATTATTATGCACTAAATAAATTAAAGACTAGCAATTTTTTTTAATATGTCCTTGTTCGTATAACTGTGTTAGGGTTTTGTTGTGTATCATGTAAAAAGTATGGAAGGTATCGAGGGAGACAGGGATTTCATTTTTGTGTCTCTTAGAGCTCAACAATATTAATATACGAGCTATTGAGCGTTTTTATAATTCCGTACCTTAAATTGAAAAATGGAACCCTTATAAGATCATTCTTTGTCTATCTGTCGGTCTGTCAAAGCCTTTTCTTAGAGCACTAGACATAGAACCTTGAAATTTGTCATAGTAAAAAAACTTATCCGCACATATTTCAGAATTACGAAAAAAATGGGGTTTTTAGAACCCAATGTAAATGCTGTAGAAATATTATAGCGATGATTATATATGAAAATAAGTTTTGAAATATGGACCATGTTTTTAAGTATGTGCAAGATGTAGGCAATATATTTATGTTGTGAAAAGTTAATATTTGTAAATAGTTTAATAGATTTTAACGTTTCCTTAAATTACCCTTGTATCTTTAAAGGTTTAGAAGTGCTTAAATATGTACGGAGTCCTGGTAGTGCGTTTTCCTCGTGCTTGACAGGTTTTTGAAATGCCAATAAATTTAGTTGTTTGCACTCGCATCACCCAAAAGACCACTAAACAAGTTTATATGGAAAACATTAATAATTCTTTTGCATTTTATTTTTCATTTTTACCTTTCTTATGAATCTTGACATCAATAAGATAAAACATGCAAAAAGATAGTGTCTGCCTACTAACGATGATAAACGATAGACTATGGCACCATCACCATAACTGAGTGAATCGGGTAGTACACAGGAATAAAGCTGCGTTCGAAAAGTTAATTTTGAATATTTCAACACGTTTCTTCAAGTTTTATGATTTTATATCTCGGTAAGAAAAAAAATATGAAAATCCTGAGCAACGCGGTATCTTATAAATTAAATTAAAATCAAAGGTAACTCTCGTTAGCAGAATGACAATACTGTATACCATACAATTAGAGGTTTAGAATACAGTTAAATATACCGAATAATATAGATATAGATTTTACTTTCCCAGATTCCATATACAATAGGGTACCCATAAAAGTTTAAACATTTAATAGAACAAAGCGTTTCTATTAAATTATTTCAAAATATAAATATTACTCTTTCTATTGGTATTCCATGCGATCCAATAAACTCAATTACTAACACAGTGTCAACTTTTTATACCCAACCGTTTCTGAAAAAAAAAGTTGTGATTAGTGGACTTGCGGATGTTTGAGTGAATCTATAAGGATTCCTTTTTTTTTGTTTTGAGGTTCGGAAAATATGCCTTTTTTTGGGTTCCGCGCTATTTAATAATGTTTAATGAGTTATATATTAAGAACAAAATCTATCCGTTTCTTAGGGCGACAGTTTCATATTTAAACCCTTTAAAGGAATTATAGCATATGCAACATTATTCCAAACACTTCACGACACACACACTTG
This sequence comes from Druceiella hillmani, assembly GCA_039881145.1. Taxonomy (NCBI): domain Eukaryota; kingdom Metazoa; phylum Arthropoda; class Insecta; order Lepidoptera; family Hepialidae; genus Druceiella; species Druceiella hillmani. The sequence continues at coordinate 12,166,633 of JAYKKI010000002.1, forward strand.
AAGAAAAAGCGTGTCCATTGTAACGCACAGAGCGCAATAAGTAAATACGAACAAGCGGCGAGCGCCTATCAAGTAGACACTATTTATCAGGGGCGCAAGCCAAGCGGCAAATTCGCGGAGCGCGACTCTCCTCACGTAACATAACTCGCGCACGTATAATCAATCATAGGTACACACGTAACCGCAACCGCTGAGCAAGTGAGCGTGCCTACGCGTGACGCGAATAGCTCATTGCTTCAAATGATACTCGTACAAAAAAGAAAGGGAAGTTTATCCCGTCTTATGGGCTAAGATTATCTTTGCAAATATTCGGACCGAAGTGTCACACCGGATGACGGTTGGCTGTGTTTACTTCACTTTGGGATCTTAAGTTCATATATTTATTGGAACGATTTTGTCTATGTGTAGCTACACCAACATCTTAACTTGAATATTTCAATCTTAGAGTTACCGTTCACATGAGGTATCTAATTGCTAGAAACGTTCGATAGTTCTCTCCTTGCGAATTATTTTTAACAGTGGTTCACGTTTTAGGATTCTGTGTCTTTAAAGGAAATCCTTATAAGATCATTCAAGTGTCCGTCCATCTTTCTGTCATCAGATGTCCTATGACGAAAAAACTTGAAAATTGACATAGTGACAAAAGTAATTATAAACCGCACATACTGGAATACACAAATCTAAATTAGGCAATCGATTTTTTTTTATTTTGTGTGTCGTGTGTGATAGATATGGTTTGAAATGGCTCAATCTTAAAAAAACTTGTTATAATAATTTTAAGTATTCCACCATTTTGAAACTGCCGAGCCTAAAATTATGAAAACGACAGAGGTTTGTATTTGAAAACATTAAAAAAAAAACCATATTATACTAAATATTTTTACGACTATGAATATATTTACATCGAGAAAATTAATACTAATTACATAAATATTTTAATAGAAATAATAGCCCTTTAATGATTCAACTTTTATAACCCTTTAATGATTCAACTTTTATATACACTTGAGCATATATGAAACTCGTATAACACGAGTTACACTAGTACTTGATCGGCCTTAATGATTGTTTACATATATAGACACATATAAACACGCACGCACGCACGCACGCACGCATGTACACACGCACGCGCACACACATACACACACGTTCACATATACCTAAATTCCCTATACAATATAGCTGAGCTATTTATTGTAATGTTTGTCCATACCGGAAATATCATACATATAATAATCTCCGTTGTAATAAAATAAAAAAATTTAATTTCAGCTAAGAAACGTTCTTATGTGGAAAATTCAAAGAACATAATATATTTATTATTATTCAGGACTTTTTTCTAAGAATGTCTTTATAGTCAATGTACTTATTCCATTTTCAATAAAAAGTATTGCGAATGAACTTTAGAAGAAAAAAATATTCTCTTTGTAACAGACTCCGCAACAACCAATGGGTGGTGTCTCCGTACCACAACACATTTCTTTTGTACCTGTAACTTAACCATATATATATATATATATATATATATATATATATATATATATACATATACATATACATATACATATACATATACATATACATATACATATACATATACATATACATATACATATACATATACATATACATATACATATACATATACATATACATATACATATACATATACATATACATATACATATACATATACATATACATATACATATACATATACATATACATATACATATACATATACATATATATATATATATATATATATATATATATATATATACACTTACATACATTATCTATGTTGCCAAGAATAACATTTCTGAACATTCGTGTGTAGGTACTTTCAAACAAACGTTAACTGTTACGTAGGACGATAAATGCAAAACATATCATTCGTTGAACTCTTAACAAAACAAGTATTCTATGTAAAACCAGGATGTGTGAAGCGACATTACGGTTGGACACGTTGTCGCTCTCGCAGGCCCACAATAAAGGCAGGCCTCTACCGGAGAAACAAGTGTCGTTTAAATTGTGTTGTTTTGTACGGCGTTGTAAACAGCGTCGCTCTTCCGACGCTCATTATTGCATTGAAAAAAAAACACTGCACGCTGCGCAAATAGAGTACTCATTCATACTATATGATAGAAGCGTGAATAGACGACAATTAACAAAATTATTACGAAGGACAAAAACTGAATATAAGCAATAAAAAATTGAATTGTAATTACAGAATAAGACACATTACTTTAAATTTCTGCTTAAATAAGAGTTATTGGTAACCCAGCTACTCTTTGTTAAAGAGTTTTTATACGAATATTTGATCAGACATAGTAGACAAATTTCATTTTACAGACTCATCATGAACCCACGAAAAAAGGCAAAAAAGTTAGTGGAATCTAGCTAACAATACGGTAGTTGACTCATTCTAAATTTTGATATTTTTCGTACAATATTGCGAAACATAAGTTAATTAAAAACCAGTCTTGAAAAAAAATAAAAAATTGATTGAAAAATAAGCCAGTTATAGGCTTCTAAATTTGAAGATACGGATAGGGTTGGGTATATCCCTGTCTCTTTTCCTCTTGTAGAATATAATGTGCAATATTAAAAATGACCTCACAACACTGTATTCCTGTCCTTGTCTAAAGATTAAATTTAAACTTTTATAACTCGGTCAATTTTTAAGATTATTAAAAGAATTTTTCACTCTTCATCAGCTTGTACCTTGAAATTATGATTAATGAAATAAAAAAAATTTAGTCAAATACCCAATTCTAAGTGTCACTAAATCTGTCAGTATTCACATGCTTCAAACTAAAATTAAGCCACAAAGTAATACAGGAATTCATATAATAAAACATTTGAAAAAAGTGTTGTGAATATTGAAATATTAACAAAATCACTTTGTGGTGACACGCGAAATTCGGTTGTTATAAATACTAAGTGAAAGTAATAAATAATTTTTTTGCAGCAGTTCTCTTGAAACAATTTCTTTTTATTCTGATTGTAATTATTTATTAAATGTATTTTTAAAATTAAAATTTGATTCAAAATTTCAGTTTGTATGCAATGTCCGGTTTATTTCGATAAACTTTATCCAATTATATAATCGTAATAAAAATATCGATTAAGATTATACGAGAACATTCAAAAACATTTTCTTTATGAAAAAACTTAAAAACTATTACAAGAATATTTTTTTATATTTTTGATAATCAATATGAAACAATTTTAAACATTATTGTATGTTATATTTCTCATTGTGAATAAATAAAACTGTACAATTTAATCAACATGAAAGTAAACAATTTTAACCTACAAAATAAAAAACAATATAAAATTCAAATAAATGTATATTACTATCAACACATTGGCATGCGCAAAAATGACAACACTATGGTAACATATACAACGTATTGAAAATGAAAAAAATCCGAAAATAGTTAATTTGTAGTGTATAATTACAAATTAACTATTTTCGGATTTTTTCATTTTCAATACATAAAAAAATATTTCTTGAAATATGTGCCTGTGAAAGATACAGTAGGCAATATATTTTCATTCTAAAAAATTTAATTTTGTAAATCATTTAATGGAAACATAATTTACCATTAAATGTTTATAAATGCCTAAATGTACAGAACTCTCGTAGTGCGAGTTCCACTCGCGCTCGACAGTTTTTTTATTCTTTTATGGAGTGTAAAACGAAAATGTATAAATTATTACATGTCTAAGGACTCATCTCGCTCGTTCCAATAATTTAAAAGATACTTTCAATCATTCAATGTACTTATAAACTTATAAACAACGTTATAAAGATGCCCAAAAAACTCAGCACGGGAACTCGTATGCACCTAAATCCGATTAGTTTTTTTTTAGGAAATTTCACTATTTTCCAGTGTTACTTCATCTAATATTCATAAATATATATATATTATACATATGAATAAAAGTAATAAATACATAATGTATTATTTTATGCCTTGTATATTCGATTAGACGGCATCTACTAGTGTATGTCCAGCCATTTAATCGCCTGGAGCTCGCAATGTAACGAAATCATTGGAGCCGGCCTGCAATAAACTGAGCACGCGGACCCACTTACGCGAGGCACGATGCTCGCGTAAGTGCATTTAATGAATACATTCATTGACGACGTGAGACGATTATAGTAGCGACAATAAACTGAACTTTACGATGCTGCAAAAATCCACATATAGCCCATCAGACGCTGATTGCATCCGTAAACCGAGAAGGTGTCTAGAAACACATCGCGGTGCACTCGTGATTTAATACTACATATTTACATGCAAATGGGCAACGCTAATCGGAACGCCCATAAATTTTATTTTACACATTCCAGGGCAACAACGGGATGTGACCCTGGGCAATGGAGATCATTAGCTGTTTGATGTCATAGATTAGTGCTTTTCCTAGATTCTCGATGCGGAGGTGGGCAAATTTAATGCTTAACAATCATTAATAGAGAATGTTAAGAAGTTTAATGATTGAACGAACAATAATTGTCAATTAATATTCTCTTGTCTTGTTGAAGCAAAGCTACTTTAATATCTAATTAAAAATAAAAATTCAACAATATTTTAATGAACGTTTCTTATTGGCTTTAATAGGAAATTACTAATTGTCTTATATACGAGCACAGCCATTACGACGAAATAAGAACTTCGTAAAGAAACATTTCATTTAATTGTATTGCCTAATAATTTTCTCACAAATAGGTCTCTTAAAATGTATAAATGAGTTTATCTTTTTATTGTACTGAAGCTTAAGGAAATTTATTAGCGCCGATAGAAATTATGCGAAAAGAACATTATGTAGTACGGTGTAAATCGTGTTCACGTCTTGCTAATATACCTCTCTAATATAAATTTTGCGGTCTGCAGAAATTAAAGAATCGTATTAATTCTCCGGCCTTTTCACATAAAATAATAATTTATATGTATTCATGCGCATATTTTTCACTTTAAAGTAATAGATATTTTGAATATATTTGACGTTAATTTTGTAGAAATTCATTATTCCCAACTAAATGAAACTACGTGATGTAGTATTATTTCTACTTTATTTAAATTCTTTGCTAATCTTTGTTAATGGCCCACCTGATTATGTTGTCATACAACGAAACCTAGGTCTTGGAAAAGAATTTAAGTAAAGTATAATACTACATCACGTAGTTTCATTTAATTGTAATAGATATTTTATGAAAGTTCCGTCCAAAATACTTGAGGCGTCTCATTTTCACGGCGTCTCCTTTTCATTTATTCTATCTCACTACCCACATGTGTATAAAGCTCCCTCAGTATTATGTAATAAAATTGTCCCTTTGTTGAGTGCAATTTAATTCTAACCGCTACGTCTGCTTAGTAGATACTCGTATATTTTGCAGAATTTGCTATCTACGTCTCGTTGCATTGCATACACGATTGATATCACCAAAACACTTTACATACGAAAACCACGAACTGTATACAGACTTTGTAAGCGCATCCGAGGCGGATGCAGAGCAGCGAAAAGGCAAATATTTTCCCCAACTCCCTCGAGTGGAAAAACAATCAGCCAGGCGCTCGTGCATTGAGCGATGCATTTGCATCGCACAAAGTTCGTTAAGGGTGTGTGCATCGTCAAAATTCGAAATTACAGCTTTCATACCGCCCAACTTGTTTTGAATTAATATTTCTTTATTGACTTAAATTGTCAACGTATTTCCACTTAGAGTGCCAATAATACAATTTTCTTTTGAACCATGTTTTCGTTAGAAAAATCCATGATATTTTAGATTTTAGATATTATAAACCTATTTACTATTTATATACTCATATATGAGTATCTAGTTTGTATATGAGTAACTAGTTTGCAATAACAAACTAGTTGAGCGTAGATGAGGATTAAAGCACCACTCGTCTCAAAGCTAGACAAAATAAATTTCAACCGTCAATATGAAAGTATAATTAAATTAATTCACAAGACTAACTCGGAATTTTCTTTTGTCGACATGTCAAATGATCTTACTAATTTTTTATGAGCGTGCAAAATATATTTGATAATATCTACATATCTTTTTATACGATTAATTTATAATAAGTATTGTTTTAATTTTATAACGTCGAATGTCGTAATAGTAAAAATATTTTTTCTCAAAAATGCCAATCCCAAAAATGTTGATTTTTTTACAGTAGATTAGTACCATACAGTGTTACATTCCGTAAAAAGAAGAATTTCCATTTTTCTATTTAAATTTTTTTATTGAAAATTCACCGCGTTCTGCCAATTTAACCGCATTCCCTGTATGATTATAAAACTAGAAATTGATTTCAGGAGACTAATATGTCCGAATGTAGTAATGGGGACTCATCTAACGCATGGAAAATATTTAAGTTTTTTAAAAACGCGTTAAACTGAAAAGTGAAAGTTTTTAACTGTTGTATGTACTGTATGTGTATTGAATTTAAACAGTGTAACAGTCGTTTTATAGAAATGTTTATTATTTAATTATCACTTAGGTGTTTCAAAATGTTTTTATTTTGCTAGCAATTGTTTCACAACTGTTATAAGTTTTAGAACCAATGTTCTAGAAAGACCTATTACGTTCTGGAGTTATTTGAAAGCCTGCACATTGTTCCCAGGAAAACTTTGAATGATTTAGAATGATTTATGTCTTTTAATTTAAGAAATGTAACCCAAACATACAGAGAATTGGCCCAGTATATCCAAATGTGGTAATGAGAACTTGTTTAACGTATGGAAAATTATTAATTCTTTACAAAATCTGGAAAATTGAAAAGTAAAATATTAGTAACTGTTGTATACTGTGTGCATATTGAAAATAAATAGTCAATTATAATATATATATATATATATATAAAACATAGAATAAATAGTCAATAATAATAGTCAATTTATAGATATGTTTATTAATAATTATCACTCAAGCGTTTCCCCATGTTTTAATTTTTTTAACAATTGTTTAGCAACCACAACAAGTTTTAGAACCACTATTCTAAAAAGACCTATTATATTCTAGAATTATCTGGAAGCCTCCACATTTTTCCAGGAAAACTATTAAGGATTTCGAATGATTTAAGTAGTTCTATTTAAGGAATGTAACCCAATCATTTTTGGAGCCCCATATCTCGTGTCCAAACTTTTTTCGGACGAAACTAAAAAATACTGGTATATTTTTTGCCATGAACTTTAACATATATTAAATTGAATAATATCCGAGACTATAAAAATAAGATTTTTTCCTTGCCTGCCTGAATTGAAAGGGATCACACGATATAGAAAAAAATTACCAAGTGTGTCGAACACACCTTACCTTAACGTTACGTAGCCGTATATTCGTAGATAACAAAATAAAACATAAATCTTACGTCTAGTCTAACCGTATGTTTTTCATAAAATTTTATTTCAATTGAGTCAGTAATTTTATTATGTAAAACTGCTGACTCAATTGAAATCCGTGTTCAAACAAATATACAAACAGATAAACAGATAAAAATGCAAAAAACAATATTTTTGTATTTTATAACTGTTACTGTGTGTTCTTCAATCCTTTTTTCCGTAATAATCTTCAACGCACAGAAATGCCAATTTTACAGTTTTATTATATGTATAGATTTGCGACAAAGTACTCTTCTTGGCCAGAGATGTCCACGTGACGCATAAACAATTTAAAAAATATTTTTTTTTATTTCTACAATTCAACAACGTCTTCCCGTAAAGAACAACGTTAAAAATATGCCTTTTTTGCCCAACTCCGGAACGGTCAAAATTGATTACACTTCAATTGGGATATATTTTAAAGACCAATGATCCTCAAAATGTCTCAAGTCGTGGGTAAATTTGCAATTACACAAATGAAAATACAACATAAATATATTACGGTTCTTTAATACGGTGCGCTTAAAAGTTTTCTTCGTAATTTTTTGAGCATCTTTAGGAACATTTTCCTGAAATACTGTCAATATTTTTAGACTCATTTCTGTTCCGGAATGGGCCTAAAAGGTCAGCTCGAATTAAAGAACCTGGTTTGTAAATCATGATTCCAGTAGCAATGATATGTCACATTCTATTCGCAATGATGAAATTTAAAGATTACTTTTGGGCCATCTTTTGTAAGTGGATTCTAATGTGAACACCTGATTCATTTGTTTATTTTTAGGGAAATTTACTTTAGCACGCCAGTATATTCCTTTTATTATTAAACTGGTTAGTTAATAAGTTAAAAAATTAATTTATCATTTGGTTAACAAGTTTTCTAAATAAAGAAAAAAAAAATATATATATATATATATATATTTTTTTTTTTTCTTTTTTTTTTCTTTTCTTTTTATTTTTTTCTTATTTTTGCACTATTTTTATAGGCACCTTCACCCACGTGAATTCTTTTCTTCTTAACTATCCACATACTGGGTTACTAAAAACTACTTTTTTTATTTAAAAATAAGTAAACAACAGACGAGTAAAGAGCGTAGACACAATTATTTTCCAAAATGCAATTCTTTTACACCGTTTAGTTCATACCTTACTGTTTTAAAGTATTTGGGATGTAGTGATAATACTGTTAGTAATAATATTTCTAATAAAGCACTTTACAATGTACAAAGTCTTAATGTGACTATGTAGATAACTAAATTTAAGTTGCCACTTGGACTCGTCGAAGTGAGCAGATAATAATGTCTTCATTAACGGCTTATAAAATTTTAAGTCGCCCAACGATAAGTTATATTTAAGTCTTAATGGGAAATACTTCGTTTCGTCTCGTTACTTCTAGTTTTATGTTTAAATTTGAATTATACTTTGAAATAGGCGTTACATAATCTCCCTTTGAAAGTATTAAGTTACCTAAGCGCCTCTGACAAGTTTTATATTACAGGCTACACTTAATTTTGTATCAAATTTTTTATCGTTAGCAATTGTAAAATTATCCGTCATAAATTTTGGAGCCTTTAAATATTTATAAATCTAATTAAATATTTATATAATTTTCTGCAATAAGATATATAGAAACTAATTAACGTAATTTACGGCAACGTATGTATAGGGCGTTGTACTAAACTTTAAATATCGTAAGCTGAGAGGCTTTCGAGGACTTATGCTGGCGGTGTGGGCTGGGCATTCGGCTGCAAGTAAAGGCAAGTTTCCCCGATGTACAATTATTGGATAGATGGCTGAAAATAAAAATAATTTGAATCATTTCAATTAAGGGCGTGGCAAATAACTTTTGTGTAATTATAATTTCTCATTTAAATACAGAATAACATAGGAAATTGAAATCCACCTTTAGACTACGGGCCCCACCACCACCAATCATCATCATCATCATATATATTAATACGCTAAGGTTAAGATGTCATACTCCCTTTTTAGAAAAAACCTCACAACTAATCCACATAAATTATATATCATTTTATAGATAATTGCTTGCTCTATCGGCATCCACAACTAAAAAATGTATAATTGCTATTGTTTTTGCAAATTAATTAATTATTAAAATTATATACACAAAACAGCAATGCTGCCATCTAACGGCTCAGCGTCAATATGATTGACGGTCGGTAAAATTTTTGTTTAATTTCAAATCCACTCACGTATAAATAAAGTGGCGCTTTAGCTCAATGCTTTTGATACTTGCGCCTCTATATGTCAATTTTAGTAAAATATTTGTTTGATCTGTCATCTGAGCTTCATAATGGAATAAATAATGCGAAGACTTCGCACGGGTCACGCTAGTTTTAAATAAAAGTCGTTGATAATCAACAAAAGGTTTATATATACCATAACCTACACCTTATTCTTTCATCCAACAAACTTAACTGGAACATGACTCTCCGGTATATTTGACTTTCCGGATCTTTTACTTATAGATCATTATACAAACATTTAAAATGTTATAGTACGGTCAGTCATACATTACGAAAAATATTGAATTTGTATTTTTTTAGAGAAAGAAAATAAAAAAAAATCGCATCGCGTTCAATATTTTTTGTTACGGCTTAAAAAAATTTGGCTTGATTCTTCGTTACCACAATTAAGGTAACCGATTTAATTTTTTCATTCCATTATTTCATAATATTGCGTTGTTTAAGTAGACACGATACACTGGTACATTCACCAATTCAACACATATCCCATACATATATCCGCCTAAAATTACTCTATAACGCGGCCCTTCAAAATAAGCAACAGATTACAAACTTATTTTCCCGCAACAATAATACTCTGCACTCCCACAGCAAACTCCAAAAACGCGACCGCCGCTTTCGGCTACCAACGAGTGGGACGCTAAAAATGGACTCTTATCAAATTCATCAAGGCTACGACATAATTGATAAGGGCGGAAGCCGCCACCGCAACACGAGGGTTCATCGGCGACGCTCTCACATCCCCTTCTGGCATAATTTTATGATCGGCAATAAAGTGAGATGGCGCGCGCCGATAACCCGCCCGGGCTGCGTGCCTGCCCAATAACAATCATGATTTTGTGGGCAAAAATTCGCAGATAGTGCGCTACGCGACCTGCGGCAGGTAGCGCATTACGGTAATGTTACGGCCACATCTTGTCGCCTGACACGTCTGTTAAAATCTCAAGTTTCGAAGGAGAGAGATAAGAAAATTGTTTATACTGTTATACCAATACCCAATATCAAAGTTTGATACTGTCGTTGTCTTTTATTAAAAAATATATTTTTAGTTAACAAAACTTGATCACGACCAACTCTAACCAAAGTGATATCAACGAAATCGGTACATAAAACGCGATATTTACGGTTCAATTTGATAGTAATAGACGCTTTTACTAAGATGTTAGTAACAATCAAGTTTTATCAACGAAAAAACAGATATCTGATAAAATTATTGGCATATAAATAATAAAGAACGTTAACTAAAAAAAAGCACACGGGCATTTTACTCATGGAAGAAATTGAGTCAGTTTTTTTTCAATAACGAACTATACAACCCTCCGATACCACCGCCTAATAAATATATATATTACCTAAATTTGATAAGACGCGAATTTGCCCGAATTAAGACGTAAAAAGCCGACAAGACACGAAACTAGCCGAATGGCAGAGGCGACGTGCCATCAATTTAACGTTTTAACTCCCATCCAAACGCGCCATTAAATGTTTCACATAAGAAAAAAATTATTAACTGTATACACCCCTTGTTCTTAACTTTAATATTGTAAAACATATTTAAATAATTCATATTAATTTACTTTAAGTACACTAGAAATTTCAGCAGTCATTTCCATCTGCCTTATTTCCTGAAATTAAGAGATCTTTTTTTATAGTTCCAAAATAAATGTATAATTCTTAATAAGGAGAGGTACCTTAAAATTAGGAAATAAAAACTTCTTGTATGTTAACTGGCATCTTTATCTGGAGCAAAATTGAATGCACGTAGGTTTAAAACTTTAGGAACTATGAGAGTGTAACAGACGGACGGACACAGACACGAACATGTCGAAGTTAAAATGGAACTCTTATGGTGAGACATCGACGTCAGTCTGTCCGTACATCCCAGTTGTTTTTCTCAGCAACTACTATCGGAATAAACTCAAAATTGGGCACAAGTAAATATTGACCGCATCTATTCCACTTTTATTCGAAATGAGAACCGAAATAGGAGTAGAAATTTAAAAGCGGGGCAACAATTGGGATATCATACAAAAGGTCTATGTTTAAACGTTTCAAAACTATTTTTAAGCTATATATTTTTTGAGTTATGAACTAAAAATATACAAAAAAAAACAATTGCTTCTCCTTGTCTTGAAGTTTGCAAGCTTAAAATTTTAAATAATTCAAACTAACAGAAGGTCTACATGTGTACACACATTCAGAAAAAAATAAAACAAAGCTCCAGGCATTTATAGTTTTCGAGAAAACAAATATAACTTTTAATTCCTTGCATCTCCTATTGCCTAATTTCTAGAAATTAATCACGTAGTTATATAAATACTGATATAGTATTGTAATTTGACAGAAGAGAAAACTTAAAACTATGAAATAACAGTGGTTTTATCTAACCATTTTATAAAATATAACAAAGCGTGTATTTCATTTTGATTAACCAATAAACAATCAGTTCGTAAAACTTAATTTTAAAATTAATTTTTGCAATAAAGGAAAATATTTTCTAAAATGAAAATTGGAGCTTTTTTCGCAACTGTTTCAACCAAAAATTTTAATAATATGAGGTAATAAACCAAAATTTTGCACTAGTAACCATATTTTAAAATTTCCATACTTAAACCTAATATTATTATAAAATTTTATAGAATTTTCAATTTTAAAATCAGCGACAAACGTATCATCGCACAACTAGAAATATGTTTTACCACGCTAGTGAGATACTATGAAATACTCATTGCATGGTGTATATTACATTGGTCAAATATTTCTCCGAATATTGGGAATGTTTTAAAATAAATGCTTTGTTTGTGTATTATCTATTTATTGTAGAGAATTCTCTACATAAAAATATTACCATATTTAGTGCTAACTGTTCTACTGAATAGTGATCCTACAAATAAACAATTAAAATAATAATCAAACTAAAACACAATTTAAACAATGCACAGTATATACACATTGGACTTTCTTCGTAGTCAATTTAATTTTACTTGTATAGATATAAGCAGCACTAATCTGGCACAACACGTCATCCTTATAGCTACAGTTGGTGACGCGTACTCATAAGATTTTACCCATCTAAAAAGCATCCAACGCGTACATCGTACGGGTATATACAATGTGTTGGTGTATATATGTGTATAGGTGTACGCAGTCCCGTGCGCCACGCCAGTTTGGTGTGAGAGCTATGGATATATATATATATATATATATATATATATACATATACATATATATATATATATATATATACATATATATATATATATATATATATATATATATATGTATATATATGCTTTTACTACTGGCCAGGCGCAACACGTCATACTCATAGCTACAGATATACTGTTAACACTAGCGTGTTGGTGACGCGAACCCATAAGAATTACCCCTAACAAAAATCGTTCAATACGCCTACAGAAGCTTTAACTTCAATAAATCAATCTTATTTTAACAGATATTGCGCGCAAGCTTTCAGACTCGTTTCCAGACTTCGTTCGATTATTGACTCGACGAAAGCAAACGCTACCTAAAAATATGTCTACATATTTAAAATAAAAAACGATTAAGCATGGAAACGTGTTCCGAAATCAAATATAAACACGATATTTATTAAGAACAATTAATCACCGTCTTATTATTTTAGACATCGCAAATAATTTCATTTCCATTAATTTTCCAGTCGTATCCTGTACATAAACAAAGAAAGAAAATTACGAAATTTTATCTGAATATCGGATTCAGTCAATTAATTTGTTAAAGCTTTCCACGTAATCTGAGGATGTTTACTTTGGCTGATGTATAAACAGAGAACAATAGGATAAAATGAAGGCCAGGCGGGACATTGAAACTTTTCAAAATTCATATTAAAATATCCTGCGAATATCTTAAGCGAACATTTACAAGACGTATATTTTCTGATTTATATTCACTGACGTCTACTCATATGGTTGTTTATTGTGGAAAATGTAAAAAAAAATGTAAAAGCGCGCTGATTTATGTATAAGTTCCATGTACGGTTGCAAATGGATCTTTATTTTATTGGCATGAAAGAATAATCGATTGTTAGGAATTTTACAAAAAGAATAATTATTTTATTGGCATGACAGAATAATCGATTTTTAGGAATTTTACAAAAAGAATAATTATTTTATTGGCATGACAGAATAATCGATTGTTAGGAATTTTACAAAAAGAATAATTATTTTATTGGCATGACAGAATAATCGATTTTTAGGAATTTTACAAAAAGAATAATTATTTTATTGGCATGACAGAATAATCGATTTTTAGGAATTTTACAAAAAGAATAATTATTTTATTGGCATGACAGAATAATCGATTGTTAGGAATTTTACAAAAAGAATAGATAAAATATATATATTTAGTTTAAGTAAATATAGTACAAATATACCATATTTAAACAATTTTGAAAGTGTTTAAAATTATTCCAAATTATGTGTTAGAGTCACAATTATAACAAATTACCCAAAAAACCTATTTTAAGAAGAGAAAATCGACTTTTATTAGAGTCGTGTAAAGTTTCGCGTCAAAACACTTACGTCGCGATGCTCGAAATAAACGAATTGAAAACGGAAGTTTCTATCTCTTTCACACTCCGCGTCATTTTATAATAACGGATAAATATTGTTTACGGAATTCAATTAATGGGATCGCGCTATCTTCTCACATAATTACTTGAAGTAGGCCATATATTAGTACAATATGATTTGTACTTGTATGGTGTATTTTGATATCATGCATTTTGATTTATGGTCCGGCGTTTAGCCGCGAATATTAAAACACAATACTACTTTCGATTTCAATTACTAAATAAAAATATTTACACCAAACATGTTGCAGTTAATTATTATTAATCATTATTTTTAAACCAAAAGCAATGAATGAAATATATTAATAAGATATTTCCTAAGATGTTACTAATACCATATATTTAGACCTATACTGCTATTGAGCTATTCTGGTATTTCCACCATATACTTATCTCAACAAGGTACGTGGTCTGTTTAACCAGTCTCTCCAACCACTTTATGGCTCTAGAAATTTGACGTTGACAAAATTGTGTTAAAATATACATAAAAATTTAAAAATTGTAATATTATTAATTCTTTTTTAACAATACCTAAAAATTAATAATTTTTCAATCACTGACATTGAAAAATTATTAATTTTTAGGTATATTATAATATATTATAAGGTATAATATATTATAAGTTAAGGTATATTATAATATTTTTTTCAAAACGTCCTTTAAAAATATTAAAAACAATGTGTTTTGATTTTATTATTTCAAATAAATTATCTAATTGGGTATTTGACTAAATTTTTTGTATTTCATTAATCATAATTTCAAGGTACAAGCTGATGAAGAGTGAATAATTTTTTAATAACCTTAAAAATTGACCGAGTTATAAAAGTTTATATTTAACCTTTAGAGAAGGAGGCCAAATACTGTGTTGTGAGGTCATTTTTAATATTGCACATTATATTCTACAAGAGGAAAAGAGACAGGGATATACCCAACTCTATCCGTATCTTCAAATTCAGAATCCTACAACTGGCTTTTTTAATTTTTTTCAAGACTGGCTTTTAATTAACTTATATTTCACAATATTATACGAAAAATATCAAAATTTAGAATGAGTCAACTACCGTATTATACAAACAGTTATGCGAATAATATTATTTCTACGTAATTTTTCTGTATTAGATTTTCTTTAAAAATATACAAAACATATTATTTCTACGTGATATTTCTTTATCAGATTTCCTTTAAAAATCTACAAAATTTCATAAAATACATATAGTCGATCGACGTCAAATAGCTTTTGAGAAGGTATTTGGTAACAAGCAAGTGTACTTCAGTACAATAAATATACATTCATATTACCCAGAGAGCTCCCCGTTCGCTGTGAAGTCAGTAGTAGGGTATTAATTTTTAATAAAACAACGCGTGACCCGGGCCCCCATTGATTGCGCAAACATATCCTAGATACTGCCAATCGATACCAGCGTCTAACACATACATAATTTGGCTGAAAATTTCAATAGCTAAGTTCTCCACGTGTACATTTCAGGTATCATCTGACGCAAGACATAAAAAGATTTTATAGCTCCGCCGTTTTAATCATGAAATTCAAGTACAGTGATCGGAACAAAAAAAAATTTTCTAGCGCATTTTTATTAACT
This sequence comes from Druceiella hillmani, assembly GCA_039881145.1. Lineage (NCBI taxonomy): Eukaryota > Metazoa > Arthropoda > Insecta > Lepidoptera > Hepialidae > Druceiella > Druceiella hillmani. The sequence goes on from JAYKKI010000002.1 coordinate 12,182,511, forward strand.
TAATTTGAAAAGGAAGCCTTTCCAAATTTGTAATATTAATCTAATAATGTCCAACCTCTCTAGCCTTAGTTCGATTTCACAGCTTGTGTGACAAAATATTAATAAAACTTTAGAAATCGCATTTCTTACAAAAACTCATTCCTGTAACTTTTATATAAAAACTTCTTTATTATCGCTACATAATGTTAAACCATTTAGCCACGAGACGATATGAGAAATTAAATGAAACTACGTGATGTAGTATTATTTCTACTTTCTTTAAGTTCTTTACCACGACCTAGGTTTCGTTGTATTACAATATCTTCAGGTGGGCTATTAGCAAAGAATCTTTGCAACATCTTCAGGTGGGCTATTAGCAAAGATTCTTTACTAAGAGCCCACCTGAAGATGTTGTAATACAACGAAACCTAGGTCGTGGTAAAGGACTTAAAGAAAGTAGAAATAATACTACATCACGTAGTTTCATTTAATTTTGAATAATGAATCTCTACAAAATTAACGCCAAATATATTCAATAGAAGATATATATATATAACTTTAGTGTCCCAGAATCCTCCGCGGTATGAAACATTAGTTTCATTTCAACTGTCATGAGCATCTTATGTTTAAGTGTATCAAGGTGTTCAATTCTAATTCACTCGAACTATGAAAGGACATCTACTCAGAAATATAGGGGAAGACCATCAGACTTGAGTGGTAATAAAAATAAAACCATTTAAATAAAGGATATAAATTTTCTTCACCAGTTGACAGTATCAGCGCAAGAACCAATAGGAAAGTAAATGCTGTCCAACAATTGTAATTTGTTTCAATTGAGATTTGAAAATCGTATATCTTGGCAAGATTTAAGCTTAATCTAAACAAGGATAATTAATTGCTCTATATACAACTGATAGTTTAAAAAGAGGATAAATTCGATTAATTATGTTGCAATAACATTTTGGAAAAATGGATATAATTTCCATTACTTTCTCAATAGTTGTATTCATATTAATAAGAATAGCTACTTACTGGAAGTTACTTCGAAATGAGCTCGTATGCTTTTCTTGGCCCCTGTTTAAAAATGATTACCATTTTTCAACGGTAATTTAAATAAGAAATAAGTTGTTTCTTAATTGTATTTTAACTCCCTAATATACTATAAAAGTACCGTAATTGAAATAAACTCCATGTGTTGCTTACTTAACAACAAAATAAATTTAGAGATTATTAATTTATTTCTCTATCATACATATATATACTTAGCTCTGTGACATTTTGATAACATTCAACTTCTTACATTTAAGTTAATTCAACGAAATGTACCTAAAAAGAAATATACAGGATTTAAAGTAAGTTAATTTATTATACCTATTTCAAGAAAATACATGTTTACATTACCCCTAAGAAGTCAATTTAAGATGTTTTTCATTACTTATGTTACATACATAAGTAATGAAAAACATCTTTCCTTTTAAGTACGTCGCTTCACTTATTAAATCGAATCGCTTACTATATCTGACACCGATGATCGCTGGAGAGATATTTGAACAATCTGATCCGGTATGATGTTAAAGAGTGATTGTACAGTTGATTAGAAAGTACTGTATCACTATTATTGATGGCGTAAATCATCTTTTTGAATATATGTAATTCATAATAATTCAACGAAACACGAATTCGTATCCGTACTTAATCTCCACAATTAAAAAAAATTAATTCATTGAAATATATCCAAACAAATGTTTCTAAATGTTTTGATCAAACATATACAAACGTACTAAAGTATACCACGAGTTACAGTGGTACAAGCTGTTGTTGTATTGTCATAGCAATCCGACTTATATAGGTTCTCGAATATAAAACGATAAGATTATCGCTTTCCCGAGTGCACTATATCAATGCTCATACAACGGATAAGCCACTTGCAGTGCACGCACACCGGGTGCCGTGCGGCATCATTAACGCGACGCGGCGAACACGCATTCGGCTATGAATATTGAGCGATACGAACACTGTTTTGCAGAAAGATAAATGGATTATACTGGAAATTTAGTATTTTTCTTTACTTTTTTCCGTGTAGATTCTATTTATAATAATGAAACGTTTGAATGTAATTGTGATTCAGAAAAAAATTTAAAAAATATTATTGAATAATAAATTATTTCTTAGTAACAAAGGTTCAAATCGAAAAACGTTGAAAATGTAGACTTACATTTTTGAGAGGAATCCGAAAGAAAGTCTTGCTATACCAATTAGCCAACAACGACCTGTTTTACCCGATAAATAACAATTACAATTATCTTACAACGTATTTAAATAAAACTTTCTGTTTTGATTTTGTACCCAAAGCACTTGTTTCTGATGTCATACGAATACGAATTTCTGATGTCATACGAAAACTAATTTAAAAATCATACTTGGATCATACCTAATTTAAAAATCATATTTGGATCACAGGCAACGAAAATTTGGTAGAAATAAATTAGATAGTGACATGCGGAATGTAGTAAATGATAAACCATTTAATAGTTGGGCATTTTTAAAAAAGAAGTGTGAAGGACAAATACAATGACGAAGTTTACAATTAGTCAAAATTTACAAACATGAACTTTATTAACATTACGATTACCGAAAGGGGTGTACACCTTTGTAATTATTTTTGTAATTATTGTATTGTATTGATGTAAAATTTTTAATTATTTTGATTACGAAAGGGGTAGTTACATGAAAATTGTTCCTTTACTTTTATTTCTGTCCAACATAGTTACAATCCGAAGAATCCTATTAACAATGCTAATTCAATTTATAAATTATATATAATTAATACGATTTGATACTTTTCATTTCTTAACACTCCAATTCAAGCCTTAATGTTTATTTTTTAATACTTGCGATTGATTTGCGTTGAAATGCAGAGAATTATACCTTTTCATATAACCTTTACAATAAATTTCACAAACCTAAAAAAACAATTGCCGGCCAGACAACATTAAAATTTAAAGCAACGGCTCCCAGACCACATCAATTTCACGAAAGATTTGTGCGTCAATTTAATACCGATACTAGGTTTCATTAAAGAAAGGATATTGAATCGGTCATTACGCCCATAAATCGTACTCCGCTCGGGTGATTAATAACTACCCGCTGACGCATCTACGATGGGTACGCGGTCCGCTTCCGGTCCTATTTCTAAGCAAATATGAAGAACCTCGTGAGATAGTGAGCGATGTAACGATGTCAATATACACGTATGTACTCTGTACGACCGAGAGCTATAAATGTGACTTAAACTTTACTATTTCCAATCGCAATAAAGATACGAAAGAGACATTTTACGGATTGTCGGATTTTCACTTTTATATTTCCAATATGAGACACATAAAGGAGAAAGCCAGAAAGAATAAGTGGTAGTATGAAATATACTAAAAATGTTAACATACTATTTGCAGGCAAATGTACCAGAAGGAACCGTATGTTTAATAAATTATATGATGTGGTTAGACCAGACTTAAATAGACTGACAAGAATAGTCTGAAGAGTTAGCTACTCTTCAGACTATTATATAGAAATATATAGAATACTATAATAAGAAAAATACGAAAGTACTTTGAGGTTGTACGTGTAGGTGTCCTTATTCATGATATATTCCATTGAACCAAAAATGGATAAATTTGCATAAATAAATTTTATAGCCTAATTTTGTTTAAATTGTATTTATATGATAATGCCATATGGTAAAATAACAAGTAATGTAATGTAAAGTGGTATAACATATATGCTCCATACACTTACAGTCGTTTTCGTTTCGCAAAAATACAGAATATTTTTTCCGAATATTGTCTAACGTCTGTCATCGGTATAATAAATGAAAATTTACCTTTATGTAACTATGATAATAATTTTTAAGGAACATAATGGCTCAAGTGCCTGTTAGCGTAAAGTTTGCAATACTGAAAACCTAGATTATTAATTAGATATATAATTAAGTGACTTAATATTTTTCTTCACAGAAAAGCAAATATAATAAAGCAAGCAAATAACCAAGAAAAATTGTATCGTTTGTCAACAGGCATAAAATTGTTTCTGTAACAAAGCGCTCTTTATTACTTTTTCCCCACATTAATTAAAGAAATAAAAAAACATCATTAAATAAATTTTGGTAATTAAATAGTACGCTCACAATTCATTACACTTTCAACAACGGTCACGTTTACTTGAAATAAACAAAACGTGCGAATTTTGTGATCTTCAAAAATTATGCCCATAAGAAGCCACAGCTCAATATTCGAATTTTGTAAACTTCAAAAAATGTTGCCGATAAGACACCACAACTTAATATTCGAATATTCTAATTTTGTGAGCTTCAAAAATTGATACCAACGAAACGCCACAAATCAAAATACGGATTTTAGACCTTCAAGAAATGATGCCGATGCCACAACTCAAAATTCGAATTTTGTGAACTTCAAACAATTATGCCGATAAGACCCCATATATAAACGACCGGAAATGCTAATCAATTTTAATCATTAGTCCAATGTTTCTACGTGATAACAATATTAAATGGAAAATGTCTATTTTAACAATTTTAGATCGGAATACGTTTCACCGTCAGATATGTTGAATATTAAGCGGACCCTTATTAAAAGCTCATATTACGTTTAAATTATTTTTCGTAATAACGAAAGCAACTTTAATTTCCACGTGGAATATCGGGCGGGAGAAGCTAGTCATAAACAAACCGACAATATGATTGTGCGTCGAAATTCGGCACTAAACTTGGAGCCGTGCAATAAAATATTATCGTGCAGTGATAGCCGCCCCAGTAGAGGCGATTTCAACGAATACGAACCCATACGGGCCGGACCGTAAATCGACTGAGACAAAAAGACGACGAACAATTGCTGCGTTCATAATTCACATAAAACCTGGGGGGAGGATTGCGTCGATGGTTACAATATGGGCGACCTCAATATCACTAAGACGCTGCGGGCAGCACCTGAACTTAAGATCCACGTAAACTATATTTCAATTCCATATTTGGCAGATAAATAAATAAAAAAGGCCTCGGTTTGTCGGTTAGTTTATAAAAATGGTTCGAAATTTTAGTTGAAAACACTAACTTTTATTTACAAATCGTAATTTGTATTTAATTTAGTTTTTTTGTCGAGTATAAGAACGGTTACCGAGTACGCAATAATACGATAATATATCGCATTATTATAGGTACCTACCAATAAGAGATGTGTTAAAGTAATCTCGTTTCTCACACTTTTGAATGAAAATTTCCAGTCGCCAACTTCGTTAAAATGGTCTGTAAAAATATCAACAGCATTTTTGACAAGATCGTATATGATGGTTCTTTTAACAAGGTTTATGTAGTTATCATATATATAAATACACAAATAAAAAAACCAGAGCTGGACAGTGGTGTACATGATGGATGGAACAGTGCAGATTATTATCTCGGCTATAGCATCGCCGCTCGTGTGAAGCAATTTTCCATATGAAACACTCGTTTCAAAGAAAAATCGTTACCTATTATGAAATCGTTAGTTATTTATTTACTGACTTTAATGCATACAACTGATACAAAAGTGGAACTTATTGCTTCGAAAGCAATCTTTTACCACTAACAAGAACATCAGTCCAAACGCGCACGACGAGGAGCCAGGAATCAAACTCGGAACTCTGCCGAGAGGCCAGCGTCTTTAAAGTCCATCGTCGATTCAGTCCAATACACCACGGTGACGAGATTGTTATAAAACATTTCTTTTTTCGCGCGCGTCATGTCGAAATTCGCACTTGCTTTTTTTATCTGCGCGATTTCAAGAATATCTCTAACAAATTCGGTGTAAGACCATTTATTATAAAAATAAAATATGTTTTTCGATGCATTCAAATTCTTTAAGTACTTTTGTCATGCCCTACTTCGTAATATAGGTACTCCCACAAATAGTTACTGAAAAAACTCTAATTTTATAGATTAAAAAAATATTACGTCTTTGATATTAACGAATTTGCACTAATAATACAACATTAACAAAAGCTTTGCAAAGAAATAATATATTCATATTAAAGTAAATAAAGAAAAACATTGTTTGATATGACAAGGACACGTATTTTTGCACTGCACACAAAATGAAAAAATCATTAAGAAAAGAACAATTAAACACGATAGATAACGATGTAGTTATCCGTTGGAAACAAATCCATCACGTCACGAGGAAGGAAGTAACAAATTCAATGCTTAATGGACAAGTGATATTAATATTAATTCTCGGATGCGCCTGATCGTGATCTAAGTTCAAATATTACTCTAGGAAGACGGGCTGTCAGGAAAGTGTTGTTAAACCCGCACCCGTGAAATTTGTTTCTTCTCGTCTTTTTAGGGCTGTTATCTTATAATATTAATCCAAAATGTTTAGAAAATATTACCAATGGCTGCTCAATTTTTTTAGTTATTATATAGTTAGTCTAGGAAGACGGGCTATCAGGAAAGTGAAACCCGCACCCGTGAAATTTGTTTCTTCTCGTCCAATTTAGGGCTACTATCTTATAATATTAATCCAAAATGTTTAGAAAATATTACCAATGGCTGCTCAATTTTTTTAGTTATTATATAGTTAGTCTAGGAAGACGGGCTATCAGGAAAGTGAAACCCGCACCCGTGAAATTTGTTTCTTCTCGTCCAATTTAGGGCTACTATCTTATAATATTAATCCAAAATGTTTAGAAAATATTACCAATGGCTGCTCAATTTTTTTAGTTATTATATAGTTAGTCTAGGAAGACGGGCTATCAGGAAAGTGAAACCCGCACCCGTGAAATTTGTTTCTTCTCGTCCAATTTAGGGCTACTATCTTATAATATTAATCCAAAATGTTTAGAATATATTACCAATGGCTGCTCAATTTTTTTAGTTAATATATAGTTAGTCTTGGCATGAGAATTAAAGCGCATAAAGAAAAATGTGTTCTCGAAATAATACCGAATTTCAAGAACAAATTTTTTGTACATTATTTTGCCAAAAACCAGCAAAATTTATCTGGCGTTCTGCTTCTTTCGGTGACGTTTTAGATTCTTCTACTATTATAAAAAAATTAAATATTAATAATTTATAATTTTTTTCTAAACTTTGGCATTTGAATATTTAATTAATATAATGTATTAATAGGCAATACCGATTAAAAATTATACCGATCCAATTAACTTGTTAGTTGGGAACTTTATGGTTAAAATCATCAGCGATCAAAATATTTGAATAAAATTCTAAACTGAGAAATTAACATTTGGTAATTTTAAAAATTTCTATTGCATGTAAAATATAATCGATTATTACCTTCGGCTAATACTTATTTCAAGCATACTGATACTTAAATTTTGGATGCGTCAGTCGGAAGATATTAATTTTCCAAGCTATATAACATCTTTTTTCCTCTTTTCGTTTTCTACACTTGCGAAAATTAAAAATTTCAATTTATATTTTCCGAAGTTACCATGCATTAATGTTGAACTACGTTTATTTTGGATACACACGTTGCGGTCACTACGAGTCATTACTACACGTATATACTTTTCGTATTACGTCTTCAGCAATAGCTTTTTTGCTATGCTATTTTGGAAGGCGATGTGATTATCAAATAATTTCGACACGAATGACTAAGTAGATATTTCACTCTTATAAATTGACCTGTCCAGTGAAAATGGCAAATACGTATAGTAAATAAATGGATTGACTTGAATATATTGTTTCGATAATTTATAAAATATGTTCCCAATATTATTACATTACACTATTATCAAGGCGGGATTTATGTAAGACATCCAAAAGCTATAATTTAAGTACAAAAAAAGATTAAATAAACTTGTTAAGTACGAGTGGAACTCGCGTTATGACACTTGGGTACATAAAACACCCAAGAGTATTAATATAAACAAATATTAATATTATTTTCGACTATGTAAGTATATTGCTTTGAATATATTTAACATGCTTAAAATCTAGTGAATTTTTAAAAAGTTATGAGATTTAGAATTATTAATTTAGTTTCTGGTAAACTTTAGGTAAAGGTATGGTAACGCAATTATTTCATAATTTTGTCCTTTAAATATGGGTTGGGGCAAAATTTTGGGGATATTTTCAATCATATCTAGCTCTATATTACATAAAATTGGAAAAAAAAGGTTTCGAAATTCGTCTAACTTTCTCTTCAATTGATACCCCGCACGATGTTAAAAATTTCAAGAAAAATTCGATAGCCTCATCCGCGCCGTCGACAAATTTTAGTTTTCAGTACTAACTTGAAATTAAAATATATGCGGGTTTAAAATATATGCTGGTTAATGTGCTTGATACTACGTCAAATTTCATGTCTCTACGACGAAATGTTTGTGAGAAAAAACTGTGACGAACGAACAGGTTGAATACACGATCTTATATGTTTGTAAATTCAGCCCACAGTCACGAAAAATGTAGCGGATATAAAAGTTCAGCTTTAGTGTGTAAATTTTTCAAGGACTATGGAAATAAAAGTTATAATTTAAATAAAAAAACACGATGATTCCATTTATTATGTCCTATAGTTTATCCAAAAACAAATTTAAAATACTAATTTAAAAAAATAATTGTGCGTGTCAGCTCCGACGGGCGAGTGGAGTTTCCTCCTTAAGAATGGACTGTTTTGGAATATATAAAATAGGTAATACTGTATATAAATATAAATACTATTAAATGTAAATGAAAATTCTTTAATAAATATAAACTGAGAATATAATTATTTTCAAGTAAAACACCAATGAATAAGATCGAATTTATATAACAAAATTAAAAACATTTAGTAACGTCGGACTAAGAAGGATTTTTAATTTTGTGGAACAGAAGACACGAAATATTCACACATAATGACGTATAATGATTACATCTTGATATAACTTTATTAATTATTTCTACTTTCTTTAAGTTCTTTACCACGACCTAGGTTTCGTTATATTACAACATCTTCAGGCAAAGACATCTTTGCTAATAGCCCACCTGAAGATGTTGTAATACAACGAAACATAGATCGTGATAAAGAACTTAAAGAAAGTAGAAATAATACTACATCATGTAGTTTCATTTAATGGTGAATAATGAATTTCTACAAAATTAACGCCAAACATATTCAATCTTGATATAAGCGAACGATAGTAAACTATGTGTCACAGTACGCAATAAGAAAATGCCAAATAAACATATTGATATCTCACTCTAAAGGTGCGCAGAAATGTTGCGTGGAGAGGTCACCTAACGGTAAACATTTTCTTTAACGCTCTAAACTTCTGATTTTACTCCTCATAAAACTTTATACCGGGCGCTATATGTGAAAATCGATTCCTAAGGAGTTTCGTTTGTTTTTTTATAGGGTATGGCACAAAATTAACTAATCTAATTAACATGGAACATTCATAATCATATAATTTATAGTGATCAAATGGGCATAAAATACATAATATATTTTTAGAATGTATAAATATTAATAAAGATTAAGTACAGAGAGTCGAAGTATGCCTGATGCTACATTAAACAAAATGAAAATCTATAATATTTTTTTTCGATGAGTATGGCAAATATTACAGGTTGTGTGTTAGAAACGGTTTTATCTCACGAAATTGGGTAACTAGACTCTACTAAAAAACTAAACATAATAAAGTAACTAAATCTTTCAAAATATCGTTGGTAAATTAATAATAAATAATTATTAACCAAAAACGCAATTAGAACAAATGGCAACCATGGTCCCTTATTTACCAGGAGAGTCCGAACGGGCAGTTAGTAAAATAATAACTGAATTAATATTAATTGTTATATATTTATTACAAAGGACCTTCACAAGAAGACACGTGCATAAATTAACTCTGCGACATTAAATGAGTAATATGGATAACATGATGAACGAATGAATACAAAATAAAAAAGTAATTAAGGTTTAATTAAAAAAATAGTTTCAAGTCACTAGTTTTCCACGCACTTTTCATTTCCTACTAAACAATAAAATATAGTTCGTGAACGAATACTCGTTGTGTCCTTGTTTAAATCCATTTTTGCCCCAGCTTTTAACATAGCTTAAAAAAATTTACCTCTAGGCTGGCTTAAATCACATTTATTCAACGACAAACCTCCACCGACGCTCCTATCACCGAGCGAGTAGAGAGCCTCCATTACCCAATCTCTGGGGTAATGCCAACTGTTATCACGACTACATTCGCGTTCTCGCTATATTTACCACAAGATAAATGTGACAGGTCAAGGCTGCTAGAAAGCTGCACGTTGCGGAACTCGCGCGTTTCACAACTGTCATCTTTATCTTCCCAATTAATGTCGCGTACTTTTTGTAGTAGTTTTATTCGTAATATAATAACGTTTCGACTACAAAATATAATTTCATCGTTGTTAACAGCGCCGTATATCGATATTGTGTATTACCTCTAAAAATACCAAATTCCCTTTACATTAATGCAAAAAAGTAAATGGAAGGAAACTTGTAACTACCTATATTAAAACAGCTAAATAGAAATAACACGCCGACTTTCGGTCTGCTGAGTGGAGGTCCGCTCGGCAACCGTGCCTGCAAATTCAGCAACTTCCACTTCCACTGGCACAGCGAGCACACCATCAACGACCATAGCTATTATTGTATATCTATTTTATTAAGATATTTAAATCTCCGTATCACCCTCCATTATTGAATATATTTGGCGTTAATTTTGTAGAAATTTATTATTTACAATTAAATGAAACTACGTTATGTAGTATTATTTCTACTTTATTTAAATTCTTTACTACGACCAAGGTTTCGTTGTATTACAACATCTTCAGGTGGGCTATTAGCAAATAATTCTTTACTAATAGCCCACCTGAAAATATTATAATACAACGAAACCTAGGTCGTGGTAAAGAACTTAAAGATAGTAGAAATAATACTACATCACGTAGTTTCATTTATTTGTTTCAACTCCAGCGGTTATACATAAGCGGGTATAAATAGCTAAAAGTTACCCTGTTGCAATGCTTGGAGTTGAGGAAAGAAACGGAGGTATGTTTTAGGACAGGATGTCAGGAATTTGAGAAATAAAAAAAGCTCAGCCATTCAGAAAATTTCCCGGGTCAAAATGACTAAATGAATCATTTTTGTCCCTTTTTAAGAATACGTCACTCAAAATGGAAACCTTATAGGATTATTTGTCTGTCTGTCCATTCATCCGTATGTCTGACAAAGCCTTTCTTATCTGAAACGCGCTTCGACATAATAAGGTGAAATATTAAGTTGAAATTAATATCGTATACTGAGGCCTACTTCCGCTCGAACTACAATCTTGAAATTCGACATAACGAGAGCCGAATTATATACAGCACAAAAGAAAATTATTTCTTTATTTATAATTCTACGTGGAATTCTAACGTTTTTTTTAATTACACAACTATGAAAAATATACTAAACAATATTTGTTTACTTGTACCATAGTCTTACTCATTAATCATAATAACTCCCTGATTCTAATTCTTTGTGGAATTATACATTTTTTATAATAAACGCCTATGAAAGACATAGTAGGTATTTACGTTTTGAAAAATTAAAATTTTGGAAAAAGGTTAGCATTAAATGTTTATAAATACCTAAATGAGTACGGAGCCCTCGTAGTGTGCGTTCTACTCGTGCGTGATAGGTTTTTAGCCATATAAGACTTGAAAAAAATGTTTATCTTGAAAACGCCACTTTCTGTTAAAAAATCGTATGACGAAACAGAAAGGTGATAAAAGTACATTTAAATAATGCTTTTCGTTTTTTTGTTTGTTTTCTATATATTATAAAAAATAATCTAAAAAATATCAATTTTTATTAATGCAATGATATAACGAGCCAGAAGCATGATCAACTTAAATTCAAATAATTATTATCATTTTTCTACTTACATGAGTGTAAGAATTTAAATTTTGTAAACATTAATTTTTTTTTAAATAAATTATGTAATGAACCAACACATCCCACGTTACTTGCCGAATGCGAAGTGTGCATAACTTCAAAATATGTTAACAATAATCATCAAACTGATTTGGTTCGATCTCAGTTGTATCTCGAATTTTCCTTAAATTATTCCCGTTTCGTATGAGCGTTTCTTTGTCTTACACAAATTCAATTTCCATAATTGCACATCAAAACAACGTCTGCTCTGATAGATTTGAGCTGATATAATACCCTCTCTTGATTCACTACCTCAAATGAAATTTAAATAAATAATATTATCGAAATATACATTTGAACTAAATTAAATTACTGAGAGCATAAAACGCTGGATTAAGTTCTGAATCTGTAATTACGTAATTAAACTAGAATTAAAGACTAACGTCAAAATACTTTTTATATAACGTCCACTACTATGAATAGAAATAGAGTAATGTCTTCCACAATACGGACTTTTATACAAGCGAATATACCTAAATAACACCTAAAGCATTCGATCCCATACAACGCTGATACAACATAAGATTCTTATTCAAATTAATGACTACGTATCTCTTCACAAACGTAAGAAAAATGAACACGACAATTTCGCCATTCCATTCGAAGTAAACTATAGACAACAAAGCTATCATCGCACTCGGATATGTTCCTCTACGGCAGAAGCAACATTTCCTAAACAGAATAAGTTTCAATTTCCTTTGTTTCTAATACGATAAAAACGTTTCAAATGAAATAAGAGAATTCAATTAAGAGGGTGCGGGGCGTCGGTCCGCTAGAGGACGGGCGGGATGCGAGCGATGCGGGGTAATTGGCACCTTTTATCGCCGACAGCGGCGGGATCCGCGCCGTAACGAGCGTACGTATCCCGCGGCCGCGTGTCCTCCGCGATTATTAACTTTTAACAACATAAAGATATTATATGACTCTTATTTGTTCTCGCGCCGCGAGAGCGGCGTTTATTGCTCTCGAGACGTGTGCTAATAACGTCAGTGCTCTGTTACAATGTGTGCTCACGCGACGACAAGGTATGTTCGGATGACATCGGAAAGAGTAAACAATACTTCCTCGTTCTACATATTTATTTATTTCAACTTGACTGTATGCCTGCAGTTACATTAAGCTGATATTTTCTGTGTGTTTGGTACACAATTCACTCTGTTACAAAATTCACTCTCTTTTATCATTAATCCTCCCTACAAATTTTTTATCTAATACAGGATTATACGTGACACCCCATTATTTATTATTTTTCACCTCTTTAAATGTATACACAGTTACAGATCAAAATGAATAAATGTGAGATTCTATGAATGATGTTGCCATATTATATTGGTACCTACAAATATATTTACATATATTTTGCTGTGGCCACGACTTTGCTTCGGTCGACCTTTGTAACCTCTATATAAGACGTAACCAACGTAATATCGAAATATTCCGATAAACAAATCCAAATCGCTATATTTTACAAACAAGATGCGTTTGATACGCATCTTATACCGTCAGAGTACAAAATATATTTGTATATATCCTTTCTACTTAGAACATTCAAAACAGAGTAGTATGTACTAGGTACTATTGAGTATGCGTTTTTTTTACACGCAATGTGCTATTTTTGCTTTCACTATTCGCATGCGTATTTTAAAAGGCCATCTGTTTTTAATTATAATTATATTAACGGCATCCAATGTGTATTTCGAGTTTCCCATGGGAACGTGAAATTGTTCCTTTAAGGTATTAATATTTGTTTTTATCTCAATAGAATGGTACCTTTTCCCTTCCGCTTTCCTTCTCTTGTCATCCCTTACCCCACCCCTTCCCCCTCGCCTTCACCTTTGCGTTCGCTATCGTGTTCGCTTTCGCGTTCGCCTCCCCGATCGCTTTCCTGTTCGCTTTCCCGCCCCCGAATGAGATGCGATAACACAAATGAATGCGTTATTTATATTTATTGCATTAAAAATACAAAAAATTAATATTAAAAACGCTTAAACAATAAAAATTTAAAACATATTTGTAAAAAACTAATTTTATAGTATATGCGTCAAGAATTGCGACCTGTAGAATGTTTGCAGGAACACTCTACGATAAAAAAGTATCAAATGAAATAAGCACGTAGAACGTACACACGTTCGAACAGTGTTTGTACATATGTGTGTACATAGCTGGACCCTTCAGATCACTGGACGATAGCCCATACACAAAATAAATTTACATTTTTAACCGTCTAAGAATTATGTTAAGGTATGAAGTCTCCTTTTTATGTCAAAATATACTTTATGCGGATTTTGAAGAACAACAAAACTAGCGGCGCCAACTCTGCTCCAAGGACTTGAATGATATTAGAATGTATGTCTGATATTATGTGTGATTAGACATAGAATTTTACAAAATTAAACAATAATTTTAAAATGATTAGAAACTTAAAAATTATACGACAATAACTTTGAGAACAGAAGAAATAAAAGTTGTCTATATATTCCGGGCGTATTACACCAAAATAAACTCTACTTGAAAACAATTTCCTTAAAGTGGACATTATGTTAAAGGGATCTACATGTATATAGTACTAGTACCTAGAAATAACATACAACAATCAAGAAGAATTAACTTTCGTGAATGCTGTTTTATTGTCATTCCCTTGAAAAGTGGCCGCCTATTTTATTTTTGCCGTATTTCAGTAATGGTTTAAAATAAAAAAAATGACACAAAAGATGGAGATCAATTCTAGATATAATCTACATATGTATAGTACCAGTACCTAGAAATAACATATCAAAAATCAATAACAATCAACGTTCGTGCATGCTGTTTTATAGTCCTCAAAGAAGTGACCGCCTATTTTTAAAAAGTGGCCGCCTATTTTTATTTTAGCCGTATTTCAGTAATGTTTTGAAGTAAAAAAAATTAACACAAAAGTTGGAGATCAATTCTAGATACATATTTTTTCTATATCAATTATTTCCTATCCTTGTGATGCTCAAGCAATACGCCGAAACAGCTTCAGGAAATTGATATTTTTCAATCTCATCGGAATTAAATATTAAAAAGAATTTGAAGATGTGCATTAATCTTTAAGGCAGGTGGTTTTTTAAAACATTAGTTGAAATAGAATACACATATTTATTTTTAAAGGATGTCAAAATCGATATAATATTTATTATAAATTAATGTGGGAAAACTATGAAATATATTATACTAATATTTTACCTCTCGTGCTTAGTCCGAATTCCTCTCCAATCCTAAAAGCAAACAAATAATGCTGATGTGCTTATCACTACATTAGCTCTGGGGCATGCTAAAGACATTGAAGAAGTCATTATTGTTGTACAAGACAACCATTTTATTACTGTTACAAATATTACAATACTTGCGAGTACAAGGATCTGAGTTGTCAACAGTTAATTCCTTTGTATATCCATGTACAATACCTATGATATATATCACAGTGTTTTTTTTATTTTTTATGTATGTGATTAAAGCGTGTATAGATAATTATATTGAATTATTATAATTAATGAATTTATAATTTAAATACAAAGATATTTATCGTAACCGCCAGTTCAGTTTCTATCGTATTTCTTTTAATGCAATAATTAAAATATTATACATTATTATACATTTTTTCACCTAAAAATAGCATATAACCAGACTTGTAAGAACCTTGGTATTTTATATTTCTGAAAGAGAGTAAATGGATACATTTGAAATATGGTCCTAAACTGCCAAACAAAACAATTATCTATACTTCAAGAGTTGAAAATAAAAACAACTCTTATTAGTCTACAAATAAAACTCGCATATTTGGGCCACATATATGAATGATCGCTTGATTGGTTTAAAACAATATCGAACATTAAACAATTTTTCCTGAAGCTATTTCGACGTGAAGATGATACAGCCTAAAAGAACCTATTCACATTAAGCAAATAACGAAAAAAGGATAAGAGGCCGTTCTCTGGATCGAACAAGATACGAAAGCTGTCCGGTATGTACTTCGGCAGCGCCCTAGATGCCCAAGACCGAGATCAGTGAAATCGGCAACTCCAAATGCCCATGACACGATCATTCATTCGTTTCAGTCACGAGAAGTTGACTAAAATGAATGAATGATCAGCATATAGGGGAAGTTTCATTAAAGTGGCCCAGGCAGATAAAGTGGCCACCTTCTTTTTAAGAACTAACCAAGCGCCATCTGTTAAAAGCGTACGGAAATAATTCATTGGCCGACATCATATTGATCCAGTGTTTAATGCTTCGGTGTTTATTGCGGTTAGTTTACGCAGAAAAATTTTAATACGAAAAAGGTGGTTTTTCTGACTTTTGATCTAAGGTAAGTGGTTTAAATGTTGCAATAAGTTACTGTGTTCAATATGAATAATAAACAATGTAATATTTTCTCGGTTTAGTGCATCTAATGAAATGTGTATTTCACAGCAAAAAAGGCCAATATAACTTTATTAAACACTTCAATCGTTTTTTCTCGCCGCGTTCCGTTTCAGCTAAAGTGGCCTAGATTGTAGGTAAGTAAAGTGACTTAGTGGGCCACTTTACCCGTCTTGTGCTAATTATTCCATTAAATATAAATAATCTTTTTATATACGTCGCAGTTACAATAGGTTTTCTCGAGGCTAGCAAAGAATTAAAAGTTTCTCAATCGACACTAAAACGACGTGTCAAAGGAACAACAAGCTGTTGAAAATAAAAAAAAGTATTGGGTTCTCGTAGTTCAACTTTTAGTCTAGAATAAGAAGAAGAATTGGTGAAACACATTTTAGAAATGAAAAAGCGATTTTATGGATTAACTTTACAGGATTTAAGAAAACTAGCCTATCAGTTGACTGAACGCAATAATATAAAACATGGACATGAACATCTGCTTTTAGAAAACGTCATCCGGAACTGACACTGAGAGGTCCAGAAGCAACCTCTCTTGCACGAGCACAAGGTTTCAATAAAGTGTCAAGAAATTTTTTGACCTTCTGGAAGAGGTGAGGTCTAAAACAAACTATGCACCTCATCGTATTTTTAATGTGGACGAGTCTGGCTTTACCACAGTGCAGAGCAAAAGCTCTCAAATACTTGCTAAAAAGGGAAAGAAGCAGGTAGGTGCTATCACCTCAGCAGAACGAGGTGTATTAAGCACTGTCGTGGTATGTATAGCTGCTGGTGGAAACTATATTCCCCCTAATATTATTTTTCCACGAAAGAGAATGAAATTGGAACCACAAGATGTAGCACTGTTAGGTATAGGATTTGCTTGTCATTCGTCAAAGTGGATGAAATTGAAGATTTGAAGATTTTTACGGACTGCTTTAAACATTTTCTTACATTTGCCAAGTCGACAGAAGATGACCCAATTCTCCTAATTCTTGATAGACATAACACAAGTTGATGGACATAACACGAGTTGGCAAGAAAAAACAACACAACTGTCTTATGTTTGCCACTACACTGCAGCCACAACCACTGGAAGTATCTTTTATGGGACCTTTAAACAAGTATTCAGACAGTTGAGTTTCTTAATAACCCAGGAAGAACAATTACTCCATTTCAATTCAGCAAACTCTTTGTCGAAGCCTATAGCGAGACAGCGGAATAGTGCGAGAGAGCAGGTGTTAGTAAACGTCGAATACAGCTAATAGATCATCACGTCTTTAAAGATTATGATTTTTTGCCTGCGGACACAACAGGTGTGGCTCTTAATGAGCCGACAACACAACTAACTGAGGAGAATGTCCCACCTGGTAGAGGTGAGTTTCCATCAATTCTGCTAGATACCTAAGAGGAAATACCCGCAGTGACATTATCAATGGTGGATCCACAACCAAGCATACCATTCACAGTAAAACAGAACAAAAAATAAATAGAAAGCGAGGCCGCACTGTAATTTTAACTAGCAGTGCAACCAACAAAGAGTTGAAAGAATAAAAAATACAACAGGACAAAAGAAAGCAACAAAGAGAGTATCTAAACTTGCTACTGTTCCAACAAAAACCGCTAAAAATCTAAAACTAAAATTAAGGAACTTGCCAACACTGATGATGGTATTGTTGACGACCCTGAATGAGTTTATTGCGGAGGACTTTGGTCTAAATCAAAACGTAAAAAAGGCTGGATACAGTGTTCTACTTGTAAACTACTTGTAGCTGTTGTTCAGAAAAAGTAAAAATCGACCGCACTTTCTTAAAATGGCGACTGTAACATAATATGAGCGAGCGTTGATTTTTGATAAGTTATTTTTTGGGTACTAGTACTACACATACGCAAAGTCGACTTTTAAGGGAATTATTTCCAAGTAAATCAATCATATGACAGGACATAATTATTACAGATAACAAAGCAGTTTCTTGAAATAATAGTCTAGATGTTTTTGATACTATTTGAGTAAGAACTAATTTAAATATTTAATTTTCATAAACACGAGTTAGTCAATAATAAACGAGTGATCATTAAAACATAGCGGATCTTTATTTCAATTTTATTACTTGTTGCCGAGATATATTTCGCCGAATAATGCGAAAATGAATAGAGTTAATACTATCCTCTCTATTGTAAATCTTTCAGGAGCATTGACTCTCCAATGTCGTAATCTCGTTAAAATCTTAATTGGTTTAAAACAATATCTAACCTTAAACAGTTTTATTCCCTCCATTTCGTCTCTATAAAATTCTCGCCGGTAACAATTATTTAATATTCTAAAACAGTTACAACGATCTAAAGATTAATTTAGTGTCAGATTAACAATTATTATTTAACAAGGGATTTGCGCAAAACAAATGACCCTAAGACATCTTAAAATAATAATTAAGAAAGTTAAGTGACTCGACCGTAAATGCAAAACATTGCAGTAAATTAAAACTTTAATTACTTACTCGTTTGTAATATAATTTGTCCTAAGCCCATTCGAGGTTTGCAAAGAGAAAATCATTTATTGTCATTCTCCAAGAGGCACATTAAATTTATACAAATTGAGGATGTTAATTGAACGCGCCTGACGTATTAAAAGACACATTATTTTCTTATAGCTTGCCTCATAAATTACACAACCTACTTCGCTAACTAAATAACTGTACAAATTTATTTTACGTCGTCAAAATGTTATTTCGATTTTGCAAATTGCTTTGTTCAACGCGCCCGACTCAAGACATTACGAGTAATTCGCTTTCAACTTTCGTCGTAACTAATCTTGTACGAATTCACTTCAAGTACTTGACTTTTTGCGTGATTTTTCTGTTTATTTTTCTATTTTTTCTATATACTTGACATTCGTATATGAAATCTAGTTTCAGTTTCGGAAGTGACTCTGGATAAACCTTCATGTGCAAACAAAGAATGTACCATTTATATGTATATTTTCTTCACATATAAAGGTGTACGAATTTATTTATTACAGTTTATATACATATAAAACGACACAAAACATTGTGTGTTTTGCTAAAAGTTCATCAAAAAGCGAGCTGGTCAACTCAAATATAATATTTTAAATCTTGCTCGGTTCGAAATTGTTGACTTCCTCGCGTGTAACTATGGACGGACCACACAAATACTGACAATTTCGCAAACGCATAAATATTTCTTTAGAATTATGTATACACTGTCAATTGCTTAAATATCTCCGTAAAATGAGAAAATTGAACTAAAAAGACATGAGAAAATTTAACTACAAGAGGTACTCGCTTAAACGGAACCCAAATTTTGGCAACGATGGTCACCGTGGTTATAAAGTTAAAAAGCCGCCGGAAAAAAAGGAAACATCTTTTATGTAATTTCATCACCTAAACGGTATGGTATGGAACATATGAGTGGTATGGTTTAATTATTCAAAATTTCTACATCCACATGAAATCTAGTCAAACCCTACAATATATTGAAAACTAAATAACACGAAATTCCGTAACAGACGGTATTTGTAAATAACAATATATTTCACTCTAAGGAAAGATAAGAAAGAGAAGATAAACAAATAATTCTAAGATTGAACAGTTTACTTAAATGACTTTGAAGGTATAAATTTACGATTTGTTATGAATGTTAAAGTTCATTTGCTTCCACAGGTTGACAGCATATACGTTAGTTGAATATTAAACAAAATAAATATTATATATAAAAAACACAAGTTCGTTGAGATAAAAAGCATAAATCCAAGGTCATCAGCAGCTGAACCTGTTAATCTGGAATTAAAATAAGACGCAACGCTGTTTTTCTTCAAAATATTAAAGCAAAGGCAAATAACGCGTAGATTGGGGTGGTCACGTGCGTCTACTGAGATGAAATTCTAAATAAAAATCGAAAGATTACATTTTCCCAAGCCAAACGTAAAATATTAGAAGTATATATGAGGTTTCAACTTGTTACAGCCATTTTAGTTACTTCATTAAGGATTCTAAAAGCATTTGACATTCAAAAGTTCTGTCTCGGCCATTAGATGTTCGAAAAAACATTATAGATAAGCTACGGTAACTATTTTTAAGTTTAAAACGTCCTTGCGACAAAGTGGCGTCATTTAAGTCAACTTATTACTCTAATATCAAATAAATATCATGGTGATTTTAAGCGTTCTCGATACATAAAAAGTGAACCTTCGCACTTCATACTTTAGATTAGAAGTTAAAAACGACTAAAAAAGCTTTTGAAAGTAATTAAAGTAGAAACGCGCATTTTAAACACGTTTAATACGATGTTTCCGCGCATTGAAAGAGAGTACTGAAGGGTTGAAACGGGCGCAAAGGAATTATATCGCGGTATATTTTATATTTTTGTTACTTAGAATGAAGCGCAGGATTTTTTTTAATCAAATAGCTTAATAGTACCCGTACGAAGTCTTCGTACTATTATTTTGGCATCTGGGAAAAAGACACGTAATGTGGTTTATAAAGAACTATCTTTCTCTACACAAAAATGCACATGTGTGAGTTGAAGCGAGTCTTTAGTGTAATACTAAAATCAGTGATATAAAAAACATTAAAATGTTTAATAATCAAATTATAATCATAAAAACAATTCCTTCTGCAATATACATAAAAGAAAAGCTATTGTTGTATCACATATTAATGTAATCAATGATTGAATATATTTGGCGTTAATTTTGTAGAAATTCATTATACACAATTAAATGGAACTAC
Organism: Druceiella hillmani; assembly: GCA_039881145.1. Classification (NCBI taxonomy): domain Eukaryota; kingdom Metazoa; phylum Arthropoda; class Insecta; order Lepidoptera; family Hepialidae; genus Druceiella; species Druceiella hillmani. The sequence goes on from JAYKKI010000002.1 coordinate 12,203,617, forward strand.
GTGATGTAGTATTATTTCTACTTTCTTTAATTTCTTTACCACGACCTAAGTTTCGTTGTATTACAACATCTTCAGGTGGGATATTAGCAAAGATTCATCATTCGTAATCTATCTTTGCTAATATCCCATCTGAAGATGTTGTAAGACAACGAAGCCTAGGTCGTGGTAAAGAAATTAAAGAAAGTAGAAATAATACTACATCAAGTAGTTTCATTTAATTGTGAGCAATCAATGATATTGATACACCACATGAACTCTCTTCCTTTCTGTATCATGACTAAAAGTTTATGTAAATCTATCGCCCCGCATACATCATCTAGTGACCATACACCTTAGATGTATAGAGAGCCCTCCAATGTTGAGATGTACAGCCTTGATTATGATTGACCGCAAACCGGCAAGCAACATTTGCCATCAGCCTAGCCACAGATACTGAGTTGATGAGGAGCTTACATCTTTGTATAATGACTAAACGTGATCAGTGCCATATCCTATGGTCTTTTCTACGTTTATATTTAAATATTTCGTACGTTTATATTTACCTTGTAAGCATTTTCTCCTGAGCTGCTCTATATAAGTTATAGCTAATTTCATTTATTATTTAAAACATTCTTCGATTTTTTGGTCGCACACGAAACGTACTTACAATAACTAATTGTATTAACGTTTAAATTTAGAATTTTGCACGACAAAATGTTAAATTATATTTTCACAAATTCAAATGAATATGCGAAAATTTGATGGTTTATTTGACTTATGTTAGATAAATGTTAGATGAATGTTAGATAAAGTAAGCGATATATTTATGCACTTGACAGAAGGGTGAATATATATCGTCTACATTATCTTTTGCAATTGTAGAAATGTGGTGTATATTTAGAAAACAAGGATAATCGTTAGAGTTTTGATACAACTTTTGCATAGATTACTAAAACCCATATTTTATCATAATTTTAAGTCTAGTAATTTCGCAATAATTTTTTTTGGAAATTTTTAAATATGTTTCTGAAATTATGAAAAAATATTTTTGATATCCTTATTAATAAACCTTTCAAAGTACACCCTACAATAGAAAGAATTTCAAAAAATTCCACTATTTAATTAGAACCTCCTAAAATTTCTATATAAATATTTCCTAAACTCTCTATGTCCTAGCCCTAGGAGCTGGGTAACAAAGACTCGGAGAAGTACGTCCTAGACTTCGTTTCCTTAAAAAAAAGTTTTGTCTTGTCTCTCTACAAATCTTCGTAACTTCATCGTCGTTTTCATTTTATTTCCCCTTAAATTTTCTTATAATTTGGGGAATAGATAAAATTACTGAGGGCAAAATCTGTTGAATAAGGTGGATAGTCAACCAGTTTGAACCCAGCCAACGAAACTACCTTCTTGTGAGCGGGTGCGTTGTTTTGATGGAACAGCACGCCTTTAGGAAGTTTCCTTCTTTTTCTCTTAACTTGGGTATTCATTTTGCGTAATATTAGCCTGCCATAGTGACACCACGCTCTAGTTAGTCAATGAAAAATATCCATTCTACGTCTTAAAATATTGAAACCATGGCCTTGTCAACCGATTCCGAACACGAAATTTGTAACTGTAATGATTGTTATTTGTCTCGAGACCGAAGCGATGGACCCGTATTTTCATTCTAACAAAATGTGCCAAAAATCAGAACCTGACGATTTTAACATAGAATTTACCCAACCATGCACTTGCAATGTCAAGTCGTTCCTTTTTTTTAATGTCGATATACATCCTTGGTGTCCATTTCGTGGAGACTTTCCTCAAATTCAGCTAATTTTACAATATGGATTAAACACGCTTATATAAAATACCTGTCTCGTGATCTTAATAACGCACGGCAACTCTTCGATCGTTTCATACAAACTTTTTGAATTTTCCAACATTTTCTTGGAGGATTAACGTCGAAGACCAACCGGGGGTGATGCTCACCTTTTGTGTTCTTTCTACTCACTCGAAGTTCAGAAGCCCATCCGACAATAGTACAATATGAAGGTGCAGACTCAGAAGTCTGCACCTTCGTATTGTACTGTTGTCGGATGGGCTTCTGAATGAGACATTGCAGGCAATGTCTCCATCAAATTGAAGTGAATCTCTGCATCGTTAAGTTTTCTATATACAGATAAATCACGCTTTTACTTTGTTTTTTCTTCCACTTCAACATTATTGTCTAAAATGTCACAAACAACTGCTTATCATTTATTTATTTCTAAACATGTTTTTATAAAAGCAAATATTAAAATAGAAATAACCTTATTATGGTAAAAATAAGTAATATGTGCATCCATAACGTGAGTTATTTTTTCTTCGGTTATCACTTTTCATTCATACATAAGGACTGCACGACGGTTTAGAGTTATTAAGGCGATGAGTTCGCAGTCGTCTATTGGAATACTAATGATAAACTATGCAGTTTTGCTGCATATATCAGTAATATAAGTGCAAAGTTCGCTCGTAGGAACACGATTACGTTACTTTGATATCAAAGAAAGTTGAAAACTTCAAAAGGAATATTTAAAGAAAACTAAAACACCAACGGGGAGTAGATTTTTCGGAAGTCAAAAGTAAACTTAATGGCTAAGTGCCTTAAAGTATACAAGAAAATGGCTTAGTTTTCCTTGGTGTAGAAAAACTTTATCTTTTTAAGATAGACAGCCAGTTGAACAAGTTGACTCTGGAGTTAAAAATAAACTTTACCTTCCTATCTTTAAAACATAAATTTTATCGTCCTATTTCCTAAGCAAATTATTTAACTATGCGTTACACGTTTTTTAACTGCCCATAATATACTTGTAATTTCAAGCTTACATTATAAATCGTTGCATTATAAAAGATTCAAAGCAAACGTCATTGAATTATTGTCAGTGATATCTCGATGCAAGCTTGAACAATAAATAAACAATTACAAGGAGATACTTTATATCCAGGACTCACGCGTAATTTTTATTGTGGCCATGATATGTAAAAAAAACATTTTATTAAATATGATTTGTATATATATTAATTTAATTAATGCATGTTAGTTCTTATATAATCTATGCATACAAATTGATTGTTTTCCATTTTTAATGTACCGTGACCGGTGACTTATACTTCCGGTGATACTTTTGTGACCGTCCGCCCGTCTGTCACGGGAGATTTTTGCGGAAATTGTTCGATGAATATTTAAAATTTGGCAAAGAATTAAAGTATGGTGGCCGAATGAAATGAACGAAATGGAGTGTAAAATGCTCAATTTTTATATTGGAGTTTAATTTCACGGGGTAAATATGGAAAATAAAAAGAAAATCTTTCAACTTCATCGTGTGTCAAATAAAAGTTTATTGAAGCGCGAATGAAACAAAGTATATGATATACTTTTTACTTTTTAAAAAAAAAATTTTTTTGGGGAAACAGCTTAAAATCGCTGACGTTTTCCTTTTTATCGGAATGATCGCTCAGAAAAATCTGAAAATCCATCCATGAACATTGAGAATTAAGTATGAATTGAATATATATGATCAGGATAGAAAAAGTTCAATGTGAACGAAATTAACAACTAAATTGTTTATTGTTTATCAGAAAATAAACAATAAACCATTAAACAGTTTATTTTATTATAACTGCTGAAGCATTGTTTTTAGGAAAAAAAATTATTCGAAAAATACTTCTCAGGATGTAAGGAAATTTTGTTCTTACACGTTTTTCAAAATGTGTCAGTCGAAACGCTCCCCATTCACCTCCGCACATAGGCGATGTGATTGATAAGCGATCGGAGGCGAGTAGTGCGGCAGATGGGCCCCTTCTAAGCACAAAGTCTGAAACGCTGAGACTGTAAAAGTTTTAAAAAATATGCATTTCTATTAATATTTAACTGGGGGACTGACAGCACGGAACTCAAATTGTGCAAGTATAACTTGCATTTTACCGATTTTGTTTTTACATTGGTGTCAATTTTAAAACACTAATTACTCAAGTAACTAATATGAAACAAAAAGCAAAAAAACATTAAGGCCAAGCGAGTGAAGCATTTTTAATTTATTGATGCAAATTAACTAAGGTAATTTCATTTAAAATTTGTAATCAAACATAAGGATTCTGATTTTTCAAATAAACGGTTGAAAAACTAGAGAGTACAACGATATTGCACTTCATTTTAAAGCTTAATATTTCCTAAACGGAGCATACGTATAAAAATCGCAGATTGAAATTCATTTTAATAGACTTCCATTGACACCTTTCTCGATGAGGCAGGGAAAAACAATTTTTCCCCAAATATACATTAAACAAATTAATATTTTGGTATATAATAGATTCAATATAAAGAATCTATTTGCAAAATTTCGTACACGTAGGTATAAAAATGTAGAAACTGTGAGATTGTGAGGGACGGACGAACGTAAATGACGATATTATAAGCTTTTCTTCTTTTATTGCGGAACCGTAAAGCAACGAGAGAAAAATTAATTTTCCTAGAACTAGCGTACAATTATTTAAGTTAAACTCCAGGCATACGAAAATAACAGATCTCTACACTTGTGTCATCAGACGAACGTCTGATCTAGGTAGTCCCGCAATCATCCATAATTCAACTTCAAGTTTTTGTCGAAACTTTTTTCCTACGCATTGCCATTTACACAAAATACGATTACGCTACTTAGGTTATTCTACTCGATTTATAAAAGTCAGGTTACGACAAAAAACAACAAACCGACTTTGTAAAAAAGCTTCCACTACCGAGTAACGCGCGCCGAAAATATAGCCAGCATTTAGCACGGGCAGATAACTAAATTAGCAACGACAAATGCAAATATGTCCGCATGCCGTGTCGCCGCTTGTTTTTGTTTTAAACGTAGATTTTTTAGACGAATATCTCTGTGAAATTCGGCAGCGAATTTATTTAAAAAAAAAAAGAACAGGACACGTGACGCGGGCTTTCGCATGCGGAACGTTGTTAGGCTGGTGTGCTATTCCATACGTGGATTTAGTACGACACGCTTTCTCTGTAGTCAAAATCGACAAACATTGAGTGACAATAATATTCATAAATATTTTTTGTACTTTTGGTGTAAAAAAATTCTTGAAGCGATTTGACACGTTTAGGAAAAATGTGTGTGTGTGTGTATATATATATATATATATATATATATATATATATATATATATATGTATATTTATATATATATATATATATATATATAGTCTGAAACGCTGAGACTGTAAACACCGAGTTGTAAAAATTATGTTTATATGTAAAAATGCAATTCAACAAATTAATTCAATCATGTTAGAGATTTAAAAAAAGTTCTGTACGAAATCTGTCTAAATAATAAAGACGTGTGTAACAATTACTCAAGATAATAATATCTAAACGATCACAAATTAGTATTTCTTATTTATCAATACTAATGGTCACCCAGTGGTCAAAATTCGGCCGTAATTCATTAAATTTTTAAGCTTAAACATTATTGAGGTTCTTTTGTTAAAGAGTGTACCTTTACACTATTATGTGTTTGACATTTCAAAATGCAATTCAACAAATTAATTCAATCATGTTAGAGATTTAAAAAAACTTCTGTACAAAATCTGTCTAAATAATAAAGACGTATGTAACAATTACTCAAGATAATAATATCCAAACGATAACAAATTAATCTTTCTTATTTATCAATACTAATGGTCGCCCAGTGGTCGAAATTCGGCCGTAATTCATTAAATTTTGAAGCTTAAACATTATTGAGGTTCTTTTGTCAAAGAGTGTACCTTTACACTATTATGTGTTTGACATTGACAGTATGAAAGTTAACAATAAGTTTTTTATTGTTGAACGGAAACAATGAATCTTTTAATGTATTTGTATTGTATAATTTAATGTATTTGTAACACATATTGCGAGTATTTATCAATTTTATCTTTCTGCACTCCTTTTCCATATAAACTTTAACTTTGCCAAGTTTCACACACCTCCTTGCGCGCATATTGCTTAAAAAGGGATACAAAGTTTTCTCTTCACGTATTTACATATATAGATATAACACTTTGCAATAAACAAGATAAAAAAATTCATATAATTACGAAACTAATATATCAATAACAACATTATTATTATGGATTTGCACTAGCTGTGCCCGCGATTTCGTTCGTGTGTGGATATTCAGAAAATATATTAATCGTGCTATTTATTCACGTAACATCGTCTATTATGGTAATTATAAAAGTTTGAAGTAAGTACACTTTGAAACGTCAAATTTCCATATAATCATTACACACTTTCTAAATCAGCTCGGAACTTTACACATTTCCTAGGAATTGTAGAAAATCCTTATTGTATTTAATATTTTGTTAAAAAAAATCAATATGACACTTTTTCGGGTTCGATTTACTTTGGGATGGGTTAAGTTTGCTTTGACTTGAGTAACATTTTTGGTATTATTTGCTGTTGGTTGGGTTGGATTCTGTTGGGTTGGTTTTAGTTTTTGTTGAGGTGGTTTGAGTTTGGGTTGGATTAGATTGGAATTGGTTTGGTTGAGTTGGGTTGGGTTGACTTGAGTTTGCTTGGTTTGGGTTGGGTTTGCTTTGAGTTCTAATGGGTTCGTTTTGGGATGTGTTGGGTTGAATTGGATTGAGTTTTGCTTAGCTTGGGTTGTGTTGGGTTTGATTTTGATTTGGGTTAGGTCTGGTTTGGTTTTCTTTAGGTTGGATTGGGTTCGGTTCGTTTGAACTTTTTGTTTGTTGTTGGTTGGGTTGGTTCGGTTTTATTTGGATAAAATTAAGTTGGGTTAGGTTCGATTGGGTTGGATTGCGTTGCGTTTCGTTTGGCTTGGGTTGTGTTTGCTTTAGTTTAGTTTGGGTATGGTATGCTTTGGGTTCGGTGGGTTTGGGTTAAGTAAGATTATGGGGTTGCATTGGATTGGCTTTGCTTTGTGTTGGGTGGGGTTAGGTTTGGTTTATTTGGGTTGGTTTGGTTAAGACTTGATTTAGTTGGATTGGATTGAGTTGTGTTAGGTTGGGTTTGGTTCCATTGATTTGTGTAGGTTTTGATTGGGTTTTGTTATGTTACTCGAAGGTTTCCTATTGATGTAATCAGATGCAGTATACATTTGTGTATTAAATTCATAATATCATGTGACTGAGTAAACCGATTCCAATGAAATAAAAAATTAATTTTATTTCAAGTCAACTCCAATGTTTCTCAAAAAACTATATCCTAATTGAATAAGTAGTTTTTAGGTGATGCGTGTTCAAACAAAAACGGAAACAGACAAAATTCCAAAAAGTATATTATTGTGTTCTATTACTTTGTCATGCCCTCAATATAATTTTTTTGTAAATAAATTTAATGTAGAGATACGCCAATTCTCTAGTTTTATAAATATAGAATTAAATTGTTAGTTTCGATAAAAAAGGAATTAAATATATATACCTCGGTAAGATAATAGGATATCAAAAACAATACAACATTCATCAAGTCTCTAGTGTGCATCAAAATTGTTTTAAACTTTGGTCGGCACAACACTAAGTTTATTTTCCTACGCCGAATAGAAAATCCAGTCTTTTTTTCACTATTTAAAGTATATTGCCTTGGTTGAAACTAGGATTCAATGTCACAGTATCCACTGAAGTACCGATATATTCAATACTATAAATATTTAGTTTAATAGATTTAACGTACCGTTTGTATTAAGATGTTACTAGATAACAAGGTCAAACTTGACACAATGATTGAAACATTGAATCAATGATTTACATAGCGTTTTGCCTATAAGAAGCTTAAATTTTAGTTTCATGTCACGAATTTGATTACTCTCTGACCTGTAATTTTTGAATCGTTAAATTAAAACGAAATACATGAAATTTGTCTAATTATACAACCGTATATACGAATCTAAAAACAAATGATGTACCTTGATTGATTACCAAAGACAATTTGTATGGAAATTACTAAGTATTTACATTTTTACAATTTATTCGTTTTTCAGAAAAAATGGTGACATCATCATATATAGGAAAATATATCCAGTCCATAAATGTACGTAGCCAAATAGCAAAAACGGAACCCTGATAATTTCGTTACGTCCAACGATTCGACTGTACGCTACAGTAATGGACAGTAAGAACTACATTCTTTTAAGATCGATTGAGATAAAAATTTTAGAGAAAATCTAGTTAAAATAGTTAAAGAAACAGCGAAAACATAGTTAAATTAGATAATGTAATCAAAACCGACTAGTAATATTCATGCGCTATCTCCTTCGACAAAAGTGGGTCTCCAAAATGTTTTGCAGTGTAATCAGAAAAACGGCATTTAGTAAGTATTTAAATGCAAAATTATTTCAGTCAATTTTAAACACACACGCACGCACGCATACACACATACATATTATATATATATATATATATATATATACATATATATATATATATATATATATACATATATATATATATATATATATATATATATAATATGTATGTATATATTATATATATATATATATATATAATATACAAAAATATAATATTCATATTGGTAACAAAATTATTATTCATTCACATCTGAAAAATATTTATTAAAAATAGTTTAATAAAAATATTTTGTACACTTTAATGTTTAAACTTTCATATATTTTTAGACACCTGAGTGTATACGGAATCCTGATGGCACCAGTTCCAATTAATAATCCTATTTATATCGTTTCACAAATCTTTTATTATGTCTAACAATTTATTGAGAAATATTGGCTACTAAGCAAAAAAACTATTTTCATTTTAATAAAAAAATAATCATTCTATATTATTTAAATAAAAAAAACATATTAAAAATCGAAATTATTGAAAAACAGAAACACGTTAAGATTAACTTCAATCAAACGCAGTACGCACTGCAGCGTTGCTGTCACAGCGGCCTTGTCTGCCGGTTGCAATTCGTGCACAGGCAAACAAAATGCCGCTGTCCGCGTTCCTCACAATTAAAATTATCGAATTTTAATCGAATTCGAGCACGGAGAGTACGAGTGTCACAAAATCTCATTTAAATAACATTTTAAAAGTAAACCAAGCCGCCGGGCCGGGTTCATAACATTAATTAATTCACAAAGCCAATCGAAATAAAATTAATGGCATTTTGTTTCAGTCACTGCGTTAGTTTTCCTATGGAAACTATGGAACATTATAAAGTCGTTAGTTGCGTGAATGAGGTCACGAGTGAAAGTAAAAGCAAACAGCGTTTCATTTTGTGAATAAAAAAACTTATTTTGCCGAATTCACGACACGCTCTGATGTTAGAAATTCTAAATCGATCATATATAAGTACGTCAGCAGTTTTGAGAACTACGGTTAAAACGAAATTTAGTTATTGACAACGTCATGTTTGGTTACATTTATGTCATGTCAGGGAAAAACTCTATAAAGCGTACATTAACATTAAATACGACAAAGCGTTCTTTTACATAAATGTGGACAGTTATGTCATCTTTATTCTGAGAGTCAAACAAAATTACAAGCAAAGTCTGTACCTTATATAGATTTAGACTTTAGTTTTTTTTAACATTTTCAAATTCTTTTAGACATAAAGTCTCCTCAGTGAGTAATGCAATAGACATACGATATAATTCCTTTACTTCAATTCAATTAATAGAGTTATAATTTTACTGGCTTTTATGCGTATTCAAATTTACTCCCATTTTCACTTAGAATTTGTTATTACAAGGTCAGGGTCGGGATTTAAGTCATCCAGTTAGTTCGGAATACCCTGAAAAAAATAAAACTATTTCTCCCACAAAATAATAAGTCGAATAAAAGCTACAGTTTCGAAATACATGTAAGTAAAGACCGTGAAAGTCCTAGAAACGAAATACCATCTATATCCTAATTGCGTAATACGGTAGTTGACTCATTCTAAATTTTGATATTTTTCGTACAATATTGTGAAATATAAGTTAATTAAAAACCAGTCTTGAAAAAAATTCAAAAATTGATTTAAAAATGAGCCAGTTATATATAAGCTTCTTTGAAGATACGGATAGGGTTGAGTATATCCCTGTCGCTTTTCCTCTTGTAGAATATAATGTGCAATATTAAAAATGATCTCACAACAAAGTCTTCCCGTCCTTGTCTAAAGATTAAATTTAAACTTTTATAACTCGGTCAACTTTTAAGATTATTAAAAATGTTTTTCACTCTTTATCAGCTTGTACCTTGAAATTATGAGTAATGAAATAAAAAAAATTTAGTCGAATACACAATTGCAAATAATAACTGACATATTTCTTAAAATTTTGTGTATCTTACATTATACTCACTTAGAAGTTCCTCAATTTGCTTCATGTATATCTTTTCTGGCCTTTCATGTTTTCTTTTATTTCTCATCTTTTTCATACATATTCTTCAACTTCTTACAGTCTTTCTCCGTCCTCACTATTTATGTTACCATACCGCCCCAATATTTCTTTCGTTATCTTCACAATCACACTTTCCTCGATATTAGGTAGCATTTTTAATGCTGCTACGTAAATACCTTCGTTGATATTTCATCCTTCTTTTGCATTAATGAAAACTTGCTACATACTGCTACTGTTTACTGTCTTACATAGCTGCTACTGTTATATCATCACACATGGATAATTTGTCTGATTTTATATGCATTGTTTTAATTTATTTTTATAATCATATCCATTTTTAATTTCATTCTAATGTTGAAACGAGAAATTTAAATTACCCCATCAGAAATGATAACCTCTTAGTCAAACTTTACAATATGTTAGACACCAATAAAACCATAGGGCCTCATAGTTAGTAGCACCGACAAAAAATATAACATGCAAATGATATTAGTCTCCCAAGTATAGAGTTATATTACTGGCCACAAGGTATCTTCTGCCAGCTAACGGAAATATAATTTGACAATTTTAACAATTACTGTTTCTCCGAGCATAAAGTACTTACGATACGAATTTGTAAAAAATAGGTAAGAATGATTAATTAAAAAAATATAGTCAATATGAAAAAGAATTCTTTAACAAGCAAAGCAATTTTAGCCAATGTTTATATATGTATATCTCAATTTAATGTAATATAAGGTAGGATACATATACATATAATGTGTGTAATCAATGCGATTAATATAATATATAACTGTGAAATGTACCGGTAAACGAAAACTCACGCCATTTCTGCGGTACTCCATAGCACAGTTAATATACTGCAAGCAGATATTCGCCGTGACAAAAACCATACCAGAACTCGTAAACGGACTTTACCCGACGTCATCAAGTTATGCGGTCGTAAAATGAAAATTGTACGTCTTCATGCCAGCCTAATCTGCAGATTTAGAGGGTTCTCGAATGCGCACTAAAACACAGGTTCAACAAATACGCATTCGTCAAAACGTCAATATTGATACAGGAAAGTAAACTGGTTGTATTTATCTGCAGACGCTGCACGTTATAAAATGTATATCTGTATAACGAATAACTAAATACAAACTAATCATTATGGGATAAATGCAACTAATGAAACAAGTCCTTGGAATAATTTATGTGCAGGATTCAAATATAATTTCCTTTCAGAATACGACAAACCTGAAAATTGTTTTAAAAAATTAGTTCAAAATTGCTGTATCATATTGGTTAACTTTAGTTTCCGCATTTCTGTTTCAAAATGAATCCCTGTCATGATATAATTTATAAACGTGTATCTGAGGGCTAGTTTTATGCCTAAGCCGAAGTGCGATAAATATTGTCTAGTTCTGAATGAATTGTAATTCCTATTCTTAATAGTTTATGCAATTTATAATAAATAAAGCCAATGACGCGAATTGGGTATTTGACTATTTTTATTTCATTAATCATAATTTCAAGGTACAAGCTGATGAAGAGTGAATTTTTTTTAATAATCTTAAAAATTTACCGAGTTATAAAAGTTTAAATTTAACCTTTAGATAAGGACGGCAATACTGTGTTGTGAGGTCATTTTTAATATTGCACATTATATTCTACAAGAGGAAAAGAGACAGGTATATACCCAACTCTATCCGTGTCTTCAAATTTAGAAGCCTGTAACTGGCTTATTTTTCAATAAATTTTTGATTTTTTTTCCAGACTGGTTTTTAATTAACTTATATTTCACAATATTGCATGAAAAATATCAAAATTCAGAATGAGTCAACTACCGTATTATGTCCGACGTTTTTCTACAAATAAGTCCATTTTTTGTTATTAATAACTTGTACATTATCTTAGTTTTCAAGTCATTTACTGTCTGCCAAGCCGCCAAAGGTAATCTCATGACAAAAGTATGAATAATTTCTCATGAGGTACGCTTACTGAAAGAAAGGATTTTTTTAAAAATTAACCATTTCGTTAAAAATGAATATGAAATATTTTATAATATATAAAGTAATGAATCTCGTGGTTATAAAAAATGGGGTCAACCTGAAGCTTCGGTATAAGTAATTATTACAAGTATATACAAAGAAAATATTTTACCGATCAGTGGAAGTGCTACCCGTATTCTATCGACCACGATTCGAATATTGATGTTAGTAGCTACATAAACGCGTAAGATCACCAATTTCAACAAAGTCTGGGCAGTTTCAAAGGCTTAAACGTTACCCAAAACAGCTACCGAACGTTAAATTAATTCACATCGCGAACCTCCTTCAACCTTGATTGAACAATACAAATCAAATTAACTTAATTTTCTTACAAAAGGAAATTAACCTTTGGATTTAATTATATTCACGAAGAAAACAATGTAAATGAATGGAAAACCTTTTTCTCGGCAAAAAATAAACAAATCCACCGGCCGCCAGCCTCAATCCCTCACTTAGCGACGCCAAATTACTCCGTCCGATCACGTACACAAATTGTTAAATCACGAAATAATCAAACTATTCTTAACTCGAACGCAAAGCTTTTTGTTTGGTCTAGTGCAAGTTTGTCGGAGCTGCAACCGGTGCAATCGAAAAAGCTAATTAAAATAAACCGCAGTTCTCAAACTTTGCATGCGGCGGGCGTCATCGCAGGTGTAATTTAGAAAGGCGTTCAGGCTAACGGGCCTGCGTCGTTCCTAACGATATGTCATGCCGATAAACTAGCGCGATCTAACTAAGAAGTCGTATTAGTGTTGGCGGCGGGATTGCGGCGGCACGCACAGCCCGGGAATTTAGTTTGGGAAGTAGTCGAGACCGCTGGATTAGCTGCCCACCATAAAATATATTGCGACGTTCGGGTCAAGCACTGCAAGTTTCGGAAACATTTATAATTGGTTTTACATATGAAAGGCACTAAAATTTCCCATATGTAAAGCCGATTTTTTTTGATCCGATAACAAATACAGACGGATATACATTTCGATGTCAGTTTTAGTTAATCCAGGTAGTATTACAAAACATGTAACATATATTTTCGTAACTATTATCATCATTGTAGGGTTGCTGAGGTCCAAAATAAAATATTGAATATGTATACATCTACTTCAACTCACGAGGTGTCTGCCAACAAATGCTTGAATGTCATCTCTCCAACCGGAGTTCGGTCTAACGGCTTTTCGTCTTTCGGTTCGGAGTTCCGTTCTACCAGTGTCTAACTCCATCGGTGATTTTTGTCCTTCATCGGAATGTCAAGCCCACTGCCACTTCAACTTAGCGACTCTATCTTCGATGCCTGTAAAGCCATTTTTTTTTCTTAAGATTTCGTTTCTATTTAAGTGCCGAAAAGGCACGTGAAGCACTTTTCATTTACTCTTCGCGCGACTTTCCTTTTTGACGCTTTTACCTTGATGGACACTCGTCCATGTTTACCATCCAAATATACCGCTATATAGTCAACTAAGCGCAGGTTTGAAAATAATTTTTCAGCGATTTTGATACCCAATTTATTCCATTCCAAAGTTTTATAGACATCCTCCGAAAACATTAGTGAATTATTTTGGGAACACAAATTTCTCCCTGTCGTATGCCGCTTTATATTCTGACCTGGCTTATCTTTCCAGTGACCTTTATTGTTAAGGTACCATATGCTGAATCATCTATTTATTATTATTTTAGCGACGTAAGGAGAGATATGTCTTTTCTATTCCCCTACAAAAATGAAAGTTGATGTTTTCATTGTAATCGTCTCTAAAACATCATCGGATAATAAAAACCTCAACAAACATCTTACCTAAAACCTTGAACAGATTTCAAATATTTATTCATCAAATGTTTATTCTTATTTTATTTAAACTAAAAAAGTTTTAGCGCCTTTAGATCAAGAACGATAAAAATCGATTTTCTCAAACACCGGCTCAGCTATTTTTATCAAACTTTCCATTTAGTCAGTACTTCAGGTCAAATAAAATATAAAAACTGGTTTTTTCCCAGAAAAAAAAATGCGTCTAAGATATCTATCTCTCTTACTAAAATGACGTAAAGTAACCCCGTTAGCCGTTAGTGCGCTGAGATCGGGTATAGAGGGAATTAGGCAGCACTGCAATGATTAGTCTGTTATGAGGCTAGGAACACAAAGACTGCTTAATCTCGGCAATAAAATAGATTAATCATGGTTTATTGCAACATTACAAAAAACTAAGAAATCGGCTTGCGTCTCCTTAGGAAGTACGTGCATTGTAACTGTGTAGTATTGTTTATCTGTTTACACAACTGTTTTATGGCCTTTTTATAAAATTATCTGCAATTTTCTATTCCCGCGACTTTGCCCGAGAGTGTGTAAAAACCAGTATAGATGACATTTCATACCATTAAAGGCATATTGCATAATGCACCCCTATAAGGAGGGGGCCCCTTCTACATTTCACCGAGTCATGTTCTCCATATCTACGCTGTCGGCAATAGAGCGATAATAGACAACTTTACCTTAATGAATTGAGATGAAATAAAACATTTGCTCGTCAAAACCTTTAAGGTAAACTGCTAATTCGTCAAAATTAGGAAAATTTCCTCATATTAGTGTGATTTTAACATATTACAAATTATGTCTTCGAACGTATGTCATAAATATATATTCGATCAACTTAGTAAAGGGACCATAGATTCAAAACATCCAAAGTTAAAATAAACGACTACTGCCAGATCACGCTACGATAATCCTAATATTATATTTATAACATGAAATTTTAGATGGGTGTATAAATGGATTTGTTAGTCTATAATTTATATACACATACACACACATATATATATATATATATATGTAAATAAATCCTCACAATACAATAAGCTACTGTAGTCTACGCGAAAAAAGTAGCGGGCAGAAGGGATTACTTTAAACATTTTTAAGTTTTCCGGGCAAACGGGCGTATATAATTACGAGTCGGGAGTACGAGACGTGAAAGAGCCAGGCATGTCGTTCCACTTTATTAATAACTCATCGGGTCGCAAAGCGCTCGATTGATAAGATAATTAATGGGTAGAACTCACGCAATCAGCAACACTTGTTACGAGTCCGCTGTCTGCACTGACTTACAGAGATGACTTCTTCGTGCTTCAACTTGTAGATTGATTGCAGGCGCTTGCTTAAGGTCAATGTTTCAGGTCAACGTTCGTTATGTCATTGAGTAATATAATTAAAATAAGTACAAACGGTACAATACTGAACACCTTCTCGAATTTAATTTATGATAGGGTTTTTTTAATAATATCCAGCTATACAAGTACTGCTGATAATTATCAGTCCATATGACATCATCACATGCCTCCTCGCTTTTTCAGATTTTTCTTTTTTTTAAGAAGTATTTAAGAATGTCATATTTCGCATTTTAAACATGGCAATTAAAACAAAAAAGAATTAGTGACACCCCTATTTACACATAAAATTAGGTGTCAAAATTTTGTTTCTACGTGAGCAAATTTTATTTCTACGTGTACTTTTGAGCAAAACAAAACCGACTTCAAAAAACACATTGTTATGTTATCTACAGGTATAGGATAGTCAATATTATTTTTTACAATATCATATAGTGAAAGTAAATCATTTTTCCTGGTAGTGTTTTTTTTTGTTTTCGTTTTCCTGTTTATAACAGTTAACTCAGTTTGTTTGGCGTTCAACAATACAACGAATTGTTTTTAAAGAATTCAATTGTGACCCACATAACTCATAATAAACCGTACAATCCACGGTTAATTTTATAGCACATAGTGTTTTTTTTGTTTTCGTTTTCCTGTTTATAACAGTTAACCCAGTTTGTTTGGCGTTCAACAATACGACGAATTTTTATTTAAAGAATTCAGTTTTGACCCACATAACTCATAATAAACCGTACAATCCACGGTTAATTTTATAGCACATAGTGTTTTTTTTGTTTTCGTTTTCCTGTTTATAACAATTAACCCAGTTTGTTTGGCGTTCAACAATACGACGAATTTTTTTTAAAGAATTCAATTGTGACCCACATAACTCATAATAAACCGTACAATCCACGGTTAATTTTATAGCACAGGACGCGCTCGATGTCCCACAGCGTGAATTCAATAGCGATGAGAGAAGCGCACGTCAATGGCGACAAATTCGTCGAAATTAGCAGCAGTCCAGAGGGACACCTTAATGATGAAATACTGCGTGAGCGACGAGCGACGTACCACAGGAATAAGGATAAATGAGTTTTATTACTTGTTGATATTTGTTTATAGACGACGAATGGAAATTTTAAATACTCGATTTTGGTCCCTACAAGCCCGACAATATTCCTTTTCAGAATACTTTCATGTCATTTTGGTTACCAAATAATCGATCATACTAAATAAAATACTTAGTAATGATCTAATTTGATTCAAGAAATCCAATTGGAGTCAAAGTTTTGTATAATATTACGATCGACAATTATCGCAATACATCTTCTACTCCAATTAAGGTTAGTAAATGTTAATATTTTGGATAACAAATTAATATAATAATAAAAAACTAAGTAGTTTCTACTTATGTTTGTTTATTGTATTAATTCTCTCACAGTGTTTCGACTAATTAGCAGCATTTTCAACAGAGCTACCGTAAAATTATTTCTAAAAGATTTACATCTGAAGTGAGACGTGTTTCCAGATCAAAATTTTGTCACCGAGTAAGATTTTACGCACGAGGCCACAAATGTTCAAATCCTTTTTTACTATATTAGTTTTCATCTGAAACTATAGAGGAAAAAGTAATTATTATTGCAGCTAGGGTGACGAAGACATGAAATTTTGTGTTACTAGTGTTGTTTGAAGTTTTAGCTTGGAGATATACGTGTCAGTTCCTTTCAAGAGATTTAACCTAAGATAAATTATACTAAAATTTTATGTCCTTAGATAGCAAGAGTAAGAGGTTTTCAACCAGTGACAAATATGCTCGATGAAATGTTAACATATTATGACAACATATAATATATACAATTCATATATTTTTTGACTCTAATCGAATTAAGAGTTGCACTAAAATCTCGTCGGTTGTTTTTACGTCTTGAATAAGGCTTCCAATATTATGGAAATGTTAATTACGAAATAATGGTTTGTAATTACGTAATAGTTATGATATTTAATGTTTGATAGGTACTTTTAAAATTGCTGTATAAAATTAACAAGTTATCCCACTAAGGTAACAAAATAATTTAATTTAAATAAATAATTTAATTTCTGATCCAAACAAAGTATCAAACATATAGTCTATTGATTTATAATTTCGCGACCATGGTCAATAACTTCACAATCACAAATCACAAAACACACTAAAAAATGTTTAACTGGGCTAGAGCAGGTTGATAGAGTCGATAAGAATTGGATGATTGACGATCGAGCTTGCTTTTAATTTTTAAAGTACTACTCACGGACTACCTCAAAAGGATTTAACCGCACTGCATGACAATTTCCGAGTCGCAATTTGGGGGTTTCTTTAAGATAGGTCATTAGACGATATTTAACTTATTCTTTATTTGAAAGGAATAGTGCCCGTTCAATATTCGTCGTGTCGTGCGTGAACTATTCGAGTCTAAACTAAATCACGGGGAATTACCGCAATGCATAGTTAGTACGATAGCAGTGTTACCCGCTATTTTCAAAGATTACAACCTACATTGATATGTTATTTTAAATGTTTTAGTGTGTAAATCAGTACTCGATCATGTTATTGTTTAAGTCTAGGTACAAACTTGAGTAATTACGGAATTGTATTTTTGAGTTATGGATTTAAGAAAAGTTCTAAAAAACCTATTAAAACGACTAAATCGAAAAAAAACATGTCAAGCACGAGTGGAACTCGCACTGAGAGGGTTTTGTACACATTTAGGAATTTATAAATATTTAATGGTAATCAATATTCCTATTGCCTACTATACTTCTAACTGGCTCATATTTTAAAAAAAATATGTGATATAACTCTAAATTAGCGACTTTCGGATTTTTTTCTTTACTTGTGCTGTGAGGCCTTGATTTTTGTAAAATTTCATGATTCAGGTCAACGGAAAGTAGCCTACAGGTTTTGATGTATTTGCGAGTATATATTTTTATGCAGCATAAATGGTTCTTCTTGATTACTTTGACTTAGAAGCTTGATTTTTACAGCTCCAAGGGATCGTAGATCTAAGTATTTCAATTTGATAACTTCACGCTTTCCTAAAAAAATAGTCTTGACAGACCGGACATACGGACACAGACAAAAATTGCAACATAAACACAAACACACTCATACACGTAAATATATATATATATATATATATATATATATATATATATATATATATATATATATATATATGTCTATATATATATATATATATATATATATATATATGTCTATATATATATATATATATACACACACACATATGTATGTATTACAGACGTGTTTATGTATGGACAAAATTTCCGCCGACAATAAGGACCACATTTTTTTACGAATCATTTTCAAATTTGATCGAAAAATATTTCTTAGGTAATCGGACGTCGATATTTGAAAGGGCATGGTTTTGCACTATAAAAAATTCACAACTTTTGCATTCTTTCTCAGGTCTGGAAAATATGTTTTTTCAGACAGCAAAACCAACTGGAAACGGTTACCACACACACAGCATAGATCTATCACCTCCAAAGCTGCGGTCCGCCGAAGTATATTCCTTGTAAGAGATATTGCCATTTTAAGCGAGCACGGTGGAATTAACACGTAATGGACATAGGCAAGGAAGTCATCATTCTGAAGTCAGAAACGAAATCTTAGATTATCTTCGTAGAACTGAAGAATAGGAAGAAAGTTATCCACATACCTAGGACAATTCCATGTATATTATAATCAAAAGCACATAAAATCGAACCCCAAGCCAAGTTTCAAGTTTTCGTATATCACATACGAAACGGAGAAGCGGCGTGAAGACTGCGAGTTATATGGCGACAGCACGAGCTAGAACACAATGATATTTCAAGTGAAATAGAACTCTAACCTTTAAACTGTACTGCTTAGACATGAAGAAGAAAAGGTGTGTACGGAACAACATCTTCGGCAAAGCGACAATCATGACATGGAGCGTCGAACCGCACGTAATGCGAACATCAGCCATGGCCTTGAGTCTCTCAGCAGCGGACCATGTAGCTAAGGTGTGCATAGCACGCGCTATGCATTGCATCAAGATACCTCAGGCCAACCTCTATTGAAAAGATCTATCCCATTGTCCCCATGGCGTCACCCCTTTTGCGACAAGAAACTGCCACAGCAGCGGAGAAACAGAAGCCGACGACAGACCAATGACCGGACCCCTCACCGTGTTTTCCGAGACGCCGCGACCTCAACTACGGCAACAATTAGGATCGGGTTCTTTGATGGAGCTGTGTGAAGAGACGTCTACTGACTGTGATTTACTCTACACAACACACAAAAATACATGGGTCACTAGGTACAAAGCTTAACTCTTCATGCGGAGCTATAATGAGGATGACGATTGCACGCATGGTCTGGGGATCCCAGAAACCAAATCCGGTTCTACCCTAAAATACCTTGAATTCTACAAGAGGAAATCAATGATTAAATAAACAAGTATTGACGAATTTCAGTTTTACTGTCCATACCAAGTAAGACGACAACAATTAAGGATTCGCGTTCATACAGAAAATTTATTTAAAAAAAATAAATTTATTGAGATAAACAGTATTAATTACTTCATAATAACAATAATATATCGCTGAATGTACCTATGTCATCTCAATCATTACTTATCAATCAGCATCAATCAACGTCATAAACAGCTGTCACGAACAATGACAATTATAAATATTTATTCATTACTTTTTCCTACATGACCATATTAGACTTATTCACTTTTTCACCCCGCCACTTGTGTACGAGTAGCAACACATGGGCGCAGAGGTCGTACAGGAATGCGGTCGGAGCAGTTAAAAACCACCCCCACGTGACCGGTGTTGTTTTTCACGCAAAAAGTAATTAATCACTTTACCACTCCCATGATAAAAGCTTAATCAACGTCCCAGCAGTGTAGCCGGCCAACGAACCTGAAACAAATAAAAATTCAAATTGTAAAACAAATATAATTTTAATAATGAAAGGTTCCAAATTAGACATTTGTCATAAAACAAAGGAATATTGGACTTCATGATAAGGGCTGAGGTACGACGGCACAAAAATAAAATGTAATAAAACAACAAACCGTCTTTTTCTATGAAAAATTGGACACATAGAATTGAATGGACAAAGAAAATTAGGAACAGCATTTCCATAGAATTTTTCAGGCTTTTCAAAATGTGCATTTTACGAACAAAATATTGACTTCTCTTAAAAATCAAAATAGTCAAAAATATCCTTCTTTTCATTCTTATAACTTTATTGTACATGGGTCGTTCTTTTCCTACAGCCAATGGTTTGTCCCCAAGAATAAAAGAATACATTTTGTATACAAATTTCGGTTTTGTTTAATATTTTCATTCAAGTGTTCTCAATAATAACAGTATGAACTTTGCCTAATAAAATTATAAACATATTTTTAAGTAATTAAATTGCAATTTTCATGACGAAGCAGACAAATATATTGATAGAAATATTTTGCATTGAAGTGAAAGATTTCCCCCTGTTCTTGCTATGTTCAAAATACTTTGTTGTTGATATTGGCAAATGTTACAAATTATAATTTATGGGTAAACAAATATATGCATGATACTAAAAATAAAAATTTATATCACTACTCTCTTTCGGCATAGACATATTTATTGCTGTCTCATGTCACCCACTCCATGCATATTCTTATTGTAATTTTGAAAAAAAATTTTAAAAAGTTAAATTATGATCTTATATAGACTACCTGTTGTCTTTTATTTTAGTTCTTTAGTAACTTATTACCACTCTGTCACAATGCTTAAATACTCCATCACAAGCTTGCCCCTCATATGAATGAGTAGTCTATCGATTTACTTTTCGAGGTATTACATCAAATTGTGTTCTAAAACTCATAAATATTTTGTACTATATATGTTTGCCTATGTTTTTAAATAACTCAGTTCGTGATTACAACGGTACCCTAAACTGCTCTCTTTAGAGCAAGAAATGTGACCGACTGGTATTAAGTAACGTATTTTTATTTTTTTAACAAGAGCGCAACAATGTTGGTTATCTTAAAAGAAAGTCTTTGTTTTCTAGTTTTAATAGAATTAATTAAAATTGAATATTTGAGTATTTAATATAAAAAAGGATATAATATATTTTTTTGTAACCACGGTGTTTATTTTTTTTAACCTTTCGAAAATTCTTGAAAATTTAAAAATGGAATAAAACATCGACGCTGAATTTATTGACAGAATCTATCATAATATAAGAATCATATAAAATAACATACAATTATGAAAAAATAAACATTTTTTCAAAATAGAAATAAAAAGGGCTCCAATTGCCCATAAAAAATGGCGTCCCAAATACTAAATTTAATATTTATTATTGAAATCAAATACAAAATAGATCGAAATAAAACTCAGTCACGAATTATAGCCATTGAATAATAAAGTATTTAAAATTTTAAACCTACGCCAGTCATCGACTGTGTTTACCCACAAAGTGGTAGTGTTATCAAAGTTCCTGTTGACAACGTCTAGTTCTACAAAAAAGAAACTGACACGTGTGTTAGTATCCATTTGCGTATTACGATTACAAACAAATAAGTAACTATAATTAGAACTCGTCGTGCTTTACGTGGTACATATTATAAAAAAATAGCAAAGTGCGAGTCGGACTCGCATCTGTACCACGGGTTATTAAAAAAACTAACTCAATTTTGCGGCTCCCCAACAACAATTGAATCTAATCCATTGTCGTTACTGGTGATTAACATTTTTCAACATTTTTGTACAGTTCTCGGAAACTATAAACGTCGGGTATATAATTTTATATTTTCTGTAATCTTTGAACAAGTATCTCTTTCTGACAGACTATGGGAGGAGTGGAGAAAGATTCTACACTACTTTTTCACGTGTATTTTTGCTAGTATATAAAAAACTGACCTTTCATCACCTAGTTATAGAAAATACAATTTTTCAATGCATATATTTTGACACCCCCAGAAAAAGCAAAAAATATTTTTGAAAATTTAGCCGGAGCTACGTAGTACAGGTAAGAAATTTTCAAGTCTATAGCATATGTAGTTTCTAATACAAATAGCCGTCACAAACAGACGGACGGAGAATAAAATTTAAAGATAAGGGGTTCCTTTTTTCTCTTTTGGCATGGCACCTTAAAATAATAACTGAATCTTTAAATTTATTTATCTCATAAAACTTTTTTTTTTTCTTTTAATGAGTAGTATTGGTATACCAGACGCAAACAATCTAAAAGGCCAACACAGGCTACTATTCCCACCGTTCCATCCCTCCTCAGGCCCCCTCCTGAAATCCACAACATCTTACCTCATACAAAAGAGGGGATCTTCGAATGTTCCATAATAGTGTACCGTATCTATAATCACAACGCTCCCGACAGGGTTAGAGTCTGTCCCTCTTCTTACTTTTTCTAGAACGCTTTTTCGAACGCTCTAAATGATTCAAAAATCGGTCTATTGTCAACTAAGTTTCGGTGACTAAAGATACAACGTTCTAAAGATCCGCGTGATTCTATTTTACTATTATCAAGATGCGTGCTCTCTAACAAAATTCTACGCGCATCATCGTGCTCACTGTAGTGGAACAAAACGTAATTCATGTCCTGTGTCTCAAAACCGCAGGTACACGCCAGGCTATATCTTAAAGCGAATCTATACAAACTGGCACGGAAGGCGAGATGTTCCATGTTTCGTTAAAAACTGCGAAGTATAATAATCGGTGACGGGCCAGTTCTTACGTCACCGCTCGGACACATCGAGGAAATACAACCTAGTCGTTTCCCCCTTTGAATCAGGGGGGTCTCACCTACACTGGCAATGAGCATTGATAATCTCCAAGATACGCCTCTTTCTATCAGCTAAAGATTCATCAGCCAAAAACTCAAAGTGCAACGGACCCGCATGAAAACTCTTACTTCGTGCCAAAATGAAATTAATCGCGCGTTCCGCAATCGCAAGGTCCGCAGGCAAAACACCCGCCAAAACTGGCAGCGCATCCGTTGAACATGTTCTGTACACTTTGGTCAGCGCCCACAGCGGCGCACGCTGCAATCTCAACATACCGGCTACTCTATTACTTACAGACGGTGACGCCAAAATACCGTAATGTCAATTTTATCAACAAAGAGAAGCTGGGCATGGGAATATATCACTCGCCATATATGTCACTCGGTATAATTTAAATTTCTATGATTGATACCAACCTGAATAGAGGACTTTGAAATCATTTTCACACTGCAGAAATATATTTGAGGTATCTAAATAAATTCCAAAGGCGACAAAAATTATAGTTCTGGTGCAAAGAAATAGATATATCAGAATATAACATAAATTATAAACAACCACTATATGTATTTCTTTTTATGACAAATTCGGTAGTATTTAAAATTCTTTTACGCGCTCACTTAATACCGCTCAACAGAATCAGCGTAAATAACAGTCGGTGGAATGGGGCGGTTGTGGAAATTTACAACAAAATTTTCACGCCCGCCCCATCCCATCGACTCGTATCCCTAACCACGCTCATACCAATTAAGGTTTAAATCACGATATTAGTTGACGAGAGGAAATTGCAAAATTGAGCGACCGACTGCAATCAAACGGGATGGTTACGTGGTTCCGCACACAGACAAGTTTGAAGCCCGCGGCGCTAGGCACAGCTTTTGAAGTAATTTCCCACAAGGTTTAATGTAAAGTAGAAATCCACATGTCACCTGCACACATTTATCTCGCTCGATGCATTTGATACAATCTTGTAAGTACGTTTAATTAGCTACAAAATTGTACATAGCACACACTCGTAGTCGCATATTATTATTGTTGTTGATTCTAATATTAGTAATTTGTTTATCCTCTTGGAGATCTTGGAGACACACAACGCCTACTTCGTAAATTGAAATATTGTATGTTGAAAAACAAAAAAAACTAACGTTAAATTTTAAAATATTATCTATCCATATTTTCTCTATATATGTATGTGTCGCAAACTGCTGATAGTTTTATTCAAACTAGTAACATCTGTGGTCTAAATTCGACCAATTGTGTCTGTATATGTAATGGAATTCAACTGGTTTTTTTTAATAAGTAATTAGAATTGACTTGTATGAAATTCATACGTTAATGGTATGAGGAAAAGAGTGGGAAAGGGTAAAAAGGAAGCATCCTTTTCTAATAAGTAATTAGAATTGTATAAAGAAAGAGTAAAAAGGAAGCATCCTTTTCTAATAAGTAA
Organism: Druceiella hillmani; assembly: GCA_039881145.1. Lineage (NCBI taxonomy): Eukaryota > Metazoa > Arthropoda > Insecta > Lepidoptera > Hepialidae > Druceiella > Druceiella hillmani. The sequence continues at coordinate 12,228,392 of JAYKKI010000002.1, forward strand.
TTAGAATTTTTCTAATAAGTAATTAGAATTGTATAAAGAAAGAGTAAAAAGGAAGCATCCTTTTCTAATAAGTAATTAGAGTTTTCCTAATAAGTAATTAGAATTGACTTGTATGCAAATTTTTAATTCATACCTTGATGCTATGAGGAAAAGAGTAGGAAAGGATAAAAAGGATGTTTCCCTTTTACCCTTTCCTACTTCCTGAGGGAATTAATAACAAAAATTTAGTAAACATATAAAATTCCTTAGAAGTAAATAATTAAACTATTAAACTGTAGAATAATATAACAAATAAATAAAGAAAAATCATAATTTCATTTGAAAGAAATAAATATCTATGAAGTAGATTTAACGAGTCAAAACAATAGTATAAACTATATTTTTGGTAAATACATTTTCGTCATTCGCTAAATGACCTTGTTCACTATATTCAGATATATAAAACGTCAATTGAAAGATTGCAATCTAATTGATGCGTCATATAATGGCTAGGCGTAAAAATTTATTGCCTTAATAAAATCGCCACTTTGTCGAATATTTGTCCCCGCGACTTATTAATTGTAATTACAAATGTAGGAATAATTGAGGATAGTTGTCAAACTTAAACGGTATAATAGTATTGGATTAAGCCAAGTATATAAGGAGAATCAAATTCGCTTACTTCGTACGATTCCAGTTAAAACTTCCCAATCAACAGTATATTTTACTGTGTGTCGTAATATTAACCACTGAAATTTCACATTGTGTAAAGTTATAACAATAAACACTTCTTTTAAACATTCACGCCATTCATTATCATTTGAAGCAATACCGCGAGCGTGACACGCTTCAATAAATGTATTGTAAACAATTCCATTATTAAGTTTCCATATCTTCATATAATTGAAGACCACAACATAAATGAGCGAAATTGTAACTGCAATTCGAAATTAAAACTTTGAAACTTACTTCAATTTCCTTTTATTAACCCTAAAAGCTATTACTTACAAAAAATACTTCCTAATAAAAGCAATGCAATGGAACGCGAATTGAATTTTTTTAAACACAAATAATATGTCATTGCTGTGCCGTAGAACGATTCTAATAAGCAAACAGAGCGAGAGAAACAGAGTATTTGTTTGAAAATTATTAATTCTTACCTTGACGCTACGAGGAAAAAAAGTTGGAATGAGCATAGAGGAAGCATATAAATGAAGAAAAAAAATTAGCAAGTATATAAAATTCCTCAAAGTAATCAATTCAACTATAAAGAGTAGAGTAACATAACAAATTAATAAAAATAAATGATATATCCATTTGAAAGATGGGAAACAACGCTATGTATTTGTTTGCATAAATTCTTTTTTGTAATATTCTCCCGTGCAGGAAAGACAAAGGGATCTAAGTTCATACAGCCAAGAACATGATCAAAATGCTTTGATTTAATAGGTTAAAGCGTTTTGTCTGGCAAAATAATGTTTACATGTTCACTTTATTTTTCCTGCTTTAACGGCAACCTCGTATATAAATTTTCTGTTTGTGCACATCTACGGCATGGTAGTTTTCGAATCACGTAAGTTTCATTCCCTTCCATTTATATAAAATACTAAAAAAAGGTGCGATAATTTTCGACGTTCACGTATTTATATATAGATTTAGAATTCCATATTCAACTGAATGTATCGGAAAATACCGGGCAAATTGAAATTTGAATAAAAAAATCTTTTTAAAACAATTTTAAGGCCAAACGGAGATACGACACGCATTTAAATAATTATTATGTAAACTTTTATATAAAGTAAGTTAAAAAAAATAAAATAAACAAATAAATGTTAAATTTGTATAGCTAGAAAATCCTACTTATCATAGTAGTGTCTTGTTACAAGTGTTCTTAGACTTTCACTTTGCAGCAAAGCATTTTTGAAGTTTAACAACTTTAGGTAAAATATAAATCAAGCTGGACCTAAAAATATATGTGATGTCCAATAACATTTCCGTATTAACGTGATCGTAACGCCATCTGTTGGCCCCGCTAACAAATAACACAGACAACTACTTCCACCTTCCTACGACTATGCTGTATTTACTTATAAGTTATATGGCAGTATGGACGTTATTTATATTTACAACAAAAATTGTAATTTTGTTTTATTAAAAATAAAATTGCAATGTTTCAATAAATACTGTTGTTTGCCATCGACGTTAAAGTATTTTTTTCTTTTAAGGTTTTAGGTCGTATCTGTGGGTGCATTCAGCAGAAAAAAGGTCAACTAACACTGAGTAATATTAATAGGTAGCGCTGATATTAAATGCTATATTTAATTTCTATACTATATTCTTAATTTCAAGACATGAAAAAACGTTTCATGTCATAAATTCACTCTGGTGGATACAAGCGTGAACTGTCAACAGACGTCTCGTTTGCCTGTAACGTTTATGCTGAACACATCCTGTGGAAAATTATAAAAAATGTATTATTTCTTTTACATTAAACCCTCACATTTAATTTTAACTATTCTTAATGTTCTGCGTTAGTGCATGTATTACAAGTGAGGATTGCAAGCAAAAATAAAATTATACGCCAACAAACTCGCATACACATAAGAGCGCATCTTAAAGAAGTTACACTTCTAACGTATACGCGGACCACACACATCACCCGAGGCTGAACTCCCAAATAAACGATTTTTCCCTTTTTGAGTGACAACAGATACAACAGCACAATTAATCAAAATTCAATTATAAATACATATTAATTCTAGACAAGATCTACAGAAGAAGAATATGCATAAAGAGAGATAATACCTTCTTCATGGTAATGATACATGATATTACATTAAAAGTGCCACCATTACAATTATAACTCTAGATTAGCAGTTGATAGACCTACAATTACTGTATTCGCACCACTTTGATTAAATGTCGCATGTTTACCCACTACATTACCAGGATATAGTAACGCAGTAATTGTAGGCGCAAATATATTTAGCTGTTTGATTGATCGAACTTCTTCTGTTTGTTTCCATTTTTTGAGACAATAAAACCAAACTTTTAAATTTAAAATAATAAATTTACCAGTTATATTGGTGTATATATATTAGGTACTTTCTGCTTAACCAATTATAAAAAAATTCCTAATTAAAAAATAAAAAAGTAATCTCTTAAAAAATTATTTTATTTTCACAAGGAAAATAAAATTTAAGGGATGATCCGTTTTTTTGTACTAAGTAAAAATAATTTTTTTGGTCAACTTCAAAATTTATATTTATGTGAAGCTTATCTGGATCATCAGATTTAGTAACCTTTTCCATCGTTCTACTTTCCTTAAAAAAAGTATTATATACCAACAAACAGCTTTCGTGCGCGCCTACGTTTTAATAAAATAATCAAACCTTAATCTTAAACTTTACAACATCAGCCGAGTAACAAGCTGACGATGACGCAGCCAATGTTTCGTTCAAATTTAAATTTAATTACAATTAAACTCATTAACCTCACGTCGTTTTATGGGGCTATGAAAGTAACTGGGGCCCACCGCAGGCCGCATTAAAATGTTTTCAACTAAACAACACTAGCGGCATACCTCGCGGACGTCGCGTATGTGCTAACAAGATAAACTCGGAGCTACATTTAATAACGGGTGAAATAAAATGAGTCAGCAATCTTAATGAGAAAAAGAGGGAACACGGAGGTAGTTAGCAGCGGAGCGCCAGGTAAAGGCTGACAAGCTTTCAGCATTAGACGTGTTATGAGTCGACTCCGCCGAAATGTCGGGTGCGTCGGCCGAGTCTACATCCGTCGACGACGAACAACTTCACGTTCAATAACTCAACGTTGTTACGTTATATTTCGTTTGATCGATGTCTGCGCTCGACAACTGTTAAGAACGACAAGCTTATTAATCACTAGCTTTTGCGCGCATTTCTGCTCGTTCAAATGGGGAATATAGCGTCACTCCTTGTCAAAGTTTGAAATAAACACTCGTTGGCTTGAATCTTGCGCTTCAAGTGAATTTGACAGTAATGGAAACTAAGATAACTTAAACTAAAACGTAAAAATTTTAAAATTTCATTAATTCTAACCAGGCGTCTAGACAATATGAATATCTAGACAATTGAATAGAAAAATATAAGTTTAATATTTAATTAAAGGAAATTTTATTTAAAACAATTTTTTCTGTAATTTAGGCATTGCTGAATTTTAAAGCTTGTTGTTTAAAAGTAATGAACGCCAAATTTATGTTAACGAAATATTTTTACAGGAATAATTTTTTTATTTACATTAACTATTTCCATTTTTTCGTTGTTTTCATTTAATTCGATAGACATATATATTAAGATGAATATAAAAAACACTCCAGAATGATTTTTAAACATGTCCATTTAATTACCCATTGCAACAAACGTGTGTATTAAAATTAAATGTGAAATAAAAATATAAGTTTTTCTTTTAAATTTAAACTATCATATATGCAATTAACTTTATTTGTTCTATTTTTCACCACGGAAAGCGAAATACTAATAATTTTAAATTATATTCATTTTTTAATATGTCAACTTTCTGAGTTACTGCGATTTACTATTAATATTCATTAACAAGTTGACATTATAAAAAAAATAAAGATTACATTATTTTAAATAAGGAATACCGTTTAAACATATTTTAATAATCCTGTTTTATTTAGCAGCTTGTACTGATGGAAACAATATTCAATGATATTATCAGTACAAAAAATATTACGTCTATTAATATTCATTAACAAGTTGACACTATAAAAAAAAATAATGATTACATTATTTTAAATAAGGAATACCGTTTAAACATATTTTAATAATCCTATTTTATATAGCAACTTGTACTAATGGAAACAATATTCAATGATATTATCAGTACAAAAAATATTATGTCATCTTTTAACGAACGTACAGGCTCAGAAAAAATTATAAATACAAATTACTTAAATCCCAATTAAATCAATACGTCTATAGAAGAATACGCCTACAAGCATCGCTGCTTATTTACTTTAATTGTCCATATGCTGTCGCATAGACACTCCAAAGCACAGGCCCAATGTCAACTGGCTCAAAAAGGTCTTCTCTCCCAGGAGCTATAAAGCCATTTCCAATAAAGGAAAATATGGGCGCCCCAAAACGGGAGACAAATCAAGTGTGAAATTTATATCACGATCAAGAAGTGAAACTCAATAATAAATTACAAAGAAGGACGGGATTGAATGTAAAATGTGATTAGTCGATCCGGTGGTTAAACATGATGTTGTGATTTATTAAATTTTATATGATGGGATAAAATGTTGTTGTGTCATTGTGGACCTCGTGCATGACAAGAGCGATAATGTGTGATGCCTTTTGATTTTTTGAAGGTAATGAAACAACATTTTAATAACGAATAAATGCCTAAGAGAATTTTCATGTTTTTAACTCATTCATATAATAAAAAAAATTAGATGTGGATTTAAAAAGACATGACTCGTCGTCGAAAGCCGGTCTTTGACAAACCGATTAAAATGTTAACGAGACAAGCGGTGAAGTGCTCAAAAATGCGACAACCCATGGAAGTCGGCAACAATAAGAGTAACATTTCTTTTTTGACATCAGACTTGACCTAACATTAAAAAGCAGGAGAATTATTTATCACCATTAAACCCAACAGTAACCCGATCTGATGACATATCATCTTTGAAAGCTGAAATTCTGCATAGTGATTATAGCATATGTAGCAACAGTTTACACTAAAAATATTTATTTGAAAAGAAATAAATGAAGTACTGCAAACATTTACCTTTTAATTTCGTTCATCATCACCGGATGTCAAGAAAAAATCGAATTTTAAAGATTCCAAAATTATTTTTTGAAATCCATACGTTTATACGATCTTTCCTTTGACGTCATCATCGTATGAGAAAGGAAAGATTGAATTCTAAAAATTCCAAAACTGATCGTTTTAAAGATATCGTTAACAATGTCCACAAAAACATAACTACCGCTTTCACCTCATGAATTCCGAAACCGAGTATAAATTCTAAGTACAAATTCTAACAAAAAAGCGTTAATACAAATTTATTTAAAATTTTACCGGAAAACTATAGCGAAGATTCTAAATCTCATAATCTTTCAGAACTTCACTACTTTTTTCTGTCCGCCGAAATATTTTCTAGGCACTATATATTTAAAGAATGAAAAATAATATTAACGTTTTTAAATAGTTTAATAAAAATACTATACACCCTTAAATGTTTATATTCTATTCATATTTTGAACTTTGTAATAATACATATATTCTTTTCTTTTCCCTTAAAGTTAAAATGGAAAACTAAGTATGACAAGCACGAATTATTCCCACGTCAAGAGAGAATGAATGGCTTGGTGTGATGGGTGAGTTTTATGTTAATTCTATCAATACCTATCCTATATAAATGTTCTAGGACTGTGATGGTATACAACCACACAACTTCGATTACCACAAATAATTTACCATACAAAAGACATTTAGTACGTATTCTAATTAATCATTAAAAGTTGAATATTTTTTCAAGATCATATTTCACTCCTACGGTCAGCAAGTTTTTAGTTATAAATAATAAATCTATTCAAATATCAAATTGGTTTAACTCGTTGTCATAATATGTTAATTTCAACCAACTCTAAACCGCTTGCATAATTATTAACTGTGATTAAATATTTCTTCATATAGCTAAGTCAAGACTTCAGCTCAGTTTATTTTGTCAAGCTGTACTTACGTAGAAAATATACCAGGAATATAAATTTGCTATAGAAACCATTATGGGGTGCCATTAAGACGAGAGCAGCGGACAGTGCTCGCTAATACATGAAGAGCAGCATAACGGCTACGCTAACAGAAGCCGCGCCGCCTGCCTGGTCGTGCATTCTATCTACATACGATTATCTCTTTTAAACAAACGATCATTCATAAGCTACCTACGATGCCACACTTAAACATAACACAAAAACGAAATCACACAATACTTACATGCTGCACTTAGAAAAATAGTAAATGTAATTTTTAAACAAAAAAAATACATAAATATTTTAAATAATAAACACCTATAGATATTATTAACGTTATATAATATACAAAATATGTTCTGATTATTCCTTCAAAATTACCAAAAAAAATCGAATCACGAATCCAAATTTTGAAGTTTTTTATCTTGGTAAGCCTCAATGTGCTTTTACGAACGTATTAAGGACCTTTGATTTCCGAACGTATTAAAACCTCATAATTCCGGAAAACGCGGACCAAAGATGTCTATAAAGTAAATACATTTTGGCACTTTAAACACCAACGTTCACTATAATTCAATCAATGAAACTATATATAAAATGCTGAACTTATTATTTCTTACACAAATTCTATTTTATGACTTTAAATAAACCTCAATCTATCAAAGAACAGAGTCAAGAAACACAGGTGAACACCAACGTGTTATCTAATCGTCTTCGTTTTTTTTGTTTAAATTATTATATATGTAAACGTAATATTCAGTTTTCACGCAAATTTCAATTTGAAAGGTGTTTCGAAAATAGAGAAGAATTTAAAACATTGTAAAATACAAAGCGCGCGTAATACGTTCCAGTACACAAAACGTACAGTAAATGACAGAGTCGATTGTAATAACACAGCCAGGAAATGAACAGGTAGTGCAAAAGTTCACACATATGTTAACAAAGTAAATTTCCAAATATATTTTGAGGGTCACAAAGTGTAATCCCCTTCTATTTATACTCGATACACCTTTTCAGTAGCGGCCGAACGTGGGAAACGACTTTATTTAAAACATAACTGGTTGTGTAACACATACTTCAAAGTTTCAAAACAAATAGCTGTAGCAGCTCTAAAAAGGCGCCACAAAAGTCAGTGTAAGAATTTGACATTGCCAAGATATTTGGTAAATGTATATAAGAGGAATTTCAGAAAATGTTATGGAAAGAAAAAGTTGTGGTGATTCAACACATACCAATAAATATATCATTGTCTTTCTTCGGACCCTTTCCATTCATATAACATTACTAAAAAAAAACTTAAGGTCACGCCCGCCACAGCTTATCTTATTTTCTGACTGTATGTGAGTCTCACCGAACCGCTCCACCATCTAATTTTTTATCTTAACAATTAGGCTTCCTTCAAAATCATTGTGATTATGGTCCTGTCTTAAACAATGACTTTGATTTGTGCTTTATGTAAAAACATTAATTAATTAATTTTTTATAGAAAAACATTAAATATTGAAACTCTGAACTAACACTGTTGATTACAAAAGAATAAATTAATATGATTCACACACAATTTATTTCTGAACCTAAAGCAATACGAATGAATTTTGCAGAGTCAACATATTTACAAGCTCATTGATAAAATAACAATGTATAACTTGACGTTAAGTTGTTTTGTACTTAGTAATATAACCTCAAAACCAGTATCAATTACCTAACAATACGTGTGTAAAAACAAATTTTTACTGACTACAAAACTGAAATAATACTATTTCAACTTAAAATACATATTTTACACTTATGTATACTTACATTGAAGTTTTAACATTCCGAAATTCTAATGGACAGAAGCCACTATTTGACACGAAAAATCTACCAAACGTCAATTTTGGGTAAAATGTTTGCTCTGCTAAAATCCAATTCCATTGCGAATTGTACTTTGCTTTTAAGGTATAATTAAGAACAATTTCACAAAAATTGTTGAAAACGAAAAATATCAAATAACCTGTTGTGTATACGAAAATGTCAACAAAAACAATGATGTTTTGCGAGTTGTTACGTAATTCTTACTGATTGTCGCTGTCACGTGTGTTAATTCGTAATTTTGGATAATAAAAATAAATGATTTCCTAACAATCAAAATAATATTTACTTTTAATAATAAATAATTTTGTTTTTTGGTATGTCCATATCACGATTAACCATTAAAACCGCAATCCATCCGATTTATTCTTAGTGGAAACTAGCCTATTACCTCGTTTCCCTCTTCTGTATTCTTATGTCAAACTATAATATTTAATTTTCGCAGAACAAAAAACTTTAACGAAACAAATATATATATATATATATATATATATATATATATATATATATATATATATATACATAAAAATTCACATTGCGAGAATTTAAACTTACCCTAACACGAAAGGAAATTTAATGAATATTACACGCCGCGCTCACATACGCCAACGAAGCGACCGTAACAGGGCAGAGGCGTTTAAGCCGTTAATAAACGCGTTTAAAACACTAAACAAACGAGTGCAGGCGGCATTACGACAGAAGGAGCAGACGAGCCCGCGCGGAGTCCTTTAAATAGATAAAATGGGCGGAACTCATCGCTCTCGGGAGCGCTCGTTCCGTTCGAGATAAATGGAGTATTAAGGACAAATTGCGTTTGCGATTTTTCAAATGGCAAACAACTATTAGAAAAGATCAATTGACGGATGCAAACGAAGTCGATTGCCGTCTCAGTGCTTTTAAAATAGCAGCTGTCATTTTCAGTAATTTCTTACAACCAAAAATCTTATTTATGGTAATTTCTATTTCTACTGTCTGCCCGTTCGCCTTGATTCCTTTTTTAAATTTTTATAGTCGTTTAAAGTATAACACATGAATCCATGTATTAATCTTTAATATAGGAATTTTATGTAAATTTTAGAACATCTATATAGAACAGATATTTTACATTTAGCTTAAGACATAATACATCTCTTAAAAAGTCATATTACGTCTATTTCATGTATGTTATTAGACGTCTATGTTATTAACGAGGGTTCCGCAGAGTTTTGAAATGTAAAAATATTTACTTGATTTGTGATGTAAATGTTACATTATAATGAGACACTGACACGAAAACTTTTTTAATTGAAAATAGGAAAGATTCTCGAAATGTTTTTGAATTCAGGAATGGTTTTTGAATTTAAACAACATTTTACGCTAAAATCTATTTATCAATTAATTTATTGGAATATTAGTTTAAGCTGCAATACCTTCATTTCATCGTTAAATTTCGTGTTAAATTCTATTGACCAAATGTCAATTGCTTAGATACAAATTATAGCAATATACATGGAATAAAATGATGACAATTCTATAGACATATCGTCTTCCTAAATCCTACATTTAATAAATAATTAATTTAATTAATAGATAATATCATATACGTGGCCGACATATGGCCGTTATAAACAAGATAGTTACTGTGTCCTCCAAATCCACTTTAACGTATTGACCGTTAACTCCGTGTTATAGAGTAATATAGATGCTCTCAATGCACACTCGATCGACCTATTAATTATTACAATCGACTCTATCATTTACTTTAGGAGTTCTACTACGAACGTAGCCTTCATTTATCATAAAAATTCGATACAATGTTTAAGAGTAAAAACAAAGCACTGAATATGTAATGAACTTAAATGTTTATATGTACATATATAATATAAATAGTGAAAAATAGTGAAATCTTAATTAAAAAATTAACAAAACCCGTCAAATGCGAGCTACATAAACGCGACGAGGTTTTGAAGATATAAAAAATGTATTTCATATAGCATTTACTTTATAACAGTTCCTAAGAAAGAACTGAATTTTTTCATAATTTTAAGTTCATTAGTCTGAGAAATTAGGAGCGGGGGGATATTTTTCAGTATATCTCTAAAGGTATAATACCTAAAATTATGAAAAATGGTTATGAGACCCTTATAATTAGCCCTCTTAAACGGTACCCGCCACTAAATACAATTTAAAAGAAATTCGAATAATTAATTTTCACACCTAAAATTTTCATATAAATATTTCTGAGTTTATTAAATGTTTTTCATATAATTATTGCTATGTCAAATTTCAAGTTTCTATATAAAGCGGTCAAGAAAAAAACGGCTATAATAGGAAGACATAACATCTGTTTTTTTACTTTTGCAGTACGGAGCCCTAAAAACAGATAAATAGATATTTTCCTTAAAATATTAGATCTTGTTTCGTAGCTAATGAAAACATGTATATTTGACAGGAATTTTAATAATATATATCTTATCCTGTAGGATATTTAGAAATGAAATATCATGAAACAAAGCATAATTTAGAACTTTAAAAGAATTATAATATTTACAGTGTCTGAATTTATATGTCAAGTATCTCAGATATCTTAAAATACTTTTCTAACTAACGACACTACAAAATGTGAACCGAAACGATCTCCAAATTTTAAAGTAGAAATAAAATGAGTGTAAAACGTAAAGGACTTGGTAATGTAATTCACGCATGGAGATTTATCTTCGGCTTTCGAACTACTCTAGGGAAATTGCAGGAAAACAGACGAAAGAGAAACGCATAGAAACTTTATTTAACTTGAACGCAATCTAACTTTGAAAACGTAATTGCATCCAGGGCTGGTCTTTTGTATTAACAGCGAAATTAACGCAACAAAGTATTAAAGTTTCAGAGTAAACGTGTTAAAACTATGTGAAAAGGTTCGTGTCGTTTAATGGCAAGATAACCTTTGTCGTGCTTCATGTAAAGATTGTCGCTTTTAATTATTGAAGAAGATAAATTGCAACTTGAGAAAATATCGATTATTGCGCCAAAACAATTCTATTAAAAGTCATTATCATAAACTTGATTTACAAGGAGTATAAAGTGCTTGCGTAATTTGAAAACAAGTATTTATGTGCCTACTCCAATCCACTTTACTTAACGAGATAAAACAACATCTCATTATCGGATTATAGCTAAGAACCAAGTCGATAAAAAACTGCGTCACTGTAAACAGAGCAACATTTATAGCATTATATATTTGCTACTTATTTATTTAAGGGCGAAGGTAGTATGCCATTTTCACGTGGAAAGTAATATCAGGGTAGCCTATAATAATAGCATTCTATACAATACTATTCACATGCATTTTTCCCACTCATTCACTTAGCTACTTACTTGACTTTACATGTAATCCAGTGACGTCATATTAAATAGCTACGTGGTACACTTATAAAGCGAACAAAAAGTGGCATCGAGAAGCGCTTAAACACAGAAAGTGAAGAAAGGTAGAGAATGAAAGAAATCATTTAGATGAAAGAAATAGATCTAATAAAGACGGGCAATTACCTTATATGTTGGAGACCACTTTCAGAGCACTAAAGGCATGTCTATTTACAATTACGTCGTAGACGTATTCTTCTATCCCTTTTGTTATTAATATACGTCATAGAAGTTCCACAAATCATTCAAATAGAAGTTTAACTTAACGCTCGCCCTAACCAATTATCAACGTAATAAACTAAAAGAATGAAAGCTACATGCAATTGCAATATATTAGAAGTGTTTAAACCGACCGTAAAAAAACTATCAAATTCAAATAGAGATTGTTTTTTGACACAGAAATTTTGGAAATTGTTTTTGCAAATATCTAATTTAAGATCATATGTAATCTTATATCAATAACACAAAGTTATGTTTATTCTAAACTTATTCCGAAAGAATAATATAAACACAGTCTTAATATAGCAAATTTCTGGAAAATCACCACTCTTTATAAGCATTTATTACCTGGTTACTAAATGCGAGGTTGATATCACAATAGCCACACCGAAATAACCGGAACCAAGTCGGTTAGTATTGACCGCTATTATCCCATGCTTTACTAATAACATGCCTTGGTATATTCCAAAATATCTTGAAAATAAAAAGAAGGTTTACATTTTCACGTTTTTTTTTAGTTTATTTTAATTCAAAATCGAAAAAAAGCTGTTTTTAAATCGGTATAAACCACATTAATATCACAAAAATGTACGTTCACTACGAAACCAATAACTTTTAATTAAGTGTTGTACACAAGTTAGCAAAACGTGTCTTTGACTCAAATTTAATAATTGTACAGCCAGCCAATGGTTTGAAAACTGTTACTTTAAAAATTTTGAATTAAATACGATACAGAGCATATCTTAAACGCTGTAACTAAAAATAAATGGGACAAAAGACAAAAACACGACGAAAACAAAGCACGAGTATAACTGCGCGCCAAGCGAGGCTAGTGTAACAAATAACGGTAAAAATAACGTAATAAAGCAAAGAAAAGAGAAAGATGAGAATCAATCGAGGAATCAAGTATCCTGAGGGAGTGATTTGTAGTTGCGGCCGCGATGAAAATTCTCCGAGTCGTAACGGTCAGCGAAATCGGGAGGGTGACCGCCGGCGGGGACGCAAATAATAAAAGTCGTTACCAGCTACTGCCCGGTCACAAGTCTTGTTATAAACATATTATTCATTTGTTTTGGCACACTTAAACAACAATTCTATTTTCCATTTGCTCTTAGGTGTAATTATAACTTGTAAACCTTCTCATATGTTGTAAGTACTACAGTATACTAAACAAAATTAACAGATAAATTTGCATAACCCTGCATAAGGAATCAGCCGAATTTATATATATATATATATATATATATATATATATATATATATATATATATATATATATATATACATACACACAAAGTTATTTTATCATCAAGCACATATGGTATAATGTGATCAAAAAACGAACGGAGACTGGAGGAAAGGACTTTTTCTTAAATATTAACACATATGTTCATAAATTATTAACGAATTCAGCGCGTTACATAGAAACACTTATACAAACGATTCATCAAGTGAAACGAGCAGATTCAAATATTGAAATGATTCGCAATTGCGTAGAGCGAGTGTGCCCTCCGACGGCATCGCTCCTCCGTATCGCGTAATCCGACATGCGGGTCGGCCTCGACTTTGATACTACGAAACTGGCATGATGAATAAGATACGATACTCATAAGGAAATATCGCTAGGTACCGGCAGTGAGGAGTGTGGACTTTTAAAGTTTCAGTCATTAATTTAACAGTAAGGAAATAAACAGGATGAACTTTTATCCGATAAAATGTTAAGATACAAAGAAACGAGAAATTTTCCCACAAACTTGCCACTGTACATCGAAGAGATAAACTTATTTTAATTTATACTTAATATTATACCAATAAGAAACTTATTGTCGAAGCGATAAAATGTTATTTGATATTTTTCAGATAAAACGTTATCAAAAAGCTATTATAAAAGCTCTACATTCGCCGTGGTGTGTTGGGTTGATCATAAGGCATACGGCCTTTGACGATGCGGTGTACCGCAGGATCCCGGATTCGATTCCCGGTCGTTCGTCGAACGGGGCTGGACTGGTGCGATGACTGGCTGTAAGAAATTGCTCTCGTGGCAATAAATTCGCCATATGTATCAATTAGATACATTAAAGTAGATAAATGAATAAATAAATATATATATATATATATATATATACATATATATATATATATATATATATATATATATATATATATATAATATATATGTAATATTTTTCTATTGTGTACAAAGCACCGCAAGACTGCACTTATTACAAAAAAATTCAATATCAAAACAGTTAATTGTTAATTTAATAAAAAATTAAGAAGTTTTTGTAACGCCAAAGAGAGCCTGGCTGGCTTGGTCACTGTTGTAGACAAAAACTCAATGGAAAGAAGAACGGATGAGGAAAAGGGATATAGAAAAAGAAAATCGGCAAATACCATATTTATCTACTGCCTCAGCTTCTATGTTTTATTACGTCAAAAGTCAACGTCACGAACAGGACAATGCGTTTTCTAGTTCGTACCAGAATGCTGCAACGTCAAAAGAACATTTGTCAATTATAACGAGACGTACACAAGATAGAAAGGACTCTGTTACTAGGAAATTAGTAGCAGTTTTAGAAGGGTGTCACTTAAGTACTAGAGATTTAGTTTTTATTCTGCACGGATTGAGACGTTTGATCATAACATTGAGAACTTTTCGATAAATAAGTTAACTATCCAATAAATTCCCTTTTTGTTGAATAGCTATTATATAATCTACTACTATTTTATAAGAAATTACTATTATCTAAGAAAAACGAAAAGAACGGGCAGGAGTCATTTAAATAGATTTTTAGAATGAAGTACCAGAAGTCATTACTGTTCACTTGGATAGCAAATTGATACCAGCTCTGGACTCTAGAAATGCTAAAGAAGAAAGACTTCCTAAGGTTATCTCATACGGAAACAAAGAACTTATCACTAAAATTAGACAGTTCTACCGGCAAGGATCAGGCTTGTCAGGATGTCACTAATTGAAATATCGATGATAAAGTAGTAACAATATGACGTCAAATATTATCCACGTAAGCGGTCCTATGTGCTCTTGGAACAAAAATTTGACCAAGATTCGATACGTTTTGCGTGCCTTCATCATATTCACAAGCTTATATTGAGAGGTGGTTTAAAATCAAAATTCATCAAATTATAGTGAGCCCAGATAATGTCATAGTGATTCCACTAAAGAGATTCCAGCTATAGTGAATTCACTATTCCACAATTAAAACATTGGTACCAATAATATGCAAAGCTGCAAAGAAATCATAGACTATCGAGAGTTAACACGGCTCTCTGTCTGTTTTCAGGTGGATATATTAACCTTAAAGTAAAAATAAGGCCTCCATCCAAATGCTATGGATCAAGTTCGATAGATGACAATGCAATTTATTCTCTAAAGGTATGGTTGCTCAGTTCCCAGTTCAAAATAGCCAACAATTATAAGACAGCACTGCAAAATGTGTGCTTATTTATCGTAACATCTTATGTTCGCCGTAAAAGAGCTTTACCAGGATTTGCGCTTCCTAATGTCGATGAAGAAATGTGAGAATGTGAACGAAAGCATTTCGAAAGCAGGTTTATAAACCTTTTGCCAGCATTTATGGTATCAACCCACAAGTGGGTGTTTTATCATCATTTGACGATGGGGTAAACCTCAAGCAATATAGCCAAGAATTGTCACAAATTTTAATAGAGTATCTTATCTGACCTCTGGGAAATGGAACATTCCGTCGAAGGAAGGTTACAAAGATACAGCAAGTTTAATGAGAGCTGGAGATTGTTTTTATACATAATTGCTGACCAATCTCTTGTTAAATTTTAGTAATAAGATTTTTCATATTAAGAAGTCGATCAATTTTACTTTAGTTACAAGCAAGGATTTATTCACTGGTTTTATTAAAATTCTGTGGTAGGCTGAAGTCGCATTTTCGGAAAACACAAAAACTTTGTTATTGCAAATATTTCAATTAATTTTATATTTAACTACATAATTATATATATATATATATATATATATATATATATATATATATATATATACAAATACACGTGTATATTTACGTATGTGTTTCTGTGTTTATATGCGCGTGTACGCGCACACGATCGATTGATTTTCGCGCTTCACGCACGCACGCATTCACGTTATAAATAAGAGTGAAAATATTATTAAGCAAATTATGCACGTGGCATACAAATTTCAAGAAATTTATTACATTTTTAAAAATTTCTGCTGCCCTTTTCCTTCATTATCGCTAATGCTTGCTATTTAATAAAATAAACTTGGTGATATGTCTATTTTTTCAAAAACTTTACGTAAACTTGTTAGTATTTGTAGCCTTATAATGACAAAAATACTAGTATTATGTCAAATATAATTTTGTAGCCCTATACAGAAAAAAATACTGGTCATAGGTGTCATAGATCCAACCCTAAGAAGTTGAAGAAAGAGTGATGTATAAATAAACGTCGTTAGTTTGGAGGTAAAACTTACTAAGTTCATTGAGGTTAATTTTGCACGAGAATTATTATTATAGAAAAAACCGGTAACATTCAAATAATTAAGTTTTAATAAGAGAAATAGCTCATATAAAATTAACCTTAAAGCAATTGGTCAATTTTGCTTGTAAGACTATATAAACCTAGACTAAAATTCTTGCTGTTGATTAGAGAAAACATTGTACGTTCTTCAATTCGTATTCTCAAAATAGAGTTCTGGTGAATATTTCTGACATATACGAAATGGTAAATGAAATGTTACTTTCATTCTGAAATGTTACTTCTTTATCTGCTGTACTTTCTTTATCTGCGATGTTGAGATTTTAATATTTGAATTTCCTCCAATATTAACAAGCCATAAGTTGGTCAAGTTATAGTAGACATTCATAAAAAAATGTTATTTTAAATTTAAACATAAATTTATACTCAGCTTTAGTTATCTCTCGGTTTCTTCGGAATCTGCTTCTGTTCTCTGAATCGCATATTATAAATTTCACATCTAAAGCATGAAAATATTAACATCTTTGATACAAGTTTCCTCCACTATCTTTTACAACATATTTCTTCACTAAATCGTTTACCCTATAGTCGTGTCAATCCTCATACCAATAATAATATTCCGTATTTTATTGATCTAAATAGAAACGCTGAGAAAACCGGCAAAATGAACGACTGATTTTCACGCTTAATGAACGATCCAAATACGCCGCGTCCGCCAATATGACATGACGCCAATCTTAGTTAAGTTCAAAAGAAACAAATAATCCGCGCAAACTGGCCTTATACTTCAATGATTCACTTTCATTCCATTGTTATATAATTTCCGTAGATACGCACTGCATTGACAAAATCTTATGCGAAAAGACATTGCACAAAAGTGTAGCTCCGTCCTATTTCCAATAGTCATGAGCAGATGCTTCGTATTTAAATATGACTTTTCACAAGTCGGTTTTGCAACACAGACCAATCACTATATAAGTACATATTTGGTTTCGGATTTCTGACATTACATATAGAGTTTAAAAACTAAACACAACCGTATAGGAGTTTTGTCTTACCTTAAATAATAGTTAATATGGAACAACAAACTAAAACTTATTGTAATTATCAACGTAAATTTATATACAACACTTTTCTTTTCTTATAAAGTATTTGATCTTTTGTAAAGTTATCTATATATTCAACGAAAAAAAGTATTTAAATTATATATTGAGTAGAATTATGTCAAACAATTTAAATTAGAAATACATATTTATTATATAAATATATATATATATATATATATATATATATATATATATATATATATATATGTATGTATATATATATATATATATACTCACATATATAAATTAATTTGAAGGGCGAATTTGTTAAATGTTATTACAAATATTTCTCACTACGTAAATAGCATACATTATCAAATAAATGTTTTACAGGGATCAAAATGTAGAGAACATCTCTAAAACTTGAGTTCTACAATCATCACTATAGTTTTTCCAACGATAAACTTCAAGTCAATCTCTTGTAACCCTATTTTTCACAATTTTGAATTTAGCAACTGCAGAAATGTTGGGCCATTTTCGTGGCAATTTACACCAATTTCTACGTCTGTTGCAAAAGAAAATGGTTATAATAGACATAGAAAAATCTGACTGATTCTATAAGGGCTCTCTTTTTTTTCTTTTGAGGTACAAAACGTTAAATTAATTTAATTTATTTGTGTTAAATAATTGATTTTTTTTAAATGTATATCATTTTACAATAAACTACCCAAATTTATTCTAATATATCTTAGCGTACGCAAAACTGTCTTGCGTAACAAGCTGCGAGCAGACGATTAATTGTAGAAGCTATTCTTGTAAGAATTAATAATTAGTTTGGGTTAGGTTAGGTTATGCTATCTTAATATTTTAAATCCAGCCACTATACCGAGCTGAGGTAAATTATATATGTAGACCTAGACCAATTAATAAGTCTTATAAATAAATTACGCAAGAAATTTACAAAACGTTCGTCACAAACGACTTTACTGTTTCAACTGACGGACCGTTTTAACCTCTTTTTTATTTTTCGTTTCCAAACTTGCTTTCTGGAGAAGAGGCAAGTCCGAGCGCCATGAACAAACCCCTCAGGAGGACCTATAAAAGCTATTGAGCCATCGTAGAGCCGCGCGGTATAAAACAATTTACTTTGCCGTAAGCGTGTTTAAGACGCGTCAGCGGCGCGTAATTTGCGGTCGCATTACGTTATTTTATTCTACATTTGACGATCGCACTATTCCACTGCCGTCGGTCGGATAAGAGGCGAGAAGACGGGCCGTGACTTGTGCCAACCGAATATTTTACGAGGCCGGCGAACCGCTTGATATTCACGTGTGTCATAAACGGTTTACACCGCCGCGCCGCGAGTTAGCAACTGGGGCGAATGCGCCGCGACCTCGCCATCACTACAAGGGGAGAATATTGTGATCGTTTTTTAAAGAAAAGATATCACAAATTTCGTTCCACAAAGTGACGTATTTTCTGCTTCAAATCTGAACTTGTATGACACGTGTTCGTCATTCAAGATCGTTCGCCGTTCCCTTTTACAATCTAAACAGTGAAACTCTTTACACAGTTATGATTTTATTTCAATGTTCACTTTCAAGATAACACTAAATTAGACATGGTTTCACTTAAAACTGCGTAGGAATATTATACATACGAATCCCTTCTCTTTCCTAATAACGGAAAATTGTACTTTTCTTTGGATTTATCTTAAAATCATAATAGCGGCCTCTTTTAAACTATGTTATGCTATAAATCGGCCACATTATACAGCATCCTCTATTGAATCGTTTCGAGGGATCATTAACCTACTAATAAAACTTTTCATATTACTCAACATGAAAAATGCCAGTTAATTTAGAATAGGCGCTCATAGGAAGCTAACTTGTTTAGTTATCTAATGCGATTTTTAAAGTTTTAAAGTTTTATATGGGTTTTCTAATTTTGTTAAAATAAAGGCCGATTAGAAACATAAAGGTATAGTAGGTATTATCGGATGAATGTAGACAATTTGAATGAACCAAAATTGAATAATAATGGGATATTAAAAAAAATAATAAGAAAATAGTGATTTTCTTAAAAATTGTTTTTCATATAGTAAATAATATATGGTAATTTCTTTAGACATTTAACTAATGATATTAATTTTGAAAACAAAATTATTTTTTTCGCAATAAAGAATTTCATGTAAATATGAAGATATGTTCACATTAATATAAAAATTATCGCCGCTATTAATAGTCTATTTGAATTGCAACATGTTGAGTATGATATGATATTTTGTAATTCATTTTCTCGTGATTAACAATTTATATTAAACGTATTTTGTTTGATAGAAAAATTAAAAAAAAACTACATAAACATATGGGTTAATATATATTTAGCAAATTTTTTTCGGATTCCTTTTGAAACTATAGCACGAAAATAATTTATAACAATTTTGATTATTCTATTACGGAAAAATAGTTTATTCCAAAATAATACAATTCTTTTATTTTCAACATTTTCTCAATCAAAATACATTAAATCTTTCATTATAATAAACAAAACTTCAATGTAAAAAAAATTAAAATAAACATTATTCAACGTCAAATAAATTGTTAAGTGCGTCGAATCGTATGTAGCTTTTTAATTTCTTGTATCGTGTGGGATATAAATAAAAAAAGGACTCATCATTTCACAATTTTATGTGAGATAGTTCTGTAGATTGCTGAAACACACACCACAAAATTTATTTTCCGTTCCCCTGCTCCCGCCTCCTCCTATATCTAAAATGGCTCAAGAAAAAATTATAAAATAACTTATTAGATGTTTTTCTTAAGTTGCTTTTATGTCTATGAGAAATAAGATAGGCAATATATTACATTTAAATAACTTAAAGTTAATACTATATATTAACTACTTATATGTGCCTTTGTATATGAGGAACTGTCGTAGTGCAAGATCTACTTACGCTTAATAGGATTTTTTCAAAATTGTTATTATTGACTAAAGGACCAACGACCAAAATTAAAATTTATTATATACATTATTTAACAATTCTCACTCAATTGTATCCATGAAAAATACTTTTTGAACAAATCGCAACGAATACAAAGTATACTCACTGAAAACTCAACATCTATTTTGATTCATCCAAAATTTTTGCATTATTTTCTATGAAAGAATCGATTTTAGTACGTACATCGAGCCAGGCCACCGACGCAGCATCCATTGCTTCATATAAATTTTATTAACCGTATCAGCTGCTATCATACGCAAGCGTATCCCCCGGCTAATATCGATGTACAAATGTCGATGTTAACATGGCCATTCTCTCGCTAGAGTAAATAACTGCGCTACGGAATTATGAGTAAGGAAGTCGTTGCCGCAGCGCCGCTCGCTGTTTAGTGCCCGTTCGCAATTTACGGTAATGTTCGGATATTCTTCGCGCAGTACAATTTGCGTGGAATCGGAACATAATATCCAGTGAGGCTGGCCCCAAGCCAGATCGTGCACTCGCTTCGAGTTTACGATTGAGCCACGTTGAAAAAATAAGTCATCGCTCGGCCGGGGCTCCGACGTAACACAAATTTCACGGCTCTAACAATAATACGCGCGGATGTAGCCGGCTCAGCGCCTCGGCAAAGGTTTAGTTATTGTTTTATTATCTCTTGATTTCGAAGACGCGTATATCACAACTCTAAGTAAAAGTGAATATAAATTCATATTAGAGAAGCCAAAATTTTGAGCCTTACTTTATTTGAAAAATATCCTTGTATACTGGGACAAAATATTCATAATTACCTAAAGAATGGAAAAGCTTTTTTATTGGAAATCATATGTAAATTCTTCACTTATATTTCCTAATCTAATCAAGTAATGTAAATCATATCTGAATCCATAGCACTCTTATTTTTCCATAATATTCTGTTAACCATGTAATACTAGTGACGCTTGGAAAAATCTCAACAATTTAGGTAACTTTTAAAAGATTAAATTTTTCCAATTAGCCTTCGTCCTTTCGCGTGATTCTGACATTTAGGTATCTATATGGTAATCATAGCTAATAATATCGTTTGTTTGTTAAATTATCCACAGCAACTTTAATTTTAATTAATGAAATAATTTTAACACCCGGACCACATCTGACGTTGCATTAATAAATTGAAACAAATTAATAGAAATAACTTTATACGACATTGTAGTTATTGTAAAATTTTAAATGTAAATAAAAGAAATAGAACGAAATACACACAAAAAATACGTGGATGCAGCATGCCAAAAAAGCACTAAAATAAAGTGGATAATTTAAGGTAAAAACTAACTATCAAACTAATATTAATTGTTCCACTTCTTAAAACGTCGCAATAAAATATTTAATCGCCGTGCGGGGCGGTGAACTGTAAAATCTCCGATACTTCCCTGAACTCACATTATCCCCAATCTCATCCCCACGTCGATACCGGAAATACTTAACAACACTGTTTACTGCAGGCTTAGACGACTGAAAAAGTGGGGATTTGGAACTCATTAAAGCCGAAACTAGATTCGTTTCAGAACACGAGGTCGAAGTTACACGAAACTAGGAAATTTGAGCGTGTAACGGGCGGGGTTGCCCTTACGCAAGAAACTAAATAATAAAAAGAAAATACACCATGCACGCATCAGCCCGATGGCATAGATAGATTGTTAGTGTGTGCTTTGAAGGAAATGTTTGCTCCCTCATTTTACTTTATTTACACGAATTAGTGTAACTACCCGCAATTTTTTGAGCGCCGAACACGCTCGTGTGAACCTCAGCCCGACACACAACGCGACCAACTTCGTCAAAGGCGTATCTGACAAAGTGCTCCACTTTGCATATTTTATGAACTCCGCCTCGAAGATGGTAGGATTTCAACCCAGGCGCTGAGATTTATGACGTGGCGTGAGAAGTTATTTAATTTTTCAAAATACATTTAAACAGCGCATTTGAAATATTGAGAATAACATAAACGCTTTATTGATTATTTACTGTAAAAATACTAATATTAACTTCAAAATAAATCAGATTAATTCAGTACCGCAAATATATGTACGTTAGAATCGATTTGCGAAAAAAAATTCTTAAATATTTTAAATGCATGTTCATTTGTTTGTTTATTTAATAAACATAATTACATTCATGCAATAATCATTATTTCGTAATATATTTATAAGATAGTCTCTATAAAGCTACAAGATATTTATTTTTTATTTTTTAAATCTGAAAGATTCAAATTTCAGATATATTGCTGAAAATATCCATAAAAATAGGTCACTCCTTATCTGCGAAAGGGCTAAAGTTAAAAAAAAGAAAAAAAGAACAAAATAATTAACTAAACGTACTTTAACCAAAAATGTGTTATCTAAGGAAACAAAACGTGGTAATTAACGACTCCCAATTATTCTCCTACAATTCGCATAATAACAGTTGCAGGCAATTTAATATATCACATTCGACACTAATAATCTGTCTAGTTAAAGTAAATTAATAGAATATAATTTAACCAAAATGGTGTGCTGAAAGAAAACAAACCTGGTAATTAACTATGACTCCCAATTACTCTTCTTCAGTTCGCATGATGATAGTTACAGGTTATTAAATGTGTGGCATTCAATATTAATAACCTTATTGGTTAAATTCTATTGATGAACTATGCTCACCATAAAGATATTCTGGAAGAAAAGAAACTTAGTAACAACTCCCAATTATTGTCTTAAAACTCGCATAGTGACAGTTGCAAGCAATTAAGTATGTAGCATTAAACATTAATAACCTTTTTGGTATTAAACAAGGTTTTCGTTAAAGTACTGATAAACTTTAGTTGAACTAAACGTTTAACTAAAGTTTACCAGAAAATTATAGTAATGATTCTAGATTTCATAATTTTTGAGAAATTCGCGGTATTCATACAATAATATTATTTACAGGCGTAATCTGTAAAAGTATTTTTTCGGCAGTTAAGTACTTTAATAGAAATTCTATTCACACTCAAATGTTTTTAAATTTGTATGCACCAAGTGAGCGGAACCCTTGTACGGGTTCCTATCGTACTTAACATATTTAATATTAGGTTGATCTAAGTTGCGCAAACTAGGCTCGCGAAATACCAATTCCAAAATCATAGTCTAAAATTGAGAAAAATTGTTAGTAATAAGATTTTCATAAAGTTACCAACTATAGTGTCTATTATTTTTTAATTTTAGTAATTCAAACCCTCCGATTTAATTTTAGCCTAATTATAATCGATCGCTTTTTTTAAGTAGTAAAAACTTTGATGTGATTGACATCGTGCTACATATACATACATGATGTACTTTATGTAATATATCGACAATCTTATAAATCATTAAGCCAACTTTTTAATTTACCTAATAAATTTCACCATAAAAACGCCAAAACTAAGACGGTTAAATGATATTTACAGTTGCTCTACATTTCGCAGAATTTCAAACAGAAGATTAGTTACAACAAGAACTGATTAAAGGAATTAGGAAGATCATGGCCCACCCTGGGTCGCAGCGCCGGCCGTGGCAACGCTATATCATGAGAAAGTATTCATAGTAAGTTGTATCAAGTTTGAAAATACGGAGAGTAGAGAGAGAGATATTTTCAAAATATTATCCAAGGCTATGAACAGTAAGTCTGAGAATCTGAATTTGAGAAATGACTAGCTGGCTTCGGTTTATTAAAACTAAGTAGTAAAATATGTCTATATTGTAATAGTCACATATTTGCAATCTACGAACGAATGGCTACGAAGAGTTCGAAGTCTCACTAGCCCTCCTCCCCCTTTCCTGCCTGTCACTTACAGCAATGTGTCTTTGGAATATTTAAAAATAAATATTTTAAAAATTACGCCATATTATTTTTATCTGATTGATCCCATCTTACCTCTTTTTTAGATTTCCGTAAATCAAATACAAAAACAGAAATCTTACAAGATCACCCACATGCTGTGTGTCCGCCTTTCACATTCGATTTTCTCAGAAAATATGCCACATAAAACCTGATATTTGGCACGTTTTATTAATCCAGATATTTTACATTATCTAACTTTTCAAAAAATCATATAAAAATTAAAGTGTCGGTACAAAAAGTAATCTATTTTATTTAATTTTATACATCGTGTGATAATTTAAAAGAGTTGTTATAAGGAATTTAAAAATATTTTTCATAATTTTAAATGGCATATTTAAAATATACTAAATTAAAGCGTCACCCTCTTCCCCCTAATTTCCGAAACTACTGAACCAAAAATCATGAATAGAACAGAGTTTGTAAAATCTAATTAGAATATTACAGGAAAACTAGTTTTTTAAATAGACAATTAGACATAGAATAAACAATTTTTTAAATATGGAACACGTTTTTACGCCTGTGAAGGATACAGTAGTGATATATTAACGTTGCGAAATAATTATATTTGTAAACAATTTAGTAAAAATACTACTAGTACTTGATAGATTTTATTTTCTTATTATGATATTTATTTACAACAATATTTATTTAAAGGATAATAAGAAATAGGCGTATTCTAATTCTATAGCCATTTCATTAACAATTTATTCTACAAAAACCCTCTAATATTACATGTCATGTAAATAAAATATCGATTTTCGACACCTAATTACTACACACGGGCGAAAAACGCGAACGCGGCACACAAACGCCTCCACTTATTTAAATATGAAAAGGAAACGTCGTAAAGGGGTTATTTTCTTTGGCGCAGCCAATATTAGGCGAGAAAAGGCGGTCAAGCTCCTAAACATAATCTATTCCTTTTGTTTGAGACGAATTCAATTATAACAAATGAACCGAGGAGTGGCCTTTGCGTTTAACATCTGCTCGGCCGGGTAGCGGAACAATACGCTCCCATCCTCGCCAGCTGCTCGTCTCGAGACGAGTGCAACGCGTTAGGCACGACTCGTTGAACACATACTTATATACGGCTACGTTATGTTTGATATTATATGAATACTTTTTGAATGTTGTATAAAGAATTAATTTCAAGACGGGTCCACTTATTCTTTCGCGCTGTTACTAATACATACATACATATATATATATATATATATATATATATATATATATATATATATATATATATATATATATATATATATATATATGTATGTATATATATATATATATATATATATATATATATATATATATATATATACTAGCGTGACCCGTGCGAAGTCTTCGCATTATAAATTATTCAACTCAATTTAATAAATCAAAATTGATTGCAGGTATTCAATTCATTTCTAATTTTGCACACTGCTTATTACGTTATTATTCCATTATGAAGCTCAGATGACAGATCAAACAAATATTTTACTAAAATTGACATATAGAGGCGCAAGTATCAAAAGCATCGAGCTAAAGCGCCACTTTATTTATACGTGAGTGGATTTGAAATTAAACAAAAATTTTACCGACCGTCAATCATATTGACGTTGAGCCGTTAGATGGCAGCATTGCTGTTTTGTGTATATAATTTTAATAATTAATTAATTTGCAAAAACAATAGCAATAATAAATTTTTTAGTTGTGGATGCCGGTAGAGCAAGCAATTATCTATAAAATGATATATAATTTATGTGGATTAGTTGTGAGGTTTTTTCTAAAAAGGGAGAGTAACATCTTAAACTTAGCGTATTAATATATATGATGATGTTGATGATGATATATATATATATATATATGTTAAGCGAAATTTATATTACTATGAAATATTAGAAAATGCGGTGTCGTTTTATACCCTGTTGACTACTTTATAACAAAATAGAGATACTGTCCAGTTTATTCGAATCTACGGATTCGACGACAAGTTAACAAAAATACATGGATTCCTACGAAAAACACGGCTGCATACTATTGGATGACTTTTCAATTTCAGAACATTCCCCCGCCCTCCTGCGTGCGAAACTACTCAACAAAAATCTTGAAAAAAAGAAGGTTGGTGAAATCTGAAATAAAGATTACAAGTAAACCATAGTCATTATCCTAGATCTTACAACTCTAGAAATAGAAATTACATTGTGAAACATTAATATAGGAAATATCTGGATTCGTAATAGAAATACTAGATAACCGGTCAATTAATGAAGTCTTTTAGCGTTGTAGATAAAGGGAAAGTCATAATAAACAATCCTCAACCATTTAGGTGTGGGCCTCCTTCAATCTGCACCACTCGGTTCTATTTTGGTCTCTGGATCCAGTTTGTTCCCGCCACTTTCATTATGTCATCCTTCCATCTCATTTGCGA
Organism: Druceiella hillmani; assembly: GCA_039881145.1. Taxonomy (NCBI): domain Eukaryota; kingdom Metazoa; phylum Arthropoda; class Insecta; order Lepidoptera; family Hepialidae; genus Druceiella; species Druceiella hillmani. Next base: position 12,255,422 of record JAYKKI010000002.1, read on the forward strand.
CCCAACTTTTCTTTTTCACTCCCAGGGTCTCCACTCCAAGAGAATTTTGCACCATGAATCCGATTTTCGAGCAATGTGGCAGCCCACTGCCACTTAAGTTTCGCCACTCTCTTGTAATGTCAACAACTTTGCTTTGTCTCCGAAGCCACTTACTTGTTTTGCGATCCTTTAAGAAGATTCCTACCAACTTCCTTTCCATCGCCCCTTTGTGCAACAATAAGCTTTTGCAGAAAAATTTTTGCTGTTACCCAAATTTCGGATCCGTAAGTGAGGACTGGTAGTACACACTGATTAAATACGCGTACTTTTAAGTGGTTTTTATGTTCAATTTAAAGGCGAACTCGAGTTTAAAGAAGGCTGCCCATCCCAGCTGTAGGCATCTGTCTATTTCGTTGATCTGGTTCTTTTTACCCATTCGTAGTTCTTGGCCCCAGTATACATACTTATCTATGCGCTCGAGTATAGTACCATTCACATTTATAGTCGCAGGACTATCGGTTTCCGCTTATTTTTGTCTTATCCAGATTCATTTCGAACCCAACTAACAACGAGGTTTCATGCAGTTCCTGAATCACAGTCTGAAGTTCATCTGGATTATTAGCAAACTGTAAGTACAATATCGTCCGCAAACCTCAAGTTATTTAAAAGAGTACCTGATATCATAAGACCTTTATTTTCCCAATCCAGTTGTTTAAAGACATCTTCTACGACGAGGAAAAAAAGTTTGGGTGATGTTGCGCCTCCCTGCCTAACTCTTCTTCGTATAGATATGGGTTTGTATATAATGGTGGTAAAGTACTCTCAGAGTAGCATGCTTATAGATATTTGCAATCAGGCTCCTGTATCTTTGATCTATACTCGCATTTCTAATAGACCTTTGTACTGCTCATATTTCCACACTGTCGAATGTTTTTTTATAGTCGACATATGCTAGCCATAGGTCTCCCCTATGGCTAGCATATGTTGACTATTATTCTGCGACTATTATTTGATATTCTGTAGCTTTTTCAATAAGTACACTTGTGGTCATTATGTGATCTAGTGTACTGAAGCCTGCTTGTTCTTTTGTTTGGCAGAAGTCTAATTTGGCAGTTGATCTGTTTCTTATTACCTTGGACAATATTTTGTATATTGAATATATTTGGCGTTAATTTTGTAGAAATTCATTATTCATGATTAAATGAAACTACGTGATGTAGTATTATTTCTACTTTCTTTAAGTTCTTTACCACGACCTAGGTTTCGTTGTATTACAACATCTTCAAGTGGGCTATTAACAAAGATCTCTTTAGCAAAGATTTCTTTGCTAATAGCCCACCTGAAGATGTTGTAATACAACGAAACCTAGGTCGTGGTAAAGAACTTAAAGAAAGTAGAAATAATACTACATCACTTAGTTTCATTTAATTGTGAATAGTTTGTATACTTGCGAAAGAAGCCAGCCCCAAAGGGAAGGTAGTACTCGTTTATTGATAACTGTAAAATAGTCAGCGGCGTGCAGTACCTTATAAGCAATTATATATAGTTCATATATCACATCTGTAATCACAACAATACGCGAATTGAACACTACCAGTCCGTGCAATTTTAAATGAAATGTATGAACTTCATTACTAAAGCTAGCACACCTTCGGTGTACAAATCGACTGTTTGAAATTACATATTCAAGCAGTCCATTTGTACCCGACGTCTAGCGCCAGAGCAAACTAGCTCTGGGTAGCGTATGGTTATATGCAGAATGAAAGAAATTCAGAGCGAAACATAAAGTGACAACTGTCTGTCATTCACTGATATTTATCTGTCATTCGACGTTAAAAAAAATTAAAAACAAGAGTAAAAATAACCTAATTTTCTATTTTTAAAATATACTTTTGAAAGCGAATTTAATACATTGCTTTAGTTATTGTTTCCTATTTCCATTTATTTTATTAGTTTGTTATTGTGAATTGTATTTTCGTCGTTAAGGGAAGGTTTGTTAGGAAATTCTGAAACTATAATTTTTCATGTTCGATAAGGGTTTGTAGTTAGCCGGCAATTGTATTTTCAATCATATGCTGTGCTGGCCTTGGTGATAATTTATTTTTCTGTAAATGTAAAAAATATTCATAGATAATAAACGTAATTAATAAAAAATTACCGCTCGTGATGATCTTAACTGAAAAAATCGATTTGAAAAGTATTTTTCCTATGAAAAAAGGAATGAGCTGGATGAAAAACATCAAATTGTTAGGTTCTCTTTATGCACTCATTCTCGCATATTTAAATTTTTAAATGTTTTTTATGCAAGTTTGAATTTGTATTTGCTTATTCAGTGTTTAGTATCAGTAAGAATGACAATTAAGTCGACAAAATTTTAACAAGCAATTTATTGCAAAAAATGCGGTAGTATGGGAAATAGTATTAGAAATATTTAATAAACGCGAGCGAAAATTATTTTTAATACATACTTACTCATTTAATAACTAATGAACAGTGAAATTTCCATTTATGTTAAGGTACATTTGTTCCAATTTAAGTAATTTGACAAATTTTGATGAGTAGCATTACAGCAGGATATTTCGAGAAATAGTTGATAACATATTAATGCAAAGCGTGGATGCAGTGATCTTAAATATGTTTGTTTGGTTCACAATTTAATACAATTTGTATTAATTTATGTGCTTACACGGCTTTGTTTTTGCTCGTCGGTCATCTTCAACGACGAATTAATGACAAATTGAAGCAAGAAGCATGAAATTGGCAAGAATTAAATCGGTAAGAACTTTTCTAAGGAGACTTTTGGTAACAACAAAATGGAATATACTTCTCAAAATATACATAAATGGGTAGGGCAAGCTACTAAGGGAAATAACATGAGAAATATGTTTATGTATATTATTTTACATAATTTCCCTTGGTAGCTTGCTCTATCCAAAAAGCATTGCACGTCACTGAAACTAGTTATAGGTTTAGCTAATGTGTAATTTTCCTAAGCTTGTGTATACTAGAAAGAAGTCTCTGATTTACAACGGGTTTAACAAGAATTTAGTTATTTTAACTAAAGTACCCATATTTTGCATTGGCGGAACAGGTTAGATCTACATTTAGGGTCTTTAAAGTAATCATAATATAGTCAAGGTCAATAGGTATGTAAATATTTAGATCTCCTATATATATGGGATATTTACAATGGAGGTTTTTTATGATGACATCAATATATATTTAAGAAGATGCGCCGAATGTACTCCACCTTATGAAATATCAAATACTAAATAGACTTACTTTAACAGTATCGAACACTTTCACAGTCATGAACCTACTTGTCTGTAATCACAATCTACTTGTCTGTACGTCTTCTATCGTTTTCAGACATCGTTAAGCATTCATTTATTTAAGCAACCATCACTTTACCTATTTTAAATAACCATCACTCATGAGATATTTTCCTAAATATTCTTAAAATATTTGTGTTTGTCTAAGTATATAAACGTATATAATCAGGCACTAGTAAAACTTTGCATAATGTAAGATAATATTAATATTTAAAAACATCAACTATTTCATTAGTGAAAAAAGTTAATTGCATAATTTCCTCATGGAAACAATAACTCGTTAAAGAAAGTGTATACGTCATTTCGATTGGAGAGTCATTGATTTACAGTAAGTGTGTTTAGAAATATAAAAACTTTTTGCAACACAAAAACGTAATGAACAAGAAAAAATAAGCTAATTCCCCTCTTAATAACCATAATAATTTTTTACAATATTGACATACAAATTCCTACTTGATTTTATATCATACAAAATAAGTCTGGTGATGAGATGAGACACGCACCGTCACTAATGACACGTGACACTTAACAACAATTAAGGAAAAGGCATTAGACAGACGGCAGGAAGAAGACTAGACGCCGCAAGCGGTGATTACTTTCACTCGGCAGCGTCTCCTTACTGCAGGTAATTCGAATACGTGGCGCGCGAGCGAGCTTCTCGCTGCGGTTGCCGCGTTGGGCGGGTATCTGGTGCTCTCGTTAGCATCGCCCCATTTATCCCTGAGTGGTTATGAGAAGGTTCGGCTGTATGTGCGATATCATTTTAGAACGTATTTGCGACTGAAACTTGTTGAAAATTTTCCTCAACCGCTTACATTATAGAATACTATGAAGACGCTGACTGTTGTAGAACTTTTTTTTTATTTTCCCTGTAGTATAATATAAGGACCCTAGGCCCAGTCGTAAACATCACCACAACGTTTTTTTTCTTCTCCGCTCGAATTTAGCTCTCAGTTTTAAAAAGCAACGAACTTCTTTAATTCGATATCGACTTTTATTAATGGAGTGTGAGCAATATAAACATAGGGTATAGGGAGTCATTATCGATGCATTAAACTTATATTGACATAATATGGTCTTATTTTTTTTTCTTTATTCTTTGCCGGATTTATTCATTTACTCATTAAGGGTTTTCGAAAGAAATTTCTTTCTAAATATTTAGTGCTTACCACGAGACATATGTACATTGTAATATAAGCTCTTCATTTCTCCGAGCGGTAATAAATATGGTAATTATAAGCAGCAGTAAATAATATTATTATGAAGTATAGTGCACAATTAGAAATATAGAAATAATTTAGATTATAAAATGAAATTATTATTTATATATATATATATATATATATATATATATATATATATATATATATATATATATATATATATATATATATATATATATATAAACAACCTAAGTGAATATAAATAATTTTGTTTGCCATAGTAATAACTTTTGATAAAAAAATTATTGATATTAATTAATAGTAAAAATAATAAAACAGCAAAATTTATCTGTTTCCGATATCATCTTTGGGTTGCACATGTTTCATGAAGATACTTTGCAAACATGAAAACAATTTAGACTCTTCTCAATCTAGACATAGCTCTATTACTATATATGTATACGCTGTCTCGTTTCACGAATCAGAACAAGAGAGTACATATCACTGATTTATAAAAAATATCAAATCTTAACGTAATTTGATTTTCTACGTGGAACAGTCTATCGTTTGTAAGATATTATAAAGTGCTTGAATTGATAAATTTAGATCTTTATTTTTGCTAAAATAATCTAATTGATTACCGTTCGATTATACTTGTACAAATGCGTTATAAAACATCGGCATAAAATTAACGTCCTTTTTTTTCGTTCAAATTAACTTCATTTATTTTTTTAACATTCATTTGAAGATTTTCTCAAACAGGTAACCGACAAATTTAATATAAAGTATTGACCCTACGATAATAAAACGTACGTTTTAATTCACTTCATCTCAGTACAAGTAATTCCAAACGGGCGTAGGAAATGACGCCTGCATAGCCAGGAAAGCGTTGTCAAAAGTTATCATTCATTGTTATAACATAAGTTATTAACCCTTTCCTGCCTAGTGAAGTTTAAGAAATTAACTATGCGGGTAGTTAGCCGCCCGTAAATTCGGTCTATAAAAAATATGAATAAAAATTCACAATTGATCTTGATACAAAACACCTATTTTCTAACTAAAACAAAAAACGTAAACCGTAGAACGAGTAATTTACGGTAGAAAAATGTTAACCCGACCTCATTTCCTTTACGGAAGAAATTACAAACATAAAACAAGTTTCTCTAGCCACCCACCGTCGAGCAGCACGCCACCGCTTTTGCCAGCAAAAACTTGAACACTAAAACGTGAAGGCTAAACTCGGCTAATAACAGACGCGACCGTAGAACACACCGCCCCGTACCTCCTCGATATGTAAATAGCGGTGCATCGCGTGCATCGACCGCAGGCGCGGTGCAACTCTCAGATGCGGCGATTCGGTCGGCACACCTGCCGAGCGCCAAATTACCTTTCTAATAGTATTTGGCGCAAATTTGTGTACCGCGCGCATAAAACGAATTGTTAGAAACGGATTCGTGAACAACGTTCATATATGCTAAAAGTTTTTTAGAATTCTACGAATTAGCACTTTCAAGTTTATAAACTAAATTCCAGGAAATTGTTTAGTCATACAATTTCGCAGAATCGTTCCAGGGACTGCCCGAGCCAAATGAGCATATTGCAGAATATCGCCTAAACACTACCACGTCTTCAGGTGGGAAATATATGGCACAATTAGGGGACGCGTCTAATCTACCTTCCACTACTTTTGGTTGTAAATGATGTTCTGAATGAATCTTATTTCTCCAACTCACTACAGTTCCTATAGATAAAGATCACTTGGCTCGTAATTATTCGTTTTATTAATGAGGTGCGTAATCTTTGTAATGTTTGCTAGAATTGAATGGTAGTACGAAAAAAGCAAAAGATATATATAGTGAAACTAATAATGAAGGAAATGGTCGAAATATGACTAACCAGACATAAGAGTGAAAGTTAAAATTTAACCTATAAAAATTGATCAATTTAGAAACATATATTCTCTTTATAACAGTTTATAAACTCGCATTAACATGTAAACTTGGCGAATGTATATAATTTTTTTGTAGTGTTTGTACACTTTTATTAATTTTTTTATGGTTCTTTTATTGATGATTTTTTTACAACGTGTAAAGGCCAATTTAGTACGCCAGTAACACTTATGCCTTTGTACGTATAATACAATATATAGACTACCAATGCACTCGTATATTAATTCCAGAAAAGCTAATTTTCGTAACGGGTCATATATTTTTTTCATAAACAGCCATCGATGGATTCTTTACTGTACCCTCGAAGGCGCTACAATTTTAAATTACACACACAGAGACCTTTCATTCCACGCATGCGATCGATCACCACAAACATGTTAACGCATATTGCGCAAAAGTAATAGTAGTTTTATTGTTAATCACAAGATAAAAGCAGCACACTTACACATGCATGACAAATGTGACTACCTTGTTGGCGATTGCCTTCGTAAGATGAAAGATCTGTGCGTTTTAATAACACTAAATAATGTGGCAGAAAACGTTCAAAAATTATACAAGGAAGTTGATAAAATTACGTTGATAATTATCAATATTCCAATATGAAATGAAAAACTTTAAACGGTTTATTTAATAGAAAATGTTTATATAAAGAGAATATTGTCCGCATGCAAATCCCACGCAAATCGTCTCGATAAAGCTTCCGTCCGTAAAACTTACTTTCCCAACCTTAAATAAAATCAAAACAAAAGTACTTTCTGACGAGGGTCACAGAGCTTCTATCAAAGTTGATTGAGGTTTAAATGGAAATTTATCATATGATTCGGCCGTTGGCTGGCCAGTCATCTCCCAAGGATAAAAGCCGCGTTCGTCAAGTAATAATTTATTAAAACTAGTGCGTCCCTGCGGCGCTACGCGCATGGTTATGAAATCAAGCGCTGAATTAAATATTACTGATTAAAAATTATACAAAAAATACAGATCATCTTGCATGATCTCTTTTTAAGGTAGTGTCACAGTATTCGGCCACGATTGACCGTTGGAAAAAAGAAAAATCTGGACCTTAAAAGTCTACGAAACGTTAGATGCTTCTGTTTCATTTTTATCAGCTTTTATTTATATTATTTAGAAAAAAAAATAGTTACCACTTGTTGTGGATAAAAAATGGTGTTCCCTCTTTCCAATATTATATCATGAATTTACCAGTAGCATAGATAATACGTTAAATCTTGTTACTTCTATCTCCATTACTCATAATTACAGCTGATAGATATCGTTTACAGATAGAAATCGTTAAAATATAGCTACTATAGCTTTATTAAACGCATCAAAAATGCGTTCATTTTTTATGTGCATTTCTACAATATTAAAGAGTACATAAGAACCATAAAACCCAGTCGCTAGAACCATAACAAAAAGAGTCGTTTCGTTCAATAAATTTTACGGCAATATAATCATATACACAGAATAAGATATTAATATTATCGCTCTTCATCTACTCGTATTTCAAAAGTTGGAGATGAATCAAACTGAAACTGTAATGAACAAATTAAATTTTAATTGAATTTTCTGTACTTTTTCCAATAATTTAGTACCGACAATAATTTATTTTGCTCTAGGGAAATGTCTGTTACATGTAGTTTCAGGAAAATAATTGTTAACCCGATCATAATTCAAATAATACCAACTATTCGGACGCTTGTTAATGTAGCGCTACAACAAAGCAATTGCACAGCCACAATACAAATTTATCCTATAGTGAGGTTGTTATTACATATCAAGGTTTTTTTTTCAAAATCATTCTTCCAGGCGACGCACCTCCATCCGTCCGTATCCAAATGTTCATTTGCCTGGAAAAGGTATAAAAATGCACAAATAACGTGCAAACTCTCCTATTACAATTTTACCATTTCATCTTTAGGTTTTTATATTGAAAATAGTTTCATATTTTGTGTATGTTTTCGTATTTTTCGTTTATTGTGAAAAATAAGAGCCTCAAAGGAAACTACTTAAAGATTAAAAAGCAAAAAACAACCCATGAATATACAAGGGATTTTGTTTCACGTTACCGTAAATTTCTGTCATTTATTACAAACAAACTGATATCTATACCATATATTTAGCCTCGATAGGATACATTAAAAGCTTTAGTTAATGAGATTGCCCATTTTAAGGATTTTAAATCTTTATGAAAAAACTGAACAAATACGAATAAAAGGAGTACTTTTATAAACATGTATACTTTGAAATATTTATTTTTATCTATCAAAGTCAAAACAGTGTATAGGTAAATACCTCTTTACGATGGCTTCAAATGCAAATGGGGATTAAAAAAAAGCCAAAAGCATTGAACTATCATTGAACTGGAGAAACAATTCTCTCCTTTCCATAATCTTACAATTGCTGACATTTAAATTATTGCTTCATAATTTAATTTCACTCTTTATTAAAATTTAGTTTCACTCCAATGTTAGTTATGTAGGAATCGTACAGAAAATATAAACTCATATTTCTTTGATTTGATAATTCTTTCATTATATAATAGGTAAGCATAATGAACACAATTCAATAGTACAAAGTAACATTAGATGAAAAAAAAACAACACTCAAATTAAGAAAAACAGGATAACAAAATGATACTCAGTGCGGACAATTAGTAAGAAAACGTCAGGTACGAAACAATTTCCCACTTAGTTAAATTAGTCTTCCTTGACCTACTTGCTGGGCAGTTAAATAGCCCAACTTCAACCGCGCACTAACCTTACAAAATAATTTAGTAAAAAGGAAAACAAGCACTTTCTATCAATCACTGCAATTAATTGAGCAACCAGGCTGGTCGGCCGCGCCGACAGCGGCCGTAGGACTCTCCCGGAATGTTTTTTAATTGTCCAACGGGGAACATGAATAGACTCTTAAAACGCAAGGGAAGTAATCCATGTAATGGAATTAATGTTGTTGCTGAGATAATCTCCGTGCTTATTTGGTGTAAGCAAGTAAATGTTAATGTGTTTCTGGAAAGAGATTAACAAATCAGATTACCAATTAATGGAATAATAATCAGCGTTTCGATGCTTAATAGCATTCATATCTTCATTAAAAATTTATTCGCATCTTGAAACTGCTTATTTCTAAAATAATATAAACAATCTTAGCCGTGCACGTTATTTCTCGACATAGAGTAGTTATGGGTTTATAAAATACAGTTTTAAACTGAGGATGAAAAGAAATTACCATAAAATACATAAAATTGCTTTATACTTTAATACGATAGTTCAATAAAAATAACGTACTTTATGAGAAACTTACTTTGATGGAAACAACTTTGCTTTCTTTAAATTTATTTTCAACTTAGGTTGTTGAGAAAAATAAACCAAAATACTAAATATTTCATCAAAATAGTAATGACTTACAATTTTCAATTTGTTATACGAGTAGTTTCTATACACACATAGTTTCAATAAGACCACATTTACAGTGGTCCGAATTTTTGGATTGACAACATCACAATAAGTAATTTAAAAAATATTAGTTTCGCTAAAATTGATAGTTTAAATTTATGATTTAAAAATCTTTTTTTTTTTAAAAATCTTAACTCTAGTCACATAAACCACTTTTGTCCGAAAACTATTGCACTTAATCACGTGAAATTTGGTATGAAAGTAGGGTAGTGATGTAGCAAGTATGCATGCTATGAGCGATGTTAGTGTTTATTTTTAACTTCTGCTATTGTTTGAAACTTTATGTTGATCTTTTCTGTTTTGAAAAGAAAAATGGACAAATAAAAAAATCACTGCAGTAAAATCTGTACAACTAGAGATTTGTTTATGTCCCTAAAAACTATCTTAAGATATGGTGACAGCTTAGACAAAAAATTGTAGTGATGTAACTATGGCAATATTTTTAGAAATTAACATCATGTCACATAGAAATTAACATATATCACATTTAGAAATTAACATCAAATTAATATCACTAAGTCACTTAACGTGAAATTTCTGCCATAACCGTAATTTTAGAAAAACTAAGTGTATTTTAAAAAAAAGCACTAATTCAAATCAGCTTTACCTAAATTATTCGCAAATCAATATTGTTTATTTTGCCTTAACATACACAAAATATGTTCAGGTAAAATTACTTCTAGACAGAGCGCTTCTATGTAGTGCATGTTTTAGAAAAGTGAGTGCAAAAATTTGAAAATTTCGAAGTAGAGTCAACACTGTTTGGGAGTAGAGCCGACACAACAAGTTGTTAATCAATATTTTACTACAAAACCCAAATAAAACACAAAATTTGATAGTAACAAAATATGAGACTAGAACCACTAAAAGTATTCATTTCTTTAGTTCTCTACCATTTCCGACCTAAGTACAAGCAATATGCTGAAATGACACACAGATATTTCCAGAAGATACCAGCAGACCCTCACCCCCCTCCCCTTAAATCGTTAAGACTTATCTGATTTATATAAAATGTATCTCTACGTCTCCGTAACTGTAGTTTGTTTTGCAATTTCAAATTTATAATTTTTATTTTATAATTTTCGCCACTACAATATATAACTACGTACATAAAACTGCAGCGACATATAAAATCATGCTATTATGTTTCATCGTCACATTAATATGAGTCACAGATTTTACTTCTCCACTATGAGACGTCCCGGCTGCAAGCCGGCTGTCGTTTGTCATAACTTTAATAACCTCAACAGAGACATGACGCACATTGCAAATTTATGTCACGTCACTCAGTGAACGGCGTGCTTGCGGACTTGTGGCATGTCGTTAACCTATCCTACCCATAACCAAAATGTCGTAACATTCTTAAAGTGCTAAAGAGGTGTAATGTTAATTTGCAATATTAATAGTAATACGTTTCCTTGTGACTAAGAAAACGTATTACTGTTACGTTATAAACGTACTATAGTCATTAGAATAATGTAAGGTTGGCAACTAACATAACCGTCACTTTTTCCGACAATTCCTAGAGTCTCATAAAAATGTATCGAACATTTCTCGTAAGATACATAAAGAAAGAATATGGAGTTCGTTTTCCTATTCAATTAGCAACTGAGTTTCGACGAGAACTCTCTAATCAATAAACAAACAAAATATGGAAATTTCACGAAGAGAACTTGCTTTATCAATTTCATTTAGGGCAAAAAGCGAGCGAAAAACACTCAATATTCACACAACGATGGGCGAAAGTATAATCTCCTATGATAAGCATTGGTTTCAAAGTAGGAATCCTCATTGAAAGCGACTTTCTACATTTAATTTAGGAAAATTAAAATGCCTCATTGGAACAGGTCTCAGGTTAAGTTCTAGTTATCTGACAGAGCTACTTTCATACTACAGTAGAAAAAAAACTTCATATTTTAAAGAAAAAATGAAAATATTTCGCTCGCCTACCACGTGAGTTAATAACGGTGGAGGGATAGCGTATTTATTAGTTGCGAATAGAATATATTTACATAAATATCTCGATAAATGATATCGAGAAAAAAAATTTGAAATTGCTAGCAAAAAATATGTAAAAGTAATAAAAATTGGAAAAACATTGAAGTCAGATTAAAAAAAAATAATACCTATTAATCTTTATAGTTTCGTATTTACGAATTTAATTGAAATTATTTTTTCAGGAAAAAATACCAGGAACTTTCTCAGGTGTACAAATATGTACGTAGATCTAATATTTTGAATCTCTAAATAACAATACAATTTTTAAAACACCTATTCAATAGCGATAAAAATTAGGTTTAATACATTTACGTTTACACATGATTTACATGGCAGTTAGTTTAGATTATTTCATATACAGGTTGGATATCAAAGTTGTCATAGTTTGGAAAGTCCTATACGTTGTGCTACACCATTATATCGTCTCGTGTATCTCACTACTAGTTCACAGAACAAGAATAACTTTAAGATATAATACCAAAAAGTGCAATAATCATATTGAATTTAAATTAAAGAATGGCTTAGACTTTATCTTATTTACCAGTTCCAATTATTTATATATTATTGCTATCTTAACTCATAAATTTGGGGTTACCTATATAAATTAGCAAATAAAAAAAACATAAAAAATCGCATTACGCAAATTATAAGTAACAAAAAACTACTACTGACTTAAAATACATTATAAAAGAAAATAAAAGTTTTCCAAATAAATATTTCCTCATAGTACATATTATCACCGCAATTCTTCACTTTATAAATGCCAATAGCCGGCGGAAGAGCAGCCGGAGTGTGGTTAAAGGAGTAAATATTTACCGCGATGCAACAAGACGGAAGATGCGTTCTCGGTTCCGTCTCACCGACTTGTTTGGACAATTCGTTTAAACAACAGCGTCCGGCGCTTGGTACTGGATAGAAATAAACTTAAGATAACAATCTGGTGGATAAATTGTTATAAAACAAAAACTTGGGAAAAGTAAGTCCATTTTCTAACAGTCTATGTCCATTTCCTAACGCTGCAAGCCACAGGAAAATAAAGAGATTTAGAAGCATTTTTAACCCTAATAAGAAATAAATATGTGGCAATGTTCTCTTATCTTCAAATTAATGATTCTCATTCTCTAAAAACTCTTTGCGATAAAAGGAAATCGCTTCCTCTTGGTTAATGATTATAATACATTTTTTGATCGAACGATGCAATAATATTAATTTCTATCGTTTAATAATTAGCCTATGAACAAAATATAAATTAATATATTTATTATGAAATGAAAGCTTTTCTGAATAATTGTGCCATTATGCAAAAAGTTATTGTATAACTTAAAAACCATGCTTGTCTAATTTTTTTTCTTACAACAAACTTTTTTATCAATGCGATTTTTAAAAATTTTAGACTCCGTAGTGTTGAAGTACAATAGAGGGGGTACATAAGTTTTCAAGCAATTGGTTTGCTTTCTTTAGACGCTTTTTTATTTATATGAATATGAAATCAATCATTATACGAATTTAGTTTTCAGATTATATATTATATCTATATTATGTTTCCCAACGAAAATAAAAATGTAGTCCCTTATTCTAACCCCACTTAAATTAAAAACATTGTTTAATTACGGTGGTTACAATTTTATCTAACTTAACCGCACCAAAAACTTTCAATTGAACAGTTAAATTTTATGAGTATCGCAGGGGCTCTGAATACGGCGTGATGAATTTCCTACCGCGCGAAGTGCTTCCCACGTAAAATCCATATATAAAAACGATTAAAAACTTATAACATTTAAAATATACAAACAATTATTTACTCTTATATATAGAACGCAAGTTCTGCAACAGCTTATTTGCTAGGACGCCGACAGACCCTCGTAACGTAAATATTAGTTAATTTCGTTAAGCAAATGGTCTTATTTAACCACAAGGGGATTGTCACAAAAACGTAACTGTTTTGATTATTATCAGTGCACAAGTAGCAAATATTACATTCACGACATACGACCAACAATAACAAATAAAGGGTTTATATTAAACTCGGTCATTCCACAATAAACGATAAAGTTCATTTTCATGTTATCTCCACGGGGAATCGAGACCCGATCAGTCCAAATGATTAACCGATGCCGGCGGTCAGACGGAAGTACATTTATTGTATTATTTTATTCATGTATAGAGACTTACGCAGGCCTAATCTCTTTCAAAATATGAACCTAGACGTTTTCAAATGGATAAAATTTTACTGGTATTTAAATATAAGATCAGTTAAATTTATTAAGCATTTACTTTTACAGATTTACAATTGCGAACATGAATCTTTATCTAAGAATTTATAATTCTGTACAAAAAATTCCAAAAAATATGCTAAATGTTCCATTTTGATTGAAAAAAAAATGAATTACGTGGCTGCTGCTAATAGTTGTCTCTACCACCTCTTGGTAACTGAAATTTTGCCTTGCAAAAAAGTGCAAAATCCGGAAAATGTAGTAAAGATATAATTAACCTATCCAGAAACACGGAGAATAAGTATAGACCATAAATAGACACTAAAAGAGGCGTTGATAAGAACAAATAATTTATTAACATACTTCCTGCACCACTAAAATAGGCAAACGCTGATTGCATGGTGAGATTTGATCATAAACATTCAAATTATTAAAAATAAGTCATCATGACCAATAAGTCAGAAAAATTCTTTAAACATTTCGACAAGTTCTAAATTCAAACAACCTACTATCTTATTAATTAAGTCATTTACCTAAGAGGTCAATTTTCCTAGATAAAAATATAGTAATATATATTTTGTTCTCCATTTTTCTATTTCTTCAGAAGATACTCTCAACATAACACGACCTGACGTTTGACACAATTTTGGTGTCAGGATGTGGGATACATGTGGGACGCATTTTCTACTCTTTGAGTCAGTAAAGGTTGTCTTAGCAACCTTCAACGCGAAATAAATCTTAAGTGAAAACTCCGATATTTACAGATTATATCTGGGCTGGTCCCAGCGTGAAGCAACAAAGGAAATAAGAGACAAACAGACTTCGACGGGAACAACATAAAAGAATCGCCAACCATCCACTCATCGCGACATCATACCCCACATATTACAACCTTCATGAATTTATGTAAGTCTTCTATTTTTATACATGAAGGGCTTATTTCTAATTGACAATCATTTTCAATTGTGCTTAACTTTTAAAATCTTTAATTTGAATAATATAAGAATATATAAGATAAAATGAACCAACCAGACATCAACTCTGCCAACAAATCACACAATCACCACAATCGATTTAGTGTAAATGCATCATTAAAATTAAGAGGTAGCTACGATCGTAACAGGGATACCTTGAGTTCGTGGCTAATTGATTGCATAAATGTACATTTTTTTTGTGTGCAGCTCTGTTTTTATCTACAGTCAATAAGGATGGTAGTATACAATATATCGATAATAATTATTTTACGCTGTCAGCTCTAGTTTACTACCTACCCTCATTATAATTTGTTTGCGGTTTTACTCGAAAGTAGCAAATTTTACAATAAAATGAATGTTATACCAATAAAATTAATCTTATTATTTCATTATGAATAGTAAGTTAAGACGTTATGGTAACTACCCTGATAAGTTTTGTTATGGTCGTGGTGTATATATATTGAAAGAGCAGCGAAAATGTATAAACAGATAATGTGATCCGCTTGTATTTTTCCTAATTCAATATTGAAATTTGCAATGATGTTAAAGCGTGAGTGCCTCATAGTGTATGTAAAACGTCCAGTGAATATTTGCGACAGTATCTATGATTTGGCAAGAACAAAAAAGATCTTCACGACAACTTTTACTTCTGCATGATAAATATAGTGGGCATCAATGAAAACAATCGCCACAAATGGAAATATCCCAATATTTCTTGAGCAAGAAGACTAATTCACCATTCAGAAAACGTTCCAATACCAGTTTTTCATCAGATACCACAATTTTAGGAGGAAGAAATTGAAAAATCTAGTACTGCTCAAGTACGTTATGACTTTGAATGCGGGAGAGAAACATCGAATTTTCACACTTTGAACTTAATGACCTAATCAGAGACTTAGATCTTTCAAAAGAGCGTGTTGACTTGCCAGCATCACAATTAAAAGAAAAAATTGCCTATCCCTGATGTACGAATTACTTCACATCGCAAGAGAGAACGAAAGTAACTGCAATTTTTTCTTCAAATGAAAATTTAGTACACTGCAATGATATGAGCGGCTTGCTGACTTTCATGAGCTTGCAGACCTATCAGGCAAGTGATAGTCATCTCTTTATTAACGGCAATAAAAGAAGTCTAAAAGATGTCCTTTTACATAATGGCCATAAACATGCTTCCATTCCAGTTGCCCATTCTACTTGTATGAAAAGGAATATGAAGTGATTTCAGTTTTTTTACAGAAAATATGATATGTCGAACATAAGTGGGTAATCTGTGTCGACTTGAAGATGGTTAATTTTTTTGTTAGGCCCCGACAAAGTGGCTACACATAATACCCATATTTTATTTGGCACTGGGACAACCGAGATAAATCAAGACACTGGATACGAAGAAATTGCACTGTGAGAGATGCTTTCGTCGTTTTTTTCGTCGAGGCTTTGGTTCCCTGAAAAAAATCATTCTTCATGTTGAAAAAATTGTTCTTCATGTTAGCTCTGAACAAAAATGGTCAATGATTTCAGTTTATTTCTCAGAAATTTCCTGGATTACTGAAAAATTTAAAGCAGGCGTTTTTGGTGTTTTTTGATGGACCACAAATGCGTCGATTAATTAAAGATTTTGAGGCATGACAGAAGTAGAACGACTTGCGTGAAACTCTTGCAGCGATTGCACAAAATTTCCCCGGAAATTACATGGCTGAAAACTATGTAGAGTTAGTTGATGAAATGCTTCATCGTTTTAAAAATTGGGGCTGAAGATTAACATAAAAGTACACTACCTCTATAGTCATTTAGATCACTTTCGACATAACCTAGGAGATCTTAGCGAAGAACATAATATAGAAAAACAATGGAGAATAGGTATGAGGCAGATGGGACGATCCTATGATGGCAGACTATTGCTGGGTAATTACACGCGATTTCCCAAGACAACTTCACTTTAGAAAATCACTTAAAAGATAATTTATTCTTATATAATGTTAAAATAAAGCAATATGTTTGTAATAATGTACTTCTTTTTATTAAACGGGAGCTGATACAAAAAACAGTTACATTTTTGACATTACCTTATTAGACATACTTAAGATTAGGTCTAAAATTTAAAGTACTAAAATGTGTGCAGGCCAGTGTTGTGATAGGGCATTCCAATTCGTTGCAAATAAACAGAAACTGTCATCCTGTTTAAACTTATTCAAAATAAACTTACGCACAAGGCTAAATCAACATGGGCTAAAAGTAATTTTTCAAGTCAAGATTCAATAATTGGTAACATCGGGAACACCTGTTATCAAAAATACAAGACTGTAACGATGACAGACCACCGTTGCCACCGTTTTTTGACCAATTAGATCAAAAAACGGTAGAACAGTACATTTTTAAACTCGAAACGTGCCTTAAAAGACTTTTGGCTTTAGTTAATCAAGCATGTGCCGATGACAGACTACGGCCTAGTAAAATTGAGAATACCAAATTATTGACTTTACACTATATATTTTTATTAGAAATAATACCCGAAGTTTCCAAAATTCTTAGATCGACAGATCCAAATACTTTAAACGACGCATTTAATATGGCACTAGAAGAAGAAAAATTGTTCCTCCTCCAAAACTCAAAAAATAGACAATGTGGAATTTGCCACAAAACTATCCACACGACTTTTCAATATGGGAAAAATAATAATAATTTTAAACGTAACTATAACCAACAAATAATTGTCGAAATAATCGACAAAATATATTATATTTAAAAGAACAAATGTCTGCGCTAAAGAGGGCCACAGATACTGTATCTCTGATCCAAAGTTTCATTATTTCCACAATTAAATGGAACTACGTGATGTAGTATTATTACTACTTTCTTAAAGTTCTTTACCACGATCTAGGTTTCGTTGTATTACAATATCTTCAGGTGGGCTATTAGCAAAGATAAGATGAAGTACCTAAGATGGAAAGAAATGTATATTGGTCAAGAAAAGTTACATCAGTAGGAAAAGTTATATCATAGAATACGTTAAGAATTGCAGAAAATAAAACTCAAGCACCCTATGATAATTACTCCAACTTCAACGCATGCATTTGAAAGAGTAGTGTCTGGCATTAAAACCTGAAACTTCAAAAGAAAATAAATACATATTCACTTTGCAAGATGACTTAACAATAGTTTCTCAGGCTTTTAGTATCTCTTCACACTACTGTGAAACAGTAGCAAAAAAACTCACACTATTTATAACATATTTCGGTATTAAAACGATCCTTAATGATCAAGAAACTTAATTTATGTCTAATTATTTAACGGATTTTGCATTGTATAATAAAGGAATTTACTTCAAATTCCTATCACCCTCAAACAAACGGTACATTAGAACGTAGTCAGTTAACTCTAAAAGATTATTTAAAGCAAACCAAAAAAACAATTGGGGCGAATACGTAACCTTAGCAATGTTAGTTTATAATTCTTGTATCCACAGTAGTAGTAAATATACACCTCATAAATTTGTATTCGAACGAGAATCCAACTTACCTACCTCGACTGAACTAAATAAAGAATTCAATTGCGATTATTAAGTATACTGAAAACCTTAAAGACAAAATTAAACTAGTCATTACCCATGGCGCTAGAAAGCTTAATTAAAAGTAAAGAATAATCTAAAACAAGATACGATGAGAAATAGAATATTCCTGAATATAAATCAACGAAGAAATCTATTTAAAAACCAAAGGCGTAAATAAACTAATTTCCAATTGGAAAGGACCGTATACTATAACCGATGTAAAACCTAAAGCTAACGTAATTATAAAAACGAAAAAGAAATACTAATATCAGTTCACGTAAATAAAATTAAACTAGCAAATAATAAAATAAATCCTATTAAACAAAATAAAAACAACGGTAGCGGTTCAGTTTATTTCTTGTATACCCAAAATAATGGTCATCAAACAAAATAAACAAGAAAACCCACGAAAACTGTAAACCCTTGGATAATATATCGATTAAATGTTCAAGTCGCATTAAGAATATCGCATTACGAAACATCCAGAAAAAGTTTAAACACTTTACAATTCATTTTCCCATCTAACGTCTTCTCGAAGAATCAAACGTGGCTGGTTCGATGGTATCGGATATGTAGTGAAAAAAATATTTAGAACTTTAGACAGTAGCGATGCTCAATATTAGGACGAGGCTATTGACAAAATACTACTAGGCGACAAAGAACTTTTAAATTTAACGAAAAACTGAATTCAAGTAGCTTAGTCAGATATTAATAATTTTAATAACATGTTTCAGGAACTAAAAAACATTGAGAGAAGCATTTTAAAAAAATTAGATTGTATAAATAGATTTTTAAATGACACAATCAGCAGTATACCCTTTTATACCTTAAAATCACCTTGAACACTCAGTTTGGAACTTTAATAACTCTAATCAAGTTTACACACAGATACCTCACGTAAATGATCACGAAATCTATACACTAGTAGAACAAAGTAAACGCTTCATTGCAGTGATGACAAATTAACAATCGTATCAACAAAACGCTCTTAAAACCTATAAAAAAGTTCACAACAGAACACTTCATATGATTTGTAGAGACCTAAACGAATATTCGACTATTTTAAACGATGATGTGAGTTCCAATTGCTAACGTAGTTAGAACATTACCTTGTAACAGTAGTACAAAACTACTATATGGCGACTGGCAAAAGCTTATTAATAATAGATGGATTAAATTTCGAATACGTATATATTCGAAATTTACCAAACTTACAAGTGATTGTACCAACAAAGGTATAACAGAGTACAAACTATCTAAAACTGGAATAATGGAATTAGACAATGGACGCAAAGTTTACGCTAACCTTATACAAATCACAGCCACCAGTAACTTAGCACTTAATTTGATGACTTAAACCTATAACTTGATGACTTAAATCTAGCTTCCGCAAAGTTAATCACACTCAAAACAAGAAGTTATTAGACGAAAAGAGCAAGGACAATCTTATATATACCTTTCTATATTTCACCCATCCAATCACGTACGAGTATATTTAATTGTTTCCTGATATCAATAATAGCGTGTATATTAATAATACCACGCTTTGTAGAATACTATATTTTTGTTTCTCTAACGACAAAGATCGAGACCAAAGTTTCTGTATTTAAATACATAATTATTGTTATAATAAACAAAATTGTAATCGAGTTGAACCCGCAATACAAATATCTGTAAAAAGTAAACCTAATTCGTGAGATGAAGTAAATACAATCTGATATATTCATATGACTTAAACAATTAAAATAATGTTTAATTGATAGAAATATTACATATATTTCTACAAAATAATTTGACAACAAAAATAATTATCAAAATTGTATAACTTTCAAAACCATACCTGTATCATGAGTATTGTCATAATTAGTTTATAACCATCTCACCTTAACGCATTCGATTGTAATTCACTTATTCAAATTTGTAAATTATTTAACTATAATATCAATTGTACTAAATTTTACTAATTCAATTGTCATTCAGCTATAACAAATTTTAAATAATTTAACTGATATTAATTCTAACCAATTTTATTTATTTGATTGTAACTTTTAATAATGTGTAAAAATGTTGTAAAAATTCATTGTTTACCATAAAAGGAGATGGTACATATACCATCATTACGTATCATATTTATAAAAACTCTAAATATTTTGACACGGTCTAAAATCAAACAATCTACTATCTTATTAATTAACTCATTTGCCTAAGAGATTTAAGATTTTTTATTAGACAAAATATCTTAATAAAATTGTGTGTTCTCTATTTTTCTATTTTATAAGTCAATTCCATGGAATCATATGAAAACAGATCACCCGAACGATAAAAATAAAGTTTTTTACACTATAGTATAAAAATCCAGCATTAAAATTTGCATTCGCATTTTCATCGAAGTACAACAATCAGATAGGGTGAAGTTTTCGTAAATCTAAGTAAGACGAAATTCAATAAATTCGAATCTGGAAAAAGAAATTCTCAACATAACATAAACAAAAATGTGATGTTGATCGTATCAAAAGCATTAATTTGAGACTGATAGGATAAATGAAAGGAACAAAAAGTGAGAAAAATTTTCAAGGAAATATGAGAAAATCACGCATATTTGAGGACGCGTATTTGAGGACAGTTTTCCGTACATCGATTCACAGCGCTAAATGAAAAATTGTCGAAAAAAAATTGAAGTAAGCTGAGAGACTTCAGCGAAATTGAGCAAGGTAAAACAAATATAAATAATATACGTATATCTTAAATAAAATTAATTAATTGTTTCTCAGTGTCTATTCCATTACTGTCTTCTATGTTCAAGCACAAAAGATCTTATTTTTTTCTTATGTTCTATGTTCAAACATAAAAGATCTTATTTTTTTAGCATTCCTCAATAAATATCAAATACCATCAATGAGTCAGAAACATATGAGTACGGAGGATGCTCTAAACAGCACTAAAACAAATTTAAGTTAAAATTAACAAGCCCAATAAGTCCGAGGACGACGGTCGCCCTCTGATAAGGAGAGTTTGTTTTAGGCAATTCCAAAGTTTGTAAATCCTGTCAGATTGTTTTTGCGAAATAAGGATTAAAGTTTCTGCCAGTGTTAAATTAATAAATATCAATATTTGCTAAACGAAATCTTGCAAGCCTCATTGAAAGGGGGAAAGTTTATAGTAACGAGTATTTTTACGTGGTCATATACCTAGTGAATACCATGTTCGACAGTTTACCGTGGACATTAAACAGTTTTTATAAAAAATTATAGTCCTTCACTGATAATTTCCAGCAATTTCATTTATTTCAGCAGGCCTGATGAAAAAATAAACACATAATTATTAAAAATTGCCTCATTTAATACCACGTTATTAGCCGACTGAACTTTCGAAGAAAATTTAAAGATATTTGTGTATTGAATATATTTGGCGTTAATTTTGTAGAAATTCATTATTCACAATTAAATGAAACTACGTGATGTAGTATTATTTCTACTTTCTTTGATTTCTTTACCACGACCTAGGTTTCGTTGTATTACAACATCTTCAGGTGGTACATCTTTGCTAATATCTATCTATCTTTGCTAATATCCCACCTGAAGATGTTGTAATACAACGAAACCTAGGTCGTGGTAAAGAAATCAAACAAAGTAGAAATAATACTACATCACGTAGTTTCATTTAATTGTGACATTTGTGTAATTAATGTTACATTCGTATAATCAATCATTATTAAGTCGTCAAAAAAAAACAATCTGTATTTATGAAGAAAGACGTGATGTATTTTTTAACTTACGTCAATAGATTTGGAAGTAAACTTTTCCCTTTAGTGACAAGATAGGATATAAGACATGTATGGATAAATGTAGAAAAATAACAAATAGAGAAATGAGTATATTTTTCCTACCCAAATAATATCAGATGCCAAAAGTTGGAATGAAGTAATGTTTAATGTTAGTGATAGCTGAATAATAAAAATAAAATTGAATGTACACATAATATACGCACACGCAAAAGTTGTCTATAACGGCCCAGAACGCATGGCCTTGTTACGAAAATGTCGTAAAATATAACTCGAACCCGAGTTATAAAAGAAAATTATAGAAGATTTGCCCTTCAATCTTGTTAGAGTATTCAATAAATTTCAAACTTAACATGGATACAAACAAATGAATAATAACCCGCAATAGAAGCTGACTTGCGTATGGATACTCGTTCAATAAAAATTATATTAGATAACATTTATACTCATTGCTTTCAACTTTAAATAACTTCATTTTTAGGGTTTCGTGCTTCAAAAGGAAAAACGGAACCCTTATAAGATCACTCGCGTGTGCATCGGTCAGGCAGCCGTTTTGCTCAAAAATCGTTTGACGTTGAAATTTGAGATTTAGTATATTGATAAAATTTAATACTAACCCGTATATCTTTCAGTATTTAACAGTATGAATGATTTAATAAAAATTCCAGTGCGGCAAATAAAGTAAACGATTTTTTAAAACATATATGTGTATGCCAATAATGTAACCTAAGTAATAGATAAGAAACGGTTTCCTTTGACTAACAACATAGTGTCAAATTATAAGCTGGTGAATTTAGGATTCCTTACCTCGAAAGACGACAGGCAACTTTTATAAAATCATCTCGTACAACGATCTGTCCATCTGTGACAGCCGTTTTTCTCAAAAATCGTTTGACATAGAAGTATAAAAGTTGGTATAATCATAAATTTACTGACCTGCATATATTTCATCACTTAACACTCAAAATTATTTATAAAACGATTTGAGAGTAGGCACATAAAATAATGGATATCAAGAAAATTATAAGATTTTCAAAACATTTGAGAATTTTATATACAATAAATCAATAAGTATTGTTGAAAATGTTTACAAAAAAAAATGTACTCCCGCAATTCTTAAACCGTTTGTTGTTGCAACCAAAATTATGCCATTAGAAGCGTTAGTATATTTAAGTTTACCCGAAAGCAATAGCCTAAAGTTTACCAGAGAAATAGCGATCATTTTAAATATCAATTTTTGAGATGTTCACGATTTTATATACCTCAGAAAAATATTCTGGGCAATATACGGTGAACAATATTATTTGAAAAAAATTTAAATATATTTTTATATCGACTTAAATGTACACAAAATTTGCTACATGACTACTCTGCTCCCAATACCAAATTCCATGTGATGAAATAGTTTTCAAACAAAAGTGATTTGTGACAGGAGTAAAGATTTTTCAAAAAAGTACAAACAAATCATAACTTTTAAACTATTGATTTTTGCGGAACTAATGTTTTTTTTTCAAATCAGTTGTCACAATGTTCTGTACTTAAAAAAAAATTTGGACCACTGCAAATAGGTCAACTGTAACTGCCTAAAAGTTTACAGAATCTTCGTAATGCGATTTCTACTTGTACTTAGCAATATTTTCAGAGTGCCAATGTGGCATATATACTTTAGAATCGCCTTTTAAATATCGTTCGGATCTAGTACCTACCGAGCATATATTCAAATAGATAAGATGATGTAATAACAGGTAAATGAACATTTACCTGTTATTACATCATCTTATAATTTTTTTGACGATTGAAAACTAAATTAAGGCTAGCTATTACCCGCAACTTCAACTGATTAAAAATTGATTTGTGACCAGATTTGATATATTTAAGAAATTATTTTAGATTAACACAGAAATTTCATTCCGGAAAAACACTGAATGAAATTTCTGTGTTAATCTGCAATATAATCAGCTCGTTCAAAACAAAATACTTCCATATTTATATCATTAATCAGAATTAAAGTTACTATTGACTGGGGTGAGAAAATAGAGGAATTAACAGACAATAAATTAAATGATAATTTGACTTACTACTGAATCTCATGGCATATCCACGTCAACGTTGAGTCATCCATAGAAATTTACCTGAAACAAAAAATCCATTATAAATATTAACTTTCTTCATAAAATTTAAATTAAACTATTTCAAAAAAGTCGAAACATAATGAGCATTTCTTCAGCACGTTAGTATCTATACTGGAAATAGTGAGAGGCGTCTCCGGGCGAAGGCTTGGGCCTCGTTCGAACTAGCAACTCAAAGACACGATGGCTGATAACGAAGACATTACGATAAATATTGCAGTAGAACTATAATACCGGTGGGATTACTCGATAAAGCAGGTGAGGGGTTATCTGCGCTTACCAGTTTCATGTCGTCGGGAGAATCGTGTCATATCGTCGTAAATATAGAATCGGTATCTAATAATATGTCTTCACAAGAAACTATTTCCGTATTTCATCGGATAATTGTACTTTATTACATACTGAGATAAGCATACTTGCTGAATCTCGATGTGCGTCACGGGTTTGTTATATACAGGCTGGTTAGAATATAACCTTCACATTTAAATAATCGCTGAACAATTCGACAATATTTATAAGGTGGAAGATACTAAGAATTTTTCTCTAATATTAAAACGTCTGTGAAATTATATTTCTAAAAATGTCGTCGTTAACATTATTTTAACAGAGAACTACTTTTCTTGGTTATCACAACACTATAGGAACTTTCTTATTTGCAATCATGAATTTTTTACAGATACGAAAAAACTCATTCATTAAGTAAAAATATTCAATACAATTTAGAGTACCAAGATTGAAAATATTTCTTTTTGAGACAAATTTATTTCAGTTTCATAGCCCCACTTATAAAAATGATGTTATTTTTGCCAGCCGCTTCGCTCACAAAGACGATCGAATAAAGTGACGGTATCTGCCGCTGACAATAATTATCGCTATTCCTTTCTATTACACACGTTACTTACTTATTGACATATCTGTTACTAAGTTTCTATTTAATACACACGTTGCCTTACTTACTGACATATCTGTTACTAAGTTTCTATTTAATACACACGTTGCCTTACTTATTGACATATCTGTTTACTAAGTTTCTATTTAATACACACGTTGCCTAACTTATTGACATATCTGTTACTAAGTTACTGTTTAATACACACGTTGATTTACTTATTGACATATCTGTTACTATGTTTCTATTTAATACACACGTTGCCTTACTTATTGACATATCTGTTACTAAGTTTCTATTTAATACACACGTTGCCTTACTTACTGACATATCTGTTACTAAGTTTCTATTTAATACACACGTTGCCTTACTTATTGACATATCTGTTTACTAAGTTTCTATTTAATACACACGTTGCCTAACTTATTGACATATCTGTTACTAAGTTACTGTTTAATACGCACGTTGATTTACTTATTGACATATCTGTTACTATGTTTCTATTTAATACACACGTTGCCTTACTTATTGACATATCTGTTACTAAGTTTCTATTTAATACACACGTTGCCTTACTTACTGACATATCCGTTACTAAGTTTCTGTTTAATACACACATTGCCTTACTTATTGACATATCTGTTACTAAGTTTCTATTTAATACACACGTTGCCTTACTTACTCACATATCTGTTACTAAGTTTCTATTTAATACACACGTTGCCTTACTTATTGACATATCTGTTACTAAGTTTCTATTTAATACACACGTTGCCTAACTTATTGACATATCTGTTACTAAGTTTCTATTTAATACACACGTTGTGTTACTTATTGACATATCTGTTACTAAGTTTCTATTTAATACACACGTTGCCTAACTTATTGACATATCTATTACTAAGTTTCTGTTTAATACACACGTTGCCTTACTTATTGATATATCTGTTACTAAGTTTCTATTTAATACACACGTTGTGTTACTTATTGACATATTTGTTACTAAGTTTCTATTTAATACACACGTTGCGTTACTTATTGACATATTTGTTACTAAGTTTCTATTTAATATACACGTTATGTTACTTATTGACATATTTGTTACTAAGTTTCTATTTAATACACACGTTGCGTTACTTATTGACATATTTGTTACTAAGTTTTTATTTAATACACACGTTGCCTTACTTATTGACATATCTGTTACTAAGTTTCTATTTAATACACACGTTACCTAACTTATTGACATATCTGTTACTAAGTTTCTGTTTAATACACACGTTGCCTTACTTATTGACATATTTGTTACTAAGTTTCTATTTAATACACACGTTGCGTTACTTATTGACATATTTGTTACTAAGTTTCTATTTAATACACACGCTGTGTTACTTATTGACATATTTGTTACTAAGTTTCTATTTAGTAAACACGTTGCGTTACTTATTGACATATTTGTTACTAAGTTTCTATTTAATACACACGTTATGTTACTTATTGACATATTTGTTACTAAGTTTCTATTTAATACACACGTTGCGTTACTTATTGACATATTTGTTACTAAGTTTTTATTTAGTACACATGTTGTGTTACTTATTGACATATTTGTTACTAAGTTTCTATTTAATACACACGTTGCGTTAGTTATTGAAATATTTGTTACTAAGTTTCTATTTAATACACACGCTGTGTTACTTATTGACATATTTGTTACTAAGTTTCTATTTAGTAAACACGTTGCGTTACTTATTGACATATTTGTTACTAAGTTTCTATTTAATAAACACGTTGTGTTACTTATTGACATATTTGTTACTAAGTTTCTATTTAAAAAACACGTTGCGACACTTATTGACATATTTGTTACTAAGTTTCTATTTAATACACACGTTGCGTTACTTATTGACATATTTTAATATTATACTTTTATTAGTAAGAAAAAATCGCGTCTCCCCCTGTAGGAATTTATTTCCCGAATTAAAAAGTAAAATCAGTATCCGTAAAAAGTTTAGTCAGTATTGATTCACTCTATTAGACGTAATTAAATAAAAAACATCGATACACACTATTTGCGGTATTAGAATTCTGCGCAAGCTAACCCGTGGGTATATGTTTATACTACACGTATGACGGTAACGCTTCATCTCAACATATAAGGTAATAAGCAAATAAACGAAAACACATTCACATTTATACTATCAGTTAGATTTTTTAATATGGAAATTAGCTGATAATGATGCTGTATATACACTCAGACTTCTATGTATATTTTAAATCTACTCCTGGGGCAGGCTATAATTATCGATTATCCAAAAATTACCACACTTAAATCAGTACCTACAATACAATAACATTTTTTCTGATCATTTCCGAATGTAAAAGTTATATACTAAAAAGGCAATTTTATTTATGGCATTGTATATATAGATAACGACAAAGGCCAACACACAATGCTGCCTGTGACTGGTCCATATTAAGTAATGAGGGTAATAAAGTCTCCATCAAACGGTCGGTACAGAATATTAGAATAAACTGAATAATAATAAATCCCATTTCTTAAAGAAAAGATATTCATATAAAGGTCCCTTCGAATCCTTCTATTGTGAACTTGGATTGAACGCAAAAATATGACAACAACCAATCATAACTCCGAAGTATTGAAGAATTCAACAGTGAGAATTACTTTTACTTAGTATTCCACTTGACATTTTTAAGTGATAATGACCTTCTCTTTGGTAAGAATAAAATGTTTGTCAATTATACATTCGTCGTCGAAAAAACATAAAAAAGTCATCTTTAAAATTGCGATGTAACCAGAAGCCATCTGCAGCAATGTGGATGCTGTCAATTCAAAAGAGAAACAAATTTTGAGTACATAAGATGTACATGATTGATGATGATTGTTCGCTGTAAAATCTATGAGGTTCTCTATATTCCCTTTCTTCTTTCGCAGATATAGCTCTGCACGGGCTACAGTATATATATATATATATATATATATATATATATATATATATATATATACATACATACACACATAGCAGGTTAAATGTGAAAAAAATTATCGATTTCGACCAAAAATAATCTAGATCAAGAAGTATCCCACAATAATTAAAGACGCTAACCAACTGACCTCGACTCAATCAAGGGATTGATTCGATTAAAGTAATTCTAAAACTTTAGACTAAGCCGCCAACTCAGCCGGAAGAAAATAACGCGTACGTACCGACAACACTTTCTCGACTACTTAAACTTTCACAAGATGAATTTTCCACTTGGAATGCTTCAAAGAACCCCGGCACTGTTTGCGCTCGATCGAATGCCGATAACTGATTACCAGAACATACATAGAAGTAACGGTGAAAACCAGCGTGTGAGCAAAACAGAGTATAATATAAAAATGTTGAATCGTGTAAATCGCGGCATTTGTTAAATTCGAATTCTAACTAATTATAAATAAGAAATTGAGTTTGTTTGTGTATTTGTTTGTCTCGCTATCAGACCTCAATTACACAATCGATGTTCGTAAAATTTCTTAAATATAGAATATGTGCCACGGAATGGAGATAAATATAGGTTTAGTACCGGAATAGTATTATTTTGTCGCTATTAAAAAAGTCACCCTTTCAAGGATCGTGATATCTCTGTGTGTATACATATATATATATACATATATATATATATATATATATACATATATATATACATATATATATACATATATATATATATATATATATATATATAAATATGAATAAATCTTTATTTTATAATTGTATTGTTCTTATTTGTGTGTTATCTGTTTTCTGATGATGACGTCAATGTGGTAAAAGGATATGCCTTTTACCACATTGACGTCATCATTTCAAACTTTTAAGTCTACTCAACACAAGTAATATCACATAGAACTGATTTTATTTAAATTGAAGAAGTAACTTTTACAGCGATCTGACGTGCCACTCCGCTTGCGATATCCTATAAAATAGACACCACATAGCACATAGCTAACTGAAGAGTTTTCGAGAAATGGGGAATATAGTACGAGCACATATTTTTTTTGTGGCATAATATTAATGCCTCTTACACCTCACTGCGTAAATATTTGTTAATCTTTTCTAACAGCACACCTGAAGATGTTGTAATACAACGAAACCTAGGTCGTGGTAAAGAACTTAAAGAAAGTAGAAATAATACTACATCACGTAGTTTCATTTAATTGTGATATAAATAATAAACAAAAAAAAACAAAATAACTCTTAAACAAGTTAAACTGTTTAATTATTTAGGATCCTTACACTCCAGACCACGAGCAAATGGAAACCGGCCCGCACCCGAGGCCCAATTCCTTTATTCTTTAACAGTTTTATCTAAATGTGGGAATCAGGAAAATAATGAACTTCGGACCGTTTAATCAACAGAGAAGGCGAGCTACGGAAGTTACACAAAACTTGGCAAACAGAATCCAATCTAACAAATTCAAAACACTTCTAGCTCCGTTGAAAATAAACATTCAGGTTGGAAGGGCACAAAAGTTTAATTGGGTCAATTAATATTTGAAGAGATTTAAAGGAAATATTCGATTTGCAAATTTTTAATTTATTTGAATCAGAAGGACCTATCATACTATTGATAAATCATGCCGATACATTGCTGGCTCGAGAGATCTACAATGTAAAAAGGAATTCTGATATTAATATCCTGGACAGGTAGGCAATAAAAAATGTTTAAAAAAGTATGCGAATTGTTGTAAATTGGAGATAATGTGGAAGTTTTGCTAATAAATGTATAGTAACAATAAGGAATTAATTAAAAAATTAACATTGATTAAAGTTTATACAGTTTTAGTTATTTATACGTATCCCGTAACTTACCAATAACATCACAAGCACCCACACTATTGTATTAATTAAATACGCCACATGGAAAGGATAGTTATAGGGTAACAAATATTGACATTGACGATGAATCGATGTATGTTTATATATAAAGTATTATCCATCAGAAGTTTTTGCGAACTTTGTATATCAGAACTTGAGCGACGATCTCTTCGTCAATTAAGTATATCGGGTTCGTGTGATAACGGAGCTTATCTCGGCTTAGGTACTCTTGCGAGTGTTACATTGATACATCAAATAAGATCGAACTTGGCGACAAGGTTTATCTTATATGAATATAAGAATTTTAATAACTATCGTTATTCGCAATATTGTCAAATTTCTAATTAATGTATTATTAATAAATTATTTTGTTTACGTTCATAACATTTAAACATCATCTATGACATAACTTCTGTTCGACAAAATTTACTATCGTTTCGAACTGTAATCTCAATATAACAGCAAAACTGAAAGCCGCGAAGCAACATCATGACAATGTTGCCAAAATTATGAGCTGGAAGTGGTAGTCGCGTATATGATCGTGGTCTGCGTGAGGCAGCAGAGTGACACGCCGCAAAGTCTGCGGTCTACTTTTAGCGTTAATTGCTAGCGTAACGGCTGAGACTTGACGCGCAAGTTTATCACACTACCGGTACGGTGCTGTCTCAGAGATATGCGAAGAAAAGTTTTACGGCCGCAGTTGAAGAAAATAACTAACAACGTTTATCTAATGATTATTAAAGGAAAGATTTGATAAAATTATACGTGATATTAGTGAGATATTGTATACAATACTTTTATTGAAAAAAAACATTTAAAAAAAATTAAGGAAAATACCATCGAAACTATGAAAAAGTTTTTTTAAACAAATATTTGTTGACATTTTTATTTCTATTTGATGACTATTACGTACATACATAATTGCACATAGACAAAAACAGGTGAATGGAAAGATTTTGTATAGATAAACACATTAACTACTACTTAGCAGTCGCGAAGGTATCTTTTGTTACTAAAAAAATAATAAGCTAAAAATCTATCCGTCGAAAAAAATTTGTTATTATATTTAAATTGAATCCCCAATAAACTTATTTTTACGTAAAATAAAGTATATCTTAGGTTTAGACAATGTATTATCCCTAATTAGGTAGGACATTTTAAATACAAACGTGTTAAACTTGTCTAGAGTAGAAAAGAAAATTATCGTCACTACGGAAAACACCACGTTCTTCTTGAACAACGTCATTATTATTAACGGGAAAAATTGAGGCAAAAGTATTCACGTGGTTATAAACCTTCCTTAATAACAGATAATTTCTCTTGCAAGCGTTCGATGACGCCCGAGTGTCATAATTCACCTGGAAAATTTATAGTGGCATCGCTTAAAAAGCTTCCTAAGAAGTTGTCCGGCCAAGTACTCGGGATCGCGACGTCCCACCGGCGGAATCTTCAAGCAAAATTCATAGCTTGGCGGTATCACTAGCTGGAACGCTGCCCAACTGTTCTCATCGGCGAAGTTCGGTGACGTTATTTATTAAGTTTTGCTAAGTTAGCAGGTCAAGAATAATCATGGCACACGCGGGCACTGACAGCCGAAACAACTTGCGTCTAGAGTTATTCACTTACTTCAAGTAGTCTTGAAACAATGATGAATTACTAGTCTAAGTAAATGTAATATTTAAAGGCATAACAGATGAACCAGTGGTTCATATTTTAGTGGATTAAGTACGCACGCTAAATATTTTTTAAAATTGTATTCTAAATAATGGCAAATGAGTAAATTCAATAAAGAGAATAATAAATGAAAAAAACAATTCCATAGTAATTAAACACATAGAATTAAATAAAAACCATTGTAGATGTAGCTCTTTAAAAATAGTGCTCAACAGAGTTTGAGGAGTAGAGCCAAAGGAAAGATTTGACGAGATAATATTAGTGAGGTGCCGACTCTAAAAGCCAATAGAACTATTTCTCGTAATCGCATATTTCTTGTAATAATGTCAGTTAATTATACGGTCTCTTGCGACTTATGCAAGCACTTCGATAAAATTTCATCTTTAGAGTAAGTAAAACATTCAATATCGTCGAGAGCCCAAAATACGCGATTGAGACATTTCTACATTTGACATTTCTACCGGTATTACGCAAAAATAAAACAGTTACAGATAGTAATAATATCAATTTCGAAACCAATCACTTTATTTTATAGATCATAAAAGCAATGGTTTCTTCAACCATAACTTTAAATTAATAAATCGCACAGAGAAATAACTTTAAACAGATACTAATCGTTCGTAAAATACGAAAAGGCACTGAAAACCACTTGAACAAGTAGTTTAATTAAACCATGAATTCTAAGTAATATAATAGAGCAATGTACTAATAACCAGGTTAACAGTGAATAATTTAGAAATCTCAATGGACTATTGAAAGTAACTTATCTAGGAATTTTCTCGTTCGTTTATTATATCGAAATTCAGTACAAGTTAGATAAAGTATTATTGTAGACAGTCCTTTCCATTAAATGGCTTTGAAATTATAATGAAAATCATAAATTCATAATTACTCCGTCTCGGATCATATTAAAGAAGTTTCTACAGTAAGGAATACGTAAGTTAAAGGAAATATGACAAGATGGAAAGCGTAAAAAAGTCACCAAGAAAAATATGAAAGGAGCAAGATATACAACCATCACGTCCAGTCGTCACGCTGGAGGACAAACGAACACACGTTAGCACGACCCGAATGTCGCGGATCGCAGCTTAAGAGCTCTACTATTTCCTACGACAAACAAAAATTTCAGGACTTTATCTGAAACACATAGAGCAGAAAAAATGCCTTACGAATAAATCACCGTATCTATTACGTCTTATTAGTAATTAAAAACTGTCCGTCTTCCATGACATACTCTACGAAACCGAAATCACAGCGAAATGATAGAAGTTCAATTAAACTTAGCGAGAGAAGGATGGGAGAGGAAAGTTGTCGTGAATTGATCGCGAATAACCACATGTTAAATTGGACAACTAGTCACTGAAGTTGATAATAAATTTTAACAACTATGAAAGATGGCAAATATCTTAACTTGTCCATCTTAATTCTTAACGACATATAAATTAAAATAATAATATTATAAATAATAAATAAAACAATACAGAAAAATCATCCCGATCATCCACAGTTTTCTAATAGATAGAAAATTTATTCCGCAAATAATCAAATTGTTATAATGAAATGCAGAGAAAAATTGTATTTTTGTAAAATTTATATGCCTTAATTTGCTACAATAAACTTGAATTTTTTTTGCAATGCAAAAGAAATTTAAAGAAGAGTAATCATCCGTGCGCGAAATTTGTAATAAAATCAATACTAATTTATAGCTATACACAATAGACATGAGAGATGGGCGTTTGCTTGAAATATAAAAAGAAAACAAATAAATTACATTAGATAATACTAAAAGAAAGTAAAACACTCTCTTCAAATTACCCACCTGAAGATGTTGTCATAAAACGAAAACCAGGTCGTAGTTAAGAATTTAAATAAAATAGAAATAGTACTACATCATATACTTTCATTTAGCTGAGAATAAAAATTAAGTTGTAATGAATTTCTACAAAATTAACCCCCAATAAATTCAATATTTGAAAGTAAAAAAAATAATAAAATACCATTTTTATTGAAAAGGAAAAATTGGAACCCTTAAAAGGTCACTAACGTGTCTGTCACAATCGTTGTTCTAAGAAATCATTTGACGCAGGAACTTGAAATTTCGCGTATTGATAAATTATATTAACCCGCGTATATCTTTAGAATAACATTTAAAAATATGGAAATATCATAGAGGTCAAATTAATTTTTAAATTGTTTTTTTTCCTGTGCCATTTAGGGATATATTTATTGAAATGGCGGGTTATAAGGTTTCCAATAATTTTTTTCAGAATTTTATTTCAGATACAGAGACTGCGAAAAATTCCCAAAAATCATCCTCCTTATATCGCAATAAAAAAATTATAGCGATAATTCAGACCTCAGTTTTTAAAAAAATACGATTTATTTTATTTATTTATTTTATTTATCTACTTTAATGTATCTAATTGATACATATGGCGGACTTATTGCTACGAGACCAATCTCTTACAGCCAACCACAACACCACTCCAGCCCCGTTCAAAGAACGGCCGGGAATCGAACCGCGGGGACCCGTCACCGCGGTACGTCACATCGTCAAAGGCCGTACGCTGATCAAAGGGTGATCAGCCCAATACACCACGGCGAAGACATGGTAAAGATTTATTTTGATATAGTTTAATAGAAATATTACTTATCCTACGATTCCCAACCTTACTTAATACGTTTTTGCCGGTCGACTAACAATATATCTTTATTAGATAATAAATATATTGCCAAATAACAATGAATCGTCATTTTAATATTATTTTAATGAAAACTCTCCTGCTTCATTAATATGCGCGCTGTGGGCTATAGTATTATTTAATTTCATTTTCACATCTTTGACTTGGACCTATCCAACTCTTCAAGCACGAATAAGCGGTTAATGCAAAACTAGCTTTTCAAAAGAATGAAAAAAATATAGAAATTACTTTTCAGGTAAGAAAGTTAACGCAATTCAGAATATCGAGTGTAAGTTAAGTAGTCGTACGTAAATACGTACAATTGCAAGCAAAAATTCATAAGTGAATATCTTCGGAAAACGGAAGTGAATTAATTAGAAACAAATTGATCAAAAAAGAATAGATTAAATTTATTAAAATTAAGTTCATCGTTATTACACTTAAAATTACATTTTCACGAAAATATGCGAATCGAGAACTGTCTATTTGCACAATGCAAACCATACATTTGTATTTAGGTTTATTTTTATCAATAAATGCACACTCTTTTAGCCAATATACTACAATCATGTCTATCTAATGTACTTTAAAAGCTATCGCTAAATGTACTTTTAAAGTACCTAAAGTATACTTAGGGTTAGTTATTTAAAAAATTATTTATTCTTCATATTTTATTCGTAAAAATAAAGGGATAATTCTTCAAAACACATAAACTTACTTTTCATTCGAAAAGAAAATAATTTGATCTTTCTCAAATATTTTATAGAACTAGTTAAATTCACTTTGTAAAATAATTGAAAATAATATTTAATATAACGCAGGTTTAAATATTATATACAGGCGCGAGTTTTGGAGATTCATGCCTAGCCGCACATGGGCATGCCAATATAGATGAGTTCATGGCTAACTACGATTTAATACCTCGATTTGATACGTAGAACGGAATTTAAAATTTATAAGCATACCAGATACTGCATTCAAAAACTTTACAAACATAAGGATCGTAATTACGCCGTTATTTAGAAAAGCAATAAAATACATAACCTACATGTATTACTGTCCCTAAAACGATTACACTTACAACGGAAGCCAAATTAATTAATAACTCATGGACGAGTCATTTGTTTCAATTACATGTCGGAAGGGTGGGAATATTTAATTACCACCATTGTAATAGCTGCGGGAAATAAAAATAATCACGTGCACGATTTATGTTCCAGACGACTAAGTAATGTGTCGGTTTCGAATGTATGAAAATTCACTGGAAAATTGCGTTTTAAAATTGAGACATAATACAGTTTTTTTTTAATTTTACGAGTCTGTTGCGGTTTTTACGGATTTTACGAGTCTGTTGCGGTTTTTACGGATTTTACGAGTCTGTTGCGGTTTTTACGGATTTTACGAGTCTGTTGCGGTTTTTACGGATTTTACGAGTCTGTTGCGGTTACCAAAATTTAAATAACATATTTAAGGAAGTTGAGAATTTTCGAAATAACGAGCAACGCCCACTATTAAAATTGTGTGAATACTAGCTGGCCACTTTGTTCTAATGGCTTATTTTGTGTAACAATTACTTATATTTAATTAATCAACTAAAAAACTACTTCCACGGAAAATTAGTAACAATCTGTAATAATTAATAAATGTAATATTTATTATTTTCGTAAATCATGTTGTGTACAATATCTTTATTACTTTCATATTTTTTATAGTTAGAATGAAAATGTTTATTCAAAACGTTTCCACTCCCTTCACTTGAATTGTTATCCATATGCTCTAAAAGTTACTATATACGCTGGAAACTACAAGAAGATATACTATGATAAAAGTTAGATATAAATCATATAACACTCTAAAGACCTAACAAACAAACAATCTATCCTTTTATGAAATTGATATGATTACTATCAAATTCTTTTATCTATTATTTTCATCAGAAGAAACAAAAACATAAATCGAGAGATGTCGTTGTATGGCAAAATACCATAGTAGCATTGCAATGACGGATGCTGTAAGACATAAACCAATCTGGAAAGAGGAACGTGTGAAAGTGGACTCGACGAACTATTTATGCAGACCATTTGTGTGACAATAAATCTTGCAATATTAGATAAAACGAAAAAACGAATACAGAATAAATAACATTCCTGTAACCTAGCGCTTTAAAGATACCTACATAGATCCGATAAATAGTGTTCAAAATGTACCTACATAGATCCGATAACCAGTGTTAGTGTTTTACGAATTCTAAATTCAACACAATAACAAGCCGAGAAATTTAAATCTGCTCAACGCTACTGGTAAAACACAACTCGTAGCAGCCGGTCTCACTCCGTTTGAGAAAGCTACAATGTTACAGCGTAACTTGTAGGTTTCTCTAAGCCGTAGTTGTCGATTTTAAAAATCTTAGATCGTATAATCTATTCTAAAATCTTTAGAACAACAGCGTTGGAACAAGCAATCGAAAAGTAGCATGAAGCAATAGTCAATCTCTTCTTGTTAACCGCCATAAAAAAGAATTTCAACAAACGGTTGATCATGCAAAATAAACTCTAAAATTTCTGAGAAGTTCTAAAGAAGAAAATTTCTGAAAAATCCAAAGATAGAAACCGAAATGAAAACCAAGAACATGGATGAAAAAATTAATCATTATAAATTAGTGCTTATTGCGAAATGACTGTTATTGACGGTAATGAGAAAGTGGCTGTGCTGGACTTGAACAAGTCCGTTCTACAAGAGTACACTAACAATTTAATGAACTTTAAACTAGAAACTGTTTTACAACTAGAAATTTAATTAAAAGCCAAAAAAAATTACAGAAATAATATTACCTGATTCAGAAACTTGTACGTAGCAGTTAAATTTATCATGGACCCACAACAAATTTAGCTGCTCTAATCACTTAATATGACATACTCTTTGTAACATATATATTTAATTCTACGGATTCTAGTTCAAAATCACGTTATACAAATATAACGTTTTCATTTAAAATATTTATTTTAAAATCGATTTAAAGTTAAAATCTGAAATTTAAATTTACACAACACTGTAAATCATGCTCTAAATCCTAAAATTTACACAACACTGTAAATCATGCTATAAATCTTAACATTTACACAACACTGTAAATCGTGCTGTAAGGCAGAGAAAAAACTACTTAGCTGCTGTTGTTAGCTGACGAATTTGAAATTAGGATATGCACATCCACGCGTACATGAATGTTTACGTGTGTAAACATTCATGCGCACAGATGACTGAATCATGTTGCAGAGTCTCCACAATGATCTACATAATTAATAAAAAATACCTATATAGTATACTAATATTATACCTATATAGATTGATGCATTAAATAAATTACATTTCTTTTTTTGTTCAACTTAATCGATGTGAACATAAACACGTGTTAATCACTAAAACAACTTCGATCATGCAATATTTTCATTATAATTTACAGTATTTATTCCCATAAAATGTATCGTAGTAATATAAACCTAAAAAAAGTTTACTTGAATATCTATCAAAACAAGCAAGTTTGGCAATGCGCCTTACTTCGGTAATAAATTTTATAATATACGCAACAATACAACGTAATATAAAGACTGACTTAATAACAATTAGTAGTCGTTTGTAGGCATGCATATGTGAACGAACGTTAACATACGGAGCCCAGCTATACACATTAATAACACATCACGGCTTAAACCCCCTAAGGAAGGGTAGTTAACGATATTTATGACACTATTAACTAAGATTGTAATCTCCCCTCTCGTGTAGCTTACTTAACATGTCCGTTGTGTCACCCTAACTTTGTTTTTAACAAAGCAGCTTATGGCAGCATTAGGCTCGGCCGGATGAAATCAAAACCTTTGTCAACCTGAGATGGTGTTATCGGATATTGTCCGTGATGAATCTCAGCGGCCACCAACGCGTGGCTAACATATCGTTTGGTGCAGAAACCGCCGGACAAATGCTAACGAGAAGGGATGGCACATACATTAAATAGTTAAGAGTATCGAAACTACCAGCGATAGCGTGCTGACACAAAGCGAGCCAGAGCTATTGGAACTGGTCGAAGTAATGTCTATATTATATAGGATTTAAAAGATTGTGTAAATTCAGTAGTAACTAATATCGCACCAACTAATGAGCAATCGTAAAGGTAAACAACTTTTTGGTCTTATTTCAATGAATCTCTGACCTAGTGGTTACTTACATTACTTGAAAAAATTCAATTACGGTTCTGCCACGTCAATATCGATCATTTATGTCAATTGGTTATTCGTAAGTTCTCATTCATGACCTGGAAATATTTCAGCATAATTATATTTTATTATACAACACAGTAACAACATTGAAAGTATTAGCTTTACATGTAATAAACCGAAATATAGTTAATCGAAAAAGATATCAGACAGTCAATATGAAAAGCTGCATAAAATAATTAAAAAACTAAAGCAATGGATTTTAGCACTTGAAAATTAAATGGAGAAATAACTATCATTAAAAAAATTAGTAAACAAAATCTCTCACAAAAGTCAAAATATTAAGACAAAGTATGCCAGAATAAACATGCATATACGGCCAACATAACTACCTCCACCAAAACATTCAACGGATTTCTATTTGTTGAACTATAAACTTCGCACTTGTGTACTACTAACAAAATGATCACAAGTAATTCCAATCATCCAAATCCATCGAAATTTCTAAACATAAAGGCAGGAACTTCATCCGTGAAATAGCACTTTCAATATACAAGAAAACATTGCAAAGCCATCGTATTAAATATATCAAGTACTATGCTTCCAAGCTACTCATATAAAAATATTTTAGTTATATAGTTAAATTAACCGTAATATGAATTCTTATAAAAATATTCACAATCGACATTTCATACCTAACCTAATTATATCAGAATTTAATTATATTCTACGTCGGACTTTTAACTTTCATTTTCCTTTAAATAAAAACCTTGTATTAGGTTTAAATATTTAAAGCGTCGGCGTTTAAGCCTCGCGTGCGAGAAGGAAAATTCCAACGCTCGTATTATACACCGAAAACTCTTTAACAATGTCAGTGTATTCAAATTTATTTGATTGTAAATCTAATTCTTAAACCTAAAATAGCCGTTGTACGTAAACGTAAGTAAAATCATTTATGTGTTTAATCATTTACTGAGAGAAATTCTATACCTCAAAGTGATTGCATTAGTTTTTATATATTAGATTACATTTTACATTTTTAGTAATGATGGACATATCAATCGCACTTTTGTTGCAACTTTGAAAGTTTTCAAACAATTATTTATTTTAATTTAATTGTCTATATGATACAGTAAAACAATATTCTTTCTTAAGTAATTTAACGGATCATTTCCATTTATAAGTATATTTTCACAAACGTCCAGCCAGCAGCCCAGAATGTAGCATTAGTTATCGACTAATCCCTACGGGTACAAATTTTCTTAAGCCTTCTGTAATATTTACAACATAAACACTATTTCTTTCCCCCCTAATTTCTTTTACCTATACTCATTTTTGCTCTATGTATCCAAGTTTTCCTAGGTTTATTCTCTTTGAATAAGTGCATTCACTAAACTATTCCCAAAATACTACCTGCAAAGACCCTCAACGATCTGGCTTTGTAATACAACAATAAACAAACACAACGTCAATTTCTACGACAGCACCTAACTACGTTACTACGTTTAACACGCTTAATACCATTTTGTCCCTTAATGAAGGCTTTATAATTTCCTTGTTTAAGTATCTTACTG
Source organism: Druceiella hillmani (assembly GCA_039881145.1). Taxonomy (NCBI): domain Eukaryota; kingdom Metazoa; phylum Arthropoda; class Insecta; order Lepidoptera; family Hepialidae; genus Druceiella; species Druceiella hillmani. The sequence goes on from JAYKKI010000002.1 coordinate 12,295,848, forward strand.
CGTTTATTAAATACAAAATTCGCCCATTCTACATTCTGATATTTTGTCTCAAAATTATCAATATAGAGTTCGAAGAGATATATCGATGTAACACGGCTAAACTAACATCATATTTAAGATGGAATATATCACGTCAGAAACAGAATAAACTCAATTTATCCACGCAAGTCCAGAGGCTGTGAGCCATCGACTCTAATGCCACCGAGTCATTAGACTCCGCTGTCACTGGCCAACCGTCGAATAGAAACCACTTGCAAATGTAAATTTTTATTGGTCTTGTCACTCCCGCCCGCGGCGGCCGAACGTGACTCGATCAATTTGTCTCCTCCTTCTTCTGCATCAATCCATCCACCTGCTGTCTCCCCCGCATAGAATTTCAATTTAGATTTGATCAATCGAAATGACGTTTGATAGAGGAGTTAAGATTACGTACTTGGATAGTGAAAAGATAGTGTGCTATCGAGGAAATTTCATCTTGTGATTGAGCTTGGCAGGTTTGACAATACGTCAAAGTAATATTAGGATAGAAAATTTATTTAACTATTATTCTTGTCTTTCTGCAAGATCTTATCTCTAACGTTATACATTTGGTGCAGTAATGACAAAATAAACAAATCTTACAAACGTTCAAAACAAAATTTAAAAAGATACGAAATGTAATGTAATTTTATCAAACAGCGCGGCTATCTAGACATTTAATAAAATTTGCCCTTGTTGATTATTTAAAACGAAGCGAAAATGTCTAAAGAAACACAAATTTATAATGTTTATGACAGAGAAACAATATTTACAGACAAATGATGTAAACAAAAACTCAGCACAATTTTGTTCCGACGATACCAGTCAGTTAATTACCACAAATTCAAATATAAAAAAAATGTATGCCCACCAACAAAATAAAGGTTACTTAATTAAAAATCTCTGCAAACACTCGCTCAGCGCTCATTTTAATCTTTGAACACTCAAAGTATTTTTAATTTAAGGCGAAAAAATAGGGAAAAACGGGGATAACTTTTCGAAATTAAATTAAGAAATAATACATTCTTCGCGGAGCTCCCATAGACAAGTGGAAGGTATATTAATCTGAAAGTTAACAGCCTAAGCGGATAGAGACATTGCAGGCGTGCACGTCCGACGACCGAGCGGGCGACCCGCCGTCTCCTAATTAATTCCCGCTCTCACCTGAGACTAGTCCGCGCTGAATATTAATAAAGGCGAGTTCGAAACGGCCTAGGTGCGACGTAAGGCGATATTTTTGTCAACGTCGCGTTTTTTCCCAAGAATTAGAGTGAACACCGGTGTACGGTTACGCGGTTCTAGTAATGAAACGTCCGTTAGAGTTTACTGACACAATGTCAAGTATCTTTAGGAGGTAAAACGAGTCTTGTTGTAGTTGGTGGCGCATATTTTTGCATACTAATGCTTTCTAAGTACTTTATTACATTGTCTGATGAATAAATGAATATATTTATGTATTAGACTATATTTTACATTTTTTTAAGTCTGATACGGATAGTCAATTAGGTAAAACAGATCTGCCTAATTGGTCGAAAAATTCCCCGACCATTTAACATTACAGGTACAGGTTAAATTGCGTGACTTAAATAGTAAAACCGTATAAGGTATTTAAATTATCAAAATGCAAGTCACCTCTTGTAATAGTTTTAAATGTTGCTTTTCACAATTAAATGAAACTACGTGATGTAGTATTATTTCTATTTTCTTAAAATTCTTTACCACGACCTAGGTTTCGTTGTATTACAACAGCAACTCTATTATATTATTATTATTAGCAAAGATTCTCTGATCTTTGCTAATAGCCCACATGAAGATGTTGTAATACAACGAAACCTAGGTCGTGGTAAAGAAGTTTAAGAAAATAGAAATAATACTACATCACGTAGTTTCATTTAATTGTGAACAATGAATTTCTTCAAAATTAACGCCAAATATATTCAATGTGATGACATTAGCCTTTAAGCCTTTTATGACATTAGCCTTTAAGCCATCTGTTTCTGAGACATAGTAGCCAGTAATATTTATAAGTAATACCTACCGTAAGTCCAGCTATAAATATGGGGCTGAACTTATTAATTCGGTTGCTTAAAAGTCATTTAAAATGATTTTATTATAAAAACATGTACTTTAAACGTTCAATTTTATATTAATACAATGGGTGGCGCCTGTAATATTATTGCCCGAACACTAAACATAAAAATATGACATAAAAAAGTATGAAATACTTTCTTCGCAATTCACAATTATAAGATTGTTTTTAAATTGTTAACTCTTGCTTTTTAAAAATAAGGTAAAGTTTAAGGACTTAATGCATGTTCTTGTTCCATTCTTCCATCTTTCATCTAAAGTGAATGAAACAAAAACTTTTAAATAAAATTAACATGAATCAGTGAGAGTACTTCTCATGGGCACATTATGATAATTTTGCGAGAATTATAGGTAGAAAAAGAATATTTTAAATTTTATAGCGAGTAGGTCTAACATCTAACATTAATAACATTACACATAACATTAACGACTAAATATCTACGAAAGTTGTAGAAATGGTAAACTCTTCTCTTAATATTTTCTCATTGCTCAAAACCTAGAAATCACATTCTTAAATACCGGACATCTTTGAATAGTTTCCTGTATTTATATATATTAGTTACGTGAAGGATTATTAATCTAAATTCAACTATAATATTATAAGCTATTATATCGTATTCGATAAGCCAGTGTATCGTTATTCACGTAGATCTATATAGTTATTAAGTGGTAGCGTGACTTATGAAATGTGTCTACAAAAACCAATCGCCCAACTCGTCGGCAAAGAGGATAAGCGAGGAATTTGAGGAAAATAAAAAATTGCGTAAAATAAATTCTATTCGGATGATTGGCCAATTCCCCGCGAGGACTGATTGCTTCCTTGCAATGAACGAACCCGTAATCTGTCGCGTGGAAACACAAACAGCGGAAACTTATAATAGATTTTCCTGAGACGGTAAAATTGCCGAAAATAATAATAATTATTGTTTTGTTTGCATTACTCCTGTAAAGCCTGCCGTGGCTTCGTAGAATATTGGCTTGCCTTTCAATTCAAACCGGCTCAGAATATGGAAAAAAATGTATTTAGCTCACTTACAAATGAATACACATTTTTGATTCGACCTTAATTTTCCGTTTACGAATATTTGGGAAATATTTATAGAAGCGAATTCTTCAAGCACATTTAAAAATTGATTCTTCGCCCGGTATTGAAACATAAATTATTCCCTTTAGAAATGAACACTATGATTACATCAATAAATTAAAAACCATGGTTAAAAATCAGTACCTTAATAAAATATTACAAAGAATATCTTGTCCAACGTTTATTTTCTCTTGTCATTTATTATTTCGTATTTAGAAGAACAAATCTTTTTTAATTCAATTACTTGGTTACATGTAAATAATAAGATGACATTTATACTTTAGTTTTCGACATAAGATTTAGTAACGGACCAAGGACATTTTTTTAAAAAGTTCTCGTAAAAAATAGGACAATCATATTTAAAGGCAGTTTGCGAATTGTAGCATGAAATAAAATGTTAGAATAATAACCCTTTGACTAAAAAAAATGAATGTGGCTTTAAAATAAAGATTATATATCTCAAAATTCAAACTGCTGCAAGACACTCCTGATCACAGTTACACAATTCCTTAAATAAGCAAGTATTAAAAATTTAATTTAGGTAACGTTTTAAATATCGACATTTTTATTAAAACATTTACGTACAGTTAGTCAAGGGGCCGATGATAAAGAGCGCTGGTGGAATTCTCAACGGAGCTGGAGAACCATTGCCCCAAGAATAATGTAAGTAACAAGTGTACGTAGTTATCAACATAATACGTAACGTACGCAACAGAAAAAACATTATTCTCGTTTTGACTCCGCTGTTGTCGGATAAAAGATATTGCGATTCGACGATGGATGGCGAACCAGTAAAGCGATTGTGACATTCCAATTTCGTGCGTATTTCGAATAGAATTGTCAGAAGATTGCTTCGTAATGTACCAAATTCTGTAACAGCAACGCAGATAAAGACACATCGAGTGTGGTATCAAATCAGAGAGTATTTTAAATATAGTACGAGCGAAAATCTTTCCAATATCTAATTTTTTTGAAACTAGTTAAATTTATTATTTTCATTTCGCCATAAGTATGAACGCGTATCAAAAATACTGAATTAATTTTATAATTCTTTCAAGACATCTTCTTTTCCATATTCTCATCGTACATTTTCTCAATGACATAATAAGTTTAACAGGCTAAATTTAATGTAGTATGCATATTTTTATGTGCGCAAATGACTTGAGAAATTAATAGGATTTAGTATTTATGTACGATTAGTACTAGAGACAAAAGCGAGAAAATTACGAGTCACTTAGAAGCTTACATTGTAAAACGCTTAATCATCAATTTATACACATAGGTATAACTTACTCGGCAATGAAAAAGAATGGAAAAGTACACGACATGTACTTTTGGGAGACAATTAATCTCCTTTAATTGTGATGCGAGTTAACCGTTATAATTTAATTTTAGTTTGTTTATATTTTTCAAGCCTATACGTTGAAACTTAGGGAAGGGGCACATCACTTTACATTTCGGGAAACACTTTTTGAAAAGATTTTATTTCATATCTTTGGTTAAAAACATGGCGTCATAAATATGTATAACCATTCCAAACAACTTTATAGCCCTTGTAACCTGTAAGTAAAACAGTTGTGACATACGAACGAACAGACAGACAGGCGAACATGGTAAAACTATAAGTCTTCTTAGTTTGGCTACGGAACCCTAAAAAAAGGAATAATCTTTTTAAAATTGTTCACTAACAGACATCCTTATTTATGTGTATATATTGCTATCAACTATAAAACAATGTAAATTAATAACGAAACCAAATTAATAAATAATAATTCAAAGTAAAACACTAAATATAAAATAAAATAAGTATTCAAAGTAAAACACTAAATATAAAATAAAATAAGTATTCGAAGTAAAACACTAAATATAAAATAAAATAAGTATTCGAAGTAAAACACTAAATATAAAATAAAATAAGTATTCAAAGTAAAACACTAAATATAAAATAAAATAAGTATTCGAAGTAAAATACTAAATATAAAATAAAATAAGTATTCAAAGTAAAACACTAAATATAAAATAAGTATTCAAAGTAAAACACTAAATATAAAATAAAATAAGTATTCAAAGTAAAATACTAAAGCAGACATAATTTTTATTTACTATATTGTGAACCAGCGATGAACAATGGGGACTGCTTCTTGAAACTTGCTTTCTTTGCAAATTAAACGAATGGAATATAGCAAAAGCAATAAAACAAAGAAATACATAAAAATGCCAAAATGGAAGGATTTTATTAATAACTGTTACCCTTATTTATCTCATTTGGCCACAAAATATTTTAGGCATTTGACACGCTAATTGTAACACCTCAGTATTTAATTACGAGCTCGTGAAAATTCTAGGATATAAACATATTTTAAAATAATATACACAAAAACACGTAAGATAATATCTAATAATTATAGGAATAATATTAAATCTAGAGCCTATTTAAAAAAAAATACATTTTAAATGTGGGTGAAGAAATTTATATTCCAAATTGAATGTCACTTCTATTCAATATCAAAGTCTAAAAAGTTTATTGACCTATAAACCCTGTAATCAATGTATTCAAATATAGAGTCGCCATTGTGGCCTGCGTCACCGTCAGCGCTGCGCGGCCGCCCGCATTGCCGCCCAAATTAGTCCACCTTTTAAAAATATTCAAAATTTATCGTCGCCCGTTCGCTCTTGGCCTGACGAAATAACAAATTTTTGTTTACCAATAATCATACAAACTCCAGCGTAAATTAGATACCTCGTCTACAAGCACACCTGTGCTTTATTACAGGGAATTATGGATGAAAATGCAGCGTTATATCAATAAAAAAATATTTCGCACATGCATTTTATTAATATATAACTAAAAAATACGCTTTAAATAAACGTAAATAGAAGAAAATAAATATGTATCTTTGGAGATGCTCTAAAAAATGCATTAAAACGTTTCACGGCCCTGTCCATGCCTTTATTAAATATTATACCTCTTTAAATTTTGTATATTAAATTCGTCTCAATATTACATAAATTTAAATACCACTTTAATCAAAATTACGATTAATACCCGAAAATTTCCGCACTATGTTCGGAAAGTTATATAAATTATAAATGAAATATAAACTTATAAAATAACATTGTATTTCTTAAATGATACCGTTTAATCACAGACAAATAAAAGTTTACCAGTTGCACGCTTACTATAGCGATTTGCGCGTCGTCAAACATTGAATGTGATTAATCTATATATATATTAACAGTAATTATATAATATAAAAATATAAATGAAAAAGAGTCGACTGCGCTAAAACATCTGGACCGAAACATTCTAAACAAGTTGTCTGGCTTAAATAAAGCAGCGCTCTCAAAAGGTGTAGTTGTTACACACAATTATTCGCCATCAGTTTTTCGTCTGTTATTTTTTTATCTGCAATCGGCTTATTATTGCATTAATTAGATATGTTCCAGGATCATTTTAAGATACGAGTGACTTTCCAAATAAACATTCTCTCTTAAGTATCAGAAAAAAGTTAGCTTCTCTGCTTAATATACAATAGCCATCGCTTTGAGGCCCTTTAGATTTTCACTGGGTTCAATACTTTCTTAGCAAGTCCATTGCTGTAGTATGTTCTTACATCTTTTGCAGCTTCTGTTTATTTCTTCATTCAATGTTGTAATTTCTGCGTCATCATGTATTTCTGTATTTGTTGCAAACCATTTATCTTTTTATGTTAAAATTACTACTAGGAACACGAACTTTTATGATGAACTTACATACGGGCTCGATAATCACTTTATATACTAAAAATTTGTTGCTAAGAGACCAAGATAGGTCTTTAACCAAGATACGGCCCAGTAACCAAGATAGGTCTTTGAACTGCAGACTTTCCTCTTTTAGGTTAATCTTTTGGTTTTCATGCGGTTTGTCCAAATTTAGAAAGGTATTTTACGCAGTCACTTTTTGACGGGTTTTTTCCTCCCATAATAACATTAAGTCTGCTGTTTAATTTTTTTTATTTGTAACTTGTGCTACCTCCACATTTAAGATGCATATTTTGACACCATTTTATAAAAACCGGATGTCATTACGAAATACCTGGGATACAAACATATGAAAATTATCTTAGGGATTTTTATTTGACCCATGCAATAAACAAATATATGACTACTACCTATATTTTGTTTTATCTTTGTACTTTGAAAGTGATCGTAGTACTGTTAATTTAAGGTTATAAACACACAGATAAACAAAAATAACATTCGTAGTCAAATATATAAAGTGAAAACAAACTCGAATTTCAAACAAGATAACTTCTTAAGTAATCGCGATTAATGTAACCGTATCATTCTCAAACCCGGAATTCTCAAGAGGAATCAAACTTAAAATAAGGTCAAACAACTGTTTAAACAATGACTCCGAACAAAAGACGGCCGTCGGCCAACGTGGGACCGAGACTTCAAAGTTAGAGGCCCCGTCCCCCGTCAAGTGGAACCCTATCGCATAGTTAAGTAAATACTCCAACACCATATCACGTCGAAGATTATTTTCGACGATTGAGAAATTCGATCTTAAGAAATTGTAGGCGAGCACGAAACTCGGCAAACTGTCGACGCCAACCGTCGTTGACTTTCTTTCCCCGAGGTAAAATTTGTTTTCCCCTTTTTAACCGATAACCAGAGTGATATACGAGCGAGGCGGGTAACGAGCGCCCGCTTGGCGACTCGCAGGAAACTACTGGTCAACTGTGATTGCTGGCTAGTTTGAATACAATATACTGATACAGAGCGTCCCAAAAACGTTGGTGATTAGACAAAACGAGACAAGGTAATCGCTTTTCGATCAATACAACCCACATATTTTTATATGTTACTGTCTAATTATTAATACTTTCCCAATTATTTTTGCAATTCCAATGAAAACACCAACATTTAATAAAAACAAATAACAAAAAAACAAAAAGTTTGCGTCTATTTTGAACTCGTGTTTCAAGAAAGCTTCTTCATCATATTACACCAAAAATATGTTGATTCGCTTTTATTTTGCTGTAGGTATACAAGTAATTTTATTGGGAAACTTCTACAATTTAAGCCGATTATAACTAATGAATGAAGCATTGGCTATCCATAGATTAATACCAATATGTAATACTGCTTTAATATTCATACAAATTGCACTCATCAAAAATAATGTATAACTTACATATAATTTATGTACGATTCACACAGTAATTGCAAAGAATTGAGAGAAGAATAATAACTACAAACTTATTAAGTCCGACTAGAACTAGCACTACGATAATTCCTTGTACACTCAGAGACAATAGTTAAAAAAAAGGGTACATAGTGTTTCTATTAAATTACTTATTAACACGTCTTGATATTTTCAAAGGCGTAAGACGCGTAACTTGATTGCCTACATCTCTTTAATTTATTAATTCAAGCTGACCGAAATAATGTGGGGTAAAGTATTCACTAAATGCCACAAAAAAATACAATTTTTAATTTATTAATGCAAGCTGACCGAAATACTGTAGCGTTAATGTATTTACTAAATGCCGTTATCCTGCATTTCATTAAATTTTTAATATATTAATACAAGCTGATCGAAATACAGTGGCGTTAATGTATTTACTAAATGCCGTTATCCTGCATTTCATCCAATTTTTAATTTATCAATGCAAGCTGACCGAAATGCTGTGGCGTTAATGTATTTACTAAACGCCGTTATCCCGCATTTCATCCAATTTTTAATATATTAATTAAAGCTGATCCAAATACTGTGGCATTAATGTATTTACTAAATGCCGCCATCCTGCATTTCATGCAATTTTTAATATACGTAGTTAAAATGTCAACGGTGGGGGAGGGTGTGGAGTCACTGCAGAATACTTTGCAGACCCATAAGTTCTCTAAGGAAACACCAAATATCAAATATTAATAAACATTTTTAAAGGCTACTTCAATGTCATCCCGCTTCGATGAGATCCACAAGAAGAAAATGGGAGAACTTAAAAAAAGGTACCTCTTTCATTCCTATATATTTACGTAATCTAACTAGGTCTTCCTGTAACATTTCATCGTGATCGACATTAAAATAAGAGAGATATGACGCCGTGACATATGGGCGGACAAAATGAAATAAGAAAATTGTTATGTATTTTGTTATTTGACCATGGAAACCGAAAAACAAATTTATTCATAGTAAATAAAGAAAGTGCTATTTATTTGTTAAGTATTACATCTTAGAATCCATAGCTTGTTCGTTAAGGTGTTTTTGTTAATATCTATATTAAAACCAAGAAATAGAGAATCATTAGTATGTGCTTTCTTGGTTATAATAAGGATATTACCAATTAATTGATTGGGCTTTCCGATATATTCATTTGAACAGACACTGTTTAAATATTATTTTTGTGAGCATAATTTACTTACATTGAAGACTACACTTTCTTCACATATTGATTCAAAACACAATAAAATTTCACATTGAAAACGAAAATTTTTTCACTTATCGATTCAAAACACAATAAAATTCTTGCATTCACGATATTATAAGAACGCATGTGATGCGCCAAAGAATATTATTAATGTTCAAAGTTCGGTTGCGCCACATACTTGTTATATAATATAACCGGCATTTGTCCCACAACTTTCACGTGGCACAAACATACTGTCATCGTCATTTGTCTTATAGTTATCACATAATATCAATTTTAACATCGATACAATCGTATGAAAAGATCATACAAAATTATTTCGATCAACTCTTTTCACTATTAAGACATCTCGACTATTTAAATTAATATACAGCAAAAAGGACAGCGATCTAAATCATTATGTTAAGCATAAAATTAAGAAATATGTAAAATAGGCACTTCGTAAAGAACGTAAGACATTCTACTGCGTGGAAGATAATCGAAATCCAAATCCGATAACAAGAAGTCACAACTAATATAGAAAAAGTGTGCAATAAAGTTTTTGACTGTCTGGATTATTATCACGAGCATCAGTTTAGTCCATTCCGTCGAAAACTTAAAACGAATAGGTATGTAGTATCACTTTGTAACTCGTTATAACCTACTCGAAACTCAGAAAGTTTGACTATGGGAGAACAATATAGTTTTGTGCAGCTATTTTTGTTACCATTTAGCTTCGTTCAAAATTATTAATAAAATTAAAATGTTGAAGAAAAATTAAAAGGGCATTTATCAACACTGTTGCTAATATGAAAAAATGTTAAAGGCCATAATTAATTAAAATCATAATTACTAAAATTTATTAAAAACATTTTTTCAAAAAATGGTTTCCAATTTTTTATTACCCTACATAATCCATTATTCTCATCGAAAATAATATCGTCTTATCATATGTAGTTTCGATTCGTGACCTTTAGAACATCCTGTAAACTTACATTTACATATCGTCTGTCGATGCTACAAATATGACTTTCAAGGCTAAGCAATAGGCACATGAGAAAAACTTATCTCCTTAAGGAAGAAAATAACCAAACATGGTAAACATGTCTTCAGAAAGCAACGAAAACTAACAAATGTCATATAAACTTACAAAAATAACATTAGTTTGTTTATTTGTTTCTTTAACTTAAAATTAGCTATTTCTGAGACCTTTTTGTGATAGAAAGCTTACTTTTCTGTAATTAAAACTACTTCAATTTTACTTAATTTATTACAAAGCGGAAAAATGGTTACACATAGTATGAAAAATCGAACGTTTGGCTATGGTTGCCTGAAAATCAACACGTTACATAAGAATTCGGTGGTGTTTTCGTAATTTTGTGATCTATTAGATCATAAAGCACATCTTCAAAGTTTACAGATATAGGTATTTTTTCATTTAGGTTTTTAAAATCATAATATTTATATCTTAATCATAATTTTTTAGTTAAATATTTTTTCGTACACAAAAATTGGTTTCATAATTTTAAATAAGCAAAGATACAAAAAAACATACACAAGTATTATAGTAAGTCGTGTACCATGATAACTAAATGCATAATTAATTTTTTCGATGAAAAATCCTTAGGAATATTTTAAAAATAAATACGAATATTGCTATTTTTTATTTATTTCAACATTAGCAAATTACAGAGTAATAATTAAATATTGCTGGCAAATATATATCGTCCCCTCAGACAAATTATTTGAGTTTCTTAATATAAACTTCACAGTACAAAAACTTGAGAATAAAAATTATACCATAATATCATTTTAGCCAATTACACTCAGCCTGACGACATTAAGACGTTTAATTAAAATTGTTAGAAAGCGTATTTAGTGCTACGCGCTCATTCAGTGTCATCTGTCTATACTATTGCGGAATGATTGAAACGGGCGGCGCAAAAGCCATTTCAAACAGCTGCACGACCTTTGACGCGTTTAATTAAAGCAGACAAATCACGAGCGGCCTGCATCAAACAACTTGCGGCAAGTAAAAATCATAAGTTGCTAATTACATCGCCGGATACTAATTAATTTATTGTTACAAAAAAAAATTCAGAAATATTTTGATGTACCTAATTGTTATCTATTACAGATAATAAAATAAATATAGAATTTTTGTCTGTCTGCGTCAACCACTTAAATCTACTGGACGGATTTGATGACATTTGGTGTTGAATATATTTGGCGTTAATTTTGTAGAAATTCATTATTCACAATTAAATGGAACTACTTGATGTAGTATTATTTCTACTTTCTTTTATTTTGTATTTTTTTTTTATTTGTACTTTCTTTTATTTTCTTGTATTATTTCTACTTTTTTTATTTCTACCTTATTTAAATTTAAAGAAAGTAGAAATACTACTAGATCAATTAGTTTCATTTAATTGTGGACATTTGGTATGATAATAGTTTATAACCAAGGGCAATACAAGAAAGAAAAAACATTTTTTCTTATTCCGAATTTCACGAGAGTGAAACCATAGTGCACAACTAGTAATTAATAAATACATTTCTATATCCTCTGTAAATTTCGACTCTGTCCAGTTTCGAAATAATGCGAAAATATTGATTTTTAGTCCCAGAAAGTTAAGAAATAGTTATTACTTTAGTCAAAAAGCTATTACTAATGAAATAAATTAATTTAATTAACATCTTTGAAATAAATACATTGCATAATACAATAGTTTGAATGAATAAACTAATTCAATTGTTTTTCATTCAAAAACAAACAAGATCCATAAAAAAATTAAATCACAAGTATAATTCTACTCAAAAATTTTCAATAAATTATAATTATATTAAATAATAAATCACATAATGTCACAGAATCTATAACTAATTTAATTGCAATGAACCTCCAATGCAGATATAAATATAATCAGCCAATATGTACCAGTAGTCAGGGTCTTATAACTGAGCATTTTAAATTACAGGCTAGTTATCGGTAGTCACTTCTATAGAAAATATGAATAACTTATTTGCCACAACTGGTCACTAAACTTATTTTTCATTTTTAAAGTTTTTGGTCTACTTATTGATCATCATCTCACGTAGTATCTTGATTGAAAGATTTCCTTTAGAATAAACTCTCCAAAAGGTCCTTAGGAATGTCTCTCACTTTAATTCAAAGTGCATATTTGTCAAACTACTTTTTTCTATCCTAAGATATGCATATGTGTTTTATTTAATCCTAAGCAATCACTTCTCTTTCTTCTTTTTTTTTTAAACTTTCAACGCCTTCAAAATACGTATATTTTATTCTTCTTCCACCTCAAAAACACAAACACATTTCAAAGCATCGGTCTCAACCTAAAATGATTACAGTTCTCCAACCGAAAACATCTACACCTTTTATTCAATATCCTCAGTGACTCTTTTAATATTTCTATTCAAATTCAAAAACCTTTCATTTCATAGCCATGTATTACGATCTAAAGATAAAAATATCCTCGTAACCTTTTAAAACAGAACTGCAATTTATGCAGAAATATTTACTGTATACGCCATAAAATTATCGGATGAACAAAATAAGAAAAAATAGTCAGCGTAAGCTTCAAAATCCTTTGAAATATCAATACCTAAAATAATATACAGACTGAAATACGATAGATCAAATATCTCACCCTTCATAATCTTCCTACTCCTGATATGTCTCTATACTGCATCAAGATGGACCAAGCATTACAATACCGAGAATAGTTAAATGTTTTACACTAAAAACGCATCAACATTTATGATAATTTATTCGTATAAAACCAACCGAATGAAGTTAGTTTTCAATATAAATACAAAATGTGTTAGAGAGTATTAATTCAGCTTTTACGTTATACTTTATGAATTTAATTAACATTTTCATAAAAGATATCATATTTTGCGTCGAAGTACCATATTAATATAACGTTTAAAGTTTGTTCGGTAAAATCAGCAAAGGGGCAAACTTGTTTAATAACGGTATACAACATAAATTTTCTGCATATGTAATTAAACTACATTTAAATTTATTATTCAATTTATCATTAAGGTAACTAATATTAATATGAACCTTTAACCTTAACTTTATTAATGGAAAAACAGACATGAAAACTTTCGGAGAGCAAATGAGACTATTTAGCTTCAAGACGTGCATCACGTTACAATGCAAATTTTGGATTTTCCACCAGCTTGTTTTACTCGAAATTTTCAACACATGCCATTTACATAAATTCTCTATTCCTAGCATTATCGATCATATAGAATGTCTACAGTAGGATTTTAAAATAAAAAGACGCGTTACCTACTAATTCGATTCGAATCAAACTTAATGACCGATTTTTTCTTTACGCTTTCAATAATGGAAACTTTTTTATTTTCTCACTTGCCCTTTGATATCATATACAGAATTCTTTTCTTTATTAAACACACTTTTGGCATGAATGAAAAAAAACGGTCTAGTAGGATGAAAACCTGCGCAATTATTTTCCGTATCAAAAACAAATCGATATATTAAATTATGAGATTAGTCTTAATAGTACAGTTAGAAAGAAAGAGCGCCATTAATCGATAAATTGTATAATAATGTTTGATCTGCATTTACGTGTAACTAAATATACAGGTTTGCGGTAATTATTTAATTTCCTTATATTTTATACTACAATAAGTAATTAAGTTTTGAAAGAGTTTTTGCAAGTAACATCGTTATGTATAGGTCCATCGGAAACTCTTACGATGTTACATATTCATAAAATTTTCAAGACTTTCTACATTCGTATAACCGAAACAAGTTAAACTTGGAAAGTTTTAAAAACCGAAAGGCATTAAACTTTTCACAATTTTCTTATATTATGGTTGGAAAAATGTTATGTATTTAATTTTTTACATCACTAACTTTTCTTTTATTTATATCTGATGAGCTTATTTTGTTTAAATAAGAATATATATAAAGAAATGATGTATATAACTTAACATCTGCACCCCCTACGATTTAAACACTATATATTAATGTTGCTCAATGTTAGCTAAGGTTTTTTTTATGGTGATCACACCCAAAAGTACTTGACACACAAGAAAGCGCACCTTACATAAATAAATTTTGCGGTTTTATTTTTATCAAAATAATTTTTTTTTTTTTTGTTACAAACATTAATAACGTAGGTATAATCACATAGATCATAAATGCATGCGTGTAGGACGATGATAATATTTTACTATCCCAATGTTGTTTTACCAACTTTCTATGTGTTATTTATTAATGGAACCAACAGATGGCGTTAGGGCCAAGTTAATAGGAAAATAACACAGCGTGACTTCCATCTTCCCATTAAAAACAGTAAATGGAATTTCAATTCCGAATGACTTCTACAATGACATTCAACTCGATGAGACACGCAAAACAAATGTTTAACGCCCACTTCACAAGTATAAGGAGGTGCATTACATATTTGATAAGATTTTGATACATATTAGTTGAGATCCTCATCTTAAATATTTACTTGCAAAATTTGATATACGTAGGTTTAAACCGTACAAGTTGTAAAACCGTGACCGACGAACAGACAGATGGATGAACATTATGAAATAATAAAGAGACCTTGTTTCACTACCGAATCATAAAGAACTTTCAAAACTTCCGTCTACATGTCTTAAACCTATCCTCACTCATCCGCGTTTCCATCTAACTATTTCCTATGATGCGCTCTAAATTTAAGTTTTGACAGCACAAATCAATCAAAATATCTTTAGATACAAAACATAGATATTGCTTAAAATACATTATTTCTTCTAGCGGTAATGCACCATCTGTTTTGAACAATGTTATTACGCCCAAGTCTAATAAACCTATTCATCAACGTACGTCTATAACTCACGAGCCTCCAATGTGTATTTAAGCGTAAATAAGGTAACTAAGAATTGTATACATGAACTAGCTGTAAATACTGCTATTATTATTAATCTAATGCTATAATAGAAGCAATGAATAAGGGAGGCCCGGAGAAGGTGATAAAATATACGGTTCTAATAATGAATAAGGGCGAGCAATAAACGCGTGTAATTACTCACAATATTACCTTAATAAATCTCCCAACGAAATAACAATATCAGAGTAAATTCATATTTATTATTTCAGCGCGACACGGGAGTGTTCTCCGAATGGGTCCTGGTCGGACATGTTACCGACACTATACCGAACATGCATCACGCCGACAAGTAATGGGCATTTTACGCAAAGCCACAGTGTTTGTTTAAGTAATATTGGGTACTCAAATAAAAGAATTATTTGGAGTAGATGAATTGTACCCGATATAGAATTGAGGTAAATAGACGCGATAGAAAACTCAAATAATCGACCTATTATGTTTTAGGAGAAATATGTATATTTATTTATTATACAAATTATAGGAATGATATGATCATGGTGGAACTTTGATTCATTTATTTTTTTACGTGGCTCCTTAAAGAACCTTTGTACTATTCTCAATCTAAATATTTCTTGAACTTTTTTCTCATCGTGTTATTATTCTCCTATTTCTTCCGTACATATGTTTTGATAACTAAAGATTTTCTGATTGATTGTTATTACGTTCGATATGTCAAGGTGACATGTTTTCATTGCTCTCGATTCTAGATATTATTGTGAAACGAGTGTACAATAATACATTTAATACTTTCTAATATTTTTTTATACTAAATTCGTTTTAACAGCATTTCATCCAGTGAGTCACATTTGCTTGTTGCTTCAATCTTCTATATTTTCTTCTTACTAATACCATTAAATCTGAAAGTCCGCTTGATACGTAATACCTCAGCAACTAATTGATGAACCGTTACCAAATTCTATACTGTTATCTATTACCGTTACCAATTTAACACTGTATGTGTTATAAAATTACCTACAGGATATGAGTTATTCTCTTATATGGAGTGTTTCTTAGCGAATATCCATAAATTCTTCCCAATAGATGGTGCTGACAAAATCGTATTTAATTATTGCATTATTCAGTTTGTTTTCAATATAAGACAAATGCGAAAGAATCTTTACAATCATTGTTTCCTACGATCTCAATTTAAAACTTAATCCTATATTTACATCACAATAAATATTTAAAAGCAACCAAACAGTTTCATAGCATTTTACGAGAGTCAAATTTTATGAAATTGATCGTTTTAAATAGGATTTGCAACACCTCGCTGAAAATGAATCGAACAATTAATATATTAGTCCACAGGAAGATGTTTCCCTTCAAGTAAAATGTGAATGAAAATAAACATTGGATCTTGAGATACTAAGCAGACGTCCATAAATTTGGTTTAATATAAGCGAAGCCGCGAGTAACAAACAGCTTACAATAGCTTCAATAGCTTATAAATTACATACATATTTGCACGTAAACACTAAAAGCAACCATCACTTATAAAGATCACATATAAAATGGTTGACACAAAATTGTTAAAATATTACTATTAGATATAGGGTTTATATAGAGGGTAAATAATTACAGATTATTATTCGGAGGCGACAATTATTTGCAGAACTTATTAATATATATTTACACGACTTCATATTCCCGCCTAAGTAAAATGTCATAATTTATATTAACTGTAAAATTTTATCTGAAGATAAGAAATATCGGATGAATTAGGTTCAAGTTAGAAAAAGACATCTACAAAATTAATGTTACGTCTTTAAATATTTAAATAAACAATATCTAAGATGAAAACGTTTATATTCAATAGTCTATAAATTTTTATTTATTAAGACATAAATCCAATAACAAATCGTTTCTTCAGTAACGTACCTTCCATTAAAATTTGATTTCAAACATATTTATTTTCCTTCGATGATATTTTTAACGAAAACGTTTATAAGTTTACAGTAGAAGTGCATGTAAGTAAACATTCATAAACTTTATACTCTGATGATAAATATATACGATCAAAATTACCCAATACCCAGAAAATAAACGATATATGGGAGCTTATTTTATTTTAGTATAATATAGAAAACGACCAATTATCTAATTATAGACCAGCGTAATAATTCCAAATGGACAGGACTAAAAGTTATTGACAGTGAATCTTACATTTTTTACAAAATTCTAATGCGCTTGATGTACGAATTGTTAACCTCGATTATTGATCAGGTCTTACAGAGACGTCACTAGGACCAATAACAGACCAGGAACTTATAATTTCTGCTATATCATTGTTACTATTTAGTGTGCCATTTTATCACTAATATACATATAACAGGCAAACATTCTAAATTCGAGCCTTGGTACATATCATTTACGAAATATTTTCCTCCTCATCCCTGATTGACGAGTTTATAAAAAATAAACAGTGTGTAAAAATAATTGAAATGCTAATGTTAGAACGAAATCCAATAATTTATTCATAGCTTTCCCAAAATACCGTCAGCCTTATGGAGCAAAGCCATCTACAATAAAAATGCTAATTGTTTTCGTTGTTTACACTTCGTTGTAAAAGGTATTTAGTTAACATCTGATTTTTATAAATATTGAAGAAAAATCCCATTACGTATCTGTTATATTTAGAATTTTATTTTTCTCGTAAATATGAGTATATAAATTATAATTAATGCTCAAATTATTTTTAGTTCATGCAGATTTAGATACATTCTCACTATCGGGAGTGCCTACAACCCGTATTACAAAATATCTGTACCGATTATATCGTTCACCAAAAATAGACAGGTATGGTAAACTTAAATATGCCAGCATACTGAATTTATTTTAGACTCTCGACATTTACCTAAAATAGGCTAAATTTTTTAGCTATCGTTACTGTAAATAAGCGTTAGATTATTTTTAAAATTGTACGTATTTCCTATAGCGATTATAACTAACTACACGAATTTTTATTTTAACATATAACATTTCATTAAAGTTAAAAGGAGGTAAAGTTCTTCTTCACTTCAAAATATTAAAATATATTTAGGTCGTTAACCGCACTTTTACCACCATGATACGGGTCATTTTATCTAACGCGTCAAGGCCTTATTACTTCGATTCTCCTAAATAAATTATAAAATTTTTAGTTTATTACTATAGGCGCATTTTTAGTTTATTATTATTGTTTATGACAAGAGGATTCTCCCCTTAAGCACCATTTGCAAGCGATAAAAATATAATTAAACATCATATCTAAAGTATAAAAATAAACCATTCACTTTATATTTTATAATTTCGTTGCAACAGTTATAATTTAATGATCGTAATTACAAAGTCATTCAAGTACGCTTAATGACAATATCGTAAACACAATTTTATACCGAATGAGCTCATCAAATGTTTTAAAAAAGTATTAATAGTTATGACGTAACATCTGTTTAATAATAATATAGACACAAATCCATTCAGCATAAGTGTCATAGAGAAAATTTTCGAATGTGGACACTATGTGACATAGAGAATGTATCTTCATAATCAAGCACTAAGTTGCGGAGTCATCGGTTACATGAATTAGGTTTAGATTTATGACCAATATGAAGCTTGAGAGACTAGGTTTTCAGATGTTAAGTACTCCGTAAATTTAAATTTACCAGTTGAAAGAAAAAAACCGGCATTGTAAAATGAAAAGAATACGTTCCAGCTACCAGATAGCCGCTGAGCAGTATCGATGCCTGCCGTAAACATAGACAAGGATAATGAATAACGAATATAACGAATTTTTTGCCGTATTATCCAGTTTGTCAAAGATCACAATTTTAAAATCTCTAAACATTCATAAACTTTCAAATCATATCATGGAAGCTTCTTTATCATTTAAAATATAATATCAATCATAAAAATTTGTTGAAATTTACTGAGGTTATAAATAAAACTTAGCTTAAATCTTTAGTTTAGAACTTTCTAACAGCAAATAAAAATAAATTAAAATAAAAATGCATTTACATTACTTTTTGTTTTTTAGGGTACCATATTGTTTTGGCAACGTCGTCTATCCATTCGAAATAACATAGAAATTGGAAAATTACAGATATAAGTACATATAAGATATAAACTTAGCCCAAAAATTAAAATGGTACCTAAATAGCTTAAAATAACAATTTGAGGACATGTATACAAATCTGTTTTTTTTTTCACTGATAAATAACGACTATAACATTATTCCATTTTGAAACTCATTTTATTACCAAGTTTATCTTAAAAACGCTATTACATAGGAAACTGTAATTCCCCTGTAATATTTCTTGTATCATTTAAACAATTAATACTAATCAGAGCTAAATATGAAATATTGATGAAATTATTATTAATAAAACAAGAGTCTTTTTGAGAAATTTACAGTGTTTTTAAATCTTTAGGAGGCACGAAAAATAATATTAATATTCGCAAATAACTTATTAGAAACACTGAATGCCTTTAAATGTTTACATATTCTAGTATATACAGAATTCTTGTAGTGCGACTTGTGCAACTGTTGTCTTCTCAAACCGGTCGTTAAGAGTTACTAAAATATTGAAATAATAAGATTTAAAGAACAGTTCTGTTTTTTTAAATATAACGTGCCAGTTGCATTCAAGCGCCGTGAGTTCATTCTTAATATTTCTTATAAGGTCTCTTTAAAGGAGCATTCTTAAATTGCCACTGATGACTCCCTTATGTGACGTAAAGCGACTTATAGACAACAAAAACGAACGCAGAAAATATATACTATCCAAATATTTTACTAGTAAAATATTATATAGTTATATAAAATATTTATATTAACCAAAATAGTTATAAAAATGAAAAAAAATGACAGACTAGTACATTATTATAACTTTTTGCGATACTGTATTTTTTTACAATTATTTAGATTATTTTTTTTTCAATTATGGGGTAATTCGTTTTAAACATAAAAATCGTGAAGAAATACATCACCGAACAGTTTCTTTTTTCTTTTTTACACGAAAAAAAAAAAAAAAGAAAATATATATATATATATATATAACGAAATAAAAAAATTTTTACTTCATTCTAATGAACGAAATTTTTTTTTTAAATGTACATTCTTAAACTATATTGTTAGAGCAGAATCTACATACATGTATATAAACTACATTCAAATAATAGACACGCAGAGCAAGGAAAAACAGAACTGTATCATAACGAAGTTCGTCTTATGTTTTCACAGATACGCGAACTTTGGGGTATTTACAAAAAAGCTTCGCTTCGACGCAACGTAATATCTCACTCAACGCATATGACGCACAAACAATACGCAAAAAACAGAAAAAGTGAAATATATGTTACTAATACACTGGATGAACGTTCAAATTAAACCAAAAATATTTCATATCTCAATTCCCTAAAATCAATTTGCGGACGCTAAGCGGAGAAATTTGTTACTCCGCACGGATACGCGATTAGGTAGGTCGCGCCGGGTGTGCTCGCCGGCCGAATAGGCAACGACCGATGTAGTCGGAAGGTCAACTCTGCTCATTTATTGTCGATCACAGGTGGAGGACCGTATATTAAACGACATGGCGACGCATCATGCCGTAAAGATGGCTCGGACACGTGTCTCTGTTGGGACGCTCATTACTCGGTCATGTCACCGAACGCGGACGCCCAGAGCCGAATTTAAATAGACATATTGCACTTGTTATAGAACAAGGATATAAAAAGTTTTAGAGTATAATAATGCTTGCTATGATTCTGAAAGTAAATAGTAATTATAGGGAAAATAAACTAATTCCGATTGTTTGCAACCTAAGACCAAACATGGCTTTGAATTTGGACGGATTCCAAAAATGACGATTCGACATTGTCAAAATCCTTTCTGTAACTTTTTTGTAAGGCCACTTTTTAAACAAAAGTTGCTCGTTTTTCGCTTTTGTATAAGCCCACTTTTTAAATACAAGTTATAAGTACTCAAGCCTGAAGAAAGTATGAAAGGAAATTAGTTGGTATTATTATAAGTTTTGTAAGGTATCAATATATTTTTAAGAACTATTTCACAGATTTAATCTTAGTTACTTCATTTTTTCTTAAATATAAAATATAACCCATAGAATATAAGTTACGTGTGTGTACAGAGCATAAATGTGCATACTACTAAAAATTATATTTTTAATTCAGAAATATCAAATAAATCCATATGAATATTACGAACATGAGAATGTACGAAAAAGGTTTGCAATACCTGAACTATAAAATAGACTTGCTAACAAACACTCTCTTTTGAAATAGAAAGAAGTATATATTAAATTTAATGACTTCAATAAAACAAATAAGAAAGAAAATTGTATTATTAACATTTCAACGTAGTGACGATTTTTTTAAATCCATGAAGTATTGAAATAAATATATTTTGTGATGTTGTAATTTATCAGCTGGCGAGTACTGTAACTTATTCGGAATCTACCACCGAATCACCTCTTGCTGAAGAGATCCGGCAAATAAAAACCAGAAGAGTCGTCGCGGCTCTAATAGAAATTATATACTATGTTATCTTTGTACGAGAGAAGAATCACGGCAGTCGCTATTAAACAATATCTCAAAATAATAAAAACAGATGAGTTTAACTCATTTCGTCATCATATGGAATTTGTTTTAACAAAAATTACCATCTTTACTTCAAATAAAAGCAAAACTTGACATTTTTGGAGTTTTCACCAAGTATGAGATAATGGGCAATAGATGGTACCATGTCAAATACTTACGAGTCAAATAATAATTTTACGCCAATAATAGTTTAACACGTCAAGCACAAAATATATACAATGATTTATACCCGGTGTCCAGGAATAATGTCGGACAAAGAAAGACGTTATCCCTTGACTGAAAAATGGTTGAATGTCGTCAAAATAAAATTTAACAGATGCCTTTTTTTCGGAAATTTGTCAATTTTTTCATACATACTGGTATACATACGTCTTTCTTTGTCCTTATTCCCAAACACCGTGTATATATGTGTATATATAATGAATAATGAAAACATTAACGAAGCGAATTAAGTATATATATGCATACAATTGTACATAGTTAATCTTCATAATATTTTTTTTATTAAATACTTGTGATCTCAATGGTAACTTGCTCACCTTAACATTAAGTACATTTTTTTCTAATGATATTGTATTCTTAGCATTTTTTGGCGCAATATCATTGTAAATTAAAGAAAGTAACAAATTAAACTGTTTTCTTTATTTAACCGGGAAGAATCTCTAAAATTCATCTTCATCATTATTTAAGTGTCTTTTTATAAATTAAAAGACCTAAGATCCTTCTTCGATTCTGTTTATGTTGACTGGTTGTTTCGGTTATCTGATATTTAAAGTACAATAATAACTCATCGTCTTCTTCTTGTTCTAATAAAACCTGCAGAATTATATTATTCATGACTCAAGGAAAACACAACCGCAGGTTAGTAATGCCGCGACGCAACTGCCGTGGCTTCCGAATCTATGACGTTTCACGTTCAATGTCGTCGTTCTTCTGAAGTTCGGCGTTCAATGTCACGTCGTTTGCCGCTGTACTTTACCGTCTGTTCAGTCGGAACCGTACCTTTAATATTAAATACAATAGTTCAAGTTATGTTAAAAAATTACTAATAAGGTTAATTTGAATTATTATCCATTTTGTTACTGTACGTATAACAAAATATACAAATACTGAAAAAACGAACAGATAATTGCTATGAAACGTTTCTGAAATAAGAATTAAGAAACAATATTAAAATATAATCACAAAAAATTAACCTTTCCCTTTTCAACTAAAGCATATGTCCTGTATTCAACGTTAATAATTATCAATCACGACGAAATAGCAAAGAGATCTCGTTGCAATTTCATTACATCCGCGCTCACTGAAATTCTCTAGACGGATTTACGACAAAGGTCGAGCGTCCGAGCCGAGCTTACCTATCTTGCTTAATGTGTCAAATTGAATCTCCCACTAACGCCATCAAAAAAAGTCCCCTCGAGGCGGGCCACGCGGAGCCAAACAGCTAAATAACTCGAGGACTACCGACGGGTCGAGCGAAAGGATTGTTGCGTTTGATAAGAATCTCCACTTACGAACGAAGTTACGACCAACCCCGCACGCCAGATAACACCGAAACTTTAACGTCTAGCAAACTATAAAGCTTCTCTATTGCGAATGCGTAAAATGGACAAATAAAACTTTCGATCGCGCCAATTTCACGAATATGTTATTGCCCTTATATTTACTCACTTTTTGTAGCGCGCAGCTGCAGGGTTTTCATTGCCTCCGAAGCGTGTCGTTTCAGTAGCGGAGTTGTTTGCATTTATTTCGCTGTAATCGTAACCGTTTATGTATTCGTGACTGCCTATTAATAGACGCATTTGTACTACCACTGCCTACAGAATCAAGCACAGTGTTTATCTCCGTGATGGATGAGAGGCATTTATATAATATGCATCGAGGCGCTTTCATGTTTTGATAATTATTATTCAACTTTATGTGCAGGTGTACATTGTGATTTACAAGCAGTTGAACATGATTGGATATGAATAGTGATTGAACCTATCAATCACTCGTTTAGGGCGATACCTTATACTCATTAAATCCATAACTCAAATTTCAACAGATGTATGCATTTTTATGTTTTCTATAAGCAATATCATTCAGAGTAAAATTAAATTTATATACATTAATTATATACAGTGTAAAGTTGAAAACGATAAAGTCGATGAGATGTAACTTTCTTCCATATCTTGAAGAGAATAATGATGACATATCAATCACTGGTTTAGGGCGATACCTTATACTCATTAAAGCCATAACTCAAATTTCAACAGTATGCACTTTTATGTTTTCTATAAGCAATATCATTCAGAGTAAAATTAAATTTATATACATTAATTATATACAGTGTAAAGTTGAAAACGATAAAGTCGATGAGATGTAACTTTCTTCCATATCTTGAAGAGAATAATGATGACATTTTTTTGAAATTTTGCATAAAACAAAATTATGATTTTAAAAATTTAAAAAAATAACTTGTCCGCTTGAGGATTACATACGACCTTAAAATGTTTTTAATTTAGAGAAAAAGTTAAGATTTTTTTTAACTTTGGTTTTGTAACCTTGAAACGTTTTTAATTTATAGAAAATAGTTCAGATTTTTTATCGATAATATTGAATTATTGAACTATATTTTGTAATAGAGAAATGAAAAATTTTGAAAATAAGGTAATATTTTGGAAAAAATTTCGACTTTGAAACCCGGAACTGCCACGAATTTTAAAAAACATTCATTGTTCAGTTAAGGACGTTTCTATTGTTCAGTTAAGGACATTAAAGAGGATAACCTCTTCGCGGTTTTGTCGTATTCAACTATACACCTGTACACGTTACATATCCAACTGTACACCTTAGATTTTAGCGGCGATACTTATAAACATTTATAATCAAATTGTGTTATATGAAATAATCGAGTGATTACAAAATGGATAAATTATAATTTAAATTGATTTCACTATCATTAACAGAATTACTAAAGAAAAAATTTTAATTTTTTATGAAGAATGGGTCGTTCAAAAATTGTGAAATAATCAGTTAGTGAAAAATTACTCAAATCTCAAAATAAATTAGTTTAATTATTTTACGCGATTAACTACCAAATGAATCTGACGAAAATAATTTAATTTTTTAATTACAAAGGTTTTACAGTAACAAAACATAACTGCGTATACGAAGGATACGCTGAGGCTATATGAAGTCCAAATCATGGTAATATTATTTGAAGAAAACTCAACTCGTAAAACGAAGTGATATCGAAACGAAGCGATTCAAATTAATTGCATTAAAATATCGATGGTTCGCTGATGAGAGCAGCCGCGCTGAAGTCTCGGCATTGCCTCGTGACTCCATCAATGGCACACTGAGGTCGGAATTGGCCCGTGGCGCAGAATAATGAATGAGAATGCAAATTTATTACAAAATCTCCCCTTCAATGTACGACTTCTATTTATTCGTGGGGAAATGCACTTCGGTTTATAAGAATATTGTTTATATGAAAGAAGGCAGAAAAAAAACAATCTGCCTTGAATATTTAACGGTTCTATTCAATATTAGGGTATCAATAATATATTACCTAAAATCTATAAGTAATTATATAAAAAAGCCTCTTCCGCCAAATCTAGTCGGACAAATTGCTGCTGTAACTATATTGCCCAAATAACAATTCGTTTGTTACACAGATTTATTCGTGTTTCCTAACACATGTTAGCCTATTATGACTACTGTCATCGACTTTCTTTTCAACCTTCTACTTTGGTTTTATATATTTGCTCATTTTTTTCTCGTCGCTAAATATGGCAATAGCCATAACAGTGCCATAATTCTAATGTCACTATTATTATTTTCTCAAATAGTATACTGAATTTACCTATTTTGAAGCTTTTATTTAAAAAAAAAATACAAGTCATAATTAAAAACCAAATAATAAAACGATTTCGAAAAATAACGTACATGTAAATTATTTATTACGATAATCATCAGTGATGTACTTACTTTACTTAATCGATACGAACTTTTTTTTTTCTTTTACACATATTTTTACATTTCCCGTTTATTCTACTTTTTTATTACTATAACAAAAATGGATATTTCTATCGAATACTGAATACGCTTGGGAAAAGGAATATACATTTTCATACCCTTTTTCGTTGTTCGTTTTTTTTCATTTGATAACGCAATCACAGTCTGTTGCATTTATTTTCGTTTAGAGTGCTTTGTTTCATTAGAAGTAATTGTTCTTATAGCAGCAACGTCACAAAATTTATGTGTACTTTAAAGACATTAATAACTTAATAAATATATACATATAAATAATTTATACTTATAATATCTCTATTGTACAAGATGCATGATCTGCAAGGCTACATAATAAATAAATTGAGGATTATTTAAAGTAATATGTAGAAGTTGTAATTAAAATAATGATCACAATAAATTAACTGAAAGACACCTCACAGTATAATGTTACCTTTCCAAGGCTTCATGAAATTGTGTTTTCATATATATTGGATAACGAAGCGTGCAATATGTATAATAAAATATTGTTCTATACACATACTATAACAATCTCTAAACCCTTCGTCGATCGATCCATGACTGTAGACGATTTAGCGATGTTGGTATTTTTTTATAATGCAGCAGAAATAGTGTGTTTAGAAATTGATTCTCAAATATTCTCACCGAAATTCTCATTACCATAACGAAATTAAATACAAAGAGCCCCAGCTTTCATAGGTAAAGTAAATACATTATGTAGCATGTACGTAATTTTATTCCAGTAGCATATTTTTATTCCAATACCTAAGGAATGGCTTCAGTAAATATTATAGTAAACACGGAAGTTAAATGTTTAAAACTAGGCCATTATTCCACAAACTCAAAGTAATAAAAAAACATATGTTTCCCTTACAAAGTGCACTCAAGCATCGTACTTTGCAAGAGAATAAAAATCATGAATAATTTATACGAATTTCTTTTAAAATTTGCATTTCAATAATGTTTTTCGTTTCAGACAGATTCATCTTCGCCCTCCCGTTGCCCTATGTTATTAGGGAAAGGGTCATAAACACGCGTTGCCCCAGGGAAAGGACTTTCTTTTTCCAGTGATTAGGTGCTATTTTGGACGTAAAAATAAATCATTGCTTTCGTAAAATTTTTTATTATGTTTATATATTTTTTTAATTTGGCAATTTGTGACTTTCCTACTGAGGAATATAAAATATATTTCTACACACCGTGATGAGATAATTAGCAGTGAAAGCGAACCAACCGGTAATTTCCGACATACACTAATAAAACAATGGGAAATTAGCAGAAAAAATTATCATTTTAAGCCTTTCTTCCAAATCTTAAACGCTACATATCCAGAGTAAACCTCAGTTGATCATGGAAAGGGGTACCATTTTAAGTATAATGAACTGTTACTAAATAAATAGGAACGTCTTCAAAATTTGTGCGTTGAAGAAAATTTCCGAGTTGAAGTCGTGGGTGGATGTTAATAACGGTTGCCAAATCCATAAATCATACAACTTTTATTATTTCTTAAAATTTAAAATAATCTTTAGTCCCTCTTATCTCACATCTCTATTTGTTCGCGGCTTGGGTCTACGTTGAGGAAACTACATACTCTTTTTATTTCCAAACGCAATACCTACTTTTAAAAATGTTGGCTGACAATTTGTTGAGCAAACTAAATCTCGATGTCATGAATGCATCCCATTCATGCATTCAAAACTCGCCCCAAAAATCATATGTCTTATAATGCCATTTTTACTGTCTCTATTTACCCTTTAGTACTAGATTCTATTTATCCCTTAACATTCAAAGTAATCTTTAGAATTCTAATTATATTCTAATTCTAATTCTATACTAATTCGAGTTGTATGTAAGACAAACGCTAAGTTAAATATGCTAAAAATGACAATTCTCAAAAAAGTTATTCTATATAAAACATATTTTTCTTTTCTCAAATAGCATACTAAGTTTACCCATTTTGAAGCCTTTATTTAAAACAAATACAAGTCATAATTAAAAACCGAATAATAAAACGATTTCGAAAAATAACGTCTTTGAAAGTAGAACCATTACATGATATTAGCCAACGGACCTGGTTATCTTTGGCATTGCGCTTTATACAATTACTAATCAACAGTTCGATATACTACTTAATTATATATTCTGAATTATATTTAAACTAAATTAGTTTTAATATAATTTAATTATATTTATTCCGATTCCATTTTAGTGCTACGGTACCGAAACAATGTGTTATTTTACCAATAAATTCTTAACTCGTGTTCGATACTAGAAAGGTTGTCGACTGTTTCAGAATATTTTATTACAAAGTAGAAATGAACTCGGTTAATGACAGTTACTGCCAAAGCTTTCGAGAACATCAAAAAGTGGATTTAAATCGATGTCATTACAGGCTCTTCCACATTATGAGTGCCGCCTGGGCCAGGATACCCAGTCCGTAAGAAATAATATATGCCATGGAGTTATTAAATCAACGGTTTCTTATTGGATGGCGAAAATTGAGTTCAGAAAGTTCAAAAGCGAGGACTATGATTGGAAGAAGAAACAGATTTCAGAAATATGTACAACGAGTACGACATCTGATTACTAGTCAACAGACCAAAGAGCTCAATTGCGGTCATGGTACCGTAGAGATCATGGTCATGGTACCGCATTTGCAAGAACAAGTCAGATTTAAAAACTTATTAGCTTGTCCACTTTCTATCTAAGCCATAGTGATTTACACTGAGTCGAACATATGTCTCTAAATTACATCTGTACGAGACGAAACTGACATCACTATTTGTATCTCAATTGAGCCTACCAATAAAAAAATGTATCACCACACTCAGCCCTATCAACACACAACCGAGCAATGATGATACAGTTCGTAGACCCGAGCAATATATCCGTTTATAATCGAGTGATGAGCGACGAATGAACCGGCGAGTGAGCCGCCCGCTTCCTGTGTCGGCAAGAGCGACCGGAAACTTGAAAAATTATTTGCGAACTGTGCGGAAGTCATTACGGAATGTAAATTGGGTGAATGACTCACGGACAGGTAACAACTGAGCAACTAGTACCATGATGCTGTGCGACGTCATGGCTACCGACCATTACGAACAATCCATTCGTAAAATTTAATTTCGCGCAGGATCAGTACTCTCTCAAGTATTAAAAAGGGTGAATCCATCACACTTGATTGAATTCATCTCGAAGCCATGAATAGTGAGGATTGAACGTTTTTTTCGTCTAGTTCGATAGTAATAGGTTTCGACTATTGCGTTTATAATTTTATCGCCCTAAAATTGAGCGACTGCTGATGAGCCAATTAGACAAATATTGCTCCTTCATTGCACTTGACTTTTGTATGCGGTGTCCACAAATTCACTGATGTAATAGTTTCTAATCCCATACTTTAACAAATTATACAGACTATATTTATTATTAAATTCTTCTAAAAAACACAATACGTCACATTTTAGCTATATAACTCTATAAAATTACTTCATATTCAATAGACGCTTTGTCTCTCACACAGATTCGACACGGAGAGATCGAGTGAAAAAAGGACGTATATAAAAGAGAGAGTCGTATTCAAAATGTGACATTTACTTGTCTTTTGGAGACTATTTTTAGAGTGCTAATGAAATGTCTTTATAATATAAACCTGTTAACTCGAACTACTACGACAGTTCTGTGTACACTTAGGTATTTATAAACGTTTGAAGATATATACTATTTTTCCTTAAATTACTTACAAATATTTTTAACACGTATATATATATATATATATATATATATATATATATATATATTGGATTGATAAAAGTAATGAGCGTTTTTTTCAAAAATTATCTAAAAAATATGGGAACGTTCTAGAAGCTTCCATGATCGAAGATATATAAAGGGCTAAAGGGCGCGGCACACTCTCGCTGATACAGTAGTAACTAAGACACTGCGCTGTTAACACGTATAAAATATGGACGCCATTAAGAGACACTGTTTGCTTTACGAGCACTAATCTAGTCACTCTGCTGCCCAAGCTACGCGTAACATATTCCATCGCGTAGCTCCTGAAGCAATATCTGAAGATACTACAAAACGATGGTCCCAGCGGTTTTGCAGCGGCGATTATTCTCTGAGTGATCAACTACGTTCTTGTCGATCGGCGGAATTGGATAGCGACAGGTTAAAATTGTTAATTGAAGAATATAGCCGATTAGACCAACCGTAGCTACAGCCCGGTCCTCATATAGCCACACAGAATTGCCTTAAAAGTTTTGGATTTTCGTTGGACACAGGTCCTCTACCCGCCATATTCCCCAGACATTGCATTCACTAATTATTATTTGTTTAGATTGCTCAGCAATTCCTTACGCGAAAAAACTTTGATGATGAAGACCATTTACGACAGTTCATAGACCAATTTTTTCATTCCAAACCACCTGAATTTTACGCAAATACATTTTCAACAATGTCTCTTAAACTATCTGATATAAACTTAAAAAAAAATAAGTTTGTGAATTCTTGTATACTTTCAATGGATATTCCACGCAATATGTGAAATAGAAAATTAAATTTTCGCGTACCTAGTTTGTCTCCTCTAAAATTTTATACATAAGGATTAATATGCTTTACCACTATGCCAAATTTAAAGTTAAACACTTTCTAAGACAAACGGCTGTGACAGACGAACGGATAAGTAAGTAATCTTATAAAGATTCTGAATTTCTCCTCTTCAGGTAGTATTAATAACGTCATTGCCTCTTTATACATTAATACTAGATATACATTAAAGATACTTAAACTGTGTATCATAAAATGAACGTATCCCTCATAATGCACGACCATATATTTTTTTTGCCTTTATATGAACGGGCGTTTTTTTGTTTTATCCTCCATTTCACATACAAGATTACACGAGTGAAACCATATTTCAATATCATTCACGAAATTGGCACCGCCTTTCTTCTTTATTGAAAAGAAAGCAATCGA
Organism: Druceiella hillmani; assembly: GCA_039881145.1. Classification (NCBI taxonomy): domain Eukaryota; kingdom Metazoa; phylum Arthropoda; class Insecta; order Lepidoptera; family Hepialidae; genus Druceiella; species Druceiella hillmani. The sequence continues at coordinate 12,326,960 of JAYKKI010000002.1, forward strand.
GTATGACAGGATCCGTACTAACGCCATTTCTTATTTCAAATAAATAAGATACAAAAACACTTTCTGAGAATAAAGGAAAGAGGGGTACTTTTGAGTACGTTTTATAAATACTAATAATAAAAATAAATGATATTGTCTTATTCAAAGCTTTGGTAATATTACAAAGTTACTGATTACCATGTACATAAGCATTTTAGAAAAATTAGATATTTATTAAAAATTAAATAGGAAAGTCAATTTTAACCAATCTTCGATATTTTGAATTGACCCAAAAATCATTATTATTAGCAAAATGATAACGTTATATGCGCTAAGTTTCTTGACAAAGAAATATATTGCTACAAAATACTTCGTTAATTATTGACACTAAAATTAAAGAATCACTTATTATAATGTATACATTACAGAGCCCATTACTTTTATTTAAAAAAAAATATTAAAACTCAAATTATGTCATACTCTCAAAAAAAAATTGCTGTTATATGTGAACACAGAATACAGGAAATAACAATCTTGTCACTAGTTTGTATGAAAAGACGAAGAACGCATCTTGAGGCATCAGTAAACAATTTAGATATGTTATTGGAATAATATCGATTATTAGAACCTATATAATAACTTAAAACATATATTTATTCCAGAACTCAGCATAAGATAAAATCAGAAACCGAAATGGCTAAATATGACGCCTTGAATAATGAATAATTGTGTAATTCTGCATATACGAAGTTATTTTCAATAAAGATATTTTCAGAAAAATAACAACGATGATTTGTTCTAAAAACAGTTAAGACTGACACGAAAATGCAATCATAACGGTCGTCATATCAAATTATAAATACGATTCAATCTAGAAGTTCTTTCCTAGTACTCTTTTAGTTTCACAGTTCTTTTGAAAGTTAATTATGTCTCAGCTAATAAAGTTATCGAAATTGAATTAAATAACATTAGATTAAGTAATATTGACTTATAGTTTTAACTTCACGTAAGTTTTAATAATTTTACTTTATTCGATTAAGTAACTATTAATTCATTTTAACCAGTAGATAGTTTTTTCGTGAACGTCTAAAAGGCTAAGGATAATTTTTAGTCATTAATTTTTTCCCTTAAGCTTCTATTTTTTTAGAGGTCAAAACGAAGTTCATTACATTCAGTATCATATTTCGATAATATATTATAATTAAATTTAAATGTCCAGGTATCGAAGAAATTTCAAATTTAACTGTCGCTATAGCTACAAGTTTCATTAATTGAAGTCTGTTTTAAACTATATGTAGATTACTCAAATACCTACATTGGTATCATTAAAAAATGACCCATAAAGTCAGTTATGCTCATTTCGGATATAATTGGCGCGTTGTTCTTTTGGTACCAATTACACTCATAAATGTTTGAACTTCACAAATGTGGTATATTAGTGTAATTTACAAAAAGTAATTGTGGCAATTTTAAGAATAATATAGTGTCATGGTATACAGTCGCATAAAATAATAAAAAAATTGTCTCAGCAGCCATGAAGTACACCGAAATTTTACTCAATAAAATGACGTGGTCAAAATGTTATTCTGTGTGAGCATATCGACAACACTTAAGTTTGAATACATATAAAATTAAATCACTCACCGTTTAGTACTAATTTTAAATTTTAAAACCGAGTTTAAAAACTGAGGTGAGTGAAGTAAACATTTTAATTAGGATTACTCGAATGTTTCCATTGAGTTAGCAATGTAAAACTTGTAAAAATAAAAACACATGAAAAGCGTTATTTAAAACATTACATATTCAAATAGTCCCTGTTCTCCTTTATCGAAACTTTTACACATGACGAATAAAATAGATAACCAAGAAGGGGGCCCATTTCTTTATTGCATATTTCGGAAGTGAATTCCGTCATTTAGCTAACATTTCCACATGTACCCTCGTATGTCTTAAATCCCATCGACGTCCCTTTGCCGACGAACCACACGAATTACGTTAGAAGCATCAGTTCTCACAACCCGCCGTCGATTGCAAGATTTATCTACACGGACGTGGCGCACCGTATTAGCAGCTTTCCAATTTTCACTCCGGTGAAGGATAACCCCATGCCGGGCCGGTAATAGAGTTCGTAGACACACGCAACCGCGCGCCGGCGCCACACGCGCCAACAAATATACGGTCCGAGATCGTGAGTTAAAATGGATGCACTTAAATGCAGGCACTAAATTAATAATAAACTTGCGATTAGAATTTGAAATGAATAGGTTGGTTTCCGCTTCCGTATCCGAAATGGACTCTGGCTTATTGGTTACATTGAATGTTACATTTTACAGCTGTTTTGTTCTAAAACCAAATATTCAATAACAAACATTTTTTAACACATTGTAAGCGAAATATTCAGAAAATTATAGAAGTATTACTTCTGAGTAAATCATATAGTATAAAAGGGAGCAAACTGATGTTAAAAAATCAATTGTGTCTTATATTTTCATACATAATATTAAAAATACGTATATAAATGTTTATACCAAAATTTTAAAAAACGAATAAGCTTTAGCCTTTTATGTAGCAGCAGGTAGGATTGGCGACCTGGATTGGTCGTATGGGTAGGACATTTTCTTTGTGCGACCAATTCCGAATATGTTTCTTTTTCAAATTTAGAACAAATAATAAAAAGTAAATCTTGATAGAACCACCGCTTACGATTGCGCTAATAGAATGCCAGTAAAAATTAAGTTTGTTTACACGAAAGACAACGACGATGGAAGACAAGGATTACCTTATGGCCTGGAGTTGGTAAAATGAAGCAATTAAAAAAGTTGTTTTATTTAAATAAAACGTGTACTACAACCTTCAGTCGCGTCCTGTCATCGCATCTTCCTCGAAACAATTTTTTCCAACTGGTTCCGTCAATTACTCGAACAGTCAATTTTTTTAAAGTATTTATAATAGGAATAAATAATGTTAAGGCGGCGGTAATATCTAGATTGAAATTACTATTTTTCTAGTATTTTCCGAATAAAGAAGAAAATGCGATTTTTCGCATCGATTTCGCGAAAAATCAATACAAAAAAGGTCACTAGGCTTAACGTTATTCTATACGCTATAAATTAAACGACTTTTTTAGCTTTCTTCTTTCAGATGAAATGAGATAGATATCAAGCGAACGGATGGAGTTAGTTTTGTTATTTAAAAAAATTGTAAATAAAAATTACTTTAACGTATTTTTAAAATCATTACCTTAATAACTTGCCTTCTTTCTTCAACAATTCCTTCATCAACATCTCTCCCCATACATTTCAATGATACATATTTTTTTAAAAATCGTGGAAAAGGTTCTTTGGACCCATTCTCTTCTGAGAAAATTTAAAAATAAGCCTAAAAGATTATATAATTTTTATCACTATAGTTAGTATTAATATTATGCATGGAATGAGTCATCAGAATCGTTACCTTATCTTATATAAACCAATTTATAAAACGCAAATATTTCACATTATATTCGTCTAAATCTTTAAACAAAGTATTTCAAACGATTAACTAATAACTTGGAAGCAATTTGTAAAAATAAAAGACATACACCGTCACTTTCGCAGAAAAATAGAAAGCTATATTCAGTTCAGAACGTTTCCACACATCACCAGAGCAGTTAGAAAGCATTATCCTAGAAGTAAAATCATACTTGCAGCTTCGTCGAGCGCGTCGAACAGCGTCAATTAAGAAACGAGACTCGTCCTCATAAATTAACCGGTTTTAAATAGATCGCCTCCTTTCAGCGCTATGCGATTGCTATGGAAATGATTTTAATAAAATGCTACCTCTCGATTGGCGGGCATTACGGAGCCGCCGTGTACGGGCACGCTCTCGCGCCGTTCTCATTCGCCGCTTTGACTCGAGCCTTAAAATGCTTGTTTGGTGCGGGTAATAAATTAATTTTATTTATACTACGTGTTCGGCTGGCATGCGATGCGTGCAGACATCGCCCGTCGAGCCGGAACGGAAGGCAGATTTAATAATTTTTTCTCGCGACTATGGAAATTTCTTCGGGTGGCACCCTAAATTGCCTTTGACATTTCTTTTTGGTTATTATATTTGCTTAACAAATTTTATGCAGTATTGACGTATTTGTGTTTATATAAAATTTGAGAGGAATATAAATCTATTTAAAAGGCTTTTAAATATTTGCCTCTGTAAGGGTTTATTCCTGGAAATTTTTCAGTACATTTATGTAGGTACATTTTTTTAAGTTGTGTCAAAAGATTTAGATATTTCCTGTAAAGGAATCAGATTTATGTATTTCCTGTAAAGGAGAATTAATAATCAAAATAAACTTTATTTCGTTCTCTATTTTATCCTTAAAAAATAACTTCTCATTTTATTGGACTGGTATGGATGTCAGTGGTTAGATTTAATTTGAAATATCGAATTTCAAATTGAATAATGAATCATTTTGACCCGAGTCTCCGCAATGTTATTAATGAACACTGAAAATTCTAAAAAAATGTAGCTATTAAAGTTAACTGTGAAAATGATGACTTTTATCGTTTGACGTTTAAGAGTAATAAAAATAGCGGAAACGGATAACAGAAACGTGGACCACCGAATTACATAAAAACAAACAAGCAAGATCATCTCGTTTTTTAATAATGTGGAATTATTTAAGTGTTTTTCTTTACACTTTATATTAGATAGATTATATCCTGATCACGATTTTATTATAATACGATCAATCAAAATAATCCAGAATCGCAAATCTGAAGACATAAAACAAAAAAAATAATAAAGTCACCTCCTGAGTACATGATCGTTGCTAACCTTTTAAATTAACAAACGTGTAATTTTGTACACCAACACTTTTTATAAATGTTCTTAATGTGTATGTCGATTTTATGATATGTGTGGTCACACAGATAAATATGTTTAACGTTTATTGTCAGTACTTCACTGCCACAGATCGAGCGAACAAATTTATTTAATTAAATTTAAGTAATATTTTAAATTAAGCTGATTAATTGGATCAACAATTTAACGACGTAAATACGCTTGCATTGTTCCATTAATTATGAATTAGATGCTAGAAAATCAATAAACTTAATTATTTAAACCACTTTAAATCTCAGGAATGTCAGGTAGTACGATGTATATATATATATATACCACTGCCGTATAAACTTACCAACTCTATGTAAGAAAAGCCACGAAGCTTCTTAGGTAGGCAGCAAAATAAATTTTTACTATTCGTTACCGTGAATGCATTGCATCAAGCTGTATTAAACAAATGCAGGGCTATCAAGATAATAGCATAGTATCGGCCCTTCAAGCAAAGTTTTCGATGCATGCGACCTCGGACACATTAATTGCAGCTATTATACGCAAGCGGAAGTGAATAAGATGTACAAGCATGCAATGGAGTTTAATAATGCACTGGCTTATACCAAATAGGTCGGTTGCTTAAGGAAAACTATTGAAAAATTGCATAACTTCGCAAGAATGGAGTTTCTAGTAAAATGTTTTAAGCACAATTTCACTACTATAGTTTTATAGCAATTATGTTCGAAACTTCTAACTTCAAAAAGAGTTTTCTCCTAAAAATAAACCCAGTTTCATTTTTCAGAAACTGAGACACCAGCTCAAAGTTACTTCGCAAAAAATAAACATTGACAATACCGCCAAAGAAATATAATATTATCCTCAAAAAATAAGATTTATACTCTCAAAAGTTCTTTTCAACAGACGCCTATAAATACTATTTATTTACGATAATTTTATATTCATCTAAATTTCGCGACGTTCGAAAATAAGCAAATACCTTTTCCCCGTTTTCTTTTTCTTTGTAAATATAAGCGATATCATCTCGACCCACAAAGGCTATTCAGGTCATACAATATGAACACAACAAAAAGCACTTTCCTCGTTCAAATTCAGCACAAAACCTGCGCTACGTTCTGAAGTTGCCAACGGCATCATTAATAATGACTAGCCTATGAAGACTTCATTCGATATTTGAACAGACTATGTGAGTGTTAGTGAAATAAAAATGCTGCGACGACTCTGAAATTCTCGTAGATGCGATCACACAGACGGCGAGCGTGTTGCTGTTATTCACTTTTTAGTTTAGTTTCGTACGAATTATTCAATCATTATTTTGCGTACTCTATTCAATATATTTCCAAGTAAGCTTTATAATTTGCCACAATACTGTAAAAATAACGGTAACTTTTGTTAATGTGATGACGTTAACGACCAAATGATTACGTAGTCAACTTTTGATGACGAGTACACAGTTATTTAGAACATCTAAAGCTTACTATATATTCCAATTTAATTTTCTCACAGAATATATCGGTTTAACATTTTTGAGAACAATAAGCTACCCCTTACAGCTTTTTATTGATACGACCATTCCCGAACATCATGTCTTCCAAAATAGTACTTCAATGCCTTGCGTATTATTACAGTAATATACTTTGTATTCTAAATAATTCAATTTCAACAATAAATAAACAGTTTAAATCTATTCAGCGTGGTCACAATTTATTTTATCGCAATATGTTTTAAATTTTGTAAATAACGGAATAGTCTACTTCACGAAGTAAAAGAACACTGTTTGCAAGTTATTTGTAGAAAAAACTTCACTGCAAACGTGAATTTTCCATCGGTCATCATTCAGAGGTCACCATACATTGGCCCCGTAGGAGGCGACGGCCGACGAGGTGGCAAATAGCCTCATTTAGGCGACAAATTTCGTGCCATTTTAGTAAGTGAAAGTATTTCACCGTCGACGTAAGCGGATGCTAATTCAGCTTTGTAAATCGATAAACATGTCTCAGTTTTACAAATTGCCCTAATATGTAAATGCATAATGGCAATACATAATTCAAAAAAATACATAATACGCATTAAGTGTGTAATATTATTGTTTCTAAACTGCGATATGGCGTAATCTAATATGGATGAAGCAATTTAGGGTAAATATATTATTAAATATTGTGGAACTGTTGCTATTACTTTTATTACATATTGCTATTTTAACGCTCGTAAGCCTAATGTAATGTTCGTACTCCTAAATATTAGCAGTTTCATATCGGTATTTGTTTATTCATATGAAGTGAACGGATCATATATAACATAATTTATATATTTGCTTGTGACAAATTTTTATACGAATAAGTAAATAGTACAGATGACCTTATATTTCTTTCGACAGAGTTGGCGGACAAGGTCGCTAGTCACATAACCATAAAAGTAATTACAAACTTTGAAGTAAAATTAGTCGCGAATATTTGAGGACCGTAGGATAATTATTTCTTGTCGCATTTTCGCTTCAAAATGAAAACGTCAAAATAAAAAACCGAAGGGTCAAAAAGCGTAAGTTATCAATAAGTTGAATTTATGCAAATAAATCGGTGACCCGAACGTACGAGAATGACAGTTTCTTGACTTCTTTGTTTCTTGTGACTTCTTTATTTCAATTCCATGGCAAAACAACTCAGTTCTGCCTCGGTATTAGATCTAAGCAACATAAAGATACATAGCATGTCGTCTGTGTAATTCAAAAGAAAACATTTTAATTATAAAAGTCCCAGACATTTTTTTTCTGTAAAATTCATTTTCAGCCAAGAAATTATCATAGATTTTACTTCTTTTCACTTTACATTCTTTTTTAATTAAGTTATTTTTAAAATTCCGAATAATAAATTTTAGTTGTTTTTAAAATTCTGTACCCTAAGGGTCTGTACGGACCTGTATTGTGATAATGGTTTCCGCCCATCTATCAAAATCTATATATACACAGAACTTTCCTAACGCGCGTTGTACTCGATAGAAAATTTATTGTTAATCCGTATTGATGTAAATCATAAAATACGTCAAAAAACTTTCGGGAATTATACAATCTAACTTAAAATAATAACTAAATAACAACAATAATACTTGTTTATTTTTCGTTCGCTTATATCGCCTTTTCTTAATATATTTTCCAACCAAAGATTTTTAAAATTTTGAATCTTCAATTTTTAAATTTTGGAACGATACATCTTTGGTCTCAGAAAATTCCAACACAAAGAATACTTCAATTTTCTTTTTATTTTTACATACAATTTTATTTTATCTAACAAGAATATGTTCGTTTATATCAGTACCTAATGCAGTGTTGGGCGTTTCGACTTTCGTAAGTACGTAATATAAAATTTTGTGACTTTCCTGTACATTTACGCCCTCGAGTTACACCGGAAGCAAGTGGCCCATTCGTAATTTGGAAATGCTGTTATAAAGAAAATAACTCACGTGGACTTTTCATTGTGCTAACAGCAAACTTGGCGTGAGCGAGTGTGTTACGTCTAAATGTGTTTTAATACTATTAAGTTGCGTTTACCTTTTTCACGATAATTTTTTTTATAATATTATGAGTCACTGAAAATTTGGAGACGGATATGTTACTAACCATATATTAAAGTAATTTTTTACCAATCTTTATTGAAAAAAAAACACAAAATAATCTAATCGTTATTTTATTACTTTTTCACATTATTTGAAGAACATTTCCAAATCCCATTATTTTCTACATTCGCGAATCTTAAAAAATAGTAATACTTAAAAAAAAATTGTAGCGCTTAACGTAAACCAAAACCATTCAGAACAAAAAAGTTTATTCGAGCTATTAAATTTGAGGTAAGCGTCAGGAAACAGGAAAAAAAATTGCTCTTAAAGTCGTTTCGAGAAAAACGCATATATAAATTCTAGTATGTTTTTGTATAAACAACTAAAATTAATTGTTTGCAGCTAATATTAGCGTGATTCAGTGTAATTAAAAATATATTACATTACAAGATCTTAGGAGTCTGGCAAGGAATTTAACGTATTATGAGTTAACATAAAGGAAATACAATAAAGAAAGGTAAACTCCGTCAAATAGTCAGACGAGACCGGTCGCTCAACCTACTAAGACTTAAAGACTAATCTTTTTTTAGGGATTTAGACTTAAAAATTTATACAAATCATTGTAAGAAAAAAATTTGATCACAATAATGTTCACCCGTGAAAAAATGTATCCAATAATGTCAACATTTCAACTCGTAGCCTTACAGGTCAGAAGCCATTCATGTTGTGTGAAAACTAATTGTACTTGATAATACAATAAGACGGAATATTTTTTACTTCTAAATATAAATAGAGGACCAATTGACGAACATTATATATATGTGTGTGTGTGTATATATATATATATATATATATATGTGTGTGTGTGTGTGTGTGTGTGTGTATATATATATATATATATATATATATATATATACACGTGGGAGTGGTAAATAAAACCTTTTTTCATTGATCAACCTATACAAGTAGTCTATATTAATGAAAAAAGTGTTGAAGCTTATTGCTAGCCAGATACAAATTGATGTTCCAATTTATTCTTATAGATGCAACGGCGAAACTTTAGTTTTCATTTTCATCAAGTACGAAGAAATACAAAAGAGAAGGAACGCAAAACCTTATGGCACATAACACCATTAAAGAATGTGCGTTTACGAATTCATCACGTACATGCGAGTTGTAAAAGCCGGTCTTAAAAAAGAAACAATAACCGAATTCGGACATAACAGTAAATTTTACATTAAGCAGACTGCTTTTTTTTCTTATTTAGCAAACGGACTCGAAGCTAACGTCGGTCGACAAGGGCTGTCGTACGAGGACATTTGAATCTCTAAATAATTCACCTGCCCTCGGCTTGGGCGGCGCCGTCTCACAATTCCCTTCCAGCGTCTCTGCGAATAAAAAAGGAATGCGGCGAAATTCAAGCGCAAACGCTGGCGTATAGGCTGAGATAGAGCGACGGCTTCGGATGCGAAAAAAAATTGTAAGTACAGCCGGCGAACGAGATTTTAATCTCATAAAATACCTGCCATAAAAATATGATATTAAAATATATTCGGCAGAGGGATCTAGTTCACGATCTGCGCCAGTGGAGAGATCATTAGTGCCGAGTGAGCTAGGATAGAGGTTTTCAAGTTTCGTAGTAGCTCTATGAAAATTGAAAAAGCTACAAGAGATAACAATTTTTTTTACCGCTAGTATTCTTGGGACTGTGTTTGATGATGATTTAGAATATATTCAATTTAATTCTATTTATTCCGACATTACACCAGATAACAGTAATAGTTAGTATTTTTAACACTGGCTGATGACAAATACTGGTGGACCTATAGTAAATAAAACCGCGGTAACTAAATATTAGGAGTTTCGTCTACTAATATCACTCCACGCAAATTGGCATAGTATCTACCGTTTATTCGTGTCACAAATGTAAACGGCAGCTCTATAAAGAGTACCAATTTGTATTAATGGATTTGGTTTCACACTGATTTCAATGGGAAAATAGCCACATTTTCATTTATAAAACAGAGTCTTGTTTATTACAAGTTATTTTATGAATCATATATATACAACTATACCCTTTAAAACTTGGATAACGGCGAGGCTTTCGTCAATATTTATCACTCTACGTAATTAACTTAATGTATCTACAAAGGTAATATCTTAAAGGTTTATAAAAAAGTTAAAAGGTTATAACAAACAATGTATGCTAATCGGCCGAATACATACTGAAACGCTTTTGTAGATTTCATCGTTGTGTGCAATTACTTCAGACATTACTTTGATGAAGCTATATAGTTCTAAATAGTTTAGCTCAAAAATATATGGCATAACTTTGTAACACAAACAGATCATAATAGATAACCTCTAATAATTTTGCAATAAACCCGGTTGAATATGTTACAGATTTTCATATTGTGTACAATAATTTCATTCATTATTTTAATGTAGTTACAATTTTTAAAAAGTTTCACACTAAAATGTTCCCTACACATTGCGACACTTTTATTTAAATCTGAAAACTCACACGTTCTAAAAATGTGGTTATACCTTTTGGCCATCTGCATACTCTTACCTATGTGATGTAGATGATAAAATATCATGTCACGCTAGTTTCGTGGCAAAACCTAAAATACAAACAGAACCTTTAAATTTTATAAAAATATCATGACAAAATCTATATATGTTATTGTGCATAAACGGGTATTGCATAATTTTTCTAATCAAAATATCTCTTGAAAATTATTAGTTTAAACATGATGGATTTTATTTCATAATGGGCCGACTCATACTTCTCTCACGCTTATCATGATTTTGGATAGACCACGCGTCCATTATACTTAAATTATAATTTAAAACAGAACTACTGACGGAGTATGACACGAACAAATTACATTATATTTACAAAACTATGAAAATTCTTCATTACAACTAATACTACACTTACGACTCAAAAATGTGAAGTGCAATAATTGATTTGCTATCGCGTCTAAACGTGCAAACGATGGTCTTGTTTCCAATTCCCTTTGATGGAAACATTTTCCCGACGCTTCCCAACTCAGGAACTAAAACCATAAATTTGAGGAAATTGTGCGGATCTTCGGCGAAAGGGTAGGGCCCATAAGAGGGAGCGGATTAAGCGCATCTCTACGAGTAGTTCGCAAACTCGAGCTTTTCTAATCTCTTACCAACGTAGGATTGCATGGGCTCACTGTTAGATTAGGCGCAGTGTGTTGTGGCCACATTGAATATTACAGTAAGTTTACAATATTTATTTTATCATCGTTTTTATCCGACTTCTAAAAGAAGGTTATCAGTGCGAAATGCATGTATAAGATAAAAGTCTGAAAGTTATAAGTTCATTCGTAACTTGAAAACCGTCACACTTTCCAAAACGCGATTTTTCTCTTTTTTTTGTTAAAATATACATACGTAAATCAATTTTATATATATCATAAAAACAATACACTTAATAGAACTCTGCATCCAGTGCAGAAATGTCGCAAGTCTAGTTCTTATGAAGTCCGTGGAAGTCATTGAAACATAAACCTCATCACTCTGTTAGGTTTGAATTTTTTAAAAGGTTCTCTTAAAAAAATCAATTATAGCACTTGTGACATAGTCGCACCATACATGGTTAACGTAGTTACATATTTAGGAGGGCCGACTTCACTGAAAAAGGTTTCAGAAACTTATATGTGAGTAGGATACTCCATATAAAAAAAAAAATATTTCACTCGAGGGGGTCCTTCAGAAATGTGGTTTCGATATACAGGAGGATATTTAGGTAAACAAATAGCGAATGTGACGCATTTGTGTAACATAACTACATTTTCTTATAATATTTCATCAAAACCAGTCTTTAACTCAAAGAGTTATAATGCAAGGATATACGGAGGAACAGACGAACATGAAGAAATTAAAAGGATACGAAACCTTAAAAGAACTTGAGGAAGACAATTCTGCAAAATTTTTGAAATCACCAATCCGGTTTATTTTTGTAGACTTCGAAACACTGCGTAAAGAGTGCAATAGTTCCAAAAACGAAAAAGTCTTACTTTATTACATTACGTTTGTATAATTACATACACGCATTTCTATTACGAGCAAGCGATTGCGATATGAAAGTCAAACCAGAGGGTTGTGCTTCCTCTGGTAACTGCGGAAAATTATATCGATAAACAATCAACAACTGTTTCACGGTTAAATAAACGTAATTTAGTTTCAAAAATACAAATATTTCGCAAAGTAAAGTAATTGGGTAAACGAACTAGTCTTAACTAAACCGCTAGTTATAAGCGGTATTATTGGTTAATCATACATTATTTTTCGATTTTCGATATTCCTTTCAGAATACAGAGGCATTATTTAAAACAGTCTTATACATATTATAATTAAGAATAAACTATAGAGAACATTGTGTGGTATTGAAATTGTAATTAAGATATACCTCGCGCAATAGATGAAAAGCTTAACTAACTAACGTGTAAGTTCCGCCCCGGCTGCGACCGCGTGGAGAGCGTCTGCAATTAACTGCGGACACGAGTCTTGATTAGAGTAGGAATTACACAGGCACGACAGCATCCAATAATCGAGACACCAACCAGTATTAACTAGGACGTACCGTTTGCTCGTGATTAAGCATTAAATGAGTTAAGTGAAATATTTCAATTGGTAGATAATTATAATTCATTTCGAATGTACAAATGATGAAAAGTATGAAGACATTTCGATACCTTCATATAACAATTATGTGCCAATGCAATACAAGATCATTTCACGAGCGTCCTGCTACGTTAGATATTGTACATCAAAATTTATTGGGTACATTAATGTGCCACTCTGGTGATCGTTACATATATAAACTCTTGCAAAAAAAACGGGCACTTATAGGAATAAACCATATCAGAGTTATTTTATTATTATTTGATGCATTTTACATGGCGATATGATGAGAATATTGTTATTTATTATTGAGATATCGTTTTTACCTACTTCAGTCATTAAAAATGGGACTAAATAAAAAAACGATGTAAAGTCCACAGACGCGCGTTTTCATACTGGTACATTAAAAATGGCTAAAGTTTATTTTTAAATAATTTTTATTAATTTAACATAAAATTTTAAAATTTAGTAACGAGTATGGCGTCCTCTAGCTAAAATCAAAGCGCTTAATCTGATAGGCATGCTTTCGACACGTCTTTTATCATTTCCTGAAGAATACATTCCCACTCAGCGACGATCACATTTTTAAGGGCCTGAATATTTTCTGGAGCTGGTTTTACGGCTCTGATGCGTCGTTTGAGATTATCCCATATGTGTTCTCTCGGATTGAGGTCGGGACTTCTAGCTGGACAGTCTAACCGACGACTTCCGGCCTCCTGCTGCCTATACGCATCAACGTCTCTAGAGCGGTGGGCGCGAGCGTTGTCATCCATAAAAATGGACTCGCCACCAACTGCTGTTACTGCGGGTTGAGCATGAGGAATAAGAACCTCTGTTATGTACCTTTGCGCATTAAGTGTGCCATTTTCAATTAAAACTAACTCGGTACGGTCATCTGAGTTAATACCAGCCCAAAACATTACGGAGCCTCCACCGTAAGGGGCGATTTCCTCAAAGCACATTTCTGCGAAGCGTTCTCCAGGTCTTCGTAAGACTCGCCGACGTCGATCCTCACCACTAATCGACATACGAGCTTTATCGGCGAATAAAACACTATTCCAGTCTTGTTGAGTCCATGACGAAAAATTTTGAGCGAATCTCAATCTGGCAACTCGATGCTCACGGAGCAATGTAGGGCCCCGAGCTGGGCGATAGCTAAGTATATTGACGTCCTAAAGTCTCCTTCTGAGTGTTTATAGGCTTACTCGTGTACCTCTGACGTCCTCGAGGTTCTGTTTGAAATCCACGTACGTAACTTGACGATTTCGTAGCGCTTGACTGACTATGAAGCGGTCGTCCCGTGGCTCAGTGCACCGTTTTCTTCCAGAACCGGGCCTTCTGCTGACGGAATCCGTTTCTTGGAATCGTTGCCAGGTCCTTTGGACGGTGGAACGGCTCACATTATACTGCTGAGACACATAACATTGGCTACAGCCTTCTTCAAGCAGCGCAATAATTTTACTAGCTCTTATCGTTTTTTCAACCATACTGAGAACATCAAACAGAAGTGAACTAATGCAGCAAACAGCAGAACTTTAATTACAATTTATTCGTTAAAATAAAAAACGTAACAAATAAAAAAGAACCTTAATAAGAGTTGGATTTCATTTACCGCCAAAAAATACGTTTTTGTCAGTGAAAGAGAATTTTCATTCAAAAAGAATAAATTTCAAATTTAGAACGTTCGTTGTTATGTGCCAGAATACACTATACCTGCCAGTAACAATTACAATTAATACAACCTCTTAATAAATAATATTTTGTTAATAATATGACAAAATCAAAACCACCCGTTTTTTTTTTGCAAAAGAGTGTATTAGAGGACTCCACTAACTTATCCTTATAATTTCATTAAATCTGTATTTGTCACAATTTCTTAGTAATAAAAATGTATAATCTATAATGTTACCCAAATTGTCTTGGGAAGTTAGGTTGAAAGGAGCGGTATTTTTATAATCGATGAGATATATATGTACATACATATTTAAGGCGAATGAGAGATACTATTTTACCTGAATTTTTTGGATGTATTAGTTCTGCAAACTTATCTAAAACGTTTGTTGTGTTCGTAACAAAATTCTGAACTAATAAGTAAGACAATAAGTATTTGATTATTTTAAAAAAAAATTGTCCGATAAAAGTGTATTTATTTATACTATTCGAAAATATAATTATTTACTAAAATTCAATATGAAAAAATAACCTCGAATTTAAAAAATAATTACATAAAAACTAAAGTTTCACTCGACTGAAAAATTTTATATGAAATTAAAAAAAAATTAGGGTTTTCTTTGATAAATGATGAGACGAAAAAGCATTAAAATGGCCAAAGTTTAATTGCTCTATTTGTTAGCAGTGTCATTTATTACTATCGCAGTACGTAGGAAACTCACAAAAATGTTTTCAAACATTTTTCTCCCTTTAATATATTTCATTAGGCATAATGAAAAGTTAAAATAACACCATCCACCACTCCGAACATCAAGCGTAGACCGACTTCATAATGAGCGACCTACTAAAAACATTGCCTACAATTAGCCTGCGGCTGTACTATCCGTGTTATGAATCTAAATTTTCTCGCGTATGGTACCACATACGAAAATGAGATTAAACGTACGGGCACACGACAGACCGTCCACAAGTAAAATAACACAAACAAGATAATACGCCGTGAGAAGAAGTAATTAAGAAAGTAGAAGTTAATTATGACATATTTTACTGAGATCAATAACGTGAGAAAGATTTAAATTATTCCTTAGACTGTATTCCTTTGTAACAAATGCAATATAATATCAAACGTCACATACAACGTTGTATAAATATTCAAAACTCGTAAACAATATTGCTTTCAATGTCAATATGTGTATCATAAAATATTGTACAGAAATATTTAGAAAATTGATCATCGGAAGTGAAGAAATGATCGAGATACGATATTACTATTTCGAATTTCCAGTGACGCCATGAACCAAAAGAGAAACAAGAAAATACTCATAAGATACTCGTAACGCCGTGATACTTCAAAGTTTTAAAAATGATATACGTTACAAAATTTTAACAAATATTATGAATCAAACTAAAATTAAAACTTTGTATGAAAATATCATCAGATTAGAATTAAAACTATTCAGAAAACTGTAATGGAACAATTGAAAAGGCTATCGTAAACTCGCAAACTATCAATACATACATATCGAAAACTTAATAATCGTTTACGTCAAACTATTCTAATAACTATCGAAATACATAATTGTATTATTAACCTGTTAGTTTTTACTCTAGCATCCAATTAACTAATCAATTAATAACATTCGCTGACGGTGACCGTCGTACAATTTCATACTTTGATCACGGTTGACGTCTACGATTATACCCGAGTCTTGATTTAATATCTTGTCAGAGACATTATTATCCATTATTTGCTAATACCGGTAATTATGTCTCTCGAGGTTTACAAAAGAATGACGGAAATTGCGGAAGCGTTTATCATTCTCTTTTCTATTAAAATCCTTTTTGAGAAAACCCTAAGATGAAAATGACAGGAAGGGATAAGTTTGGTTATTGTAGGTATGCAAAAATATTAAAAAAGGTTTTAATACAAGACGGGCGACTGAGAACAATTACTATTCGTTACAATTTTAAGGTTGGGTTCCGTTTCGATAATATGTTATGGCTATTGTAAAGTACTTTGCTCCGGTTTGACGGAATAGTAGTGATTATTTTATTGCGGTATTGAACTTTCTCATAAGAAACTTGCTTATCTTGGACGCATATACTTTATATGCAAAATCCTAAACTATCATTACAGCTTTCAGTGTTTCTATTTTCTCTATCATAAAGTTATTGTGATATTAATATTCAAATTCAATTTCGTTTGTACAATATTTACAATTTTCACCGAAATGTAAATAACCTTAAAGTTGACTCGTTATGCATATTTATGAGATCTATTCTTGGTCTTTAAAAACAATGCTACGGTGAAACTATGGTGTTTTCCAAACAACCAAATTAGAATGTGTGTTGTGGAAATTCCATTCAGTTCAGCGTTTTCCATACCGCAAATAAATATAATATAAATAAAATTATATAAAAAAGAACTAAAAAACACGCATTTGTATAGCAATACAAAATAAAAAATAATCTTTAAATATTAAGATTTTGGTCAATAGCGGAAGAATGTCTCACGACTCTGTATGACTTAATTTTTTTAATAAGCATAAAAATAAAACGTGGGGTGTTCCCGACTTACATTTTCATAATGACTACCTTTACAAATAGCTACTAGCAGTAAAAAAATTTACAATAACCGATGTCAGGTGGCCCATATTTTTCTTCACATTATATATTCTTATTTTAAGCTTATTCAAAAAATTAAGTTATACCGAGTTGTGAGACATCCTTTCGGTGTGGACCATAATGTTAATGTTAAATGATTATCTTTTATTTTTAGTTGGCATAGCTACAAAAGCGTGTTTTTTAATTTTTTAAAGTATAATTTTATTTTTTTTAATTATTGTATTGTCATGGGTATTTCATACGTCTACAAAATTTTAAATAACTGTGACGTCTGAAAGTGAGTGAAAATATAATTGAACGATTCCATTACAATCATTCGTACATCGTACCAATGAATGTAATGGAATTGTTCGCTCCAAAAACATACTAACTTCTACGAGATTAAATATAGTTTTTTTTAATATCTGCAGACATATTTGTCTTTAAAATAAATCGATGTAATATAAAAGTGAAATTCACAAAAGCATAAAAATGTTATAAAAGCGTAAGACAATGTATACATACAAAAAAGGCGAGAATTGGCTAGGGATGCAAACAAAACAAACGGGAGGACCTTGAACAGGCCCGGATCAATCTATATCGCAAAATTAGTTATCGTTTACTTCATGACCTATAAACTTCTACTCATCGACCTTAATATTTGGAAAAATGTTGTATTTCAATACATATTACTTTATAGTCTCCTACTACAAGAATTCTGTACGTCCTTATTGTTTAAGAGTATATAGTACTTCTATTAAATTCTTTACTAATGTTAATATTATTGTTCACCGATTAAACATAATGCTTAGTATATTTTTTAACTTCTAGTAATACTATTTCTTTGCATAATCTTGTTAATTTCAGAAATGGGAAAAACAATTTTTTTCTGGAGATTTCCAGCAATATCTCTAGAACTATCTCACGTAATATTCTAACAAAATAATATTGGAATTCGTATAACTCGAATATTTTTCAACTGAAAAAAAATTATTACACTGACACGTGAAATTTAAAAAAATGCCGAATACTTCATTTGCCCCCTCTTTAATTCTTATATATTTGCCATATATTCCTATATATTATAAATATATTTGCCTATTAACATTTGAAATATATTTGCGTTGATATGTTATATCATCATACCGTCATAACGTCAAGTTTCCACGTTAAAATATTTCTGAAGGAAAGAGATGTGACCGATAGACAGGGAGACACGTGTTTTAAAAACATAGCGTTCCCTTTTTATTTGAGACACGCAACTCTAAAAGTGAAAAGACAAATTGAAAATAAAATCGTCATATTTTCCTTTCATCTTTCATAATTATCAATGAAACTATATTGTGCTAAAATTGTCTTATTTTAAGTTTCTTGTTCTTATCTCTATTTCTGTTTTTAAATTTTCTTATTTTAAAATTTCTTAATTTTGAAAACACGTTAAATTTAATATCATTGTAATCCATTTTAATTCGAATACAATCAAGGTAAAATAAATAAATAAGTTTATTATTCGTAAATTTAACGTTACTCGTTGGCAAAATATCTGTTTTATTAACTTACAAGAGATTAAATACAGACTAGGGATGTAATCTGAAATCTACCTCATTAAATAATAATTAGCAAACAAAACGACAATTACACACGTAGTTCGCATTCATGAAACATTCATATGCGAATACATAGTCGAAAGTAATGTACAGACGCTGAAGAAACAATTATTGTAGCTCACGAATGGCATCCCCAGCGTACGACCTGGCACCGACAGGTCATACAATAGCTGGCGAGATTCTTTCATTTGCCTTCTTTCACTAGTCGTATTATACAGCTAGAAGAATTAGCGCCCCAAAAGCATAGTAACTTTTACGAGATTAAATAAATGATCGTTTTTTAATATCTACAGATATATTTGTCTTTAACATAAATCGACGTAAGATAGCGTTGGATTCATAAATTTATACGCCGTTATTTATAAGTTACTTACATAAATTTGTAGTAGAACAGCTATTAAAAACACAAGGGTTATAGGTATAAAAATAACTGATGAAAATTTATACCTACATAAAACAAATTAAAAATTTTATGTCAAATAGTATAACTAGAATTTTATTAATTAATATTTTACTGCCATTATCACAAATATAATTTAAAAAATGCACTTTTTCACTAGGTTTATATAACATTATCACATATACTAGTTTACTGTGCTCAAACACCTTATTGCATTACGGTGATTTAGATTTATATAAGATAAAAAAATAGTGTATGGTTCTATTATCTTCACCGATATTGCTATGAACCTGCATTACTCCGAGTATGAAGATGGTGTTCTCTTTAAATTCCATTAAGTGGGCGTTTCCAGAAAAATTTAAAAAACGCCGGTCATTTACGGTACACTTCCAATTATTTTTCACTTTTAGAAATGGCAAAGACTGAATCATCTCTGATTTACGGATATAATTATTGCCGATTAGAAGAATAACTAGGCTGGTAAAATAATTTGAACCTATTTAAATGCGCAATTGTTTCTCTAAACTGCAAAAATACTTATTTCTTCAAAGCAGGTTATCCAGTTGTTGCATTCATTTAATATCATCATCACCATGTGGCATGTTTTATAAAAATGTAGATGGAAAATTCAATTTAAATCATTTAAAAAAGTTTTGTTCGAAGTAATTTCGTCATTTGAATTTCATTCTAGAATAATTTCAGTAAAATATAAAATACAACCTTTATTTTAGATAAATCTTGCCAGACTTCATTTCAAAAAAATGACAAATAAAAATATACGAGTATATCCCAATAAAGCTGCAAAAAGAGACAAAATGTCTCAACACAGATAGCCTGAAAACAAGATTCTCAAACGGGCAATCAATGAATACAATTTCTTTAATTGTGTATATTTAGTTTTATTCACTGTTTCATTATTACAAAATTTCCATATTCTTTATTAGCATGTTTTAATAGTATAACTTACATGTTATGACAAAGTTTAACATCGAATAGTTTGAAGTCTCAAAATATTTGCTATAAAAATTAAATATGATTGCAAATAGAATAAGATTGATCACTTAATCATAGTGCATTTCTATAATTAAGTTACATAAAAATTTCAAGTTGGTATCGTTTATTCGCATTAGTCAGAACAGTAGTTTATAGTGGCCGACAAGGTATAGTTACCAACAGAAGAGAAGGAAAACATTGCCTGGCGCAAAATTACTTGCTAGTGTAATGTTTCATATTTTAAGTATTAACTGCAGAAAATTGCCTTCCTATGTACAAAATAGCAAACAATTATAACATAAGTCAACTCGTTTTGGAACAATCCACATAAAACAGCCAAAGTTTCGCATAAAGTAGGTATTTCTTTTTAACTAGAATTTTGTTACAAGTAGCAAGAACATTGAGTTTGAGAAAATTGAGTTATCCTATCCAATTAGAACTAACTTTTCCTTTAAGAATCACGTAAAAGAAGTAAAAGTCAATTTTAGAGGAAAATTCAAACACAAATTCGGACATCGAGTCGACTGCCGTAAAGTTTATATCGAACCTTCTGCTTTAATTCTTATTTAACAAAAAGGTAAGTTTCGAAAGATCGTTGTGCGAGTACCTCGGAAGGTTTTGTACGTCAAATTATGAGTAGATCACCGACTCTCGTAGAGAAAAGCGGTAAAAGTATTTCCTTCAATGTATAGACATAATTTAGCAATGCAAGTAATCAATTACCCTTATCTCGTTTTATTGACGTTGGAATTTTTACAATGGAACTTAAAGTTGAAATCGACAAAAGTTCAACCAATAGAGTTTTAAAAGTACAAATGGTAATTTGTACATTTAAATAATAAATGTAAAATAGCAATAAGGCAACTAAATTCTACATTACAAATAATTACGAGTGACTTCCGTTTTTTTCTTACTTTCCGTTTTTGACTTCCGTTTCGTTCTTTTTTACATGAACATTGGTATTAAGGGGCCAAGTGCAATACCTTAGTTACAAATAGTTACGAATGACTTCCGTTCTTTTCTACATGAACATTGGTATTAAGGGCCCAAGTGCGATACCTTAGTTACAAATAGTTACGAGTGACTTCCGTTCTTTTCTACATGGACATTGGTATTAAGGGGCCAAGTGCAATACCTTAGTTACAAATAGTTACGAATGACTTCCGTTCTTTTTTGCTAGATGAACATTGGTATTAAGGGGCCAAGTGCAATACCTTAGTTACAAATAGTTACGAATGACTCCCGTTCTTTTCTACATGAACATTGGTATTAAGGGACCAAGTCCAATACTTTATAATACAAAACCTGTTAAGTATGAAAAGAAATCACACTACGAGGGCCATAATATTAATTTTCAATACGTAATTATATTTTTATAGTATTTATTTCACAGGTTTGAGAACAAATTATATTATTCTTTATATGTCTTCAATTGATTAATACAAGTTAATCGACACAATTTCCTGTTATAGTGTTTACTAAACGTTGTTATCATGACCTTTTTCAAAGTTTTCAAAGTAGTAGTTGTTAGAGTGGGTGGGGATAAAATATTTGACATTTTAGAAATTCATATTTCCTGAAGAAGATGCCGCATCAATAAAATGTATGTAACAAATATGTGTAGATTTTATTTTAAAAGACCTTTGCCAGCGAGAGGGATTCTCGATGGCATTCGAGAAAAAAAAAATGTTCATTCCTGAATTAGATGTAAGAAGGTCTATAAAAATGAAAATTGTTATTATGTCAATATAGTTATAGTTACTTAATTAATCTAAGTGTCCCTAAAACTTTGAATTTATATCGGACTTAAATTGAAAGAGTAGTGTGATGCAGTGACATACGGACATTGCAAAACATATCGAAATGGTAAGGGTTCCGTTATTCTCAATTTGGGTACGAAATTCTAAAAATGAAACATTGTTAAATTACATACTAACGAGTTTACAAATTAAATTAAACATACTTTAGCATATATGCTTTAGTGACCTATAGATAGCAAAATTAATTAAAAGTTAATAACATCTAAATTTCATAACTACATAGTAATGCTATAAAAAGAAAAAACGGAACCCTCATAGAATTATACATTTGTTAGTCCATCTGTCCGTATATCACATACATGTTTTTCGCAGACGTTGATTAACATAGCTACTTGAAATTTGGCACAGTGATAAAACACACTAACCATTAAAGTCAAAATTGTAGAAAAACCATTGTTACTAATTGTTATCTATATTTTATAGTATCTAAATTTTATAGTATCTAAATTTTACTGTAAAAGTATAACGGTGATTCTAAACTTCATAGTTTTTGATATATTCAGGATATTTTCAAGATTGTGAAAGATATATGAGGCAATATATTTATATGGTAAAATTGAAATTTTGAATATGTTTGGCGTTAATTTTATAGAAATTCATTATTGACAATCAAAAGAAACTACATGAAGTAGTATTATTTCTACTTTCTTTATCACGACCTAGGTTTCGTTGTATGTATTACAACATCTTTAGGTGGGCTATTAGCAAAGATATCATAACAGTATACATCTACGCACTGATGAATTTGCATCTTTGCTAATAGCCCGCCTGAAGATGTCGTAATATAACGAAACCTAGGTCGTGGTAAAGAACTTAAAGAAAGTAGAAATAATACTATATAACGTAGTTTCATTTAATTGTCAAAATTGAAATTAATCTTTTTAAATAAATAGTTTAATCGATATACCATACACCTTAAAATGTTTTAATAGTGTAAGGAATTCTCGTAGCGCAAATTCTACTCGTACTAAACAGATTTCTTACTACAAATTTTGTACATTTCTTCGTTTTTTTGCTAATTTTTTTGCGATAATGTAAGATCACGTATTTTTATTGATATGTCTATGTATGTATGGCTAATCCGAACAACTCTTCTTGATTAAGCTTAGTACATAAACTGAATAGCATAGCATTATAATGAAATAAATAAAATCAGTTTATTATATATATATATATATATATATATATATATATATATATATATATACACACATACATATATACATATATTATACATTAATGAATATGAATAAGACGATTTTCGCATGTCAGGGCTAAAGTACCAATCGAAATTATACCTTGGTGGTATTCATTTAATTGTAACTTTAAAAACGACAGAATCATAATATGTATCGAATAAGTTACTGAAGCTGTAATTTTTTCGAATTAGTTCTACGGTTTTAAAGACGTTACAAACCTAACCGGTGAAAGAATTTCGCTATTATGTGATAATACATTACATATTTATGATTCAACATGTTCGAACTAAACGACATACTCTATAGTAACAAATCTAAAGTATGAAATATAACCATATTACAAGACGACTTGAAACGATCTCTGTTTGAGTCTGACTATCTGTTGGTTACTTCGAAAAAGTCCCAGAAGTAACTCAATTAGATCAAGTTACTCGGTAAGGTTATTTTCCCACAGAATATTGTATTTATTTCCAAAGTTTTTAAAAACAAACATTGTATTGAAATCGGTTTAATGATGGCTACGAAGACGAAAATTAAATCCACCTATTAAAAAACTTAAATTAATATGCATTTTACTTATGGACCATCAAAGAATCCTATAACCGATTTTGTACATACAATTATTCAATTATGTAAAATTACCGGTTTGTTCAATGTCGTTATTTACCTGTTGATATATAATTTATTACCTGAATTTCTGTAATAATTCTATGATTGCCCATATGTTTAAGAAACATTTAATTTTGTTTTATTTATCATACTAGTAATTTATATGTTTTCTATACTTTTATACGTTTACTGTAACTTTTCTACCAGTAGGAGTACGTCTTCGTCTTTTCGTGAAAATATCAAAAACATAAAGCATCACCAAAGTCAAAACCGAAAGATCAATATAATTATTAAATAATTATAAATAACGGTGCAATTATACATTTTATAGCACAAACAGTGATATTAATGAACCATGTTTAATAAACAAATCAATAAGTAACATCAATTGTAATACAAACAGGAAAATATATAAAAAATATGAACAATTTTTTGATGCTTTCTTTTATGCAAGATCATCTATATATTGTTAAAATGACTATCACAAAAAAGCGACGATGTTTAGTAGTAACGTCACGAGCGAACGCGCGATAGGGAGGTGAACAAAAGTTAATTTTTTCGCAATTACCCGATACTCCTCATACGGCTAAACAAAAAAGAAAACAATATTTCCCCTCCACGTAATCCCGGCAAAAATGTTAAACAGGGCCCATCCGTCGGTGTCAAACATCAGCGCGTGAACCGACTTCACGATAGACACCGATAGCATAAGCAAAAATAATCCAGCATCCCTTATTACAGAATCGTGTCAGTCTGCGATAATCTCGATACAATATTCGAAATTATGGAAAACAATTTATCCACATTGGAACTAAGACACGAGGTAATATGGATAAATAAAAATTATATTTACACAAATAAAAAATGCAGAATTTTGACTAAGTCTATTATTTACTTCATATTAAGCTGCAGCTTGTCATCGATTTCAATATTAAAAAATGTCTTGCTTTTTTTAAATATAAGTTATACTTCTATTATGGTTATGTCCAAATTTCAGCCACTTTAATGCTACACTAAGGACAGGCAGACGGACAGAGGGATAACGAAGATAACACGATTTCCCTTTTGACAGAAAACTATAAATATTGAAGTTTTCGCAATAATTGGCTGTGTAATAAATAAACAATAAACAAACTATAGAAAATATACGTCCCAAGCACGCATCTGCAATCTATCATTTATTTTTAATATTACAAAGATATAAACCAAAGGTCATACAAATATGAATAAGATAACTGGAAAATGATAACAAAGGACAAACACCCCCAAAATAAAGACATTAAATATATGTACCCATTTAAGCAGCAGCTCAAAACTACATTACAAACGCAATTTCTAATTATTAAACCAAAATGTTCGAGTCAGTTAATGTATTTGTCAATGTTTCAACGATATTTTAAGCGTCTACTTTTCATTATTGCGATAATATCTTAACTTCAGTGAATCTTACAATAAGCTCCTGTAATTATGCTTCGTTAAGCTTTCGTAATGCGAAATCTCAGATTCACGGAAGCATTAAATCTTCTCTAATAAAATCCTTCCTGAAAAGCCACAGATATAAATGAAAGGGGATGATAAGTTGAATTATTATATGCAAATAAATATTAGAAAAAGGTATAAATATAAGACGCGACGCTGCGAGGGAGCGATGATCGATTACGATATTATGGCCGAGTTCCGTATCGATAATAAGTTATTGCCGTTCAATGAAGTTATTTCTCTTGTCAATGGGCCAACAATTTATTTTATATCGCGATCACCCAGAGCAATATTGAAAAATACGCCATGGAAAATTTCAAATTAATAGAATCATTTGTTGGCACTGCGTGTTTAAAAAAAGCGAATTAAGTTTCGTTCATTATTTAATGTCATCATAACAATTACGTCGGTCTATATTAAGTTATAATAATAGTCAAAAATTATTTCATTGCCGAACAGTTATTAATGTTTTAATAAAGCGATTATTAAAACATTAATAACTGTTTTAATAATCGCTTTAGTAGAGTTAGTTGAATTTCTATAACATCTAGACATATAATAGAATTATAACAGAATAAATTCTATAAATTGAAAAATTTTATAAACTGAAATTAATTTAGCGTATAGAATGATAATAGAAGCCAGGAATTTTTTTTAGAATTTTTGTCTATCTGTATGTTAATTTGAGCGGGTATAATGCAAAATAGACTAGATGAATCTTGATAACATTTGGTATGGCAATAGCATATACCCAGGAGCAACATAAAAAAACAGAAATGTTTTTCCTAATTACACGCGAACGAAGTCGTAGGCGCAGCTAGTACTATATAAAGCGAAAAAGCTATCTATGGCTTATCTGACTATCCGTCTGTTACTTCACTCAAAAAAAACCAGAAATCACTCAATTAGATCCAGTTTACTCGGTTAGGATATTTTCCCAAAGAACATTTTATTCATTTCCAAAGGTTTAAAAAAATTATTGAAATCGGTTTAATGGTAGTTCGGACGATGAAAATTAAATTCAGCGATCAAAGTCTGTGATAATATCCTTTATATTTATGTTTGGTACTTAAAGAATCTAATTGCTTCAGTAATTTGGGATTACGTCGTGTTATTTAATTTAATATTTTCCATTAAAAAGTGAATATCATCAATTTAACAATTTATTTACACCCATACTTAAAAAAATACCCATTTCGCCTCTATTAAATAAACATAATCCCACGAATAATTCCGACGGTTTGCTACATTTTTCCTTAAAGAGATTAATTTTAATCTTACTATTATTGCAACAAGGGTCTTGAGACTTACATTATTTACTGCGTGCTTTTTCCATTTTTCACCAAAATAATAAAAATATTAAGCTTAAATGATATTATTAATTTAAATACTTACATATAAAAAATAAACACGTTTAAAGTAAAGAAAAATGAACATACACTCAAAAATGAGACAGAATTGGGTATTTGACTAAATTTTTTTTATTTCATTAATCATAATTTCAAGGTACAAGTTGATGAAGAGTGAAATTTTTTTTTAATAATCTTAAAAATTGACCGATTTATAAGTTTAAATTTAATCTTTGGACAAGGACAGGAATACTGTGTTGTGAGGTCATTTTTAATATTGCACATTATATTCTACAAGAGGAAAAGAGACAGGGATATACCCAACCCTATCCGTGTCTTTAAATATAGAAGCCTATAACTGGCTTATTTTTCAATCAATTTTCAAGTTTTTTTTCAAGACTGGTTTTTAATTAACTTATATTTCACAATATTGTACGAAAAATATCAAAATTTAGAATGAGTCAACTACCGGTTTAATTATGGCTTAGTTCTGTATTAATTTTCCCAAGTCCGTAATCATAAATTTTCTTCTATAAGTTTAGATAATTGTAAATTGTATATAAGATAATTGTATTTGCGACATCAAGCTAAAAATATACGGTGACGACACAATCCACATCCCGAACCCAAGCAGTAAACTAATCGGAAGTCTACCTGAAGCGGACAGGATTCTATCGTCACACAATCGTTTCTTCCGAGTCTCCCTTTCTGTTGCACGGAGTCGCCCTAACCTGTCAATCTTTCGGAGGTTTGAACCTTTATATAGACGTTTTTTACATATTCCCGCATCACAAAGCTTTGACTGATGCAAAAAATATTTGTCATTTTGGTTCCCCACATGTAACATACGCTTTTATAATATTAGACGAATGCGACGTAGGTACGTGTTTTCCATGACTAATGGATTTCCTTGCACATACGTGTATGTTGAATACAATTCAGGGAGAATAACAAAATTTTGCAGATTTCAACTTATTGTGCTACTGTTATAACTGCTGCCTTATAACAGTGTAAACGCGACGCGAATTGGAAGTTTACGATCAAATCCTAGGAAGTTTTGATATTATATATTTTCATATATGATAATGAGAGTAAAACTAACTCGAATCTCAATGTTTTATTTCGCAAAGGAAAAAATATATTTAAACATATTCAAACCCACATGGTACAAAGAATTATGGTAACTAGTATTAATCTATCAAAGACTTATCTATCACTTAGATATTATTCGACTAAATCGGTAATATGACTCAGATTAAATCCAAATTCGATTACTTCCGAGGGGGTACCAAAAAGGAAACCGGCGTAATATTAGCAAGTCATAAGAAATAACGTTTTTGGCGGACTCATACAACGTTCTTCGAATTGTATTCGGTTGTTCGCCAGGATTCAATGAAATATCCTGTTAATAAATTAAATGTCTTATTAGATTACAACTATAAGCTCGTCTTCAAAACCAGGTCAGCACTACGAAAATTCCCCACCTGACTTAACTTTCTTAGCGTCCCGTCCCTCAAAATGAAAAATCCTGATAGGTTAACTTAGTTTTCCGCCTGTCCATCCGTCTATCTGCCAAAGCTCTTTTCTCAAAAACCGCTTGAGATATCAAGTTGAAATCGTATATTCATATCTTTGGTTTTACATTGCAGTAAATACAAGTTTTTTTATTTACGCCACAACAACATATAAAGCGTTACAACGATATATTTTATTCATACAATAGTCTTAATCACTGATAGTCAAAACTTACATGACATTTACGGTCGACCTACAATCTTGAAAGTCCGTATAATGGGGAAATGTTATAGCACAAGGGCCTCTTAATAAAAATCATTTATTTCTTATATTATATAATTATATAATATAAGAAATTATTATATACTTTCATATTATAAGGAATTATTATATACTTTCATATTATAAGGAATTATATACTTTTAATGAACAGTTGGTTTTTACGCCTGTGAAATATATATCTGGCAACATATTTACGTTGTGAAAAATTAATAATTTAATTAGAATTAATATTAACTCTTGAATTTTTTTGAGTGTCTAAATATGTACGGAAGTCTCGTAGTGCTAATTGTAATCATGCTTGACTGGTTTTTTAATAATATAAATAATTACCATTGAAATAAATATTTTATAACTACTGAAGATTCGCCTGAAAAAAAGCAAATGAATTATAATGTAATTATTGTCGATTTATTAAATTTACCTTACTAACAACAAATACGGTAGTTGAATCATTCCAAATTTTGATATTTTTCGTACAATATTGTGAAATATAAGTTAATTAAAAACCAATCTTGAAAAAAATTCAAAAATTGAAAATTGATTGAAAAATAAGCCAGTTGCAGGCTTGTAAATTTGAAGATACGGATAGAGTTGGGTATATCCCTGTCTCTTTTCCTCTCGTAGAATATATTGTGCAATATTAAAAATGACCTCACAACACAGTATTGCCGTCCTTCTCTAAAGGTTAAATTTAAACTTTTATAACTCGGTCAATTTTTAAGATTATTAAAAATATCACTCTCCATCAGCTTGTACCTTGAAATGAATAATGAAGTAAAAAAAATTTAGTCAAATACCCAATTATTCGCATTTTCTTACGTTGTTACATAATCGTTGTTAAATTTAAATATAATTTTTACATTAGAGTCTGAAATACCCTAGATTCTCCGACTCAGTATTTTATTTACATTCAATCCGTATTAGTTTAAAAACATTTTTTACTAGTTAGTTTAAAGTGACAAGTTTTACCGAATAAGCTGAATTGACACTTTAGGCATTCCATTTTTATGTCCTGTATACGTTATTCCAATATATACTTGTCGTGTTGTAACACTTTACACCATATTCGGTAAGGAAATTTACCTAAGTAAAAATATGAAATATTTCACCAATTCAATCATTATTTAGATCCACAATGCATTTCTTTGGAATCCTTTTTAAAAGAAATATAGTAACATGCTGCCTGGAAACATAAAATATCTCTTAAAAAACCTTACTTACTTTCAGGACTACTAATATAATCTACTAAATTACATTACTGAGAAAGTCTCATAAAACATTACGTTTTTAGGATAAAAGTCTGAATATACCATAGAACGAATAATATAATTTATTTCTTCAGATTTGAATTCCGTATCTACCGCACATATTTCAGAGTACCAACACTTCAGGTACCAAGAGATCGAAACGAAGATAACAAATGCGCCTCGTTGTAGATTTAGAATCCGACGCTCAATAGATTCAGAACACGATGCGGCTTGCCGAAAGTGAAACATTGGAGCGAGCAAGCGTCTGGAAGATAAAGACGATTACGTATGTGTACATACGACCCCACGTGGCACATCGTGTGGTGCCTATTTTTACGGACTAAAAGCCATATCTTTACATTTATACGATAATCACGTTAAAATAAATTGATATTTTTTCACCCTAATAGTTTATGGGAAGGGCGATAAATAACACACAAAATATTGCTATAATCGGATTATAAACTTTACATTCCTACAAACATAAAAATATATAATAAATGTGGAAACACTACAACTTTCGATTCCCAGCTTGAATCTCAAAATTTTCAAACACCCAATTTAAATACTCATACGTCTAAGTCACTATCATGCTAATCCACGTGCGTTATTTTAGAAATAAAGAAATTCAAGTTACATTTCGATAAATATCTAAAATTATATCTCTATTATTATTTTCATTACAAACCATCTAAAATGTGATAATTATAATTATGTCCTATTTAACAAATATAATTACACACAATTATAATTATGTCCTTATACGGAATGACCATTTAGTATATACTATTAGGATTAGAGAGTTTATGATGATACGTGAATTTAAATTATACTATAAAACGAGCAATAATTGTATATACGTGTGACCATTATACCTTTTCAAATAAACATGAGGATTTTAATTAAACAGGTTAAATTTTTATTTCTTAGACTACAAGAGAAATTTAGATGGATCTTGATTTGAGTAGTTAAACCAAACTCGGTATATCTGGTACAAAAAAAATGAAACGAACAAGGGTGTATATTTTTAATAATAGAACATTTCTTAATAACTTGGTACATTTTATTATGTTTACAAAAACATATACACGAACAAATTGTTTCTATTGTTTCACATAGGCATTAAATTTGATATTTTGGATGATGTTTTTAAAAAGCTATTTAACAGAAAAAAAATATGCTATAGGCACGACAATCCTCTAAATTTTCCACAAACATCAAAAACGCTATATAGGTGAAAAAAGGAATAGTAATCATTGATAATAGTCATAATCTAAGAAATATATCCTCAGTCATTCCGCGGTAATCGATACTAAAAAGTAAAAAAATAATATGCAAATATAGACACTAAAATAGAAAAATAACAAGCTTTATGTTTCCAATTTTCATAACTGAAAAGAAATTAATCAATATTTTCGCCAATTTTCGTAATATTTTCTTCAAACTGAGAGGGTTTCAAAGTCAGTGTAATAAGGAAAAAAATACTAAAATGGCAACACATTTTGTGACGTCAATCACATTGACAAGCTGCCATTTTGGTTTACTCTCGGTGTTGCGACTCGTTATTATATATTATGAAAAAATTGGAATTATTCAGGTAAGTTCATTCAATCATTTTATTAATAAAATTGTAACTTCAGATACTTGTGTAGAAAAGTTAATCCTACAAGAGCTATACTAAATTGTATTATGTACTAATCTAGCGAAAGTGAGGTTTTGTGATCAAACAATTCATGGAAAATAATTGTATGCCTTCAAAGGGGCTTTGTGTTAAAATATAGACTGGTTTATTTGTGTAACACCCGTCACAATTTTGTTCACTAAGGTTAACATCATCTAGTGCACAATAGTTATGTAATATGTTCAGCAGTGAACAACAATTGTACTTAAATTTTTATGATGATGTCCTTTAGGCGTTATACCATATTATGTTATACCATAACAATGCATTGTTTTGAAGCGAATATGAACTGTTCGTAAAATGGCTTTCGACTACTTGCATGGCTTACCTATAATTTATTTTTAAAGAACGGCGTGTACACTTAGAGAAGGAGAGAGAGAGAGCTGTTTTGCTGGCCTCTCAGGTAGAGAGAAGAAAATCTCTACCTGAGAGCCCAGCAAAACAGTAAGCGTTGGCAAAAGGAAGACAGTGAAGTTCTCGAGTTGGCAAAGGAGACATTGCCGTAATCCCTAATAAAAATAAACAGTTAGTAACAGCTGTTAAGAATTTCATCTTTCTCCTGGATGGCATAAATTAAATCCTACATTCCACCAGCTCTCCATCCAATTTATTAAAAGAATTTGCTTTGACATTGACGATGAAAACTGTATGACCGAAAGATGCTCAAATTGTAATCAGACTTGTATTTCAGATCTAGTCACATTAAATTCTGATTTACAAGTTCAAACAAAATGGAAGCAATGAGACATGACAAATGATGGCTAGCCCCAGTAAAGAATTATTAAAAAAAATACAGGACAAAATTTCTAAATTTAAAATTCTGCTTTGTAAAGAACAGACAGGCAAAATTCTTCCAACAAAAAAAGTTAGATTCTACAGAGGAGGAGGCTGTCATGCAAATTGACTTTGTTGAAATCTTTACCATAATATCACAGGATGAAATACAAAATACGCATTGGCGCCGCCGTCAAGCTCCATTATTTACATGCTTTGTTGAGTTACAAAAAAGCCAAGAGAGAGCTGTGGTGATAAACACCGATTTATCGCATAATAAGATATCAGTATGGCTGTTTTTGGAAACAATTATTGACGACCTGAAGACACAATATCCTTGTGTGGGAAAAAATACAGTTTTTTCAGACGCATGCGCAGCGCAGTTTTAAAACAGCCTTACAACTTTAAAACTTACTTTAAAACAGTTTACCACCTTTTAGTGTCTATTATAGCGAGGAAGATTGGGGGGAGGGGGTTAAGTGAAGTGGCGTGAAGTGAAGTCTTTGCTACTAGCATGGTAAGGGCGCTGTATGATAAGGGCAAGGGCGCTGTCGACGGTTTAGACGCAACTGCGAAAGGCAGACTTTGACAGGCAATAAAGTCTCAGAAAGTTTTTTTCGGCACAGTCTGGGAATGTTATGAATACACTTGTCTGCAGAGCAAAAAGGCGTTAAATATAATTTCGTAAGTGAAATCGAAATTCAGGATCATGAGAACGAGTTAATGAACCGATGGGAAAATTTAAGGATGATACCTCAAAGGCAAAAACAGCATTACTCAGAAGGAAACTACTTTTTATATGGACTTACACGCAGTTCAAGTACCCAAAAATCTCTTTTATTTAAAGATAAAGTTAGTACGAAGATGATTAATCACATTTATAAAATGAAGAAAATCAAGACACAGAAAAGAAGAAAAAAATTATCATTAAAAAAAGAGAAGCTGAAAAAATAACGAAAGAGGAATGTAAAAAGAAGAAAGACACAGATAAGCCAGCCAAAGAAAAAGAAAGTTCAAGAAACTAAATAGAAGAGAGCAAAGGATAATAAAGTAAGAGAGAATACAGAAAAGAAAAAAGGGAAAAATGAAGAAAATTCACTTAGAAAAACCTCACTGGAAGAAATGGAATGAACACCAGAATGCAGTGGTCTGTCTGTACACAATTACCAGAATAGTGATTATATTCTGGTGAACTTTAATAATAGAAGAGCTCAATATCGTCATGCGGGTATCGTAAAAATAATGGCAATGAAATTTTGAATTTTTAAAATTTGTGAAAATTTTTAAATATAGATGCAACAAATGTCACTTTCGAGCAAATTTTATAGAAGTTTCCTGTTCCTATTCTAATCGCAAAAGGAAACAGGACTTTTTATAAATTTGCCTCACCAGTTGATGTTTTTGAAAAGTGATTCCTAATATGAGTGATAATGGCCAAAAGTCATATATAACATATTATAATTCAAGTTTTTAGTTGCTATATTAATAAATAGTCTCAAAATTTACTTCATTTCTTGTTCAATTTACACTCATCTTACTCATCTTACTGTCACAAATCGTATAACATTCGTCACAAGCTTTGCTTGTAAGAAAACATGAAAAATAATATATCCACAAAATACTTATGAGTTATGAGAAAAGAAGATTAATTAACGTATTAAGTATATGTTAATTAATCTTCCTTTCTTGGTATTAATTTTGTGACAAAAATTTCCAATTTATCTGAATTAATGACTGGTTAACGAGGTAGAAGTACTCGTAACACCCATCACAGGGCTAAACCTATTATTGCATTTATACGCTTGAATAATTTCTAATGTATTTTTGTTTTAAACGAATTGAATTTCGTTCAAAACGCAGACAGTTTCTTCTAATTTAGGAATTAATAACAGTTAATAACAGTGAACACAACTTTTTTACAATTTGTACACAACAAATGTAATACCCGTCATCGCGGAATGGCCCATTTGTTTATTTCAACGGAGTGAAAATAACTGGAACACTTATACATAAAATGCATAATTTTCAAAACCTTTTATAACAATACAAAGCATCTTCGTTTTATAACGTTTACACAGTCCACAAATACGAAGCGCGGAATGAACAGCGTGATACTGACACCATTTTATTTAACACCTCTAGTGAAACCTCTCTTTCATTTTAATATTCCCTTTTACACTTTCGATTTAATAGTCAACAAATGACAGTAGCTGGTGGCATATTGAAACGTTTTGACAGAGTTTACTCTTGTTAATATTAACATATTTACCATTATTAATCTCGATACGAGACACGGTTCCTCCCTAGTATTTGGTTTAACCTTTACCGCCCACCTAGTCAACGAAATAAACGAGAACGGCGCCTACATAACAGAGGTAGAGGAAAGAACATTAAGGCAAAAGCGACGCCTCTTTCGCGTTATTTGACGGAACAGAGATTTATACGTTTAAAGCGAGTGCGTGGATAAAAACATCATATATCACGGATCCATATGTAGCGGTGAGAGAGGTTATCCGGCGTGAAGTAAAAACGGAGTAAACACCGCTTTACGAGGGAACCGCGGGCGGGCTTCGTTAAATTTCGGCATGTACCATAATTTGGTTGCTCACGAAAGTAGACGTCACCCGCGCTCCAGACGCGGCGCATCCGAGTAATCATGGCTCAGGACGCGCTCCATCCACGTTAATATTTTAAACAATATGCTCTGCGCGCTTTTCGTTTCGATCGTTTAGCATAATCCGCCCGGCGGGTTATGATGTCGTTCTAAATATTATACGACCGATAAGGCCCCGCGCGTTATTGAGATACGGCGAAGGCAGTGGCAATCTCATCAATCCGCGTCAGGCGGCGCTCCGGCGCGCAAAGCCACCGACGGCTGTCCCTAATGACGACACCGTTGCAGCGGCGGGCTCGGTGCACTTAATCGACTCCTCAAGAATGGAGATCATTTTGATAAATTTCTTCCGAGACACACTGAAAGTTTACATTGTACTATCTCGAAATCGGTAGCATTTGAATATATTTTTGTGAGTACTTTGAATATTAAATTATATAGAATCTAGTAGATTATAATTCTAAAAATCTATTAGTACATAAATAAACATTCACATGGCTATTAACAGTCGAACCAAAAGTTACATCATTTGATTCTCTCCGCCCTGTAAATATTAATTTTGATGGAGTGGTTCGACACAATTGTAGTCAAAAATCAATATGGCGTGACTGTATTATCACGCCATACTGATTTTTTTTTCAAATTTCATTACTAAATTTCAATTAGAAATTATAAAACATAGTAACTATTTTCCTAGTTTCGTTGGTACTTGAAACAAGTATTTTGTAGTTCAAGACAACAATGTCAATAAAACGCCTTAATATGTTAATATACATTAGTCATTACTTGAACTTGTATTGACGGGGTAACTTCCATGGCGGGTATTCGGTCTGGATTTCAAGCGTTATTTACACAAGTTTCCTCGCAACGACCACTGCATCATATACAGTTATACTTTGGCTGCTAAGACACTTTCTTCACATTGATTGACCGCATTTACTGGCATCGTGCAAATTGTTAATAACATCCGTAGCAGCGTCAAGAATTCCATAATTTTCGAAATTTTATGTCATATATATCGTGCTAAATTTGAAGCTCTTTTGTACCACACAGAGGTACGTTGTCGACAGAAAAAGTATTAAAACATTATTGAAGCTGCGCGAAGAGATAACCTTTTTTTAGAAAACGTCAGAACACAGAGTGAGAAAGATAGTTATCGTAAAAATAATAGATAACTATTCGCGAAAGTGCAGTAATATCTAGTTAGATCTCATTAAAAAAAAGTATTATTAATATTTTTGTTATTTTAAAATTATCAACACTGAATTCAAAACAGGGGCAACATTTTTAAAGTAGAATTTCACAATTGTGACTTCACTAAAATTCAGAATTATGACCACAAAAAGCAAATGCTGAGTATTCTATCATAGTTGGAAAAGATCTAAACATTTAATTCCATTTGTTACAACTTATAGGGGTGGGATCGGTTGTGAACTTTAAAATCAATGAAAACATAGGTCGGGAACCATCTCAATGTGGAACATGATTTGAGATGTGCTCTTCGTAAGGTTAAATCTAACATAAAATAAATTAATAGTTTAAAAAGATAAAAAATAACACGCTGTTACAAAATACTGCACTAAAAAGCAAAAAATAATTATCGAACCTGTTTTCTCTGTCTATTCAGAAAGGTCTTTAGCGTAAGCCATGTTTGTTATTGAGTATAACACTTGGGAGTAAAAGCGTGGGGTGCTTTGTTTTGACATCTAACGAAAATGTTAAGTTTTTCATTCACTTAATATTGATTGGAGAAGCGAAATCATTTATTTTTGAGAAAAAGCGCCGCTCGCTTTTACACTCAAATATACTCAATAGTAAAAATAGCTTACACTAAAGTCCTGGAGTGGGCGGAGAAAAACCCGTGTGATAATTGTTTTTTGTACAGTATTTTGTAAAAGCATATTTCTTTTTAGTTTTTTAAACTAATAATTAATAATTTTTATCGGTTTTTATTTTTGTTTTAATACTGTATTTTTCAATTTCATAAAATTATTGTATTCGGTTCTTGATACGGTGTGCAAAATTTTGAATAATTGGAACGTTTGGAAGTGGTTGAAGATTAAATTGAAATATTCCCTTATTTAAATTGAGTTTTTTTTTTTGAAGTTAAACTTTTTTTTTTTATTTTATGATATTATTTTATTGTTGAGTTTAGATTTTAGATAGAATTTTAAATCATTTGGATCTCTAGGATTGGATAAAAATTTAATTGAAAAATTCCTTTATTTTTTTAGGGTTTTTTTATTTTAAACTAATTTTTTTATTTTATAAAATTATTGTATTGTCATGAGAACAACTACCAAGTTTCAAGATGGTACGACAAATAGAAGTGCATGATATTTATTTTCGCAGATTCCATTACAAAGTTACGTACAATATGTCTAGCAATATTCTAAGTTACACTTAATATCACGCAGATTTAAATTTCTCAACAATATTATTTAATCCAGTTTCAAGTTAATTTTACTATAATATCAGGTGACGGTAGATAAAGTTGCATGTGCGTAATAATAAAACAGGACATGATTAAAATTTGCGGTTACGTTACTATTAATCGCCGAGCGCAATCACAGTCGCGCGCGCGAAAAATTTCTACCACTGCACCGGACACCCGTTTCTGCATTCGTCCCACATATACCGGTAACACAATGTAAAATAAAACTCAATTTTCGTCCGATTTCAACTTTATGTGCAATATGAGCGGAGATCTCATATCGACTCGTCTCTGTTCGACAATTAATAAATAATGTTTTTATTTTTGAAATGTATAAACTAGATTAAAAATTACATCTGTTGACAGTACGACTACTGAAACATGGCCAAGCGGGTTCAAAATTGTCCACTATGAACAAAATACTCTATTCATTTTCACTACTGTCTGATGATTAGACGATTTTTACTTACTTTTTTCTTAAATTTCATTTCAATATCAATTTATCTATATTTCCTAACAAATATATTATACGTATTCATAACGTATGTCTAGATTAGGAATTGTTGAAAAAATACTCGCTAAAATTGTGTAAAATGGAATTTTCTAAAAATTTAAAGTCTGAAATTTGTTAGTGATTAATATCGGAGTTAGTATTATACTAGCAAAGTCCGCTATAGTTACTATTTTGGGAATATCAATTAATAAAAGACCCATCGTTGGCTGTTATGGTATGTACCAATAAGTACAAATAATCTGCACTAGTTTCGTCACTCTTTCCGTGGCAATAAGAATGGAAAGTGAGCTGAGTCGACCACTGACCCAGTAAGAAATAATATTTTTTTAAAAATACAATATTTTGGATTCCGTCAATAAAAACGTTATTGTGATCATGAATCTGTTTATTAAGCCTTTTAGACAATATTAAGTTTCGTAAAGGACTTGAAATTTTAACAAATATTTTACATATATATATATTGTTTGTATGTAAAAAAAATTGTGGCTTCCATTATCATTCTAAACGTGAACTGGATTACTTTTTAAAAAATATTTTCTCTGTTACAATTTTGTTATATGTATTGATTACGAAATTATTTCAACGATTTTATTAGCATGTTCTGGAGGTCATTACCTAAACTATGTTACTGTTGCAAATTTATAAATTTGCAATACTCAAGCACAAAATATTATCATAAAACAGTATTTGTATAAACTATACTAATTCCCTACGCATATGGGAAGTATCTGAGCATTTATAACATACCTTATACCGCTACAGTTCAAAGACCTAGAACTGCAAAAGTCATCTATCGAATTGAAAAAAATAATTTACAATGACATCGATACGTGAGCAGTGATAACATGGTGTCGCCCACTTGCACTTGCAATTGTTATTCGATATTATAGTATGATTCTAAACGCATAGGAAAAATATGTAAGATGTTAAATATATCACATTATAAAATATATAAGCGAAACGTATTTTCTCGATCAAAAAATACGTTTCTTTTAAAGGGTATAATGGTGAAGCATATTCTTTTTACTACTGTACTTTATCGGAAACAGATTCAAACACCAAAAGCAAATACTTTGAATAAGTTTAATAACGAAACGTATTTTCTCTATCACAAAATTTATATTTCTCTTCAACATATCGTCGAAGCATACAATTTATCAGAAAACAGATCCAAACACCAAAGCAAAGAACAAAAAATACGCTACAAAATATTCCGCGCAAAAAGAAATAAATAAGAGTACACAAGTAAAGCAGAAGAGCTAGAAACGAGGCCGTGAGAAAAACGAGCAAATAAAGAGCAATTTTATTTTTCTTACGCATTACATCCGACGAGAGAAAAGCATAAAATTGGCTATCACGGAATACTAACGACTTGTCCGTCTGTAAAGAGATAACAAAATCATGCTCACTTCTCCTCACTGTCATAATATGTACTCTTTTGTTCGTGAAAAATGTACATTCGGCTGAGTACAAGGAAACCGTCGACCATCATGGGAGGAGACGCGAACGTTTCGTTTCACTTACGCGCGGCGCATGATATTGGCGAACCTGTTCATATCTTAGGTCACTTTTACTATATAAAAAAAAGACTCGCTGTGTAATAAAGATGGCTTAAAATTCTTTATAAAAATATTTCCAAAGAAGAATTCGCACTTTTGTTTGATAACCGTGACAAATTGAAATTTAATTTTTTTTAAAAATCTATCAAATTTTGAAACGGTTTTTATAACATTGTCGTTGAGTACATAAATTATGATTTTACTTCAACATTAATTCTTTCTCACTAATTTTTTCTAATCCGCACCTTCTTTCCCGTTCTTTTTATGCACATCAATGATATACTGACATTAAAACTGTGATCACTTTATGAAAAAATTAAATATTTTTGAGGATTCCGTATCCAAATGGAAAAATATAAAGCTATTGCTATGTCAACTTATTCGACTTTAAAACTATGACCACTTTATGAAAACTTAAATATATTTGCAGATTGCGTATCCAAATGGAAATCTATTGCCATGTCAACGTATTCGACTTTAAAACTGTGATCACTTTATGAAAACTTAAATATTTTTGGGGATTCCGTATCCAAATGGAAATCTATTGCTATGACAATGTATTCAGTCTTTCTGTCAGAGCCTTCTGACTTCTAAACAAAATAAAATAGGGACACGAAATTCATGCATAAAATGTATGTAATTCTGTGGCCCGGGAAATGGCATTTAAAATGACTTATAAATATGTAAAAATTAAATTCAAATCTTGAGATAGCATGGCTGGAAACAAGAAAAGGGAAACAAAATGGAATTAAGGAAAGGTAAAACTAAGGAATTTTGATAAAAAGGATTTTTCTGACGGCCTTTGAACTCATTTACGGAGAGCAAATTTCCGGTATCCAGATCCAGTTGACTCCAAAGATTTACAGCTTGGATAGCGAAGATCTTTTCACGAAGTGTTTCTATCTTTAGGAACAAAGAAATTGAGCTAATTTTCAAAACTTACCCTTTACCTTGTGCTGAAAAGTAACTAAATCTACGTATATAATATACTGGGCAAGCAGGATTGTTCAAATCATTAAACAGTGAAAGAATATGTAGACTGCACCGATTGCGAATTTAGTCCATTTAAGTTGCGCTCTGAATTTAGAAATATGTTAATGTTTTTTGCAATCAAAAACGTTGTGCATGCATAAATTTTGAAGGTTTTCTAATTTTTTAAGACAATTCTCAGTAAGGTCTGGGTAGCATACATCTTCGTAGTCAAGCACTAGCAGTAAGAGTGTTTGACAAGGTGAGCTTTGGATTGAACAGCTATAAAATTTTAAAAATGCTTGAGGAAGTACACCCTACTGAATATACGATAACTAACATCATATACTTGTGGTTACCAGCTATTATCTTGATCTATAAGTAAACTCAAGTCTTAATAGTTTGCGTAAATGGAATTGGTGTGGCGGCATGCGGCCGACCTGATAAATTATCCCTAATTTTAGAGAGCTACCGTTGGATACCGTGTATGATGTTAATTTGTCGGTTATTATGATTTGGTCGGTTTTTATGATTTTCATACTGTGGAAAAACGTAGTGTATACCCTACTTAATGCGTGATGGTACATGCATAGGGTGGTGTTTACATAAAAAAACATGTATACAATAAAAGCATATTCACTGCGTTTATATATAGTGTTAAAACTGATAAATAGAAAACAATTAATTATAGCAAATTAACTCTCTAAGAAAAAAATAGCACATAAAATGTACACCAAACGTACGCCAACAAAGTTCATATGGAGCATCTAAGAATAAAACGATTAACGATTGAAGAATGGGCTTTAGACTGCAAAATCAAGGTTACAGCTTACGGACAGCGTCAGATTTAATTACGAGCCCAGTTTAGATTGATGTGCTCGGAAAACGTTTCTCAATCAGCGACGTAATAGGCGAAGACTACCACGCCAAGATCTATAAATATATTTCGTGTGGGAAGTGGTTAATTATAGAATTCGTTGGTGAATTAAAAACATTATCAGCGTAATATCTATTCACGCTTCGGAACGCATTATCACGAGGCAAGTCCCGTGCTTTAACAATTTTATTAATACGATATATCAAAGGTATTAATTTGATATCATAGGTATAATTACGCTGACCGAAATCATTACTAATCTTAAATGCAAAGTGCCAGACATCTAATGAACGAAATAAATATACAAAATTACTATAATTTCCGTAAAGATCTAAAATGACGAGTGCATATAAACAAGTATAATTCGAACTACAAGGGTTTCGTATACATTTAAGGTATACACTGGCGTATAAAATTTTAAGGTTTATAGTATATTTCTATTCAACTACTTAGTAATACTTGGTATCTTTAGTCACTGCATAAATATAATGTCTAATATATCATTTATTTGTCTATAAGACAAATACTATAACTTTGTTATATATATCTCATTAGTACATTATTGAAAATTGACCGAAATTATTTTGCATTGAAGTACTTACTAAATTCCAATATTCTAATTTCTTCTAACGAAATAATTAGAAAATATTACTAAATATTTCTGATTCTATAATTTCTAATAATTAAATACATAAAATTTATTATTTTATTATTAATTTATTATATTATTTTTTTGTATTGGACGCATTCACCTAATATAAAATATTTCACCACAACCGGTATTTAATTGAAAGAACTATGACGTTGTGACATCTGAAGGGATAAACGGACAAAGCACATGACGAAGTTATGACTTTCGTTTTATTGCCTTGAAACCTTGAAAAAGAAACGAATGTGGAATGAAGATAACGCAATACAATTATATAAGTTTGTACACTCCAACCAGTTTCTCGAGAAGGTGAGAAAAATTTTGGGTCAAAGGAGCAGAATTCAAAATCTTAATCAGCGATATTAGGACTGGAGAGCTTTATGTCAGTTAGCGTGTTCGCAATCAAATTATTTTTACAATTACTGCACGCAATAACGAAGCTTGCAAAAACGTACAGTAATTACAGTTTTATTCATAGAGTTTAAATATGTAGCCATGTCACAGCACAATGATTGTTTTTCGTCTTTTATATAATTGTATTTCAGTGTTAACTTTTTCGTTGAAGTAAAATACTCTTGTTTGTATTTTTAAATCTATTTGTCAATTGGTTTCAAAATCATAAAGTGTAGATGAACGAATAACAGCATGTTTATAACAATACAATTTTTATCTCTAAAGTTAACGAAATCTAAAAGAGACATACGATTCCAAAAAAGGACGGAACACATGCACATCAACTAATTATCATGACAAAAAAGACGAATTTATTTATGCATCAAAATTTTGGTGAAAAATGAATACGGTAGTTTTGATACTTTTCGTACAATATTGTGAAATATAAGTTAATTAAAAACCAGTCTTGAAAAAAATTCAAAAATTGATTGAAAAATAAGCCAGTTGTAGGCTTCTAAATTTGAAGATACGGATACAGTTGGGTATATCCCTGTCTCTTTTCCTCTCATAGAATATAATGTGAAATATTAAAAATGACCTCACAACACAATATTCCCGTCCTTGTGTAAAGGTTAAATTTAAAATTTTTTAACTCGGCCAATTTTTAACATTATTAAAAATTTTCGCGCTTAATCAGCTTGTACCTTGAAATTATGATTAATGAAATAAAAAAAATTAGTCAAATCCCCAATTGTACAATCAATCCCCAAAATCCCCAATTGTACAATGCATTGTACGCAAAATATTTATATTATTTTCGATAAAAAGTTAAATAAAATGTCTGTTTAACAGATGCATTTTAATAACCTGCATTCTTTGTCTAAAGAGATTTATATTATAACGTTTTAGCATGAAACTTTAATACTGATATCCGCGTTAACCTCTTTTGCTTTTCTCTTTTCACCGTCAAACTCGCGCCTGAA
This sequence comes from Druceiella hillmani, assembly GCA_039881145.1. Lineage (NCBI taxonomy): Eukaryota > Metazoa > Arthropoda > Insecta > Lepidoptera > Hepialidae > Druceiella > Druceiella hillmani. The sequence goes on from JAYKKI010000002.1 coordinate 12,370,202, forward strand.
AATGAATTATAATTAAGATATGCATTATGAATATTACGGTCTATCAAAATTTTAATTAAATAAAAAAAACAGCAGGTTGCACAAAATGGTAAAGATTTCAAAAAGAGAAAGTTGAAAATTTGTTTCTTCAAATTGCAATATATTTTTTAGTTTCACCGAGAAAGGCAAAAATTAAGAAATAACCGAACAATATTGACATACTCTTAAATAAAACAAATTAAAACATATTTAAAAAATCCGATAAGGTAATATAATTATTTTAAGTACGCTAATTGGATTACGTTCAAAATTTCCGCCACTTTATTGGCACGTTGTTTTTATCCATTTGAACGATACTCGTTTATTTTTTCCAACGCAAGTTTACAATAATACTCAATCAAAATACAAAAATTTCAATACGATTTGACGTAGCCTATGTTAAAAAAAAGTTACACATTTTGTAGTTTCATGTTTAAATGTAGGTACAATAAAGATGGATAAGACAAATTCAAAGATAGTTTTTATTCTATACTAATAACATCCCGACTTATTGATACTTGAAAGAGCAAGAAATCGGTTTATAAAAAAGTAATACGAAAGTCACCAATTCTAAAAAAAAATGTATGTTTTTAAGCCTATAATTATCCAACAAAATTAGAACATCGCTACATCGTAACAAATACATAAAGTTAATTAAGCTACACCTATAAAAATAATGAAAATTCCAGGGTTTTACTACAAACCCACCTCAAGAAGCAAAAGCGACTGTCACGATGGCTAGCGAAAGTGAAAGAGTAATTTTTAAAACTTCTGAAATACAAATAATTCAAAACATAAATCATTTTTGTCTTAGTATAATTCACGCAAGTACAAATAGAACCGTGGAGAATGAAACAGGCGATTATTTTTTCCGCTCCCCGCTAACTTCACTCTCCCTCTGAGCTGCCATTGTAGTACTAATATAAATTAATCCTCGATGGCGTCATAATGAAGAGTTTTGAATACGGAGTTTCGTCAGCGATAGATATTTTTAGTTTTTTTTTCACACTCAAATAAACAAACATTTTGTTCAAAAAAAACATTCTGTTTGGAAAGTATGTATTCTATACACTTCTAATCTCATAGTTTATTAGCTATCTTATTAAAGCGGGATACAATAGGCGGCTCCGTATCCTTTCATCCGACGGGAGGCATAAAACTAATTGCAGCCACAGGCTCCATTCTCGGGCCACCAAATTATGCGATCCATTAAACGTGAATTTATGTCCGTTTTATGCAGGCCCGGGAGCGACGCCGCCCACCTGCCCAGCCGGACCTGGACGCTTATTGATTTCGCAATCTACTCGCTAGCGTCTGCCGACTATTCGCTGGACCTCTCGGTTCAACCTCAAGACTCGCACGAATATTAGCTGGACGATAACTGATAAAATAAATAGTAATCGATTTTCTGGTCATAACAATAAACAGAGGTAACAAGATACAGAAAAACGGCAAAAGTGAATAGGTATTTCGTTCATAACATGTAAACTGACAAAAAGATTTATTATACTAAAATCAGTTTAGATAGCACAAAATATATAACAAAATAGAAGCGGCATTTTCGCGTAACTGCATGAAAACAAATGTCGCCAATTTGAAACAAATGAATTTTAAAGGCGCCAATTACATTGGCGCACGCCCTCACCTCTGCTCAAAATCATCATGGAGGTGTTAAATGTGTTCAACTTTCTGTACACTCTTTCTGCTTCCCTGATACAATATGATTTAAAGCCTTGATTATTACCTTTTTTCTTAATAAACTTACAGCTTAAGTTCCAGATTGAGTTAACGGCCATAACTTGAAATAGAAGATCCTCTTTACTTTCTATGACTTAAACCAATTCCTACGTCTACATAAAGACATATTGCTATTTCATCCATAACGTGGCTGGCAAAAAATTAGTAATGCTGTTGGGTAGAGATTGAAACTCTTTTTGGGAACAAATATAACTATAAATAAAATCTGTCGGACTAATTAACAACAAATTCATGTTCTAAAAACTGTGATTTTTATAGGAAACCAGTTTTTAGTTAAGTTTTACTCTATATCAAAATATTAAACATTAAACGTATTTTTAAACATGCCCATATACATCTTCCCATAAAATTCATTAGATATGCATAGATTACAGTACTAACTATACTAATATAAATGTGAAGGTGTGTTTTCTTTTTTACCTAATAACTACAGCCAAGCAATGAATCACTACGAAATTTAGCATGTTCATAAGTCATGTAGTGAAGTAATACACAAGCTATTACCCGCAACTTCGCTGGCGTGGAATACTAACCTAATGATTTATTTGAACGTTTGTTACTCATTTACGCCTAAATTATTGTAAAAAGGTGTAGATATATCTACATTATAATTCCAATTACTATAATGACTCCCAAAACCTCAAATTAAAAAAATATATGATTCGAGAAAAAATATAATCTCTATAGACATAAAACTCGTATATTTTTTCAATACCAACAATTTATTATTACCACGTATCAATATACCTGGGCGCTACGCGTATATTAAACCTATTGCTTTTTTGTCCCGCGAGCCCGAAAGCAGCATATTTTTGCTGAATACAACAAAACATTTCCACCACATTTATCGAAAATCTGTACGTAATCACCAATAAGATTAGCTGATGATTCGCAGTGTTGACATGACATATTTTTCATAATTTTCATTATGTATGCGATTCAATACATCATTCTGAATAGGAAAAAAGTAATAAAAATTAGTTTATTCAACACTTTCTTTTCAAAATATTTAATTTTTCCTTCTTATTATTCTGAATAATGGACGGAATCAAAGCCTTTGAGAAAGTACGTCTTAAGGAAAAAACGAATTGCATAGGTTTAGACCACGGTATTGAATTTAAAAATTCAACAATTTTTTTAGGAAATAACCGATGATTTTAAGCGAAGTTTGAATAGGTCTTTCCAAAGGACGCAAAAGTGGTTCGAAGTTTGATTAAAATTTGATTTTCATATCTCAAACGCTGCAATTACTTTCAATGATCTACTTTTAGAGAACAAACGAATACAACTTTTATACAAAATATAAATCTAACATTTTTATTACATTAATCTACTATCAAACTATTATTCATAAAATTACATAAAAATTACATTAACTTTACACATATGCCATTATTTATGGGGTGAAATGCCATAATTTGTGACTTGAATAATCATTCATTTGAATATTGTATTCGAAAGTAGAAAATAACAAAACATATAAAAAATCATGGTGGGCAGTTTAAAGATCGTTTTCGTATACCAGTTAAAAGTCCTTGCAATACACGTGGGAAGCAAAGACGTTATATTATTTCAACACGTCTTTAGTACTGTAAAAGTGATCCTATGAAATGACAAACGAGATAAAGACGTTTCAAAATTATCTCTTTTTCATACATCTTGTTCCGCACCTAAATTAAAATTTTGTAAAAAGTTTAATAGCCATGTTATGTATTATTAAAATCTTTATAAATGCCTATATACGTACGAAACCCTCGTAGAGCGCTTGACGGTTACTCTCTAACTCAACATGTTATTCTTCAGTCCACGTTAATCAAAATTTGAATGTAGGTGTAAAATTTCTTAGTATTTGCGTACCACTGGCTGAAACCCTTACCTTTATTTTGAAACAACATTTTTCGTTCGTTTTATAAGACGTATCTATTTAACACAACATAATTAATATGGACAGACTTTGACGGAATAGAGCTTAATTTCTCCCCATTCCCTCTCTCCCTCTCCCTATTAAAATCTGTTTGGTAAGAGGACGAAGTCATAGTTTATTTTCTCTACATAGAGTGCGCACACACATCCTGCGGTGCTCACCTGTTTCTGGCGCAATAACATTTATAAACACAATATTACTACAGACGCCCAATTGAACGCTTTAAGAATGCGATTATTGATTTGATTTATGTGTGTTTTTTATGTTTTATTAATTATTGCTATTTTTGTATTTACACATGTCTAACGCTTTGAGGCAACTTGGATGACAGAAGTTTTTTTTTTAATTAAGAAATATGTATAAAAATATCTCGCGATATGATTCAATAGAATACGCACTGCCAAAATAAGTCAACAAAACAGAGCAATGTTGCCGAGTACGTGAGATGAAAACAAACACCATTTTATTGTATTTTTCTGCACAAGCGCCTAGATGATGTTCTACTGCCTTGGATCAAATCATAAACTATTGAATGAAAAAATACCACTCGACGTAAACTTGTAATCACTATTACTAATCGAATGGATTCTGGAAAACATTCATAAATGCCCACCGCTAATTTTAATGGAGGTGTGATGTTTTAAAAGTTTAATTCAAAAATGCACCTGGCATATTACGACCCAATTCAATTAAATTGTTATTTTCATAATTCATGTTTTAAACAGATTTTATATACCCTCAGGTCCTAGGAAAACTTATACAGTGACACATCAATCGTATAAGCTGTTTTTGTACCATGACCTAAAAACAAATAAAACTTTAATCTTCATAAAATTAGTATAGTTTTTATACAAATAAAAGAATGAAATGTGGTCTGAGCGTTAGGGTGGGTGTACATGTACATGTATGAGAAAGAGAGGCGTTAACTTGGCATCAGTTCCCAAAATTTCCAAAAGTAGCATTATATTGCAATTTTATTTACATTCAAAAACGATGTTGTACCGTAAAGTTCCAACGAAATATTGAATTCGTATTTTTATTATTTTATGCTTTTCAGTGCGTTTCTTATTCAACGGTTATTTGAAGCCAGTTAAATTGTTTTGTTAAAAAGTTTCATTAACCTAAACCTCGTATAATTACGCAAATGCCTTTGACGCCATTCCTCCACGCGTGTTTCTCGCTCTCGCCGAGTTAACCAAATATTTAGCGACAATACATTGTCCTTAATTATGTTTGTGTAATGTGGCATAAGCTCATCAAATTTTAAATAAGGGCGAATTTGGGAAAGGGTGAACGTCGCGTAATCGAATTTTTAATTGAAAGAAAACTGGATATAAGTAAAGCCTGCATTTTAAAAGGCTATAAAAATTAATGCGTTAAGTAATACTTTAAAATAAACTCTTTTTAATTAATGTATTTCTGTATTTACATATATGTAGCACCTAGTTACAAATTCAGCAAAAACATAATCGGGAAGGTTCACTTTAATGGCCATTTCAATAAAAGACATTCGTAGTATATGTTCATTTTGTAGAAATGGCAAACATTTCTTGAGAAAACTCCGAATAAAAATCTTTTCAACGTTTCAACTCTTCTTACAAAAGTTATCTAATTACTGTATATTTTACCTTTTACCTTAAGAAGAGATTATTCCTCGTTTAAATAATTCGATGTATTTAAAACAAGAGGCACGCAGAGTTAAACCGGCATTTCAAAAATGAAATTTCCGTGGTATGTGCTATAAACTTATCGACAAGTAATGTTCTTTTTTAGAAATGGTAAATTTTTGTAGAAATATTAGTTTTTAGACTTTGCGGTTAAAAGGAAAAGTACAAAATTGTCAAAAAAATGAATAGCCATTTTCATTATTCTTAATATAATTACTCCAAAAATTTGTAGAACTATTTCATTATCATATATTTCGTGTAAAAGTACACATAGGTTGAGAATTTGCTTCAAAATTACGTAAAATATGCAAATAATCTGTTCAGTAACTTGGATATTTATCCATACGGTTTAAGTTTCTAGCCCCCTTTCAAACTTTAGTCTCGTAATTGAAATTAAAATAATTAAATTTAGATTCGGAGCGTCCAAAGTTCCCGTTGAGTCATTATACACTTCCGGCTTTATTTTCACACTGTGTATCGAGAGCGACTTCACCACCCGATCACGAATACAATTATTCCAGCACATTAAATGGCACATTACTCGGTGCAAATGGAGTAAAATCGGACGCGGCGCGTACACGTAATTTCCGAAGGCGACGACACCTCCACGGAGCGTGGGCGGGCGGCTTTCGAAATACGACACTCTCCGTCCGCGGCCGCCGCGACTCAATGAATAAATACGCTTTTGTTCTCATATTTTATTCATAGCTTGTTCATTCACTAATCTCGTCATTTTAGCGTCAGATAAACGTCGCGTCGCGTGACCGCTTTGTTTTGGCCCGTATTCAATTAAGCCTATTGAAGCGGTGTTGCCGTAAAGCGCTGGCATTGTGTCTACTGCCGCGTTGCGTTGGGCGCGTCGGCGTCGCTTCATTTCTGTTGAATTGCACGAGTAATTTAGTTATGGAACTTATTAAGTGTGCGGTTTGATTTTGTACATCATTATTCCTCGATCCTAAGCCAATTAGCTCACTTATATTACTATATTGTTCTTCTGTCTACGTAGTTCGTTATTAATTAACTTAACCGAATTATATGATTTTTAACTACTGAATCATTGTATTAACAGTAGAGTAATTTTGATAATACCTGGAATCGCATTATCGACAACCCCAAGGAAGAAAACTGAAAATCACTTTTTGCAGATTTCAAATAGTGTGTTTTGGTGATTTCTTTATAAAATTTTCTAATCGTTATATCTGTAAGCGCTTTTTAATAATGTCAAAAGACAAAGGAATGTGAAAATTAACGCTTTTGTCTTGTTTTGCAACTCTGTTACATTCTAAAATTGAGAAAAATGTTTGGGTGTCGTTATTGTCCCATTTTATTATTGTATCATATAAAATAGTTATTAACGTGTTATTACAAAAACACGACAGAAATATTACATTGTAATAACGATGAAAAGACCAGTTAATTAGAAAAGTTAAAGACGGCATATTGCATCATATATGTTTCCCTATCATCATCAATCATAAATAAGTCACATTCTTGTATGACCATTATTTTACAATATATATTATATTATTAAGTTTACAGGTAATCTAAATATCAATCAAATCGCGATCGTTTAAAAAGCTTATCCTGAATAGGGTTCGCATACACAGATATACTAGTTCATGAAAAATGAGAATTTTATTTAGTATGTAATAATATATTGAGCAAATCTCATACATGTAAGGTTGGGGTAAACTTTCTCGGCCCCATCGAGTGTGATGTATTTTAATACATGTCCGCGTACCTCAACATCTTTGAAAATTATTGGTTCCACTTACCATTTTCTTTTCATTTAAACTCTGTGATAAATTACGCTGCAAAGTGATGTGCAAAGTTAATTAAAGTCCTTAATTATTTAACCATGAGATTAAAACATCAAACAAATTCTAGACACTGTTGTTTGATGAGCACTTCATTTAAACTTATCTCATTAAAAATGCGTCAAAGCGTATCTACAAGGCCAATTTTATGGAAAGAACAATTTTATGTTTATCATTTATTAGGTAAATATGGTTTTTTTGTAATAAAATTTATTCATTTCAATGACATAAGCATTATTAAGTACCTTATTCCCATGCATCAAAAAAATCACATTGCCTTTTAGAGTTCATATTTCCTCTCTAACCTTTAAAGAGCAAATTAAGCTTTCTGCAAAAATATCAAGTGAATTAAAGAAAAAATCAAAAGGGAATTTATTAATTCGAGCCAAAATAACTAACATAGTTTAAAACTACTACTATTTCAGAGATAAAAATTCAAAGTACTAAATCCATTATACAAGCAAAATAAACCACAATATTCAAACTGACTGACAGCAGTAGCAAGTATTTTAATTACGACTATCTCAAAATGACCAGTTAACAATTAACAGCGTATCACAAATATACTCTACTCTACCACAGTAGCCAGCATTCCAGCCGCAGAATGACAGCTCCATTCCGAACGAAGTGGATGGAGCTAGAGCGGCGTCCGCAAGCTCTCCCGCAAATAAACAAATTGATTGATTAGCTTATTACAGTGGCTGGGGCGGAGTGATTGATCATAATTGTAGGCGGACACAGAGGATTGCCATCGTACGTATACGATCCGTAATCCGTATCGTACGCTAGATGATACACGGTAGGATGGTTGAATGATTGTTTTGTTACCTTTACAAAGGGCGACGCGGCGTTCACAGATAAAAGTAATGTAATTGGTGGAAAAAGGAATCATTCCATTTTTTATACACGTATGTAACATCTCAATAAAAATACGGAAGAGAACTTGGAAAACAGTTTTTCCGCCAGTATTCACTTAATAAATAGAATGTCTCTACTTCATATTAATGTCATAAAAAGTGAGCAAATAAGTATTTTCATGGAGAACATAATGTGTTTTTATAAATACTTATTCACTCAATATTAATAAAATTGACTTGTATTTAACATGTTTGATGATTCGACAGTTACGAAGAAACACACTACAGGTATATTCAATCTATTATAAACGAACACACAATGTACTGTCCGTTTCGTTAGAGATACTATTCAAATATTGAATATATTTGGCGTTAAGTTTGTAGAAATTCATTATTCACAATTAAATGAAACTACGTGATGTAGTGTTATTTCTACTTTATTTAAGTTCTTTACCACGACCTAGGTTTCGTTGTATTACAACATCTTCAGGTGGGCTATTAGCTATTACTACACTAGAGATACTATTCACTTAAAAATAACTAAGTTAATTACTTAACTTAAATTAATAGCAAATACTACTAGAGATACTATTCACTTAAAATAACTAAGACAATTACTTAACTTTGTTCATTCAAATTAAAAAATGTTTATTTTTCAGTTAACCATGAGAAAGTAATTTAAACAATTAGATTAAACAATTAAACCATTATTTAGACATTACGTAGTGGACTATACGAAAAGATTGCGGTGACTACATAAACTAAAAAAACATACAATAAATTTTGATTGTTTCGCGATAAAAATAGAAATAACTGATAAAGTTTATTTTTACGTAGCAATAGAGATTATGAGTTTAACTATTTAAAATATATGACGCATACGAGCAAAGATATATTATTTTTTGTATCTAGTGGTACGATAAAGTAAAGTTAAATATGCCATAACATATTAGTATCACTATGCATGACAGTTATCAGTTAGAATGACTTTCTAATTACTTTTAACCACAAAAAAATTATTAAATTATGGCCGATGCAATCAGTCTACAGTATAGGAGTCTATTAGATAAACATAGACAATTCTAAGATTGAACTTGACAATTTCTTATTACTCTAGTAAGACAACTAACGGGACTTCAACACTTTTTTATAATAACGTGTGCTTTTATTTAATATAAAAAAACAAGAAAAAAACTAAAAATATAATCAAGTAAAGGAATATTTAGCAAAACATAAAATAGTGAATGTATTTCTGAGCTTTGAAAAGCTTACGAGCGCAAAAAAATGCCCAATCGATTCTACCATTTACGTCTCATTTGGTATGTTCATACTTAGAATAGATGTATGCAAAGTACGAGTACTTAAGTTGGCGAATTTTCTATAACGAAATTATTCATCAGAAAGTCTAGTAAGCTTTTCTATTTAATTTGTGAGAATATGCTCACCTTCACCTACACCTTCAGATGCCTTTTATCTTCAGGCAACGGGTCCGCCAAATCTTATTTATTGTTGTAATTATTGCAGTCAGGGCACTCTTCCTTTGACAATCACTTACACTACAGTTCCAAAACGATCAAACTGTTTCTTTTTACTAAGTCCGAAATTAATTAATCGCTAACATTTTAACCAACAACAAGATAACATACTCGTATCTATTTAGTCAAGCAAAATATAATGTAGGAATAGAAAATCTGGGCATCGGAAATCGGAATCGTTTCGTAAACTTTGAAATTATTTTAAATGGAACCCATTTTACATACACAAAGAAGATCTAAAAAAATACGTCTTTGACTTAAAATAATTAAATTACATGCATATTCATTAGCCTACAAATAATAAAGCCGATGAGATTCCTCACAAAGTGCGAAGACGTATGAACGTACCATGTGGTGCTTGCTACAAAAAGTTACTTACTAAAATAGCATTTTAAGTCTTAATTTTGTGTGCGCGTTGAACGAATAAGAAAATAAGACTTTTCCTTTGGTAACCTAATTACATTTTAATTTTTACACACTAATGTTAACACAGCTCATGTTGCTTGAAAAATGTTTTAAGTATTTAAGCTTAAAGCGTATTTGTGTCCATTATACGTTTACATTCACATTTATATTCTTTTACATTTGTTTCTATGGAGCTCTTAATTGACGCAGTAAATTCCGCCAAGTACGTTACACAAAAAATGTAAAAGTCGATAGTTTTTCCGTTGTTCACATTTTTCAATCCCTCTTAATTGCAATAAAATATTCTCTATTTTCAAAAGGTCTTTATCTGTCAAACAATACACTAGGGCGAAAAAGGAAATATATTTTAAATACTTGGTGCTCTTTTAACAACGTGCACGTTAACGATTTTTAGTTACTCGTTTTCAAACTGACAAATAATGTGAATAATCTTAGTACAGCTTTGCCTCAACACAAAATAATTGTTGTAAATACATAATTATGCGTGCCCTTCAAAACACAAACACAACTCACTCCATACTTAGCGGCGGCCGTAACAGCGAGAAGTTTTCCACTGAAATTTGCAACGGATTGTTTTACACTCGCCATTCATATCATATTTGAATATCGTAGTTCAGGAACTAAACTGTGTTGATAGAAACCGCATATTGTGTGCGGAGCGGGCGAACTTTGCTCACCCAATGGCTGAGCGTCGCAACTTCTCGTATTTTACATTATTATGTTGAATTCTTCAAGTGATAACTTACGGCTAATCTACATATGTACTAAATCAATCTATATAGACGAGGAATCTTCTTGTATCTGTATGTAAAGGTACGTGGCGTCATTTTAAACTATCGTAAATACAATTTGGGTTACTTAATAAATACAACGGTAATAAAAATATAAAATATATTAGACATTTTCCTAATTTTTTTAGGCCGAATTCCTTTAATTTAAATCTTTTCAAGCGTTATTAATCGAAACCTTTATTCATTTTCCTTAATATCGCGCTAATTGTAATTCATCAATAGAAATAAACATAATTTGAATTAAATTAAATTAGATTTAAATCTGATATATATTTCTAAGAAAATATTATTATATAATGAGGTATTATCTTTACTATAAAGGCCCTCTCTAGGAGTAAAGGCCCCTTTCATCTCGTTCTACGACATTCGGTCCTCTGATTTCTCCATCAAGTCTTGTCCAGCCGTTTTTATCCTCTTGGACCATTCCAGATTATCTCTGGTTTGATCTATTTCTTATTGATCATCCGCGGCAAGAAATGAATACGTGGCAAGTGTCCAGCCCATTTCCATTTCAGCCTTTGACAAAGATTTTTAAAGTGACAATCTTTTTTTTTGTTTTTTGTCTAATTTCTTTTTTCCTAATTTTGTATAATCGTTTTAATTTGAATATACTTCCTCCCATTGCTCTTTGTCATGTGTGGATATTCGTACTTGTATAATATTATATGTCCGTGTTTGTGACGCATAGGAAAGACAAGGCAACAGGCATGAGCCTTGTCAAAGTTCTACAATTTGTTGCAAATGCTATCTTAGACTTTCTGAAAGATATTTTTTCCCTTAATTTATATATTCTTCTACATACTCTAACTGTATTTTATTGAGTAGTATCTGTTTATTGAACTAATTGGCTTCCAATTGTATTACATTTCCGAGACCAATCCAACTTTTTCATTATGTTCTCAAGTACAATAATAAATTATATAGTAAATAGTGGAACGCCTTGCCTGACACCACTACAATATTTATTTCTGTCCCTATTCTATCTCATTTAACTTAATTAAAACCTTTTCTGTACGTATCTTTTAATACGTTCTGAAGAAATATTACATTCCTGTAAGGCTCTCCACATACTAACATGAGATGTTATGTTCAATGCGTCAGTGTAGTCAATGAAAGCCAGGATACAAATATCATCTAATTCTTCGTACTTTTCTATAACCGAGTCTATAGCATGAATTTGGTCTATTGTTAAAAGTCTGTCTTAAATCCAGCTTGCTTTACTGCCTAGTGTTTTTATGTGTATTTTTTAAATATATTTTCAGGACGTGAAGCAAATAAGTTATAGAAATTTGGTTGTAGACTGATGGGGCGGTAGTTGCTAATATCGGTTGGATCTCCTTTTTTATATACTAGAATTATGTTAGATTTTGCCCATTCCCTGAGTATTTTTTTTTATATAAATTTTTATTGAGCAAAGTCAATGGTTCTAGCAGTAGAATTTCCCAATTTTTATTGCTTCATTTGGTATATTATTTGGACCTGTACTTTTTCATTTGTCAATTAATTTATATTCGTCAAATTCTGGTACGGTATAAATTTTTCTAAATTATTTATTAATTTAAAGTAATTAACGGACCATAATAAACAAATTAAATCTCGATAAACATTTCTGTTACGCTAATAAAATTAATTAAAAAGCACTGTTTGGAACTTCCGGTTGGCGTCAATTTTGAGACAACTAGACAAATTTAAAAAAAAAATCGTATTTTAGTGCGACTTTGTGTGCGGTACCGTAAAAGGATTTTGAGACTCCTATTCTGCGAAGGACGCGACGTCATTTAATAAAATTTTACTAGATATTTCCGATCTCATTTTACAAGATTCATCATTGATACCCATTCGACAGACTGCGAGAAAATGCCATGTTCATGCATAGAGATATTAAAAAATATATATATCTTTGCATTCACATAATTCAACTACGTCTTGTAAAATTTCATCACAATCTCTATTAAACTAAGACAATTATCAACAATGACAATATACAGTCATATATACGCACAGACAGACATGACGAAATTATAAAAGTTCTGCTTTTGCCATTTTTGCCAAGGAACCCAAAAAAATATTTATGCATTTAAATCTATCACTGTAAATTCAAATATCTACCCCATATTATTTTCGTGGTTTTAATGTTCTTTAGGTACACGTAAACCCCTTGGCTATTTGATGATGATGACGAAACAATTGAAATTCACCTTGCTCCACTTTTGGTGTAAAAGTACTGTGACGGATGAGAAGAACCATAAAACGAATTTGCTAGCGTGAATTGTTTAGATGCGATTTTGGTGTATCACGTGACGGTTGTGCAGACATTTTGCATCACAAAGAACTCTGCATTAATCTGTTAATATCTATTGTTTTGTAAGATAACAAACAAAACAATATATCTAATCATGTCAATGCAGTTTGAACAACAGATCCATATAAAAAATTTAATCATTGTTTAATAAAGACGGCATGCGGCTAAATTATAAACCGCAAACAATTAAGAAACGCTCTGCCGTTATTCGAGTTTCGTGCAATATTCGAGTCGAAATTAACACGAACCTCCGGTTATTTAATTCCGAAGCCGATGTTGAAATGATAAATGGGCCGCGTCGCCCTCAACCTTTCGCCAGTTGCGCAACTTTCTAACTCTGAACAATTTAGCTATGTTCGACTGGATAAATGCAGAGCTTTTTATGAACAGCCGTTATTAAAGCTAAGAAGCTCGCAATTGCTTAAAAAGGAAGGGTAATTAATCAATTTCACAAGTCTGCATCTAATTTAAACCTCTAGCATATCCTGTGTGAAACGCCCGCGTCATGTTGCCTTTATGGGATATTTTTAAAGTTTGAATGTCTTTTGCACGGCTATAAACGCCAGTGAAGGGAATCGCACTCGGCATTTGCATTTTATGCGTTTAAACATTGTGTGTTACTAAGCAAACTGCAATGCTAATAATAAGTATATTAACAACTAACCACATAAATAAATCGTTAATAGACCGTATATATTTATGTATGTAAGGAACTATATAGTTACTTTATTTATTTTTTATTGTTTCGCAGTATGAAATGACTTAGTCGGTATTTTCACACCTAGTATGTTCCTATTGATGACTAGCCGTCCGTCCCGGCTTTGTCGGACAAGAAAGCATTTTGTTTTAAACTCTTTTCTGTGTAATGTTTATTACACGATTAATTTATTAATAGTATTTTCAAAGGTTTATTATTTGTACTGTGTTCTATACGAGTACAGATTTGGAACATGAAAATAATTTTTTTTAATATAAAAACGCTTATCACCCTATATCAATACAATAATTAGTCATATAATAAATACATACATATATATATACATAATATATATATTTATATATATATATATATATATATATATATATATATATATATATAATCTGAAACTATTTTGTATATTTCATGGTCGTGAACAATTCTTTCATATGTATAGATTGTGATTTGAGTTTGTCAAAATATACTTTTATGTCGTTATTAGAAAAGTAAACAATATTTACAAATGAACGTGTTTTTCTATGGGGATAAATGTGTTTTTCAATAGGAGGTCTTCAATAATAAGAGGTTTAGCAATTTTATGATTATTAGTTAATAAACTAAAATGAAGACATTAAATTGCAGCATTCGGCGTGATGAATGCACGTACAGTATAACAAAGTAAAATATTACGTAGCCATTCTCATCATTCCCCAATACTGCGGCTGAGTGTTAATTTCTAAACTTAGTAACTTTCCAGATAAAATATATACATATATCTTATTAATGCTCCGCATAGCATAGATTTTGTTGATAAAATTGTTGAACTAACATTAAAGAAATGTATTTGCTGACTGTACTGTGCAATTTTATTGAATCCAGCGCACTATAGTACATTAAAAATACATTGCCGACTAATAGAAAATTTACTATACAAAAAATTTATATCGACCCGCTTGCATCAATTATGTAATAAAACTACCCAAAATATATACTATGATAAGTTTCCCATGTTCATATAAAAATATAAAATAAAATCGACCCGAACACTTCTAACATTTTGATATACATAAGTAGCTCTTGAAACTTTAAATTACGTTGACCGCTATTCATATAAGACCACCTGACTTGAATATAATTATATTTATTAAGACGCCAAGTCATTAATTAATTATCGTTAAAACTATTTGCCACGTTACTGATAAAGTGAATGTACTGCATCAAAAATGAGGAAAATTCTCTATTATTTTAAATAAATTTAATTTTAATACAATTCCCCGGCGATCCCTTTTAAACCCTATAATTTTAAAGGAGTGTAACCTCGCTGAATACTAAGCGATTTCAACTAAAATTAAATAAAATCATTTTGAATAAAATAAGCTCACGCTGCTGAGCTACAGCTAGAAAAAAATGTAGAGTAAAATTGTCCAAGTTAGATTAGAAAAAGAAAACCGTCGCAACTTTCCCTCGCCCATATTTGCACAAACAATAAAATCGGCTCGCGCGATTCTCGCAAGCGGGCGGGCGGCGGCGCAATAGGCCGCGCGCGCTTTCGACGCGCGACGGGCGCGGTGCTCTCAATTCATATCGACGCTTGACGTGAGCATAAACACGCGGACGTGGTATTTTTCAGGAGTACACGGAAGAGGAAACGTATGAAGTTTTCCCATTTCGTTGCGGGCAAAATTGACGCTTCCTGTTCCGAGAAATAATATATCGTCGACGGCGATGTTACAGAGCGTACATGTTTCGCGAACGTAATATAATAAATGTTTATACGCTATATGATTTTATACAAGCGTTTAAGAGATCTAGAAGTGTGTGCATTGGTTATTGTTTAAACTCAAAATCAATTATTAAGAAAATTAAAAATGATTTGTTTTAATACTATTATTTCTTTTAAAAGAAAAGCAGTACGTAGTTTTGTCTATTTCTTTAATATACAATTTAAATTTTCCCTATCTGGCGAAAATAAATAATGCCTCTTAAATTCTTCGGCTGAGATTGAAAAAACATAAAAATACACTATTTTCAAATGAGATCAATGTCAGATATATTTATCTGTATACGCAAACTTTAAATACAAATCAATAAACGAATAAGTATAATATAAAATAAAAATAAACAAATCTGACGCACAAAAGGTAAAGGTGAAGAAAGTGGTGAAGATCCGAAACCGCAAGCAAAATCTGAGTGACCGGGGCAAGTGGAATAATTTATAAACGAGCGAATAATATTCTATTTTAGCATGGAGTACAACGATCAAAGACCAATTTCAAAGTTTAACAACAAATAAACGATGTATTAAAACATAAATAACAAAGTTGTTTCGGCAAATAATCTTTTCCCTTTAGAAAATGCTCAACAATAATTTTGCGAAAAGATACAATTAGTTAAGAAGATAGCTTTCAATTGAAGGCAAGTGAACGCTCCAAGACACCTCTACAGCTTCAATTACGCGAATGACGGACAGCGACAAACATAAGAATAGGCTGCGAGGAGCGTTCGCTCGCGGCTGGCGACCCGACGCGACGGCCTGTCAGCGTCTGCCTCGCCCCCGCACCTCAATATAACTGTCATTCCCAAAGCCCCATTCTTCGACGGAATAGTTTCTTAAAACTGTTTTCCTTTTATATTGTTCATTCGTTTTAATGCTCGTCAAACGCAGAGTTGCAGATCTGAGAACATTCCGTAATTTGTAAACGGTTTCATGTTACCAATTGGTATTTGTAGTATAACAAAAAATATTCAGCGATTATGGTTTGTCATATTGAGATTTTTACGTAAATCTCTTACCTAAAAAAAACAAAAATTATGTTTTAAGTATGCTATTCATTTTAAATTTAGATAAATACTTATTTTTTTAATATCTGTCCACGTATTATCAGCAATACAATTTTTTTCTGATGACAACTGTGGTTGCTAGAGGAAAAAAATTAGTATTACTGCGGTACGGTCAAAATAAAAAAAAAACATGTTCTTGCGGTTACACAAGTTACTTTCAGTTTTTCAGTTTTCTCTCATTTTATAGAATATACGGATGAGTAGAAAAACATATCAAGCAATAATAATATTATGTTTATTAATATTATATTAATAATACCGGAAACCTATTACCAAATCTTGAAGATTTGATAAGGATACTAAAAAACTGGGCTTTATCTTTCCGAATTAATAAATTAAAAGAAAATTACAAGAAAACACACGTTTTTCTTGCACAATTCACACCCACAAGCATAAATCCCGAGTGCAACTCTATTCAAATAGTGCTGTGCTATTCATTTTATATCTGGACCAAATTGGACTATTTTCGAAGTATTTTGTTTGTTTATACATCAAAAACAATGTAATGTCATTTAAACGATTTGAAAAAAAACGACCACTGTTGTATTTAGATATGTATATGTTTTCAAAGGTTTCTGTAAAAATGTATAAATATACAAACATAATTTTTGACAAGCACTCCTTAAACATATTGCGGTAAAAAATTGTATTTATTAAGAACCACTATGTCATTTGTCAAAATCTATTTCACGCCGAGCAAGTAACAATATAGCACATACTTTCTAAAAGTTTGGTATTTTTTTCTTTTCCATAAATTATATTAATATTAAACATTCGCAACAGGTAGATACACAAGCAGGAGATAGACATGGTCATGTGGTGGTTATTCTCACAATAGGCGTAACTTTTTATTTGCGCGGATGAATTCTAATTATGTACCTTTTTTGTTACCATATACTGAATTATGTAAAAGAAACAAATTAATTATTAAGTAAAAAAATTAGTTGTTTTATTTCAATGAAAACAACACTATTTTTCAAAGCGGACAACGATTTCACAAGAACTATTAAACTGATTTCTTTCTACTCTATATGTATGTTCTTAACATAAAATGATCTTTTAAAATGTTTTTTCAGTTTAAATATTTCAAAATTATGTTGATCCCATAATGACAAGAAAATATGACATGTTAGTACTTTCTTTTCTTAACTCAGATGTATAAAAACCCCACTTTTAAAAACACATGGTACTATGACAAAGTTACTGTGGAAAACTCTTCATTTAACGCTCAATAAAAAAATTGCAACGTAATTAAAAACAAATAGTTTTTGTTTAAAATCCCGAAAATTAACCTTTTATTCCAAATGGGCATGACCTCTGTAATGTACTTTCATCAACAACTAATTGAAAGAAATCTTCTCGAATTCAAATTCACAAAAAACAAAGTAAACTTAACACGTTTGGAGTAATGTATGACTTCATAATCCGACTATTATAAATTGAACTACCCCAGGCAAGGGGTTTCAATATGCTAGTTCCTCGCACAGAGTCTTTTAAACTTAAATACCTACATAAGTTGCAGCTTGCACGCGAATCGACAAAATAAGGTTGAATTTAATGGCATGCCATAAATATAAACTTTCATAGACACAGTGTGAGCTTTCGTTACATTCTCAAGAATGAAATAAAAAATTGCTCCCCCTCGTAAGGTGGAATGAATACAGTAAAATGTCCTATTTAATGTGTATCTTTGTTCAATTAAATACATCTGAAATTACTGAAACAAGTAGAGGGTGGTTTGCCTTAGTTCTATTTTATGACCGACGAATGAACATCAAACGAATATAAAGTAAAGGGAATTAGAGTTGATTGTTGTGGTTTTATACGACCAAATTGCAATCAGCATTTCATTGAAAAATAAAATAGCTATTTTTGATCTAAAATAAGTTTTCAGTACTCGCTTATTCAACTTACTTGATCATATTCATTATTTTTAATATAGCAATATTCAATATTTATTTAGTATTGAAATATCTATTACATTGCTACTTTATATCGCAACTTGCAATTTTGTTGTCCCCTGTATGATTACACACGTATTTGAAAAATATTTCTAAAAACTCACCAGTAGAAGAATAATAATATATTCAGCCCTCACCTGCAAAAAGAAAAAAAATCAATAATAATCTCATAGAATAATAAGATTTTAGCGGCTAAATAAGAAATTTCAAATCTTTCAAATCTTCTATACTATTTGCGTAGAGAGACTATATGACACGCACTTCTCTTAAATTTGCATCACAGTTTCTTTTTAATTTGCATAACGGTTTGGCTATCATGATATTAACAGAACGATAATGATATAGCTTATGAAATTTTACAGTTGTATAGTCCGCAAGCAGATGTAGCAAAGACGGCTGCTCCTAAGTTTATTTTTATTTTGCATAAAATAATTATTTTGACCTTGCCGAAAGTAATGAACCAATATCATCGAAACATTTTTATCTGAAAATATGAACTTCGACATTAACAAGAGGTATATAATTCAGTTATTCGTACGCACGAAAATGTATATATGTGAATTTATGTTAGCTATTCATTTGATCGAGCTTTTCATTCTTTACCTTTCTATTTATCAGAACTTTTGTAGCTGTGATAGCATTATTATATAAACGTTTGGCCGTCAACCAAGACCTTTAAAATATATTTTCGTTATTATAATTTGCAAATTTATATAATTATTTTTAATTTAAAAATTTAATATTAATTTATTTTTAATTTAAAAATCTGAAACGTCCCAACAGTATAATTTATACCACCACTGGGAAAAGACGTAATATTGCAATTGCAATCCCATTAAATCCGTATTTACATTGTAGTAGGCAACTTGAAACATTTACGCTCGACTTGATATCACCTCCTACCTTTCCTACTCAAATTTCATCTGAAAAATCTAAAATGTCCCAACAGTATAATTTATACCACCACTGGGAAAAGACGTAATATTGCAAATGCAATTCCATTAAATCCGTATTTACATTGTAGAAGGCAACTTGAAACATTTACGCTCGACTTGATATCACCTTTCCTATTCAAATTTCATGGCTTGTTCAATTTCACGACCTTTCCTACTACAAAACGCGGCCACCATGATAAAAAAACATAAATAAATTATTCAAAAAATTTCATATAAACACCTTTTAATAAGATAAAGAAAAAAAACAACTTGCCGCCTACGTAACCAATAGTTTTTTTTTTATTTACGTACAAAATATTGGTACCCAAGTACTTAGTTACATTTAAGATATCTTTTAATCACATACGTTAGGGTTAAATACAATATTTTTCTGTTCATGCACTTTCGAATACTGCAAAAAGAATATAACATGCCTGTATTTTGTTTTCATTATGAACAAATCGTGAAAAGTTGGGCGATTTTTTGAAAAAAAAAATTTATTTTTTCAACTCTGCTTGCTTGATAAAATGTAAAACTGGTCCCTTTCTCTTTTCATTGATCATAATTATTTATGACATATAAAAATGTAAGAAATCAAATGCGCGCATGTTATTAAAATCAAAGACGGTAAAATAATAACTAGGTGTTTACAAATATATACCCACCGCATAATTATAAATGTATTAAAGGGCGCCGCTCTAGACAAACCCATATATAAATCAGATACCATTCCTCACGCCGTGCTCTTAACGCTATATCGACCGTCACAAGTCGGACGCTCCATTTGTTGCTGTAAGATCAGAATTGCAGATTGTAACAAAGCGAGACGGCGATGCGGAGACTGTAGCAAAGTGGATAAAATCAGTG
This sequence comes from Druceiella hillmani, assembly GCA_039881145.1. Classification (NCBI taxonomy): domain Eukaryota; kingdom Metazoa; phylum Arthropoda; class Insecta; order Lepidoptera; family Hepialidae; genus Druceiella; species Druceiella hillmani. Next base: position 12,390,598 of record JAYKKI010000002.1, read on the forward strand.
TTGGCCACGCAGCAGGCGGTGGGTCCTCGAGGAATTGTTATCACGCGCCAGCTGCCGTAACAACCGACGGACCGCTCACCCGATGTTGCGGAAAAAGATCATGACGGCGAGGCAAAACGCAAGCAAAGTAATCATTAACTTGCCCTACTGAACCAGGTGTCCAGCTGTTCCGTCCATTAAAATGTTAAGAGTAACAAAGAACTTTGTACCTTAAATTTATTTGAGAAGGTCGTTACTCCTTTAATTGTAATTTAAAATATCTCTTATTTAAAAGCGCTACATGGGCAATTTATTGCCTATTGGTTCACAATTAAATTAAATACGTGATTTAGCATAAGGTAAAAATTAAATTCAAGCGTATTCCGTCATCAGTTTGATATTTTACCGCAGTATCTGTAGATATAAATCTCTTATGTAAGTTCAAAAATAGTTGCCTTTTTTCTTTAAAATAAATAAAACGGTAATACTTTAAACGACTTCAATTCCGAAACTAACCCAACCCTGATTGAATTAAGTAATTTCGAATAATTAACTCAGCCAGGTATTATTGCTGGGAATTCACTTACAATTAAAACAAAATTAATTTTGACCAGAATATAAATTGAAGAAAATCTGAGGGCTTAATTGGAGCTTTAAATGGTAGGAGTGTCATTAATATCAGCTTCAAGTGAAAACGACGATAAATGGCGTTTTCAGTTTCCGATCTCGTCCCGTTAATTAGATAAATTCACGAACTTAGGAACTATATTAACCGAATCTTAAACCCACTTCTGCTTCTATAGCCCACTAGGGTAATAGATGTATTACTAATATGACGAGTATATATATTTATATATATATATATATATATATATATATATATATATATATATATATATATGTTATTATATCTGTGGTTACAGAAGGTGTAATTCGCAAAATCGCCGCAAAGTATACACCTTATAAAAACTAAACAATATATTATTTGCATAATATAATGTACAAAAATAATCGTACATTAGAAACAAGAAACAGCCAAACCAACCAAAAAATAGAATGAAAAAAATGGACGGTTTTAACACTAATTTTAAGGGTGTATTTTGTACACATCATTTTACAACATAGTTATGTGAACAGCAAAATATTAGAGAAAGTTGTTCTATATTATCGAAATAGCAATTTTATTGTTTTCGAAAAACACAAACTGCGTAATGAAAAGTTTTAGAAACTAGATGGAGTTTTCACAACAGTAAAGAAATTCAATTATGCAAAAGTTATTTTTGAAATAAAGAAGAATGACACCCAAAACATTTACATATAATCTTCGAGTATTTTGAGAGGTAAAAATGCAACAATCATTCCATTTCTCTTCGTTATAAGGGGAGAAATATAATGCTATAAATGAAAGAATGGAAGTAATATTAGACCATTCCGTTGTTCCTGAGTGTAGGATCTGAAACCAGGGCACTACTGGGTTAACAAAAAACCTCTTATTGCGCTAAATAGGTAACAGCAAATAGTTTTCATTATCATTCCAACGAGATTTTACATAGACCGTGTGAATTGTATTATCATATTTGATTGAACAAAATATTCCTTTTCAGAATGAAATAAATCATTTAAGACAGGCTTGACAAATCGTTGATTAAAAAGTTAAATCTGTTTTTTTTTTTATTTTCGTTATCAAGCTGAATATTTGTTTGACTAATCATCATAATTCAGAATATATTACTTTATTGAGTGAACGAAAAACGAATGCAGTTAAAGTTAAATAAAATTTGTTAACCTTAACAAAGTGAAACTAAGCGTTCGGAAAATTACAACTTATGAAAAATGTTGAAAATATACAACCTCTATTTTATTTCGAAGGTGTTCCTTGCAAATGGTCTAATTAGATTAGTAAATACCTTCATATGTTCTCTTTTTTATTTTTCCCAAAAAGAAAAACTGACAAATGTTAGAAAAGCATATTTTTATGTATATGAGCAAAGCTTCTGCTTTGCTTTTAATAAAAATATATTTTTAATATTTTGTCACACACCTAAAACATCATTTTATATACTTTTAATTCTACATAATTTGATGTAACCGGACCCGGACTAAGTATTCCCCAGACGCCAGTAACCCCCCACGCCAATGTTTCTAAAATATTTATAATGTCAATTCTCAATGTATCTTTTTTAGTTTTACTTTTTTCAATTTCCAAACATCGTATGTTCTAAATCCATATAAAGACCTAGTATTAACATAAAACATCTTCATTAATAGATAAATTGCCTTTAACCTTTCATTTCATCCTTTAAAAGCAAAACTTTCTAATAACTTAACTTTCGTCACTTAATGTCTCTTTAATAACTTTATTTCATTGGTACTGATTTTATATCGTAATTGAGTATTTAATGAGTAATTACATTAATATAAAGGTAACATTTTATCTTCCATTTAAAAACAAATAAGCATTTTGTACCTATTACTTCCGATGTAATATTAAGAAATTAGCGATATGAACGTGTTATTATTATGTATTTTGTATTATTACTATTATACTAATATATAGAACGAAAGTTGGTTTGTCGCGCTAACCTCTCGAACTACACGTCCGATTTCAAAAATTCTTTGCGCGTTTGAAAGTCCAGGGTTTTGGAAGATTATAAGTTATGTATACTATTGAACACATTTGGCGCTAATTTTGTAGAAATTCATTATTCACAATTAAATGAAACTACGTGATATAGTCATTATTCTTTACCACATTTTATGTTACAAGTTGGACTGTACAGTTCTGTACTCGAGTAAAACAAGTGGTAAAGAACTTAAAGAAAGTAGAAATAATACTACATCACGTAGTTTCATTTAATTATGTTTACTATGTTATGTCCGACCGGCAATAAATTTGTAACAGAAGTCGGAGAACCCAAGATGGACAGATACCAGCTTATATATTGACTGATCATCTCTAGTATTCTCGCCGACTGACCCTCCACCCCTACATCTGATGTCGTTCGGTGAGCGGAGCGGACGGTTTAGTGAGCGCGAGGCACAGCTATTACATTATAAATTGCGGTTCTAAACTTGGCTATCTATTCTGCAAGTACGCTTTTAATGATTTTCTACTGTGCAAAAACAGCGAGTGATCCGATTAAATAAATATTGTTTTACAATTCATTACTCACTACTGATAGATCATTAGAGTGTATAAATTGAATGAAATATTATTCATCTTGTCAATATCACACCTTTATCTATATATATAATAAATTATATGGCAAAAATGGGTAACTTCTGAATTGTTTTAACCGATGCCTTTATGTAATAATTATGTTCGATAATTTATTAAAATATATTCGATTGTTTCGTTATTTATTATGGCCTTTACTCGAGTATAGAACAGTACAGTCCAACTTCTAACATAAAAATGCTTATATGACATAATCTATAAATCCTGAAATCTCATTTGCCGTATATATCCTGGAATTTTTGTAGATTATATTGTCGTGTACAATTCTTTTAAATATTATTTATCCGACTTAGCTACAGCGGATTAGTATTTTTCATTCAAAAATGTGACCAGCTCTCTCCGATTTCAATTTCTTTATAAAAAGGAAACCGAAGGAACTACTTAATTTAGAATGAAAATGGATGACTTATAATTTTTTTAGAAAGATGGATCACTTATATATTTTTTCAGAAGTTTTAAGTGCTAATTATTCATATTCCCTATAACAATCAGTACTGCGGATTTCTTTTTTAATTTCGGAAGTATTTTTATTTTCTTTAAATTCATTAATGGTCCTATATACTTTATATAGATTTAACTAAACGTGGGACTTCGAATTTATTTTTGTCATCTCAAAAAAATAATAAAAAATACACTATACAATACTCCACGATACACGATAAAATACAACGCAACTCGCTCGAAAAATTATCAACAAACAAACGTTTAACATTAATACTGATTCTCGTCTATCAGCGAATACCACTGACTTATTAGCATCAATATTTTTTTTACATATACGAATCAGCTAATTCCGATTGGTAAATATATGCTACAACTCAAAATTGATTGACTAAGCTTAAGAGCAGCTGAACAAGAATAAACATATTTAATTTGTAGCACACTTTTCTGAACGGACCCAATATGACACAAAAGCGCAGTTTTTCGTTTTTTAAGCTTATTTACCACTGAAAGGTGAATTAAAGAAGTTTGCAATTTTAAGCGGACTAAAAATAACAAAAATGTTGGAAAAGCATTTCATAAAATACAGCTTACACTATTAATAATAAATACATTACTTAATGGAAATCTGATCAAACTCGGTTTAACGGTTTATAAAATTACGTTGATGCCCAGACAAATATATCTAATTTGACGATTGTTCGCTTCATGTTTTTTGACATTAATGAAGATCGTTCGCATCATTTTTTTTGATCATAAACGTAGATGGTTTTAATACATCTGAAAACTTTCGATGAGCCCGCCTAATGGTCCGAATAAAAATAAGTACAGTAGGGATTTAATTCGACTTTATTTAATACGGTGATAAAACTTCTCCAAACTAATTGGATCGGATACTACGCCGCACGCACCTAAATTATGCGATAAATTGTAATAACAACCAAATTGCATTGCAACTGAAGTATGCAATAATTTACAACGTTAACATGGATTTATCAAAAGCCATTCTGACATAAGTTATATAACATTAATTTACATAAATTTCCTTGCCGACAATAAATGCACATCTTGGTTTCGAACTAGCCAACAACGATTTAACATTGACAGATGCACACGCAGCGACTTTACCCGTTCAAAGGGCCGACGTCGAACATCGGCGCGCGTGCATCCATTGTGCTAGCGCTCGATTATTGTTTACGATCGGGCGGACACGGTGAATGCGTCGAAGAAATAAGTTACGATAGCGGAAGATGTACGGCGGAGCGGCCGTGCTCAACTGCCCGTGTACAAATTGCGGCGCGCGACCGGCGATCTGTCTCTACGAGGGCGCCAGCAAATCCCTGCCACGCATCCGTCCGGCCACTCGTGGGCTTAAAGATGAACATCCTATTCGTCGCTAGGGGTAATTCTACGTAAGATATTACGGATATAAGTATCCATTTTTCCTTGATGAATAATCTTTTGAATCTATATTTCGTCTGGTTGATAACTTTATATAGATATATGATAGCTTTCGTTTTTTGGCTATTTTTGTGCAATACACTGAAAATATTGTACAGTAATTAAAAGATGGACTTAGCCATCTAGGATTCCATTCAGCCTAATTCATCATAATCGAAAATAATAACCTTACACTGACCTATATAAATAACTCACTGGTGTTACAACTGGTGTCTTACTACAGTACTTATACGCAAACGAGTGGCCACGTTTTGTTGTGCATCACACACTCGTACAAATATCAATACATAATCATGAGTCACAGTTTCTTAATTCTATACGATATTGTATTTAGTCTAACGTTTTAACATATTTGTCCTGCAATCAATGTATTGGTCTTTATCATTTTTTGCACATTCAATGAATTAATATTAAGACTATCTGAACTAATATTAATAAGTTATCTTATTTATTAAAAAATAGGAGCTAACACTATTTCTATTGAATTCAACGCATTAAAATATTTAATTGACTTAAATGATGTTCATTATTTTTAGCCAAGTATGAGCTATGTATTTTTAACCTTATGTATTTTTAACTTGAAGTAATATACCATGCAATCTATTTGAAGTATATTTGCTCATATCAGGTCCAGCCTACAGTTTTCGTAACTTTTTTTCATAAATTCTCATTCGTCATAAATTTCTATTTTCAGCAGCTTCATCTCTTATGTGGCAGTTAATCACAGAAAACCATATTTTATTTTATTTATACAACTAGTTGGTACACACGACTTCGGCCGCGCGGAATTTTAGAAAAGAGAAGTAAGTTTATTCCCAGTTTAATAACTAAACTCGGTGTTAAGTTTGCCTCGCCATATTATGTTACGACTTTCAGTTCTTCTTATTTGGTTATTGTTCATTCGTTGTTACCTATTCTCATTACTTTCAATATCGGTAGAATGCAGCAATTCGCATTTACCTATCAGTTACCAAACGACTTATTCGTTCTCCATTTGATTCTGATGCATCAAACTCACGTTTTTACAGTACTGTGCTAAGGTATCGGTTTTTTGTCTTTGCACAAATGGTGTTGACATTAAGGTAGCTAAGGTATCGGTATTTTTGTCTTTAATCACATGGTGTTGTGACATGGATATCGTGTTGTTCTTGACTTTCAACTTTGATTTGATTTTGGAAACGACACTGATCTCCTTCCAATAGCTTGTCTCTAAAATCGTCTGACTCTAGATTTCGCGAGTTGCCGTGTCGAACACAAGCGTTTATAAACTCTGATCTCTAGAAACGATCGATTCTTGACTTCGAGAGACCGCGTCATGTATACAGTCGTCTTCTAAAGCTGCTCTCCAAAATCTTTAGATTTCAACCTTCGCGAGACCGCGCATCGAATACGATCTACGTCTTCTAATTACTCCTTTCTAGAATCGTCCGATTCCTGACGTAGCAAGACCGCGTGATAAATATGAACGTCTTCTAAACGTTGCAGCAGTTAAAATATCCGATTCTTGAATTCTTAACAATAAACGACGGGTTCTATCAAACTGACTTCGTTCGACCCTTTAAAAGCTTTTTTCATTTGAAATAGATGTGGATCACCTCGTTCCGTGATCTGTAGGAAGCTTCTCTAACTTTCTCCGTTTTCGTGATCTGTAAGAAGCTTCTCGAAGTTTCTCCACTTTGCAGAGATTCTTAGTACGTAATGATTTTTTCTCTTGGCCTCCCTCGTGTTTTTGTATTTCTTTTAGGCATTACTGAGTTAGATAGTTTTAAAGTTTTCAAATTTATGATAGAAAGACTAAATGGTTATTTATGAGTCTACATTCGCTCTTACATATTGTGTTTTTTTTAATATTATTATGAAAAAATGGAGTTTAATATTCTCGTTCCTAATTTATTATCCTTTAAACACGAATGAATGTCCACTAATCAACACAATTTAATATTAAACCAAACTACTACTTGAACTAATCTAAAAAAAATTCTAAATTTATTAAAATCAGAATTAGGGACAAAATTGAAAGTACCTATGAAACCAATTATTATAAAAACTATTTATATCACCTACTACTCCATTAATTATTACCGATCAATATCCCAAAATTATCCCAAGATGCGACACGACCGTCCGCATTGGCCGACTCGCGTTTTCTGAGTCTGAATCCGCGCGATCTTTGATTCACCGCGGCTCTGTGAAAACACGTGTGTGAGGATAGCGGCCGGCTGCTGGCGCTACTTGTTCAGTATTTATGTTACTTACCTTACGCTCAATATAATAATATCATAATATTTATATACAGGGCCATAATGATAATTACAGTAAAAGTTATCTCTAATTTCACCAATTTTTTTTTCCGGCATAAAAAGCAGCTTAGATCACTCCTTGTAAAGTCCTAACGATGAAAGTCTCGTCAAAATCGGTTCAGGCGTTTCGAAGATTAGCCCGGAGAAACAGATATACAAACAGACGGACAAAATTTAAAAAACTTGCGTTTGTGGTTTCATAAAGTTCAAATAACCATACGAGCTTAAGAAGAAACAGTTATTTCGAAATCACAGACACTTCAATTTTATTTATTGTATGGAAATAAAAAAAAATAAAGGTTCGGCATGTGTTCTTCGTTTTTTTTTGCCTACAAGCATAGATGAAAATTCTAAAAGCTTTTTATGAACATATATTTCCTATATTGTATATCAAAATTCTTGATTTTTTCCTCAGGATGACTGTTGAAAACCATTGGACCTACTATGTTAGTTCTAAATAATTGTACATTTATATAAAATGATACGACTGAAGAACTTTTTACGAAGCGGAGGCAAAATTTAAAAGCCCACTTGCAATTTACAAAGTAAATGGGTCCTCCTACCTGATTAACATATATTGAATATTACAGTATTTTACTTAATGATAATCAGCAGAGGTGGTATCAATTTAACTCATGGTACCTTTTTAAAACCTTATAGAAGAAATATCATTAGCCTCCCTCGTCTGTCTCTTGATTTAATTGTCTTTAATGCTCATCGGATGACATATGTGTCCATTTAAAGAAAATTTCGGTGTTTAATATTTTATATTTTCTTAGACTCGAAATAGTTTTAAAAATGCAATATGCATGCTATTATAAGCAGTTAAGTAAAAATTAATTGCACTATTATTGACTTCTAATTTGGCATCTTTGCCTTTAAAATTTATAATAATTTGTAAACGAACTCATTGTTTTGCACAAAAAAAATAGTTTAACCCTCTCCCTCTTAAAAACTGATAACGTTAAGTTTAAAAAAACCTCAAAAAAATATCAAAAATTTACGCCTCCAAAATTCAATAAAACCTAATACTCCATGAATTAGAAATTCATAAAATATTGCGCAATGTAAAGTAGAAATCAAGGTTGTATTATAATTAAAATAGTTTAAAATATCATATGAATCATTAAAAGGACTAAACCTTTTTGTCAGCAAAGCTCGCATAAGATATTAATGTTAACTCGGACGTTTCTCTTCAAACTTTTTAGTATTGTACCTTATGCGTTATAATTATTATTAGATAAATGCTCTTTATTGCTTGGGGAGCTGCGTTGTAACTCGATATGATTTTCTGCTTGATTCTGTTAAACTTACGAAAGACTGTCGTAACCGTGGACCACGCAGTATACCTATCGTGAAGCTACTCTGGTTTTATAATTCAACGATTTACAACAGCACAAACGCGCTCAGTGCGAAGCTTAATAAAAAAAACCACGTCAACCTTCACTATATGCGATGTAAAGAAACCGGTGACCGAAAGGTTTAAAAGAACTAGAATCTGTGTGACTAAAACTTTACTAAAATTCCTTATTTTGATAATACTAAATATGGAAACATAAATAGGAAAGCTAATTTTGCTGAGGCACTTCCGCCGCAGTGGCGCTGAACCAAAATAGAACATAGGAATTCGTCGATTCGCTTGACGCATGCTGGTTTATGCAGTATAAATGGACAACTGATTGTCGACTGCGATTTTTAATGTGTTGTCAAGTACAATTTTAAGCGTCGCATAAACCGTGATTAGATACGAAACGTTTTAAAATTAATTCTGTTTATTACGAGAAACATCGATTCGCACGACGACAGGGAGCTTAAGTAGCTAATATGTAAATAATCTAATGTTTAATGACTCGACACTCCCATAAAAGTAACCGCAGGAGTGCGTAAAATAACGAGAAAACTTCTCTGCCGGCGAAGGATAGCACAAAAGCGCGACGTTAAAAGCACTAACGTTGGGCATTGAATAAAAAATAGGAGCGCGCGAATATGGGCCTCCTCGGTCGGGGGACCATTCATAAGATAAACAGTGTCCCGTGACGGCCGTTAGGGACTTGTATGAGTGACAATGCGTCCTCGACTCGAGTAATTATTTGTTGTAAAAATTGAATCCGAGTAATAAAGTTCGTTCGACGAACGAGCCCAAGGGTGGGATAAGGACTAACCTAATGGCGCCGCTCGCTCTAGCTCCGCGCGCCGTTCCGAATCGTTTTATTAAGCCGATTTTTAACAAAGGAATATTGCAGTGGATCGAGTGGAACTTGCCTTTTGTGCCGCGCCGTATGTATTGAATATGTAATAATTCGCGTGAATGGCGACGGCGCGAGGCTTTTAGAAATATCTTATGCGAGCTCTCCTGATAAATGTGTGTACCCGTAGCTGATTTGCTCCTTATATTGATTCATGTGATATTTTCAAATATTTGAAATATAATACAATCTCGATCTCTGCTTTCCATTTCTCTATTTTTTATGAATCTCTCATACATGGAATGTTCGGTTTTATTGAATTTTGGAAGCGTCTATTTTTGATAAAAATTTTCTTTTAAATAATAATCACACGCACGCAAAAACACACACACGTGTGTGTGTGTATATATATATATATATATATATATATATATATATATATATATATATATATATATATATATATTATTGCCTTTATATATAATTATTAAATTGACGAGATATCCAACCCCGAAATTTGCTTTTATATCAGCTAACTTTACACAATATCAATCAGATAAAGGATCTGCATACCATTAACCCAAATGTATCCAGATCTTTGCGACTTCATATAAAACTTTAAACATTTAAGGGTGTAATGTGTTTCTATTAGACTAATTAGAAATATTAATACTCTTATCATGTAAATGTATTGTCTTGTATATATTTTATAAGCATTGAAATATAGAAAAATTTGTGAAAACTTATAAGATTTACAAATCATTGCCATAAACTTTCCAATAAATTTTAGGTTAGCTTCTAGTAACCATGTTTTTTTCAGATATTAGATCAGTTTATTGTATTTATAATACAATAGATACTTAAACCAAAATAAATAGGAATATCCAAAAAAATTAAAAATATTCACGTATATAAACTAACTACCCGCTTTATCAAGGAAACCGCCAATAAAGTCCGAAGGGGAGCCTAAGGAAATAACCAAATATTCACCAGGTGAAATGAATGAGTGCAACATTCATAAAAACGGATTTAAAAATTTTACAGATTAGCCACCTTCCTTACCTATACAGATAGCCGCAATAAAACCGACGTCAGGACGTAATCCTCTACGACGAGAGCGTAGGCGGCATCAGATACAAAGATTAAACAAATAATACAAAGGAATTACAAAACGAAACACGTAATAAATTAAAGAGAGACACGGCCATAGATTACGTTTTGGCGTCATCCGCGAATGGGAGCGGTTTTACGATTCCTCCTCGTGATAAAAACAGTAGATAATCAGGAAAAAAAAAGATTTCCCTCGACCCAGAGCGTGTCGCATTACACGGGGATTACTATAATGATCTTTTTCACTACGCCAGTTCTACTTTTATGCCCGGAGAGGTAGGTAGCCGATTTACCCAGTACAAGATTGTGCACTGTACCTGCCACGGAATTGGCACATCATGTTTATGGACCTAATAACTGCTTCTAAGCTTGCTTTAAGCTCGAGCATAATGAAAACGTAAAATTCAGAAGCCACTTGATTAACATAATACGTGTTGTAATAGATGTTATGGGTCCTTATAACCACAGTAAATTCATAACATTATTACATAATTTTCATTCGGGGTCGCGGCGATGAAAAGCGAAACCTTTAAAGTTAGTATTATTTTGTTATAGTACTATTATTTTATTATAGTATTGCTATATTTAAAAGTTCGAACTTCGAACTTTGGAACTTTCTATTTTTTATTTCATTTTTTTAAATAGTTAATCAAATATTAAACATAAAATAATAACTGTAATATTTCCACCAATAGAGACTGAAATATTTCCACCAATATAACTTTTCTCTGTATTTCACTTAATTTGTCCACTGAGGAAAGACGTAAAATAGTAGTTCTTCGTATCTAGCCATATAGATTCCTCGAACTATATATATACACACAAAAACACAGGCACGCACGCGCACTCGCACGCGCATGCGCACACGCACGTCCACACGTACGCGTTCACACACGCGCTCACGCTCACGCACACGCAACCGCACACGCATGTACACGTACGCACGCACGCACGCGCGCGCGTGCGTGCGTGCGTGCGTGTATGTGTGTGTGTGTGTGTATATAAACATTTCAGTGTTAACTTACATGGTTTTAATGATGTTTTACCACTGTACCAAATTTGAAATTTGTAAATTAACAGTTTCTAAAAAAAATACGCTGTAACGAACAGACACGTTAGCGATCTCAAAAGGTTTCTGATACAGTAAATGTGGCCAGAATAGAACAGTGTACTATATGATTAACAAATAATTTCTAAAATTCAAATGTTAAACCTTTTACACTAGACGAATTTAATGTCACTATAAATTTGTGTGCATATATACAAAGAAATATAATACATTCTACAGAACCTTTATATAACCGATATCTATCATAGTATAGCTAAACCTATAAAATTATATTATGTGAACTTTATATGAAAACCAAAAACCTTGTTCTCCCTATATCCATTTAATTTTTTGCTAGGCACTTCGAAATATCGCAAAAAAAGGATATAAGGGATGAGCGGAACAAATATGGAATACTGGTGAATTCTTTTTCGCGACCGTGCTACAAGTATCGATACGCCGTGAATACCCTTTTTATCCTTTACGTTCGAACATTTTGACTTCATTCGAATTCAATTTAATACGAATGTATTGATGAAATACTATATTTTAACGACAAAATCTAATCGTTTTAATTAACTGAGTGAATTTTCATCATAGTGTCACGTAAATTCAGTATTGTAGGGGGGTACGTCAAGACCTATTGCTCTCGATCTACATGCTATAAGCATAGAAAAGTTCACAATTAAATGAAACTACATGATGTAGTATTATTTCTACTTTCTTTAATTTCTTTACCACGACCTAGGTTTCGATGTATTACAACATCTTCAGGTGGGCAAAGATTAAACCATGCATCAAACTCCGATAATAATATAGATTCATAATTACGATAAATAATTAACCCGAAATATAAATTTGCGCTTCTTTCTTATAATGTTACATTATATAATATAGTTTCTTTATGATGGCAACTTTCTATAATAGGATGAATTTGATGTCGTATGGAAGCTATGTGTTATAATTTGTCTCTAGGATCTCTAAATTGCAAAAAATGTAAACCGATCTGTTTAAAATCCAACATAAAAATGAATATTACGTTATCGATAAGGTATCTAAGAAATACAAAATGTAACCTTAAATATGAAAAATAAAACAATATCGTTATTGTGTTCTGTGATGTTTATTATTCTCAGCTATTTTTAGACTCGATACTTTCGAAGTCGCAAAGGGGGCGACATATAATATATGCTATTATGGAGTAGCTTCTCTACAAAGTTATCTTTCATATTATATCTATATTATACACATGTAAAATAAATTGAAAACTATTTTTAATTGCAGCCCGCAATAAACAATTACCGTTACAAAAGTGTAGGAGCAGAACTGTATTATTTATTATCCCACTGACTAAGAGTCGAAGATCTGTAACATTTATCAATAACAATAAGTGCACATTACTTATTATTTATAAAATTTATAAACATTAATGAAACCAATAAGTGTTGCTTCTCGTAATTTGTAGATGAAGTATAAAAAACATAACGCGTGAAGGGAATTCGGAAGACCTGGACGGTTTTTCCTTTTTGAAATGTCTGTTTTATTTCTTTGCAATGATCTATAGTGATATACCATATAAAACATAGAATACAAGACTAGTATATCAAACTTAATTAACTCTACTAATTAATTAATGACAAGAAGGACCTACAAACTTTCCTGCGGCATTTTGTTTTTATCCTATCTGTTTTTTTTATTTTTCATTAGTAAACTTACTCTTACGTAAAGTTTCGAGGAAAACAGTTAATATTGTTAGGTATGCAATATACTAATAATGTACAAAAGCCAAGCCAATTTTTTAAACATTTACGAGGAAACCAATTCTTCAATTTCCTCTATTAAAATGACTGACAATTCGAACAGTGGGTTTTGGATATAAAACTGGAACAATGAGATTTATATGAGACCGATCAGTTGATTTCGACATTAGACTAATTCATTGATTTCGATATTAGAATCGACATTAGACTAATTCATTGATTTCTACATTAGAATCGACATTAGACTAATTCATTGATTTCGACATTAGACAAATTCATATCTATATACACATATTATATATATTTATACGCACACGCATATACAAATGATACACGTCAACACAAAATAACGCGTAGCCACGCACACAGGATTAATCCGTAATATTGTTACTATTGTGACAACGTAGAATGAAAATCATTCAAATATACGAAAACAATTTTTTATATGATTATAATAATATTTACTTCACTCTTCGTCCAGTAGTGAATAAAAGTAATTGAATATAACCGGTTAAATATTTATATAGTCCACTTTTATTTTTAAGCTTTAAACACTATTCAAATGTATACATAAATAGTAAATAAGCAAACATTGACGTATTTTTATAATAAGGTCAATAATTATTCAAAACAATCTTGAGTACATTTGGCTGTAGCCGCAATTCGTAATCCTACCTACGGATCTACAGCCCACCCTTGAATCAATTGTCAAAGAGCCTCACTGTCAACTTAAACATAATGTTATTGGTAACTGCTCCCAATAAAATGTCTCACCCACGATAATATAATTCACCTTAATCCTTCTACGGGTTCGATTCGATGCGTATGTTTAAAGATCGAAGGAGACGACATAGTCTTCACTTCGCTTAAAATACAAAACAATATAAGTTCAACTGACGCACATCCGCGGGTCGTAGGTTAACATGGAGACGTAAGCCACAACATAATCCTACTCGTCGGCTTTTGTCGGAACAAACTGATTAGAATATACGCCATGCGCAATATTCAGTCTTCACAGATATCAAAGCAACTAAAAAATGTGTTATTTGCTCCATTAAAAAGAGCAAAAGAAACTGTAAGCGCCCAGCAATAGTTGACAGACTGTGTACGTATCATTGAGATTATTAAACGCATTACTACAAATTTATTATTTTTTGATAATTTTTTTTACAGAATATCACGTGAGACTCGGGCAACGTTAATGGTAAATAAATTTACATAGGGCTGTGACATAAAACTACACAATATCCATGTCAGGCGGATAACATCATATTCATTTAGCGGATAACAAGAATAATAAGGATATCATATCAGTTGCCTAAACCGAAACGAAACTTTTTAATGTAACCTTTTCGTGAATGTAGATTAGTTATAATTACAGTTTTAAGTAAATTTCTAACGACGGCAGAATCACAGTAACCTAGAAAGTGTGTAGCTTTAAATATTTCATTTCGTTATCATTAAACATTGCAACAAATTGTTACAAAGGAAAATATATTTTATTCCGAATGAAATGTGAGCACGAGCTGTCTTGATTACAGTTCTAGTTAATTATACCACTCAGCCCCCCTAAAACAGTATGTAGGTTTTTAAGAAATTTAATTACGTTCTCCTTTTTTTAAATTTTATTAACAAAATATGTTTAGATATAAAGCCAGAGTACAATTTTATTTATAACTTCAATATGTTACCAACGTTTTATCGCACTTGAATTGTCGTCAAAACGAAATGCCGCAATAACCAGAATTAGCTGCTTTAAGAGGTATTTTATAAAAAATAATTAACGTTAACACTAAAAAATTGTTTAAACTTCTTAAGAACTAAGTACACAAATTCGCATACAAAAGTCAGCAGAAAATCATATTTTAGTTTTATTAATAAATACCCCATAATAATTTAATTCGTTTCAATAACTCGACACCTTTTAAAACTTAAAGCATTTAATTTCTAAACTTACATCAATATTTCTAAAGCATAGTTATATTTTAGTATTATATAATACGTCTATAAATGTCTATAAAACAAACTAAACGCTCCAAAAAAGTGGCAGACAATGACGAAACTCGCAGCCACTCGTCTTCTTAGAAAAAACTTTTGAGTGATTAATAAATGGTAGTTCAGCGCTGACAAACTGTGCAGTCTCTCACATTTGCGTCACAAAAAATACATTTAATCCCAAAACCTGTCGTCTTGAAATTACAAAAATAAGACGTAAATGGCGAAAATCGCAAAGGCAAGAGAGACGCCGTCGCGCAAAAGGAAACGTAATATTTTTGCATTCGTAGGCTTGTAATAACAAAGAGATATTATAAAGAAACGTTATGTCAACTCGCCGTCAAACGAATAATAAATCAGCATTTCGCACCAGAATAACTGTTGCTTTTTTAGACGTAAGTGGTTAGAAAAAAAAGGTAAACATGGCACGCCCATGCACGAGCCTGTGGTTGAGGGAAAAGTAAACAGATTATTTAAATTCAGTCACAATATTGCGTTAACGTTAATAATTTGAAGGCATTAAGTTGGAATGAAAATACTGAATCGTAAACTAATTCAGTGAGTTATATCTCGACGTTTGCGCTAGATACACATGCTGTACATTTTCAAGTAGGCAGCGCTTTAGACTCGGCAAATGCTGCTTAGATCTAATTATGCCGGAACGGGTAAGGCTTTTCACATTTGAACGCGGTGATTTTCACTGTACGGTAGTGTTCATATAAGATCATCCAAAATGCAATAATCTAAATTGCACAAATTGAAGGGCCTTTTAAATAATTTACATTTTTTAGAATATTTTCATTTGAAATACAAGGAGCATACAAACTTTCAGTTTCATCAAATTACCTATTGAATTAAAAAGTACCGCGTTAAGATTCAGTTTCCGTGAAATCCAGTCCCATGAAAATCAGCGAAGGATAGTGTTTTATGGCAAAATGACAGTAGATAAGGAGCAATCATTTCCGTGAGTATGTATGTTTGTACGTACGTAAACGTACATGAAGTCAATGAGTATAAATACGCCTGTTAATACCAAATATGCGAAAATCCAAATTAAGATTTTTTAGAGTCGACGAATTTTAGCAAATCGCTTCTACTACACAAATTTACATTAGTTGCTAAATTAAAGTAGTTTTTTTATTCTAACAAAAGAAAAGAAATTCTAAGAAATTATTAACTTTAATTATTAATAGTTTGAAAGGAAATAAAATTGGATTTTACCTATTTTGCTATATAGTAATTAACTTTGTTTTAGAAAATAATTTATCGATATTTCTGTATGTTTATAGGTAAATATATATATACTCTTCCTGAATTTGGCACTCCGTCCAAGACTTGTTTTGTTTAATTTATGTATATTACGTTAAAAAATTAGTAAAAATTAGAAGCAAATGAATTTTTATGTTCATTTTTATGTATAGATGGTGTATATTTTGTGATATTAGATGGTAAATATTGATATTTTTTTGTTAAAAGCAGTAAAGCAGTTTCGAAATTTGACTAAAAATGAATTTTTTTCCAAATACTAGAATATCACTGGCAGGATTGCAGCCAAAAAAGTGTATAAACCAGCCCCGTATAATTAATAGAAGTAGAAACGTTGTCGATGCAATGGTTACATTATTTAATAATCAACATGTAAGGATCAAATTTTGGTATTGGTTCTTTCTCGGGATTAGTTACTTTAATAAAATAATTTCAACTTTAGAAACACTTTATTTCAAGAATCCAATACGACGGGAAATTACGTAGCAATACGAAGAACACATGATTGACATGACCAGCCATATGCATAATAAGCACATGATTTATTTCTATTTGCCAATTTTTTTATGTTAAACCTTACAATTTTCACTTTGACTTGAGTGTTCCTTTGATCTTCATGATTCGTGTATTGGAAATTTCATTTTGATGGAAGTTTTGTGTGATGGGTTTTCCTTTAGACC
Organism: Druceiella hillmani; assembly: GCA_039881145.1. Classification (NCBI taxonomy): domain Eukaryota; kingdom Metazoa; phylum Arthropoda; class Insecta; order Lepidoptera; family Hepialidae; genus Druceiella; species Druceiella hillmani. Next base: position 12,408,062 of record JAYKKI010000002.1, read on the forward strand.
GCTCGCTTAATATTTTCTATGAACCTACTTATTTTGGTTAAAATATTTTCTCGATCTTTATGGTAGTAATCAAATTTGAATATGTTTTAAACAAAAAGGAAATAATGTGGCTTAAGAACTTACCAATATTATAAAACTTATAAGTTATGTCCTCTCTACATTTTAATACAAATCTTAAACAATTTAAGCCGTAGTGGTCATTGATAATTTTAAGATTTTTGTGTGTTAAGGTTTGTTATATTTATCTCAGTTTCAGGAGTATCACTGAACGTATGACATTACTTGGAATTTTTAAGACCGAGTACCACCAGCCACAGCGTACAGCGTGCACAACAGTGGTGTCGAATATAAAACATGCGAAAAATTTATACAATAAGAAATAAGTATTATTAATATTATAAATAATTGTGTAAGGAATCATTTACAGACGGAATTGGTGAACGAGTTATAATCTGATATAAACCGGCGCTTGATTGTCAGGTCTCGTCTGCAAAAGATTGCTTAACGAAATTTTGTCATTGTTAGCAAAATTTGTTTTTTCTTTTTCCTATTTTTTGGCAGGTTATCATTTATTTTATTTTCCTATTTTTTGGCCTTATTTTTTTATAGAAATCATTCTTTTTAATTTTTTAGTCAATATTTACAACTTATACAGAATTTAAAATTAAATAATAACCTATAAAATTTTAAATATGTATATCGAAAATTACTGTTATTTGAACGACAAAATACGACTTATGATTTTAAGCCTAATTGAAAATATTAAGCCATACTGTAAAAAAATATCATATTTTGCCCATACCTACAGTTATTTAACATAGATGGACTAAAACTAAAAAAAATTAAAAATAGTAAAACTGAAGCTGAACAAAACATTATTTTATTCAACCATGCAAATATCAGTGCTATAATTTAAATAAAGAATGAACGTTAGTTTTTATAATAAAAAAGATATATACTGCCTAAATATAAAAAAATAACATATACTAAAACTATATTTACGGTAGTAAAATTTTCTAAACCTTTATATTTTATTTTTCACACGCGACCTCTTACTTACCATCATACTTCGATTTTCATTAATCGAAAAAATAATCGCATAACGAAAATTCAAAAGGTTATCGTATTTTTGTAGTCGTTTTCTTTAAATGAGAAAACAACGTACCATTCATATTTATACCTAAACGGAAATACGGAATACTGTAAAGAGTGTCATTCTGAATATAATATAATTCAAAATACTGTCCAAGTTCCGCGCAGTTACAAAGAGTATTGAAGCGCCCTTGAGCGGGCCAGCAGCGCGCCGAGCCAATTATTCTCAAGTGCAGTGCGCGGGACAATTTCTTTTTGGCCTTTAGGCGAGGCGCCACCGCCGAGGGTCGCTGAATCAAAGGAGGTCCTGTATAAATAAACCCGACAAGAACACACTTCATTACAGTAATTAAAGGCAGCGCATTTATTTGCCGCCTTGATATTGGACCTGATCTGTAATGTTATACTTGAGTATTTTAGGTTATGAAAATTTACAGGTATATTTGAACTGATGGAATGTTAAATTGTTATGTTATAATGGAATGTTATAATAATAAATGGAATGTTCTAATGCAATGTTAAATTTGAACTGATGGAATGTTATAATAATAACTGTCACAATTAAATGAAATTATTCAACCGATAATACATAAAAAATACACCCGAATTTCCTTTGGGAAGTACTAATGAACAATAGAATGAACAATTTTTAAATATACTTCAGTCTATTACCACATCGACCATTCAAAATAAAAAAGGTTATATTTAATAAATTTTTGTAAAATTAATATTTTTGTATGAAAAAAGTGCTAGTAGTGATTAAAATGAATAAAATTTTATCATTGCGATTGTTAGAAAACGTCTTATTTCTATTACTAGTTTTGAAACAATTAAAAAACTCCTTGTATATACTCCTACTCCTTGTATATTTACATTTTTTTTTCTAAATAGTCGATTTTCGCAATTTTTTTTGTGAAAATTTTTCAAGTGAATTTGTTATATTTTGATATTTATATAATTTTATAAGAAATATTGAAACACAATGTGATATACGTAATATACTTTTAGCGATGTATTACATATCAGCGAGGCATAACGAACAGTTTTAAAAGATGTAATAAAGGCCAGCGAAAAGAAAAATTAATAACTAACAATCCTAACAATTTTCAATAACTGTCAAGCGGTATATACAAAAATTAAAGAAAATCCTTCGCATTTGTTGCGCTATTATGGAGTTCAAAATTTAATGAGAATGAATCCTTGTAGAATCAACACTACAAAAATGACCATTTTTTTTAAACAAACTCGTAATAATATACCATCACCATTCTATTTCTTTGCAACTGCATAATAAATAATTTAAAAGTTTTAGAATTTTCTTCGATCAGAAGATTTTCTAACAATAGAAATAATTTTATCGTTTTTTCTAACCTGAAACGTAACCACAGAATTACAATGCTCAATTTTCCCTTAAAAAGCTCACAAATGACACAGAGCTCGTACATTAACGCAGAAATACGTACAACACTAAACGAACGTACGAGGTAGCAAATATCAAGAGCCGAAAGTGAGTTTTGGAGTCTTTAAAGTTGGTTTTGAAAAAGGAACAATTTAGATAACAAGGGCTGAGAGCGGGCGCGGGCGGCCAAACTTCCAAGTGGTTTTTGTCTACTGGATCACTATAAAGTAGAAACTTTCTACTGATGACTCAAGTTTGGGGGGAAGGCAGTAGTGAATAGGTGTTTACGAGGGCGCGGCGGCCACTACGCTCGCCCCAACAAAATATCCCCCTTGTAGTCCTCGAAATGAGTTTTGTTAAAATGTTTTATTCGTGTAATAATTTTTAACTGGTCCTCTATATATCGCCCCTCGTAAGCGATATAGCCATTTCAAAAGTTTCTTACTTGTTCTCGGGGCGCAGTTACGTTGTCTTGTATTGTTTTAGAGATAGTGGTAGATGCGAGGGTTAGTGTAATTGACGATAAGTAGTTTAGTATAGATAAAACCATTTCTTGTCTCGGGTTCAATTTTAGTTCAAAACTGCAGTTGAAGCATTATCAACAAATATTAAGTCCGCAAAAGTGATTTACGAAGAGCGATGTAAACTTATAAACTAGTTATGATAAGGAAAAGGGACGTTAAAGTTATCATCACAACCCTTGAAAATTGTTCCAGTTTGCCTTGAGTAAATAATATAATCCAATTTTATGGACAAAGGGCTTAGGGGACAAACTCTGATGCGGAATGCCTTGCTTCGACATCAGAACATATGTTACAGAGCTTCTGTTGCGTAGATTAATAAAATTATATTATTTAATTTTATAATTGAACCAGATTCTCATAAAAAGTTATTTTTTATTCGAAATATACAATCCAAAAACAACATTAGAACCATTAAATTTTAATTAAATACGTATTTAATCTTTATTATTTTTATCTATTTCGGATGACGCATCGTCCTTATTAGGTTAATTGTAAATTACACTGTCACTATCTTCATTGCGTATATTGATATAAAAATATTGATGTACTGTGCGGTTTTGCCGACAAATAAATGTATACCGGTATCTAGAATACTTATTCAATTCTGTTTAATGAAGGAAGGAAAAAATATTGGTTTACGGATAAATCTGCCTACGAAATTATCCACGATGTTGGTAATATTATAACGTTGGTAGTTTAACAGTTGGCCTGAAAAAATAAGACTACAAAAGTTTTTAATAAACATTAGTGGACCGTAGGATTAATAGAAAAAAAACATAACTGTGCACAAGTGAACGCTTTTAATTTAATTCAGCCTTGAATAAAATCCTATTTATTTCGGGATTACCCGTTATACAAGCTAAAAATATCTTTTAGCCAATCACTATAATAGAGGGTAAAAGAATATTTGTGTAACTATAAAAACCTTTGGTGTATAATAATCAAAGATTTCAAATGTATATTTTTAAAACTGAGAATAATGAAAACTTAAGAGAGGTAGAACAAAAACCAAGTGATTCAAACAAGTAACAAAATAAATTAATTCGAACAATATGTTTAGAAGATAAGATTTCCGAACCAAGAAGCACTTATTCTAAAACTATGAAGCTTGCACGTAAAATAACATAAACCAGGAAAGGTTTCAAAACAAGAGTAAATATTGAGAACATAAGACATGGTCACGAGCAGACAAGTCAAACGTTACATACAAGTGTTACTTTCAGGTGAATATCGCAGAAATACATCTATTGGACAATTTATACTGACACAATTGAGACTATGTGAACTACGTATATTAAATACTGCATGAGTTAAATTATACTGAATAGAGGCGTTAGTATATGAAAATGGTGTCGGTGATTTATCCCCAAACATTTAACCGGTGTTATTTGTTGGTCATGAGCAGACAAGTAAAAAAATGTGTTACTTTTAGGTAAATATCGCAGAAATCTAACACAATTGAGACTACGTGAACTACATATATTAAATACAAAGTGAACTGCGTGAATCAAATTATATTGAATAGAGGCATTAGTATATAAAAATGGAGTCGGTGATTTATCCCTAATCATTCAACCGGTGTTATTTTCTAATGCCAAATATTTCATGGACAAACAAATTTTGAAGTTTTTCGTTTTAGTACTCTATATAAAAATACAAATTTCACAACTCATTAGACCAAAATCGCGTACAAAGTCACATATAGCTTTCTCTAATTAACATTATCTACGATAAAATCTTACTTATTATCTGAACATAAAATAATCCACACACAATAACATGCAGAAATTAATATAACGCCACACACTTGAAGCATAGCGACCGCTGCAGCAAGCAGATCGCCTTCCGCTTCGCTCCCTCACAATGCGGCTTTTGTTTACATTTTCAACCGAAAATGTTCAAGTAGTGCTCGGGACAGTGATAAACCTCCAAACAGTTGGTGTGCTGGGCACCGCGACTTATCGTCGCGGCTGGCACCACTTGCCAAAACTTGGTACGAAAACTACCTCGCACCGTCGCGTCGCCAACTCGAGCTTGCACGCTAATAACTACGTCCCATGTTTGCACTGAAATGAGGCCGCAGTAACACAAGCAGCTCGTTGTAGTGCCTCGCAAGTATACGGTTTAAATTTAAAACGGAAGTAGGTTTGATTACCGCACGGTGTCGTTTGTTAAGGTGGAATTAAATATAAATTATTTAACGTATTTATACACTTTGTACTTAAAGTTAATGGGGACTGGAGAAATTATCTCATTTAGCAAGGTAAAAACTAAGATGATATTACTACTTAGCCAACATACACACGTCGAGCTCAAAATTTGAACACTTACAAATAAACCTAAATATTTTTAGCGTTACGTTGTATTATTAGTATTAAACATTTAATATGTATTTGTAAAATTAGATAATGATTGTGTCAAATAACTCGCGATAATTGTTTATTTAAAAAATTTGTCTATTTTTCCACTATCATGATGTTGTCTATTTGGAATTATTTTGGGACACAAAGAATATTATCTGGGCATTATCGGAACTTTTGACTGGGGAATATTTACCAAAAAAGGCCAGATTCGTAAAAGAAATTTTTTTGGGCTATAATAACCTTTTAACTAAAAACTCGACCATTACAGTAGTTTCAAATGTCTGATGGGATTACTTTATTCACCACACTTGTTTTGCAAGTAACTTTTTTTCTTTTCCATACTCCTCTTAGCACTTTCCGGAAGGCATTCTGAGTCCATTTAAAACCAAAAACGAGATCGCAAATGGAGCCGACGCGACGGCCATACCAAAAAGTCCTTTAGTATAAGTTTCGACGTGTTATCCGTTGGGAGAAATATATTGTGTCAAATGGGACCTACTTTGAAGGTGACAATATAAATTTGGACGAGTAAACCAATATTTTGAATAAATTACTTATTAGTTTCTTATTAAACATTTTTCGGTATCTATTTCGCAGAATGTATTTCATACGTAATGAGAATAAAAGTAAAGGTCGATTTTAAGTTTTGAGAACTAGCGAAAGGTAGAAAGCGTTAACCTCCTTGAATCGGGACAACACAGTTTTCATAGGTTCGACTCAGGGTGAATACTAGTCTTGCGATCATTTGTAACAATTATCAAGAGCTTTGGGAAGCATTGGATGCCGTATTAGCCGTATAATGCGAAGTTATTGTTTTGAGCAATACGACTAATGGCAATACAGTTTATCGTTTCTTTAATTTTACATTACTTTATATTGACAGTTGTATTTTGTTAAGAACGACGATTTATCATTTTTAGGCCCCATTTGAAAAGCCCCCGACTAAAAGTAAGTAAGAACCTATTGATATAATTACAAACCCAAAAAAACCTGTCGGGGTTGCCTTTGCCATTTCCGTCCTCGATATCAATTACTTTGTAGCAGCATGGAAAAGCTATTTGCGCACCTAAGAGAATTTCAATGAGTCACGAACTGATCAAAACTGCAAAATTTTAGGCATAGGCAGGGCATGGTAGCCCCGACGAATTTTCTTGGGTTTGTAATTATATCAATAGATTCTTACTTTCTTTTAGTCAGGGAATTTTCAAAAAAGTATTTAATCATTTGAACTACGAATACATCCCTCGTGAGTTTTTCCTAAATGTTTAATTTTGCTTTTTATTTTACTTTTTGAAGATAAATGGGAATATTCGTTTACAAAATGTTTATTGCGGCGGCCACTGGTGACTAATCACCGTAACAACTATCTAAGAACCATTGCCAATGAATCACAATTATTTTACAGAAAACCGTATCGAAAAGGGGCAAAGCGTTTTGGAGATAAATGGGAACATTGGATTGCACACACAAACAAAAAAACGAACAACCTCTCACCCTAAACGCACATACCTCCTCCATTCCGTCGTGGATAAAAAATTTGCCAAAATTATATAAAAAATATCAGTAAATCTAGTTTACAAAAATTCTTATTTCTTTCCAAAACGTCGCTACGACTTTTAATTACTACACTCAAACTAAGGCAATATTTTCGATCTATTGGTCATCAGACAATAAATTGCAAAAATCAAATATCATTTAAAATTTAAAACGTTGGTACGGAATCAACTCGAATGTGTCCCGATCTGTTTTCACATCAAAAGGTACATAAAAAAAAACTAGTATGTCTAGTTTACAAAAATTCTTATTTCTTTCCAAAACGTCGCTACGACTTTTAATTACTACACTCAAACTAAGGCAATATTTTCGATCTATTGCTCATCAGACAATAAATTACAAAAATCAGATATCAGTTAAAATTTAATACGTCGGTACGGAATCAACTCGAATGTGTCCCGATCTGTTTTCACATCAAAAGGTGTGCAAACAAAAATATTCTAAGTTTCAACCAATTTATATTTGGTAATTTAACAAGTTCTTTATACAATTTTAAAAGCCAGTAAAACTCACTATCAAGAAAATCGAATTTCCCGTATGAATATTGCTTTACAAAAAGAGTCAGTAGTTGAAGCCATCAAATTTTTTACACAAAACCGTTCTCAACGATAAAGATACACTCATCCGAATAATAAATCATAATAAATAAACAACAAGAGTGGCAGTGATTATGATGTAATGGTGAGAAAGCGGCTGGCCCATCCCATGAGGCCCATTTTTTACTTCCCGCCGGCCATCGCCTCACGAGTTCGCACAACTTCTCTTTCCATATCTCACACCGTCGTCTTGCCGGGGAATAAACGCCCTAACAGCGTAATTAAGATAACGCCTCGACAAGTTCCGGGAACGTCTCGTACCTGGACGAACGCGCTGCGCCGGCCCAGGCGCCCTCTTCCGAATCGTGGATTGAATTATTTTGCGAGGCGAGCGAGAAGTAAGTTTAGCATTGCGAATTTTAGCTTAATGATTTTATGTGGTTGTTTTCCATTGCCGGGGAATTTCTTTATAGCCCTGCGCCAAAGCGTCACGTTCGTGTAGAATGCTTAATATTGAGAACGTTTGAGAACCTTATTGTCGTAATTTAATAAGTAACTTTTCAAAAAAAAAATATTTTGTCCCGTATTTGTTCTTTCGATTGACTTAAAATTGTATTTGCGAAACGAGGTGCTCTTTATTGCTGCATTGCGCATCGTAGCTGTTATCTTACAAGAATGTATATAAAGTGTGTATTATTACAAAGAAAACATTCAATTATTGAATATATTTGGCGTTAATTTTGTAGAAATTCATTATTCACAATTAAATGAAACTACGTGATGAAGTATTATTTCTACTTTCTTTAAGTTCTTTACCACAACCTAGGTTTCGTTGTATTACAACATCTACAAAGATTCAATCTTTGCTAATAGCCCACCTGAAGATGTTGTAATACAACGAAACCTAGGTTGTGGTAAAGAACTTAAAGAAAGTAGAAATAATACTACATCTCGTAGTTTCATTTAATTGTGAAAACATTTAGTGTTAAAAATTGAGTTATTATTAGACAAACATATTTCGGAATTTTACTAAGTTTCAAATTAAACTGGCTTGTTTCAACAATACATTTTTCTCCTAACTTATACCTGTGCACGTACATGGGCTTCGACTTAAATCCTGACTTACATACCATTATTAATTTTTGATTGAATACTTCTTTAAATAAAAATTATTCATACTAAATAATCCAAATCTTTACGATTTGCTCAAATCATTTACTATATATACTTCAGAATTACATTCAACAACGTTAAGTATACGGTGGCATGAGTTCATTTTTACCAATCGATGTATTAAATGGCTATATGGCGATTCAGTAAGCAAGCCCTTCTTTGCTTATTTTTTAAAACATCATAGTGATGGGTTTAATTACATTCAATATAATCCGTCTACTATAATCCGTATTCTTAATTATAGTTTAGTATTTAGTCATACAATATTTATATTTAAACACAATGATGTGGTGTTGAAAATATACAAACAGCACTACGGCTATATTCAAATAAATTTAAAAAAAATAATGTTTCAGAATTGGTATTCGTAAGTTCTATCGATAAATTACCGATAAATAAATGTCCCAGAAGTTTCAAACTAACGGGTCGACTAGACAGAAATGACTTTATCTCGTACATATCTTATCAATTACAGTAACATAAATTCGATTCGTTAACGGACCGAAAACCGGTATAGGTTGTGCAAATACTTCTATTCCTAGAATCACTCAGAAGGTATATTTTATCAAAATGAATGAAATATTTCTCGTTATAAACAATTTTTCTGTTTACTTTTCATTAGTATCATAAATATCAACATACAATATTTGCAAACTGTGTGTTAATTATATAGGCCCCTTACAGAACACTAATAACCCCTGATATTAACAGGGGTCATTAGTATTTTGTAAACTTAACAAAGAAGGGATTTGTAACAGCTAACAGGGTAACTTGAAAAATGATATAATCGATAATAATTAGAAAATTGTGTATACTATTTTTATTTATAATTTTTATAAAAAATAAAATATACCACAAACTAATTTCTCTGCTTGATATAATAACATTTAAAGAAAAACTCTATTATTTGGTAAATTCTGTTTACAAAAGTGAATAACTGTTAGTATTTATTAAAGCATTTTGGATTATCACTTTTATGTTTATTGCTATTAACATACTGTCTGTTTAGATTGAACATATAAAATTAATTTTGTATTAAAAATAAGAGCATTTGATATATAATTAAATTTAATTTAAGATTGTGTTGAATGTTATATAAAACAGAATCGCAAAAAAATATTCAGAGCTTGTATAAAAAGAAATATATTCTTGATGTAAACATAAGCTTCAATGTGAAATAAAATCCAACGGTCAAAAATAGTTCACTTAAGTTGGTAATATAGTAAAAACAATGGTTTATAACTCTTACTTAACTTTTTTTATCAAGTAGTTACATCAGAATTAATTTATCCTCAAAAAGAAATGTCAATTATCCTACACTAAGCGTAGAAACAAACTGAGTGGTTATCGATACAAATTTTTATTTTAAAACTTATTTATTGAAGATGTTTTAAATCAAGAAAACATTACCGCCGATAAACAGGAACATAACGGCTTATCAAACCTCATACTAGACACACATAAAAGATTGTTTATTTATTTCAAGAAAAAGTTCTTTACGGCACATCGTTTTATCGTTTCCGAGTATATTACAAAAATAATTTGTTTCATCATTACATCTTGTTCTTCTTACCATATTTTTTGTTCATAGGTAAAAATCATACCACTGAGAACAGAAATGAAGAGATTATCTTTTTCTTAATTTAATTTTTTTTTTGTCAAATATAGCACAAAAATATCAAATAAGTTTTCGTACATTATTTTATCATTAATTAAATAAGGTGTTTATGAAAACAAATGTTTGTAAAAGTAATCTTTATATTTTTGGCCAATGTATTTTTCTTTTCATATATAGAACATAAAAAGTAACACTACCAGTTCCAGCAGCACGCAAATATTTCAACCCCGAAAAGCTGCTTATGAAAAAGTTTTACACAACCGTATTAAACCAAACAGAGCTAGTGCAAGTCGCTAATATTATTATACATACAAGTTTACAACATCCGGTCACTTAGATACATTGAGGCTTACTTTGCAAGGTTTAATGAAAATTAAAAGCTTACTCATTCCTTTTCACGATTAATAAAAACTTCTAACGCGCGCAATATGTATTGAGCAAAACTCAACATTTGAGCGAGTCATCTACCAGCCGAGGACAGGCCCACATCGATCTGCGTAGAGTCATGCCGACAGCCTTCGCGGGCGTGCAATCAGCCGAAATAATCGCGGGCAATAAGGCGAGCGCGGGGCCGGCAGCGCCGGCCGCCTGGCTCACATCCAGACGCCTGCGACCCGGCCCATGCCAAGCTACGCGTATTAAAATATAACAAATGAATATTTTATTAATGCTACCCAGCGTGAACCTATCAAAATTGCATGCGCAATAGTGGCGCAGTGCAACACGACCTTTCGGCCTACAGCTAAACTGCTCCATGCTTTATTGGGCAATTAACATAACGTACAACTTGTATCAAGCGCATTTGTAGAGCTATTTACGTGGAGACCTAGTGCTTCTGATTTAACGCCAGTTACACATTCGTGTGTAGTTTTAACTATCTCGCTTTCCGCTTTTACTCCTATCGTCGCCGGTTACTTAGCAAAATTATAAGGTGCACTTTTGTTTTATTTTAAACTTTTGTAGACTGTTGTGATGTAAGGTATTTGCATCACAAAAGACTTATTGCGAATACAAACATTTCAAGCCCTGTTAACTATTATAGATGTACATAGTCTTATTCATAAAAACAATATTCCCATAAGAGATTGATATAGCACTAAAAGTTTCAACAATTCCATTTATATTTCTGGTACTACGTATAAAATATATTCTCATCTTAGGTAAAACATCACTATAGATTAGGTGCCTATATTTTGGAATAGAATTAATTGAAACTTAAGATTTTTTCATAAATTTGTTATTTTATAAATAAATAATAAATTTGTTATCATTAAAAAATTTATGATTTCCGCCTCCAACGAGTAACAAGTATCACCCTCCAAAACAAGGATTACAAAATGATTTTTTTTCTAATAAAATGAATAAATAATTCCATATCAAAATCGGATACAGGTCGGATTTGATTCACAAATTATAATTGATATTTTTATAGACAATATTTAAATTAATAGAAAATATTCAAAATACTATTTCAAAATCACGTATTTTTTAGAAACTCAAAGAAACATAAATATATGAAAAATAAATATAGAGCCGTTCTTGTAGAGAGAATTTTATAAGGTTTAATTATGTACTGAACCATTTTTCCATAAACTTGAAAAAAAACGCCCAAAATTTATTTTTCGCTCCTTTTTCCCTTTGAAGCGGGGAGGCGGTTACATGGGACGGGGAAAATTTTTGAATTTACCGATAACACCTTAAATAACTATTTTATGAAAAAAACCTTTAACCCATTTATTTTAAAATTTCGCCGTAAATACCAGTTGGGCGCCTAGTCTAATATATTTAATATCACACACATAAATGCTCGTCACCAGCTTTAGATTTCGTGGGAGTTTATACGTGGAGATAAATTATGTTTTGAGATAAATTTAATAACATGAGCAAGCTATAAACAGTAACTTAGACTTGGCTACGAATGTCTTGACACGTTGCAAAACCTAGTCTAAACCACAATCTTTATCACAAAATATATAATTACGAAAGCAAATTGACAAGATAAATTTCGTATTTCTCAAGTAGAATTTTTTAATAGGCTAAATTTAGGAAAAAAGTCACTATGAAAATCTGATATTCACGTTTAAGATATCCTATAAAAAAAGGAACTATATGGTCATTTCAAATGACATTATGTACTAAAAAAGATAATCTAATTAATATACTCATACACTCAGAGACAGAGTAAGTTACACTCGAAATGTTAAATAATTTTACACATTTTGAAATTAAGCCACAGATTCAACTGTTTCACTAGTTTAGTTTTGTTTTTTGCTAATCCTTCCAATTTAAATATAAAATATTATTTTCTTCAGATAGCGAATGAACCTAGACCCCTCTACATAGACTTTAAAAAATAAGAGTTCATATTAGAGATGGACAAAAAAGATTAATTCACTAATATTCTTTGATCGAATAGGTTAAAAAATCAACATTTTATTATTTTTAATTTACTTAACCAAAAATCGCCTAATATACACACGAAATTAAAATGTGTGGACATCCAAGCCCCACACCCAACACACCAAACGATTTGACGTTTACGTATTAATATAAATATATATATATATATATATATATATATATATATATATATATATATATAGGTACATACGTATTATATGTGTGTAAATACATATGGGAATTAAACAGTTGTAAAAGACATTCATGAAGTGCGAATCTAACAATATTTGCAGTACTTTATTGACATGCGATGTTAACTTCATAGACCTGTTTCCGCGCAAGAACAAGAAGGCAAGTAACGCTTTTCTTAGAGAGAGTGAGATACTGAATGTACTAGATCTACTGATCTCACGAACACAGGTTTTTGTTATTTCGAACTTATTTCAGTCCGAAAGAATCGATCCTTTAAATCTTATAAGATTTAAATCAATAGGACATAGGTTGCAGGTCTCGATCAACCAGTTGTTTTTGTTTTTAAATTCGTAGACCATTTGCGCCACAAAAAATGATAATATCAAAATTTTAATGATATTTTCGCGGTTCAGTAACTATGTGCTTGAAGCTAAGCTTTGATATCATTTATATACGTCGATTTTTTTTTATTTTTACGTTAAATTTCTTAAGAAAGAAATTTAACGTAAAAATAAAAAAAGGAACTATATGGTCATTTTACGTTAAATTTCTTAAAAAAGAAATTTAACATAAAGTAAAATTTGAATATTTTTTTATGACTACTATAAAACATCATACTAACATTTTTCAGAAAACAAGTCTGGATCTATTTTGGGATTACTTATACATAGATTATTTATTTTTTAAATGATATTTATTAATTTTCCGTTACGTTTGTATAGACTAATAAATTGATTGACTAGTTGTAGATAAAAATTGTAACGCTCGCATATCCAACTGATTTTTTTTAAGCCGTCCAATTTGAAATACATTAGTCTCAAGAATCAAGACTGCTAGTGCCAAGCCTAGAAAGTATGATAAGAAAGTATTTTTAGGTACAAAAACGAACTGGTTTTTGAATTTCAAAGACCTAGATTGTTCTAGGCCGCAGAAGAGACTTTAATCAATTCGAAGAGACTTTAATCAAATTAGTAAATATTCCATATTCGAAAGAAGCAATATGACAAACATGTCAACACTGTTAACTTGCATAAGTTTGGTGATTCCATATACCGATAATAAGTATACAATATAACTGGTAGAATTTCAGTTTAACAAGCAAGACAATTTGTTGAGTACGAAAAAACAAAGTCTAAATATTGACTTTAAAGAAACTACCATCAATCGTCAAACGACAAAATACTGCCGACGAAAAAAACCAATAGACGACTTTACGGCAACTTGCCACAAAAACGTTTATAAAACAATATTTTCACCGCTCAGACGGCCATAATATTTGCAGTGGCCCTCGCTGATAAAGAAATATGGCGAACAATGAATTTTTGACGAGTGTTAGATGAAAACAGTCTAAGCGAAAACAGATGTTTTCGAAGGTACGAATTCGTTTCAAAAGATTGAGGGGGATGTTTTACGTCTATCCACCCTATATTTTCTTGCCTCGTGCACAGCTCGTGTTATTTTTAATATTTTACTATTACGGTATATAAAGCAGTCATTAATATGTATCAATTTATAAAAAAACAAGAATTTTTTAATAGTATGAATTATGATCTTACCTCAGAAAACGTTTCATCAATCAACTTGAGAAAGCATGTTTTATGAGGTAAAGAATGTTAATACGGTATTATTTATTAGGAAAACATTAATTTATAATTACAGTAATCGTCATTAAAATTCAAACTTTACCAATTTTAAGATTTTATATCATATGATAGATTTCATAAAATGCGGTCAATATAAATATATATATATATATTTTTCTTTTTTTTTTTTTTAATAAAAAACTTCGGAATAAAGTGTTATCAAATAAAGTGAGAAATTGAAAGTATAGGAGAAACACAATAACCGTTAATTCTCTGCGTTGTTGCCATATGTTAGAAATGCCATTGACGGTGTTTAACCGGAAATTTAAACATATTGATTATGGGTTAATATTTACTTTCTCTTAACGAAATGGTTAGTTAGATTTTGACAAGATTTAATCTACGGTAAAAAATAGTAAGTAAATATTTCATAATTATTTATACTGCTTTCCAGTTAAAATACCTAACTTAACCCTGCAACTGTATCTGCCATATCTTTTTATGATTTGAGCTTATTTTTTATTTAATTATAACAGTTTCCTATTTATTTTCCACTTAAAAGTTGTCATTTTGCAATTAGCAAAAGCATACTCCTTAAAACTCTTTAACTTTCACACATCACTAGATATAAAAACCCATTATTTCCGGTGATATCAAGATATCGTACAATAAGCCAGGCAGCCCAAATCAGCGGTCATCGCTTTCCCGCTCACTTTTATTAATTGCACCGTATAGAAAGAAAAAAATACTCGCGCTTGCGGTAAGTCGCTCGGCACGTCCGGCTCGACGGCATCAAATCAATCATGGGCGCGCCCGGGGCAACACGCTCGAAACAAATCTCCCCACCGACCTTCCCCGAGTAAGTGACTCTTCGCTTTCTATGAGCATGTAAGACGGAAACCAATATTCGTTTGCAAAGAATCCTCCTAAGTGTATGTTGTATAAGTATATATATTTATCTGTTAAAAAGCTTTCCGCTAGGGTTCGGTAAGCGTGAGTTTTGAAGTGTAACTTTTTGTATCGAGAAATGAAACAGTGAGAGATGTCCAATAGCGCTTCACTAGTATGTGATGCTATCCCAATGCCATGTGTCGCTCAATTGATATAAGCACTGTCAATAACATTTTCAAAGAATGAATATTATCGGGCATGACAAAACTTGAACGATATCGTTTCGCATATCAACAACTTAAAAGATAACGATAATAAATTATATTTTTAAACCACAAATATGTACAATTAAATAAGAGTAATATTTAAATATTAAATACCTAATTAATAAATATATACAATGTAATGCGGTAATATTTAATTGGTAATTAACACAATTATTTGCTATTGTTATTAACAACAACGATCACATAAAAACATGACCATTATCACTGCGCGTGTATCTTATAACGTTTACTGATGCAAAATGAAACTACAGTAGGAGTTTAACTTCTGTGTGGTCTGAACTGCGAAGCAAACACTGTGATCAAACCCAATAATTAATGTCATAAAAACATTTATAAACTTATTTTTATGCAAAGGCGACTGACTTATTCTTGTTTCGCACGGTTAACACCGTGATAACGTTTCATGTAAATTATTAAACTTCCAGTAGTTCGGTTTATTTTTTATTAATATCAAGTGAATGTAAACGATATGTTACGGAATTTTAATTCACGAAAATTATCGGTGTATACTGAAAAAAAAAATTGTGCGTGACAGCTCCGACGCGCGACTGGAGTTTACTCCTTAATTACGATTGTATAAAATAGGTAACACTGTATAGAAATATAAATATCAATATCATTAAAAGTAAATAGAAAATTCTTTCACAAAAAATACTGACAATATAATTATTTTCAAGTAAAATACAAATGAAAAATATAAAATTTACACTACAAAATCAAAAAAAATTAGTAACGTCAGACTAAGGAGTGAAAATTAAAAGAGACTTTTTAATTTTGTAGGATAGAAAACACCAAATATTTACACATAATGACTTTTAATGACTACATCTCGATATAGCGAACGATAGTAAACTATGTACGTCACACTCCGTCATTACGATTACGCCATAAAACATATTGAGATCTCACTCTAAAGATGCGCAGATATTTTGCGCGGAAAAGCCACCTGACGGTTACACTTTTTTTAACGATCTGAACCTCGTAAGATCAGAACCTAAGGGTTACACTTTTTTAACGCTCTGAACTTCTCATTTAACTGTTCAAAAAACTTCATACCGGACACTATATAAGTTAAGAGTAAACTCCAAAATCAATTATGTATACATTACATCCTGAAAAAAAAAGATATTTCTTGAAAATAAAAATAACACTTACAAGTGAAAGACACGTGTCACAGTTTAACAAGCTCTAAATCTTCGACGTACGTTTGAGTAATTACATATTATAATTTCCTTGGTCATGACATCTCCTCGTCGAAACTAATGTAAATCCGTAATTTAATAATAGAGAATTATTCATATTTAACCTTATATATGATGCCGTAAAGTAACGAATGATGAACCAGAGGAGGTAAGTTATTAAAGTTCAGCACAGAATAACTTTGACCTGCTTAATTCCCATCTATGCATATTATATTATTCTACATTTGTGCTGTACAATATGAGTTAATTCAATATATCATAAATATGAAGTTCATCCCTGAAACCTTGTTCAAAAGCTTTGTGAGAAACTCTGAAAATAGGATTATTTCTCATTTTCATTAGCAAATATAAGTTCGTACCTACAACGAAGCCATATAATTTTATAACACAGTAAAAGAGCAACGTAAAGGGAGAGCAGTGATAAACGAAATATTAAATATTTTATGGAAAAGCGTTTCCCCTTTTGTATTGAAAGAAAAGTGGAAGGTGATTTTTTTTAACGTAACTGAAGTGGGTCATATCTGATTTTTATTTTTTTGATATAGCAATTTCGAAACTTCCAGCAAGATCTAGGCTTAAGGTGTAAATAACCAATAACAATTACTTTCTCACATTTAGGGAAATTATAGTTTATTAAAAGCACATTTTGACTTTATGATACTTAAAGATCGGAACAGTGGCGCTCGACATACCATTTTCTCATGGTTTATATCGGTCGGTGACACCAAAGCCATTTATTATTTGACAATGCTTTTTAATCCTTAAAGTTAATTATTTATATAAATACTATATGCCAATTCCAAACGGAGACCGAAGTTGTAATCCATTGAAGACGTTTAAATTTTCCACTGCGATTTTATCGTGAAGTTATTATTATGAGTGAAAATATTTTTCTTTCAGAAGTGGAATGTAAAGTTCAATTGCTTTAAGTTATAAATTTTAATAGGTTGTAATCTTAATCAAACTTGTAGGCAATAATACCAAAGACAGTTAAAATTATTTATATCTCGTAATGCTCCATATATTCATAATCAAATTAATTCACAGACAAAGAGGCATTACGGCTTTTTAAATAAGTTTCGGACTGAAAAGGTACAAGAAAGAAGCGTTTGTCGATTTATCAAAGATAACCGGAAAATAAAAGCTACAAAATAGTAAAACATTCAAAAACTTTTAAATTAAAAAAAATACACTACTCGGTTCATGACTTGAAGCTAGTCAGGGGTTTAAAAAATGATAAATTCAAGACCGATAATCGGGAAGAAAATCTAGGTCTATAAGATCATGCAAATAATGTAGGCGAGGGCACCTGCACGAAAAGATTTATGGCCCCGGACAATGGTAAAGTGACAATTTAGCTGACCGCTTTTTTTTCAATTTTCACCCACGTCACGGTTCAAGTGATTTAGCGTGGTTCGAGAGATCGACTGGCCTTTTGGCTATTTTAATATTTTCCTTTTCCAATGGCTGTTTCCCTTTGAAGGCTAACGACGCTTGCTAAGTGACGTGATCAAATGAATATGATTTATAGTCAAAGTAGAACACCTGCTTTTCTTGAATTTATTTTACTATTTTAAGAAATGGCTTTTGGGCTTTAAATATTCATGGCTTTAAGAAACAATTTGTACTATTCGTACACTACATACATATATATTTTTTTGTTTTTATTACATTTACACGATGTTATAAAAAATAGTATGATGAAAATGCATGTAGTGATAGCATGTTATGTAACATTACTATTATTAAAGTAAGGAATTTAATATACTATATTATAAAAAGCATGTAGTACTTTTGAACGAAATATACACATAATTAAGCCATAACTGAGCTTCTAAATTCACGCTGACATAATTAGGTTTTTGCGTCATATTACATGATGGCGTACGTTACGATAACTTTCAGTGTTAAATTTATTGCGAACATTATACTGTGTAACAGATCTATGAAATGAAATCATGGATATAAGAATCTAAGGAGGAAGTATACGTTTATACTTAGCGTAAAAAGTATGTCAATTTTTGACAAACTTATGAAAGAAACGTAAGTTCTAGTCACATTTTAACGTCAGTCGAGTTGAGGCAAAAGGCTTCCCCTTTGTGAAAAATATTTATTTTTGTTCGGTAAATGGTTACGTGTGAAGCCAAAAAGTGTAAAAACTATAGCGGAAAAGCAGGTGTAATTAAAGACAACGTCCATTATCACAAATCCACTTTTATTTGACGTTTGTCATATATTTATTCGTAAATATTCCACCACCATTTGAAATTAACGAAATCTAATTGACGTCGATAATTTTAAACTAAAAAAATATGATATAATTTAATATTCTGTGTAGAATATTCCGCTAATATAAATTGTTTATTATATTAATTTCCAAATAACAATTTTGTCGGTATTTATAATCATATCACAATGGCAAACTTTGATGTTGTAGTTTATTCAACGTACTAAATATTTTATGTTACCATTGTCTGGATGCTAAAAATAACTTTGGTTAATGTCAATATAACATTTTGCCTAAAATTTCAATTATTATATAACAGTGCATAAAATGTTCAACGGATAATATTTGGGTAATCTGACCCATGTCTGGGTAATTGCGATAGCGCCATTAAAACGTAAATTGTCAGAAAAAATATGTTAAGGTCACAAGGGCGCGAAAACGTCACTTTTAATTAGGAAAGATATTAGTAATATTATTGAATTCTGTATATTTCAATAAAAAAATTAATTATCTATTTGTATTTTGTAATTTTACTCACTTTCGATTTGTTATTTTGATTGTTTTTTTTCATACAACGTATCTATTTTTTATTGATATTGGAAACGTCGTTTTATGCTAGTTTGTGTCGGTACATAACGTTTTTGGTATATTTCATCATTTGTCAATCAACATTCATTTCGTTCATCAATACTCAAAATGACTACTTCAAAAACCGTCATTTTTTCCACCACTTCTAAGTTATTTAATTTTTGAAGTATTTCAAATATGTTATGGCATTATTTTTTGTTCATACCTAAATGCATAAAGTATTTCGAATTGTTATGATAGTAACTATAATACTTTTTCGCATTGCATTTGGTTACTGTAGCTCGTGTTCCATTTTTTGCTTTAAATTATCGTATTTTGCGGACATAATTGAGACGGCACACTAAAGGCTTAATTTTAACGTGATTTTTTATTTACGTTTACATTTAAATAATGTTTATAATTTTGATGGTAATAAGGAAAATTGCATTTTATAATGCCGTTTCATTCTTTTTTCCTTACAACATTTTTTGGTGGTACTTAAATCAATTAATTACAATATTTAAATCTGTTCATCGTTTCAATAGGACGGATGAATAGATATCTGATGGATATATAATATAAAAATAGAAATATGAGCTATTTATTGAAGAAATTCGATAAAAATATTTCGTCAGCAAGTTATATCCCTAAGCGAAAATAAAACGTATGTAACCACAAGGAATTAAATTTCATGTATCATTTTTAATAAATTTTAAACAAAATAAAATACAAATATTTACGAAAATTCGTGATAGTTTTAGCAAATTGCATACAGACTTCTCATCTCACTTCTCTGTAAAAACACTTTAAATACGGAAAGAGCGCAACCGGTTTCATTTACAAGATTATGTATTCAATTAATTTTTGCGATTAGTCGCGATAATGTATTAAAAAAAATGGAATTAAACAAAAAAGAGACGATAGCACAAATTATTGTATCTCTTACTCAATTGAATATTCTATTGTTCAAATGCAGATATTATAAATTTCTTTACACGTTTCGCCCTTTCGTTCTACACACCTCCATGAATGAAAACATACTTATTTAAATAGCTCCTTGAAATTTCCTCTTGCATTTTCAAAACGAACGACTTTTGTAAACAAAACAGACAACTTTCTTTTGTAGGCCAATGAAAATTATAACTTGGACTAGTAGCATCGGACTAATATTCATAAAATACATATATCAATTTTAAACGTGTATAAATCGTGCAAATCTTCACACGTACAGTAATGACTAAATCGTATAATAATTGTCAAGGCTGAAATAGTATTTTAGTTAATGTATGACGATGACACACATATGTACCGCCGAATACCCATTCATGCGCACAGTTTAATAGCAAAGAATTAATTTAATTTCCTCCCCCGTCCAAAATGCTCATCGTCCCTCCTCCATCCAGTATCTGCGTATCGGTCCGTTTCCGTCCCACCAGCCGAATGACGCTCGTCTAATGTTCGCGACTGCGGTTGACAATGAAACCGGAATTCATTCCGGTACTTACACACGCACAATTAACATAATGGAAAGAGAAGCCCGACAGATAGCCGCCCGCGCACATTTAATAAAACAAAATGGAGGTAAGGCTAGTATTCACTCATTCCAATGTGTAAAAACATAGATAAAGACCCCATAAACGCCATAAAGCGTTCGAGACCATTTTCCTAATTGAACTTTCTATATGACCGTCGTAACATACCGTATATAAATACTTATAAATAGAAATTCTACTTGCCACGTCCGCGGTAATGGCACCCTATTACCATTACGTTGTGGCCGCATCGTGGACATCTGCTATATTATGTAAATCTATCTAGGGATTTCAAATTTAGTTACCGATTGCTTGTTAAATGAAAGTTATTATAAAAGACTTAAGAAAATATAAGGAAAATAAAAACATGTCTAAGCAATATTTAATATTTTCTTGACTTATTTCTCTGCTGGTACACTTGGACATTCAAAATGAATTTAAACTATCGCTGGCAACATTAATTTATCTTCCTTTTTAATATAAACAACAAAAGTATACGAATTATATGACAAAAATGATACAATATGAATGTTGTTGTAAGTCTAATAATTTGCATTAAAGTAGTAAACATTTGTTAAAAACTTGACAAGAATGACTAAAAAAATGACTAAAAAATATAAAATCCTTTTCTGGATATTTTAGGCACTTGTAAACATTTAAGAGTACATTGTATTTCTATTAAACTATTTACAAACATTAAATTTCACGTCGTAAATATATTGCCTACAGGCGTAAAAACATAGTACATATATTGAAAATAACAAGATATACGATAATCTCTATAGTTTTCTTGTAATCTTCTTAGTCAGATTTTACTAAACAGGTGTTTTTTCATGATTTTTGGTTTAGTAGCTAGTAGTAATGGTGGGTTATTTTCGCATATTTCTTAGACTATCTTTTTAAATAAGCAATTTAAAATTAGGAAGAAAATTCCTTATAACATGTGTTTCCAATGATATTTAAAAAAAATGTTTTTGAGTACTTCACTTACTTCTTATCTGAATATTCTTTTTTCTTTAATACTCACAAGAATATTTTTAAAGAAGTTACTGCGTAATAAGTTGGTTAATAGGATGTATCACTGTGCCAATTATCAAGTTTCTAAGTCACATAGTTTTTGAGAGTATCGGATGTGATGTATCTATCTCATCGAGTTCCGTTTTTCAGTTTGAGGTAAGGAAACCGAAATTTAAATGAGTAAAAATATCCTCATAATATTTTAAAGCGCTTCCAAAAAAGGTGATGTAAACAAAAGCTAAGTCCGATATTGTGCCATGAATGAACTAGATTTTTCAATATCAATAACTTTTTGAGGCGCAAAAATAGCTTAAAGAATAAAGTAGAAATAACGAAGGAGGCGATGCCTGCGACGCTTTCGCTAATTAGAAATTAAATTTCGATATTAACCGGGGGAGGGAACTATACCCACGTAAACCAATTTAAAATTAGTTAATTCCCCGTAGTGGCCATATTTCATCGCTTAATCATTGTTGTTGAATGAAAATTAATTTTAGCAGAGCAACTCAAAGGCCAGCTCCCTCCGGGACTTATCATTAATAACGTTAATGCCGTAAATAAGTTATAAACCCCTCGCGGGTGATTGCGCAACTTGCAACTTAATTGTATCGAAATTTACATAAATTTAAATAACGGAAGAGCAACTTTTGACCACACGTTGACCCGGTAAGATAGAGATTGTCTCAAAACTATGTGTACGTACATTACTGATATTGACCTTGGACTATATCCAACTCGGCACTGCATATAACAAAAGTATCCGACAGGGAAGAATAATTTCAGCGCCATTTCATCTTCGTCATACACCTGTCATAATAGTCGTTCGAAAAGGTAAAGAGGAGATAAAAAATGAGATGTGCGGACATGAGATTGATGCTCCCATATGCAGACACTATGACGTCTAATATTATGCCTATTCACGTATGAAGAGGTCAGAAGTTTATTTTGTATTATTTATTAATGATATCAAGCATGCTAACTGAGTCGGGTAAATCAGAATGAAGGTTGTTATTATTTTACCGTGAATTTTGGTTGAGATAAAATTATTTAAATTGAACATTGTATAGATTTTAGTTCAGGAAAATATAGAAGAAAAATTGTTCCATTATGTTCTATAAATAGAAGCAAAAAGTAAAGAGAAATATATTATATTTGATTACTATGTAAATTATTAAAACTTACAGGGTGCAAAAAACAAATACTGGGATGCGATTTTTTTAATTAACAGCAGCGACTGAATAAAAATGAGCGTAGGCATAAGATGTACTTTACTTGCAGATATTTTTCATAACAAAAGCAGTCTTTTAAGAGTTGATATTTGAAGGTGACTCGAGCGGGTCAAGAATTTTACGTCGATTAGAGGCGATAACAGGAAACGGTAAATCAGTGACAGGATGATTTGAAAATTTACTTGCAATTAAATATTGCGAAATTCAAAAGCTTTCCCAACTAGTCTACAAAAAATTGACAGTGCTCCCCTGTTTTGATAACTTTTACTACAAGATTATAATAATACATATTACGTTTATAAAACTCTTATCAACATAGATATAGTAAAAAAAACTACGTCTAAAATTTAAAAACGAAAATATTGGGACAGTTTAAAAATTACTCACCTTGATTATCGATTGTGAAGTAGCCCATTCCATTTCCTCCGATGATGTTGTAGGTTATTCTCGAGTCACCGCCAAGTGGGTCCGCGTCAGTCGCCTTCACTATAAATACTTTTGTACCGACTGGTTTATTTTCACTCACAGAACCTTCCAAGACGAAATCACTAAATGTTGGTGCGTGCAAATTTTCGTTTACATCTACTATTTCTATAATCACTGATGTTTCCGAATAAAGCGAAGGTAATCCTTGATCTGTCGCTCTCACCGTTAAACTGTGCACTTGGCGTTCCTCAAAGTCAAGTAAAGTGGCTGTGCGTAAAGTGCCCGATAACGGATCGATTTTAAATGAGCCGTCTAAGTCTCCCTCGTCGACGATGCTGTACTTCACCTCCCCACCGCTTCCCAAGTCGTAATCGATGGCATTAATAATGGCCACGACCGTGCCCCTAGGAACATCTTCGCGAACTTTAAAATTGTACGTCGATAAAGTAAATTGTGGTGCATTATCATTAATGTCATCGATAGAAACTCTTACCAGTGCATCTGAATATAATCCTCCGTTGTCTTTGGCACGAATCCTAAGTTCATATAGAGATTGCCTTTCTCTGTCTAGTGGTGCAGAGACTACTAATATTCCAGTTAATGTATCCACGAAGAAATCATTCGTATCTGTAACGAGACTGTAAGTGATCTTAGCAAATTCGCCGCTGTCAATATCCGTGGCATTCACTCTAAATATAGACGTACCATTCAAGGCATTTTCTGTAACCCGGAAACTAGCCAATGTCTTTTCAAATTTCGGAGCATTATCGTTTATATCCAAAACTGTTATAGGTAACACTCGAGACACAGACTTTTGAGGTTTACCTAAATCGTAAACAGTTATATTTAAATAATATTCTGATTCTCTTTCTCTATCTAGATACCCAATGATCTTGAGATCTCCTGTTTCCGGATCGATACGAAAAACTGAATCTTGATCTCCACTAGAAATTCCATATATTAATTTTCCATTATATCCTAGATCTCGATCTCGCGCTTTGAGCCTTGTGAGAGTAGTTCCTAGTGGCACAGATTCATTGACCTTAATTTCCAACGGAAAATCCAAAAATTCAGGCGTGTGAACATTTTCTCCATATCGACTCGGCATCATTGCAAAGTCTTCTTGATTTACATCTCTACCCGGCATATTATTCCGTTCCGCTGCAGCTAGCACTTCTGTGAGACGTCGAGCTACACCTGTATCTCTACATTCAAATGAGCCTGAATCGTCCGTTAAGATTCGTCCAACAACCGAAGAGGTTTTTTTCGCATTAATTAAACGTAAAATTATTCGTGCAACATCCGCAAAATGAGTTCCATCCGTGGCAGTGACGTTAACTTCTCTCTCGTCAGCCCGGATATCCTTTAAATCACAACTAATACTCAATACGCCGGATGTCGTGTCGATATTGAAGCAGTTATCTTCATTTCCTGATAATATTCGATAACTAATTATATTCCCCGCATCAAAGTCGATAGCTGACAAAGTAATTATTTCTGAACCAATCGGTATGTAGCGGGGAATGTAACCAATGCAATCGAGCTTTTCAAATTGCGGCCGGTTGTCATTAATGTCTTTTACTTTTATCGTAAGTTGCATCTCTGTTTGGCGTCGGTACGGTAATCCCCAGTCACTAGCTCTTACTCGAAGTATAAATTCTCGTTTCATACTCTCGTAATCCAGGACTTGCGTTGTTTTTATTATACCAGAGAAGTGATCGATTTCGAAAGGTACTGGATTCAAGTTTGCTATACTGTAAGATATGTAAGCATTTTCACCAGAATCTTTATCTCTAGCTGTCACTTTAGTCACTGAAGTTCCCGTAGGTTCATTTTCGTCAATCCACACTACGAGTTCAGGTTTATCGAATAAAGGATCATTGTCGTTTGTATCTAAAATATTTATCTTGACTTTGGCAGACGACTGTTTTCGAATTCCAGTGTTACCTTGATCAATTGCAGAAACGGTTAATGTGTAAAATGCTTTTGATTCTGCGTCAAGCGTAACTGCGGTGTAAAGCATTCCGGTGTCTGGATTAACATAAAACTCTGCACCTTCATTTCCTCCTACAATTTCCAAAAACACTTGCGCATTTTTACCTTGATCTTTGTCGGTAACTTTCAATCGGATGACAGGGGTATTTACGGGTGCCGTTTCTGGTATGCTGACTTCGTAAATCTCTTTACTAAAAACAGGGGCATTATCATTGAGATCTGCTAAATGCACAGGTACTGATTTATAACTTTGTTTCATAGGAGTACCCATATCACTAGCTCGTAGCGTTAAATTATACCCATGAGGCGTCTTTTCCCTATCTAATAATTGATGTACAATTATATTGTATTCGCCCAATTGTTTAGCCGGTTGAATTCTAAAATGACCATCGGGATCACCATCTACAATCTCAAGGCTCTTAATTTTCCCGTGAGTACCCTCATCCTTATCTAAAATTCTTACTATGGCATATATTTCGGCACTAGAATTTTCCACAATATCCGGTAAATGATGAACATAAATTTCCGGAGCGAATAAATTGACCTGTCTCACGCTGACCGTAACTTTGGCACGCGAAGTGTGCGATGTGCTTGAAGACCTGAATAATGCCCCGCGATCTTCCCCTAACACAACAAGTTCGTGGAAGGACCGATCGGTGAATACAAGGGGCTGCGTTATCGTAATGACCCCCGTGGTTGGATGTATAGCGAATTGTTCAGTTTCATCTGCGAAACTATAGTAAATTTCTCCATTAATACCGAGATCCGCATCTTCGGCTGTCACTTTTATTATACTTTTATGTAGAGGCGTATCCTCGGGCACTGTGACGGAATATTCTGTTGGATAAAAAAGAGGGTTTAAATCGTTAGTATCAATTATTGTTACGTGCACTGTTGTGTTCACTTCGAGAATCACTTTGTTTTTACCGTCACGTTTCGAGGCGGTGGCACGCACTTCCAACACATATTTATCTTTTCTCTCGCGGTTAAGAACGTCCGTACTACCGGTTCTAGTCCGAATTGAGAGAAAACAAAAGTCGCCGACGAGTCGGTCTTCAGCTTTGAAGAACTTGTCTTTGTCTCCACCGATGATCTTGTATCGAATCTCTAGCGGTTCTCCGTCGAGCGGCACGGCGAGGCCGAGCGGATCCTCGCCCGAAGGTTGGACGGCGTAGGTGCGACCGACGCTGTTTTCGGCGATACTGACGTTGTAGAGGGCGTGCGCGAAGTGCAGCGGCGCCGGCCGCTGCGGCAGCGAACCCTCCACCACCACCGCCAACGACGCGACCAGCACCACTGTCCATGGCGGCCACCTCGCGCCGCTCATTACAACGCTCAATTCTTCACGCTATTGTGTAGCGTTCGCACCTGTGGAATAAATAAAAAAATACACGTTAATATTAAGATTAACAAAAAAACAAACATATCCTCAATTATCTTTAAATATCTGATGAATTACTGACTAAATTTTCGGGCAATTGATAATGACACGATAGCAATCTGATAAAATATTTAGTTAAGTTGCAACCATTTTTGAATTAATACAAAATAACAGAAAAATAGCAAGTGTTAAATTAAAACACAATGTTAGATGAAATTTAACCAGAAAATAAAAATATACACAATAATTATTTAACGGTTAACTGCAAATCCGCCTACACTTACTAAATGGATAGGTGTGAAAGCCAAGACAGACTTTCCTGTTATAAACTGGATTACCGATTGTTGAATTCTTATCGGCACACATACTCGTAAAACGGGCGCCAGTCTAATCGCTGTGATTAGATAACAATTACTCCTAAGATATCGATGGCTTCCTTAAAGGCGTTTCCTTAACTTTAACATTTAATTATATCGGGTTGTCTCTTTCGAATTATCAGAATATTCTGTTGATTTAAGATGAAGAAATATATCGTGGTCGAATCCATTTGTTTGTCTTGTGATCAAACTTCAAGTACCAAAGAATTTAATATGTCTGTATTAACAAATTTAATTATAATGCTATTTGCATTACAACTGCAGAAAGAAACATGTCAGATCGCATTAAATTACTTTAAAATTTGAAAGATAAATATAAGATGTATGTTAATTATCCGGTTCTGCACCATAAACTTTAGATAACCGTTCATAATAAAAATAAAGCAACATTAAAAATAAACTTAAAACCAAAAGGTACATACCGACAGCAACTGTATTCGCATTGATGTAAAAGCCCCATAATGATAATAGAATAAATACTTCAGATCAAATGTTGAAGAAATCGAAGCGAATAAGTTATGAAAGGTGGAATGGTGTCGCTTATAGGAAAGGGCGAGGTCGTTTGCCTTGAAATTCAAATGAAACGCTAATGTCGGCGAGGGCAAACATCTTTCTTTCCCTTTGTGGCCTTTGAATGAGTTTATTTAACGCTGACTGACCTTTCGTTGCCGGGATGCAAAGAACT
Source organism: Druceiella hillmani (assembly GCA_039881145.1). NCBI lineage: Eukaryota > Metazoa > Arthropoda > Insecta > Lepidoptera > Hepialidae > Druceiella > Druceiella hillmani. The sequence goes on from JAYKKI010000002.1 coordinate 12,436,312, forward strand.
TTTTACAAAATGTGCATGAATTTTACAAAGCATCCCCTTAATATTTAATAAAAGTATACGAAGTGGCAAATAATCTAATGTTTGTCAAATGTATTAACAACATCGTTAATGTATTGTGACCAATACTAAATTAAGTCTTAAATCAGTAACACACTATTAAAATTTTAATTATCCTATTTTAAATCACTGGTATGTTTTAAGAGCGTTCTTGTTCCAACGGGTAACGTAAAAATACAAGCAACAACTGCCAGCTCGATGAAAGACGCAAATGAGACAGATTATTTTAACGTATCCTGCGTATCACAGGAGTAGTCAAGATTTTTAGTTAAGTTTGGAAAATAGAAAAACGCGTGACATGTGACATGATGGCATAGGGCCAAGAAACGTGTTTCCTTATTTATTAAATGTAATAAGTGTATCCCATATCACATTTAACAAATTTACATTTAAATCGTCGATGCAAATTTGATAAAATTCCGAGACATTGCAGAGTTCCGTACTGGAATTAGTCACGTTATCACATATGACACAAATATTCTACAAGTGTATTTATTTTCGCAGAACATTCTTATTCACGTGTATCACTAGATAAGGATACGAGTACATTTGAGGTAAAATCTAAGCGAATATGATTCAAATTCTTCAATAGGAAAACAAATGAGTCAAGAATTATCATCGGCGATATGAAAGACTTTAATAATAATGTATAATTTACTTTAAATCGTAATAAACTATATTATCGTATACGAAAAATGTATACACTGATCTACTAATGCCTTTCTATTAATTCATATTATTCTCTTCTATTGTTTTTACTAAAAGAAGATATTGATAACATATTATTATTAGATATATATATTAGATATATATATAATTATATACATGTCTAATAATAAATCATTTTCATTTATCCAATGTTTCAATGAATAAATCATATAGGATTATTTTAATTTATTTATCATATTTACAACTACTTTTTGGGGTATTAGCTTCTTCCAAGTGGTTGCATCGGTTACGGTCTTGTCCATTCGTTTCCTGCAATAGCTATTCTATATCATCTGCTATTTCCTGTGGTCTGTATAATCGCCGTGTACCGAGTGAACCTTGCCACTCTATCACTACTTGATTCCATCTCTGGTATTTTACCCTGACTATGTAACCTGCACACTTCCAATTTAGGATTTCAGAAAGTTTGTAACATATCTATAGTTCTGTTTCTTTCAAATATTTTTGAGCTGCGCTTTTTGTCTGCTAATTTGTTGTTTAGAATGTTTCGCATAGGTCCTTGATATATTTAGGGGTTGTCTTAACTTCGTTTCTGTATGTGTATTTTTGGCATCCCTATGTGAGACCGGGCAAGGTAAATGAGTTTAGACACTTCGCGCTTTAGTTTCATGGGTAAGTTTGATTTTAAAGTATCTTTTTCACTCCAGATTTTTTTTCCATATAATATTTATTCTTCTGATAATTTATTCTTTATTCTTATTATTCCTAAATGTTATTTGTTTTCCAAGACACATTTTCATCCAGATATTTGAAAGTTTTAATAGTAGTATATATATATATATATATATATATATATATATATATATATATATATATATATATATATTTATATATATATACCTTGTTCTTATACATTCCCTTGGTTTTCGATATGTTTCATGCCAAGCCTGTAGCGTAACTGGTCTCATAGATCTGGCTTATTTATCACTGTTTGCAATTAATTCATCTACAAGCCTTAAGCAGCTAACATTTCTCACCTTGATGCAAATTCATTTTCTTGGCCAGTCTACTACACCTAGTATATGCTATAATATCGCGATAAATAGTTCAGGCAATAATGTAACCCCTTGTTTTATACTTAATAATATATTTATTAAAGGTCCAGTTACATTCGACTTTATTATATTGGTACTGTTTGTACATATATTCTTCTGGATATCAATACTTATTTTATGTAAATTCTGGCTATTTATGACTTCCCATGTGCTGATTTAACTTATCGAGTTAAATGCTTCCTTGTAATCAACGAAACATGATAAAATGGTCTTCTCTATTTAAAATATTTTTGAATCACCTCTTCTTCTGGATAGGATGTGATCTATCGTAGATAATTTTTTTCTGAAGTGTGCCTATATATATATATATATATATATATATATATATATATATATATATATATACATTTTAGAAAATGCCGAGTTTCATATTATTATTGTTTCCGCTAAATTTTACTAGCACTTAATAAAAAAATGAACAGAAAGCAGTACAAAAACACTTGACGTTATAGTATTTTTATACAGCTTTTTAATACAGCTCTAAATATCTTTTAAAAATAACATTATTTTTCCAATCTTCGAAACGCTCCTTTATTTATTACTTAAAGCACCAGGCGGGCGCACCTATTCGCTCGGCTGATAGCCGCGCTCTTTGTAATCTCACCTTTATTACATCGGCGAGGCGTATTTCATTGATAGCTTTATCATGTTTTATGAGGTCGCGCGTCGCCACTCATGAAAATATTTAACAGTTAAGCGCACCGCACTACCGGATGTTTTTTTTTTCGAAATACATTTGTGCATGTCAATTTGGTTGTAGTTATCACTTCGATTATTTTTACTATAATTTTATGATTTATTATATGTGTAGCTGTCAGGAGACAGGCATTTAAAATAATATCATGACCGGATAAATGTTGGGTCAGCGATAGCAATTGAAAAAATTAAATGTTTATTTATTATTTCAATATACTAATTTTCGTGGCTGATACATTTTTATTTTTCAATATAATTTTCCTGCTTTATTACAAATAGACTTTTGTCCTTTTATTTATACTATTAATAAATCTTAAAATGTGATTGATTACAATTTCCTTTTAACTTTACCAAAATATTTATAGACGGGACAACTTAGTATATAAAATTGATACTGACACTTAATATATAAAGTTGCACTATGAAGTCAAAGAACCAGAAAAAAAAAAGTATATTTGCCTGATATTTGAATTAAAATTAGACTAATATTAACTTAACTCCTTCAAAAAAATAGCCTAAAGTAGCTGTTTCATAGAGACTGTACAATTAAGTCACAGTACTTAAGAATAGATTCAATTCTCAATTTCAATTTTTGGGCGAATGTAATATTTTCTTTTTTCCTAACGCGACGAAAATCAAAAACACGATTTCGTTGAGAGAAATATAACTTAGTGCTACAAAAAGCGATTTATAATTTCAATTAGTATTTACATAATTTAAGAAGTTAAATATATAATAAAAATATACTCCGAAAGCTTAACTTAAACTTTTAGCTACTAAAATTCTTGGCGATTATAAAGGTCGCTTCGGCTATTCAAAAATAACTGCATAAATTTTATATTTTCAATAAAAAAATTCAAACTGTGAAACCTAAAAGAATTTTTGAACACTTTTATCATAGATAACGGCAGTAAAGGATTGTATTCGAAATAGTAAATCGTCAAAACGACACAGTGGCATTATTTAATAATACATTATGTAACACAAAATCGTGTTGACGTTATTTATATTATAAATATTGTTACTATATAAGTGTGAATTGCGAATACTTAAAAATGTACCTTTCAGATTCATTTCTTATATCATCCTGCATTTTATTAAGAAATATTATAAACCGGAGAGGAGAGTAATTAATTGACCACTTTCGTAAATGACCTGAAACCTTTGCTTACACAATGACAACAACTATCATTAGCCAGATATGTTTGGAGTGATAACAGAAAACAGTAATGGACTGTGGGATGATTACACTCAGTCGCGTACGGTTTAGAGGCTACTGGATGTATTAGCTTGAATACTGGATGTATTAGCTTGAGCACCTTGTCTTCGAGGGAATGTGATAAGTCTCTGTATTAATATCAAAAGCTTTCTGTATGTGTAATAGAATTATATCGTAGAATTATAAGATATGTCGTAGAATGTAGTGGTAAACGGCTAATAAAACAATCAGTCTTTAGAATAATATTAAATCAAATCTTAACTCCAAAATTCATTTATTGCTTTTCATTCCACGTAAAAATTTCTGTTTACAATAGAAATGTTTGAACTCTTTGGTCTTTTAATATTAGCATACGTCAGCAACGACAAAATATTATTATAGATAGCTGAATAACCGTAACACATCCCAAAAAATAATAGTAATAATCATTAAAAAGAATGAATCGCTCTAAATTATATTACCCTTTTTGAATTTTTTAATTATACTTTGTTATTTTTACCTTACCTTAATATTTTTAATTTCCAAAACATCTTCATTTATTGCGGTAACCACTCATGATTCACTCGATTTTAAAGTTAATTAGTACGGCAAAACACCCACCACACAAAACTTGCGACCAAAATTAATTGTCCAATTCATAAATCAAGAACAGTGAAATGTCAAATACGAGTGTTAATAAATTCAATAAAATTAATAACCAGAAAGATTATGTATTACAAATTTCTCTCATAAATCACATCTTTTTTCATATTATTACATAATACGAGAGTTAATAAATTCAATAAAATTGATAAACAGATGAAAAATTTATAATTGAATTTAAAATGCATAAATTATAAATTTATCTCATAAACCACGGGCTTTTCATGTTGTTATGTAATTTCCCACCGTTTTGGGTTTTCAAAATAGAGATTATACTTTTAAATGAGAGTTAATTAAATAGCTTGGCATTACTAAAACCAATGTCTCATCGGAATAATCAGGTTACACTGAGAAAAATGTCTCATTGAAATACTAACACAACTCAAATTTACCAATTTAAACATGCTGCAACCTGACAGAGATATTCCTGCCTGAGGAAAAAAACCGGGGTTTTGACCAGGTCCCAGAAACCGATTTACCGATAAGAACTAAAAACTACAGAAATCTGTATGATCTTAAAACTTATCGGTTTTGAATCCAATAAATTTCCTTGAAGTTTTTTGTCATACATAAATTTGAACTTTAAAAGCATGCTAATCTGGAAAAAGACATGGATTTTGGTTATGTATGCACCCGCAAGCACAATGAATAAAAATTCTATGTCAAACGGTATATGTTTATATGTATAATACATATGTATACACATATTCAGACTTGTTATTGCAATATTCCCATCTGTTTAATTGATGGAAGTAAAAAGTTTTTTCTAAAAGAGGACCCCATACCTTCGATCAATAGAACACCAGATGACAGCAATATATTATTTGAAATGGGGCATATACTAAAGGAGACAAACGTAAACGCAGAACGAGAATGAAAATTATTTCATTCGAAAGGTGGTGTGCCACAAAGGAATCATATGTGTATGTTGGCCGTTAAGTCAGGTAAACAAAAAGTGAACGAAAACACATGATCTCCCCATGCAAAACGCTTTAACCAATTAAATCAAAGCATTTTGATCATGTTCTTGTCTGTATGATCTTAAGTATCTTTGTTTTCTCTGCACGGGAGAACATTACAAAAAAACGTCACGCAAACAAACCGGAAAACAGACAGAGCGTCGTTTCCATTTCTTTCAAACCGAATTATCATTTATATTTTTTATATTACTCTACTCTTTAATAGTTGAATTAGTTACTTCTAAGGAATTTTAAATTCTTGCTAATTTTTTCGTTTATATGTTTCTTCTATGCCTATTCCCGCTCTTTTCCTCGTAGCGTCACGGTAAGAATGAAGAATTTTCAAATAAATGTATAACGTTGTTTCTGTCGCTGTTTCTTTATTGGTATCATTCAAGAATATAGCAATTTCATAATAATAAGTCAGTGTTACAATATGCATGCTTTAAATTAGAGATGATTTTAGCCTTTTACATCATTCACATAAATTATTATTGCAATGTACTGTAGATATGTATGTACGTGTTGAAGGTTTTAAGGCAGAAATGTATAATAATCACAAGGCTTTATTTCATAATACAAAAGCAGTCTGTTTTAAGGTCGGCAAACATTCATTTAAAAAAATGGTCATTTCGGGAAACCTTCTTTATTTGTCACAATGACTTGCAGTCCTAATTGGCTGGAAATTATTAGGAATATTGATCGAACGGCGTTAGTATTGTAGCTTGAATTTAAAATATTTCTTTTCGGAGAATTATTAAGGGAATTCAATGAGAAAATTTATTTGAATAGACCACAATTATATGTCCACTTCGTGTATTGAAAGTTATAGACATTTTTTTAGAAATTTGTGTACGGATGAAATCAATCTCAACTTTGGACTCGCTATTAAAAGAGAAAAGACGAAAATGACAATTGACAGGACGGGGCATATGATAAAAAAAACCCGTCGAACACTGCCAGCTATGAAGACCTTAGTTCGCCTGTGTCCAATGTGGGAGGGTGCGAAGAGGAAAGCGGAAGAGGCTGTGCCATCACAAGATCCGCTATCGGGAAACTGGTAAAGATTTGGAAGCACAGACGAATAACCAAAAATACCAAAGTTCGACTAATGAAATTTTTCCATACAAAAATATAAAGACTTTCTTCGACTGTATAATAGCCAATTCTTAATTTTTTCGAACATATCTTCAGAAAACCATTTTCTATGGAGCGTCAAGTCGTGCGGGGACAAGTTGAAGGCAAAAGATCACGTGTTAGATTTCCAACCCGATGGACGGATCTAATAAAGCCTGGGACAGAAACCAGCATTGCAGAGTGTTCTAAAAACACTATCAATCAACTGAAGAAGAAACTCATTTTTAAAGTAGCTATCTAAGTCAAAAGGAACGAGAAGGAAGACCTACCATGTACATCAGATCTACCAAAACCACGACCACTCTGACAAGAGTGTAACGACTAGACAGAAAGTGTGGATTAAGCTAAGACAGATTGACAATTTGGAGGTAATACTGTTGTTTTGTGCGGTGATTTTCCACAAATTTTGCCGATTATTATTCCACATGGGTTACGTGCAACATTTTAATGCAATAATTTTCTTTCGATATAAAATTATTGCAACAGAAGATGGAATGAGTTTGCTACATTTCAATATGTCATTTTAAGTGAAAGTATGAGGGCTTTACCAAATGAATTAGTTTGTTGAATGTAAACAACGCATTTTAACTTTAGTGGTTCCAGCACAAAAATGAAGTTAGAACTTTTTAAAGTTAGAACACAAGATATACTTAATCGTATGCCAGGTGAAACAAAAATTTATCACAGCTATGATAAAATTATATGGTATAATGGTTACGAAATCAATAATTATCAAGTATATACCACTAACATTTTCTGTCTGTTAGTAGTTTACTATAACTTAAGTTAGAATTAAAGGTTAATTGCGATATTCCTCTCATTAGAATTTAAAAAGAAGGTTAATGGACTAAAAACGAGTGTCAAATGGTTAATTAAAAATCATATCGATTGCGAAGTTTTAGCTTTAAATTTTTATTCCGCGCTTAAATGACTTGACTTATTGCTATACTATTTTACCGTTTGAGTTTGAAATAAAACAATACCTAATTATTCCTGCATTTGCAATTACAAGTAATAAGTCACAGGGACAAACATTCGATAAAGCTGAGATTTTATCAAGGCAACCAGTTTTTACGTAGGATCAGTTATATGCCGTTTCAAGTAGCCTTCGGCCTTTCGATAGATTAACGTTTTATGTTTAAACTCATTTAGCGAATGATGAGAAAGTATTTACGAGAATTTAGTTTATATTGAAATGAATCGTTATGACGTTTTATGTTTAAGCTCATTTAGCTAATGACGAGAAAGAGTTTACGAGACTATAGTTTATATTTAAATTAATCGTTATGACGTTTTATGTTTAAGCTCATTTTGCGAATGATGAGAAAGTATTTACGAGAATATAGTTTATATTGAAATTAATCGTTATGACGTTTTATGTTTAAGCTCATTTAGCGAATGATGAGAAAGTATTTACGAGACTATAGTTTATATTGAAATTAATCGTTAAAACTACTTCATAACTTCATTTCTATGAAATAGAATTGTTATTTGTCTTTATATGTTACATTATTTTACTGTTAAATGTTGAATTAATTACTCTTAAGGAATTTTATATGTTTACTAAATTTTAGTCATTAATTCCCTCATGCTCCTTCTTTGTTCTGTCCTACTCTTTTCTTCATAGCATCAAGGTAAGGATTAAGAATTTGCATATACATATATTAAAATTAAATATGTGAAAAACAAGTATTTCCAAACTTTATACATACACTTAGTTAAATTTCGAACACATGCCATGCTAGTATACATTAATAGACACAAGTTATTAAATCAGTCTATTATTTAATAAAAACACTTGTACGTACTGTTACATTTTCTCCGTTCTGTCGATGATAGCTCCAGAATTCAAGAATTATTTCATAAAGTATAAAAGACTAAAACGTATCGTATCTAGCAATAAGTATAACAATCCAAACTTTGAACTTTAAGCTATCAATATTAACTTATGCCTTAACAGATATAACGGAATAGAATATGAAGAAAATAAATGAAAGTTTACTAACGAAGATTTTTGAGAAAGATTTGCGATGTTCTGTAAGATCGACTTCCAAACTTTTAAATGACATCATCTTGTCGATGAGATACGAGTAGTTAGTTTGAAAATAGAGAAAGATTATTTTAATTCTCTGAGGAAACAAAGAAGTTTAAACAGAGCTTTAAAAGTGGGTATTTGTTTATATAAGTAGTTCCAACAGTGTCAAGTTATATATATATAGTTTGTTTTTGGCATTAGCCATAATGGCGTTTGTAATAAAAATACTAAAATTTAACCCTTTCATTTCAGTGGAGGATTTACACCCAATTAATCCACTAATACTAAGTTTCTTTATGAAAAATGTTTGTCATCGTTCTGTTCGTCATCGTTCTGTGCATTAAAGGAGGAATATGTTTTGCAGCTGAGTGTGGAACAAATTACATTAGAGTGATTTAGGTCAAAGTCTTCCTTAAAGAACTATAATTCTATTAAAATTATTAGATTAGATATTGAAATTATCTTTAACAACAGACAGACAGAAAGGAAAAAAATTGTCAAGTATACAATCATAACATGGGAAAGTATTGTTTCTGGTTTTCTAATGACCCTGAATTTATCGTTAATTTTAGTCGTTAAATATATAACATGGTGAATATTTGTAAGAACTATAATAAAAATACCAAAGTAGTGAAAATTTAAATAAGAGCAGAAAATTTTAATTTTTGAGGAGGCGCATTAATTCTCCAAATGCTCGTATAGAGCACTTGTTATATAAATATGCCAAAAAATAATACAAATAATTGGTACAGGTTAAATAGCAAACATAACGACGAATTGTAACACGAAATTAAATAATATAGCTGAATCACGGGCGTGCGATGACGTTCCAAAGATGAAAGTTAAGAACGATTTCTTGAAATAAGTAAAACGTATCCATTCTCATACTTGACCTATGTAGTACAAGCTAAGTAACATAATTATGTCAAAACACATTTCATCTTTTGGTTATGAACAGCAAAGCTTACTAGGATACCCGCCTACGCAAAAGGGCGCGGCACGGCAAAATAACAGACTCCCACGATATATGATATCGAGTGGAGGTTAGTTACTATATCGTATACCAGAGAATCCATACGGAGTGTAAAAGGTTTGAATTATTCAAAGAGCTCTATCATTTCCACGGCAGCCGATTTGAAAGCGGGCGAGTGCCACGGGCGAGCGAGGCCGGTCACATGTGATTTTATCCTTGGAGCACATTGCATACATTTACCAGCGAAAGATTGCTTTTCCAACAGTCTCTGTATGGCGAGGCGCAAATTGTATCACAACGTTTGTGAGAAAGAACACAAAGTAGTGTGGATCTCTCTTGACAGTATTTCAATACGACGTTGATATAGCATGAATATAAAGCATATTTTAAGAACAGACGCTAGTTGATAATATTTGTATGGCTTGATATTATTTTATTAAATTGTATCCTAAATAACTTGCATGTTCTTCTTTTAAATCTAATTATTTCTCGACTTAGTGAAACATAGCTTTTTATTTGTCTGTTCCACATTAAAACGAATACACCATTTTTTTATAATAAATGCCAGCGAATATTTTGATGGTAATCTTTAAACTGAATTTACAAGGGTGCTGTAGGGGCCACATAATAAATTGATTTTAATTCAATGATTTTTTTTATTTTTAATATTTTACTGTGTCAAGCATGGTCATAATAAATGTGTTCATATTTTTAAATACCTACTAATTTAGCTAATTTCGCAGGTTTACAGTAACCCAGTCCAATCAATATCCATAATATATTTTTATTACATTCTTCGGCATTATCCAAACCGCTAAAAGTTAATTTCAATTTTGAGACGAATTAATTTATAATCTTTTGAAAACCGTGCTGACTAAAATAGTGGCAACCAACAAAATTAGGCATTGTCGCAAAATGTTATTCTTTATACAGAAAAATTTCTCACCAAAAATGTTCGACTTAATAAGAAAAATGTCAGTTCTTGAAAAGATAACATTGGTTTTTCGTATTATGATTTGGCTGAAAGCATTTACTTGATTTAGGTCTATTATTATTCTTATGATTTACCTTTAAAAATGTAATACATTTGTAAATCAATTTTAAAATGACACTTGTAGATGTAAATTGAAGATCGAGCTGTCGTAAAAGAAGTGGCAACAGGTAAGAACAACGGCCTTCAATTAATATTTCAATCAATAACGTCAAGCGCGGTTAGTACTTAAGTTCATGACTACCTAGATACCACTGCATGGCCTTAGCCTTCATACAAAGATGAACTTCCAGAAGGGCACTGTGAAAATTCAATTGTTGCATATTATTATTCTATTTCATTTAATTTTAAATAATTAAAATAGGTTGTTAGGTTGTTACTAACATCATGCCACCCGGTCACACTACGTTGGTGCCACGTGAAAATATCGGACATATAATGGATATCTCCATTTTTCATAATTGTGCAAAAATATTCAATTTATTTACATATATTTTTGAAATTACGTTAAAAATGAAAGAACAGTAAAAACTCTTGGAATTTTCATACTTTAATAAAATATTTTAGTATTTCTTGAAGAAACGAAGGTGACAGACAAAATAATCTTGATCATTTACGTCAAAATATTAAGAAGTGAAATAATGCAATCATATAAAATTACTCAACCTTTTTGAAATTTTGTTTAATATATAAATTGCTATTTTTGGAGTTTACTCCTTAAGAATTGATTTTCATATATAGCGCCCGGTATGAAGTTTTATGAGAAGTAAAATCGGAAGTTTCGAGCGTACGAAGTTCAGAGCGTTAAAAAGTGTAACCGTTAGGTGGCCTCTCCAAGCAACATTTCTGCGCATCTTTAGAATGAGATATCAATATGTTTATTTGGCATTTTATTATAGCGTAATCGCAATGACGGAGTGTGACACACATAGTTTACTATCATTCGCATATATCAAGATGTAATAATTAAATGTGAATATTTTGTGACTTCTATCTTACAAAATTAAAAAGTCTCTTAATTTTAACTTCTTAATCTGACGTTACTAAATACTTTTAATTTTGTTGTATAAATTCGAATTTCTTCATTTTACTTGAAAATAATTAAATTATCAGCATATTTGTATTAAAGAATTTTCCATTTATATTTAATGATATTGATATTTATATTTATATACAACGTTACCAATTTTTTACATTCCAAGACAAGAGTCGGGGCTCATACGCACATTTTTTTTATTCACTATTTATAACAGAAAATAATTTCATTTCAATTTTTTTGGTATATCCTGTACACCATGATCGAAAAAAATAACTGCCATAACAAAATACATATTAACACCATTACTAGTATTGAATATATTTGGCGTTAATTTTGTAGAAATTCATTATTCACAATTAAATGAAACTACGTGATGTAGTATTATTTCTACTATCTTTAATTTCTTTACCACGACCTAGGTTTCGTTGTATTACAACATCTTCAGGTGGGATATTAGCAAAGATATATATAATCTTTGCTAATATCCCACCTGAAGATGTTGTAATACAACGAAACCTAGGTCGTGGTAAAGAAATTAAAGATAGTAGAAATAATACTACATCACGTAGTTTCATTTAATTGTGCACCATTACTAGTGATAAGATAGAACTTTTCTGAAACAAGAATGCAGTGTGGAAAAAAGTAGAAATAAAGGCAGGCATCACAGATACTAAATTATTCGCAATTCGTTATTCAAAGCAGTCTTAAATAACCTTAAACCTAAGTTTTTTTCAGTTAATATAAAATTGCAGAATATAAAGTTTCAGTCGCTAACCCTTTAATATACTTTTTACAATACTTCCCATATCAAATAATTTAGACTTTACGCAATATAAGCTTTCAGTTTCTCATTCAGTGCTACAAAAACATTTCTGTTTAATAGTTGCTAATTATAATTAATATATGTATTAAATCGACGTACCAAAAAATAAATTCTGACATAATTACTTCCGGCTGGTAACAAGAAAGCGACTCGCGTACGGAAAGGCAATAGAGATTTGTACGCAATTTATTACGGCTGAAATGTTTGCTTGCTCGTCGGTTACGTCCCAGTCCATCCCTTACAGTTTAGTGTACAATGTACACACCGTAATTCACGCCTGCAGACACTCGGTGCTACGTAATGGCGTAAGTAAGAATAAAAAAAGCTCATAAAATACCTTATATCGGATATCAAAAAGGTTCAGGATAGGGATAATAAATTCAATTTACGCATTATAGTTGGACGTAAAAGCGTTCGATATGAAGACATTCCAAGCCAAATTTCATACCTTGGGGCTTGCGTGTTACATAATTTAATGAGAATTACACAAGGCCGTGCACTGAGGAGGGTTTTCTTTATAAACGCATTGTGTTTGTAAGAATGCAAACGACAAGATTGTTCACAGATACCCGTTCACGAAGTAAATATAAATTGTTACATTTTTTTGCGCGCGATTTCGTCCGCGTCGATCACGGAAATGAGTTAATGGATTTAGTTTACAGTTTTTTAGCCTTTTCTCATTTCCTTTTATTTTCTGTTTTATTTTTTTGTTTTTATTTACATATATTTTGATTTTTTAAACGTAGTAATTTTTTAATTGGAAATAAATTCTCATATTTGTGGTGGTCTTGAAGGGAGTCATATTCTGGTTTTCTGGAATTATACTCTACACATTCCGAAGGGTAAAAACACTCTAACCTATCTGTTTTAGGTTGAGCATTGAACCATTTTAAAAGTTCGTCCTTGGGTAAATCCCAAACCAATTACTGCGAGACCATAATTACACCTTCACCGAGAACCGCTTGAGAGTGAACTATACTTTGATCGGAATCGAAACAGGATATAAAGAATATATGTTTCCACAAATTCCGCCGGTCCATCAGCGTTTTCAGCAGTCGCAATCGCGGACGACGGCGGCGCGGCGGCGGCCGGTGGCACGTGGAATACTTACAACAAGTGGATCGAATGTGCCGATGAGAACAGAAGCAGGGCAGGCAGGCGGCGGATCAATTTTTAGACGGTATAACGGGAGAACTATTCTTATTTGTATCCACAGTCTTATATCTAGCTCTTTGAGAATAATGATTTCAGATTTTATTTTTTCGTTTACTTGCAAAGTTCTACTTTTGCACCGTAAGTTGAACTTTGCAAATTACTTGCAAAGTTCAACTTACGGTGCCTCAGAGGAATCATATATACAGCATATTTAGGAGGCTTCGAAATATAGAACAAAGTATAAGCGCTTTTCGCCAACTTTTAAAACTTTAATTCCTGTTACTGCTACTCCGTTTTATAAAACAGAACAAAATTTACTCTATTTGAACATCAACTTATCCACCACTTACATTTTAAAAATCGATTGGGTAGTTTTGCAGCTAATGAACTTACAAACTGTACTTCTTTATTACATTAGCATACGTAAATAAATTTTCATTTTTAAAAACAAAACTACATCGTAAATCGAAAACAGTATATTAATTAACTTACCTTAGAACTTTGTATAATACGTTTTACCAGAAAATGATTAATGTAAATTATCTGTTAGTATATAGCTAGTAGTCACACTTACGATAATAATATTAATTCAAAAGTTTCCCAAATAAACTTAAGCATCACTCGATCTGAATTTTCCTCCAGCTCGCGTCACGTTTTTCTTTAAGAGTCATGTCATAAGAGAATTGAGAATCGAGCGAGTTATTCTCAGAATAAAAAGTAACAGACGTAACATCTGCCTATTTTGTATGACAGACAGGTGTTTTCTATTATGTGGAGATTTATCTTATGAAACGTGAAAAATTTCAAAGCAGATATTAATTTTAATGCTTTTCTACTTTTATCTCTTTTGATTGAAATATTTTATAAGCCTTTACCTCGTATTTAAAAAATGTTTATTGAATTAACGTATCCTAGAAAATAAATATATATTTAATATATAAACAATTATTTAGGAATTGAAGTAAAATACTTATCTGAAAAAAGTTTTGCCAGGTTAGAGTTAGCTTAAAAAAATCGCAAAAAATTAAAAGATATAATTTTTAAATAATGCTTTCAAACAAATACTAAAGTAAGGCAACTATTATTTTAATACCTTCAGACCTGATGAGACTCACTTCTCACGCATGTTTAAAACGATTTCAATTCAAGACGTCTTTCTTAAATTACCATCTGATCGAGGTAAGTTTTTTCAACGAAAAGTCACTTTTTACAGTTTGTGAATAAAGTGATACTAGCCATTTGTAGATGTTTGTTTGACTATCATTAATGATACAGGGAAATTGAAGAGTTTAGCAATTCTCGTGAATTCTCTCAATTGAAATTTCATACTTAGAAACACGATACGTCTTTAAAAAATACCCTCATCAGTGGGCGTACTATTATAATTCCCCCTAAGTTAAACTATGTTACACCCAAGCCCCAAGGTATGAAATTTGTAAATTAATTTGAAAATTAGAAAAAATAAAATTGAATGGATTAATATAGTAATATACAGTAAATCATAGAACAAACAGAAAATACAAACAGAGCAAGACATAAATATGAAAACAGGTAACAATTTCACGTACACTTATTGATGACCTATCAAAACTATACCAAAAATATCAAACTATACATATTACCTAGCATCTATGGAATGAATGTCTACTCGTTATTACCTTTTCCAAGTTTTTTATTTCAAAATGATGCAAATGTAGAAAAAAAAATAATCTTTCTGTCTACTAGAGTGAAAATAATTCCAAAATATATATCCACACAAAAACTTATTGCAGCGCATCTGATAAATCTTGCAGAAAATTCGAGTGTAGTTTCAACTCTCTACCAGTAATTAAAACGCGGTAAACGAATAAAAGAACAGAAGCGCAAATCCTAAACCGTACTCGTAGTATCATTAATATTGTCACCGTACGCTAAGATTAATTGCCATATACTCGTAGGTTAAATGAAAATTCGTTAGTACCAAAATGTATTTACGAAAACCTTTTTACCTATCTAGACGATTTGGAATTTGTTTACGTATTGCTATGTCAAAAAAACTAGGCAAGCATATAATATTAAACGCATTTTATAGATTTTATATAAATTTCAGAAAGTCGATTCCTTAAAACGAAAACTAAGAAACTGAACTTACACTTTAATATCTCAATGAATAAAGCACGAATAGCTTTCGTTCAAAAACCCTTTTACATTAAGTCATGCATACGCTTACATACAGTTTTAGCTCGTAAAGACAGCTAGTTCGCAATTGAGAATGGAACAATCGCGATACATTCGCTTAGAGCTTGTTCATTTGTATGAAAATGCCCTTGATCAAAACTGCAGTAAATTTTAAAAGCGCAGTGAAAGAGGGTGATGAGGCAGCAATTTAATTTGGGGAAAAATGTTCAACAGAAAAACAAGCAATTTAATAATTTGAAAAGAAATTCAAAGTTTGACAATAATAGGTAATGATGGAAAAATCCAATTGTGCTGGCTACGATCAATGGTTCAACCGTACTTTTAGAAATCGTTCAGTGCGGAAACGCAACTTCTTAACATCTAAAACAGTTCTTTACAGTAATATATTTCCTAACTATTTATAATACGGTAATAAAACCATACTATTAATCGAAAAAAAGCCATGATTCATCAAACACGAAATACTGAAATTCCAGCAGAAACAAAAACATAAATAAATTCAGTTAAGTCCGAGTAGAATTTTCACTACGATGGTTCCGTACACACTTGATATTCCTACTTATACTATTTACAAATATTGTAGTATTTTTCACATAGCCCAGTACTTTACTTTGCCTAGTATACTTTCCACAACAATAAAATATAGACAATTTCTACGGTATAATTACGATATTTTAAGCCATCTGCGCAACGTTCCGCAACGGAAATGTTAGGTAAATTTTAGTAACGTTTTTTCTTTCATAATTTTCACTTTAACAATTTCGACGGGGGGTGGGGGATAGGTTGAGACTTTTGTGGATGTTTAAAAATTTGTCTAGAACTGTCCTGCATAAAATTCGAAAAATATGAATTTAAAAAAGATATGCGCACCAAATAAGCTTTTTTCTTTTGAACACGGCTTTAACAAACAGACGGATGTTCACGTGAGTGGGCTTGTAATGAATCCCCGTTTTTCTTCTTATCAAATAAAAACGAATGAAAACGAGGCAAGTTCTCTTACGGATACCATTAAGTAACAAAGAAAGAGCTGAAATATGAATCAATGTCAAGTTTAAAATCTTCTTCGGCGCGGAATTCGAAGGTGGTGGTACTATGTGTTTATTAATAGTGTATTAATATTTTTATGTACTTCAACTTTTAAACTTTAGCTTTGCACGTTTTATGAAAGTTTTGACCTGAAAATCGTGAATAAATTTGATAATAATTATGATACATGATGTGCATAGAATCATGACGAAACGTCACATTTGAATCCTAAAAATTGAATTATGTTTTATGCTAATACATATTCGCGTTTCGTATCGAAAAAGTGCTTGAAAGTATTTTTCACCTTTATATTTTGGCGGAAGCACTTTTTGAAAATTAATGCAGATAATGAAGTAACTTACAATACCCTACAGCTATGAGTGTTTCTCGGATAACAATTTCACGGATCTTAGCTAGACATAAAAAGTTCGTGTCGAATTCAAATTAGCCTAAACACATTTAAAAAAAGATGATAAAAACTTACTTTGGGTGGAATTCAATTCCCGGTTGTACATAGAAAATGTTCATCGTGAGCATAATCCAGACGTCAGATCGGCTTAAACCGAAAAGTGTTTTAAATCAAAAAAAATAAATATTCGTGGATCTTTGGCTACGTTTACAACTACGTATACAAATGTTAAATAAGGTAGACGTATTACCTACTCGAATGAAATCTAGTAAACATGTACAAAAGAAAACATAGGAAGTTGCGCCAATATTATTGAATATATTTGGCGTTAATTTTATAGAAATTCATTATTTACAATTAAATGAAACTACGTGATGTAGTACTATTTCTACTTTCTTTAAGTTCTTTACCACGATCTAGGTTTCATTGTATGTTATAATACACCTAGGTTTCGTAGTTTCATTTAATTGTCACCAATATTATGTTTAAAAATAATTATCAAAAGTAAAAAAAAATAACCGTCGATACCATAAGTGTATATGGCTTCGTGGCAATTGAATTTTTTGCCTATAAAATAAATTAAGTGTGATTATGATTATAAGTTTGGACAGTTATGCAATACAGTCCAGAAAAAGCTGAATCCTAACCACAGTATGGAATTAATAAGATTATTTGGCAAAAAATATTGCATGTAAGTCATAAAAAAGCAGCCATATAAAAAGAGCTGAATAAAAACGAAATTGGATATGGAGCGTATTTCAAAAAGGTACGGTCAAGTGCAAGCTGTACTTGTGCTATTAGTATTCCGTGCCATCAGCCCTCGGTTAAATTATTAATGGTAATGCATTCCGATTATGTGCAGCGCCGATCTCGAATTTGGATGCCAGCAAAAGCAAATTTCAGTATTCTAACACGAGTGCAGCCTTGCGTACATTTGGATGTCAAATTAATTCAAAAAAATTAAGTTGCTTATAACAATTAACAGCGCCACAATTTTGGTTTAACCTCTAATAATATTCATAATATCCTAAAGCTGATTATTATTATTTATCTGATTTTTTCAGATTTTTCCGAGCGACTTATTTGGTGATAAAAAAGGAGGGACAGCAATTTTTTAAAGGTTTTATCTAAAAATTATAAGATTGAAGTAAAACCTCTTTGATGGATGCGTCAGGCATTATTTGGTCGATTGTGTAAAGTAGCTATTACCTATAGCAAATATCCTAAATCACGGTTGATTTACTACCATCCGTTAAGGAATCCCATTGTTCATCTCCAGAACTCATAATCAGACCCTGACTTCGGCTATGGTGAAGTTATTTCGCAAAATAAAAACTACCAGTAGCAAATATATTGAATCACGGTTGAATTACTATCATCCTTTAAAGAGATCCGTTGTTCATTTCCGGACCTCATCATCAGATCATCAACATATATAACATATAGAACAACCTCGCTATTATACTCTTTCAAACTAAACAATTATTAGTATAAAAATTTATAAAAATACAATAGAAATAATTTCAAGTACATATGTGCATATTACCACAACACATATACTACGAAAATCTATAGTCAATCGATGTTTTCAAATAAAGGAAACTGCCTAAATAAATTATAGATTTTACTGAATGTTACTTCCGTCCGAAAAAAATCCGAGTTCCAAGTCGCACCTAAAGAAGTTTTTCTTCAAAAATGCTTCACAACGCATAATTAATCATCATCATAATTAAAACACATGATTCATTTTTTTGCATATATTAGAGAATTAGTATTTCAATAAGTTTTCATTTGATACCCTCAAAAATTTATTATTATTCCCATTTTACTCCCTGAAGTTAACCCCAAGAATCAAAATTTAACTTTTTATACTACACGTCTATAACTAGGCCACAATCTCTTCTCTATGATCTATCTCTGTGCTAAATCCAAACTTTTACTATAAATAGTTTCCGAGAAAACCCCTGCAACAGACGGACGGATACCAAAGTGATTTCCTAAGTGTTCCATTTTGGTAATTTTGCTAAGGAATACTTGAGTTCTGCGTAACTTGTAAACGAGTTACAAGTGAAGTTTATTATAAAATTAAACTAGCATGGGTTATTTCTACAAAACGGTTATATGCTAATTTATTCAATAACTGGTCGTATTGTCCGTAAATGGTGCGGGGAAGGAAGGGGTTAAGTAAGCAAAGTAAACCAACAAATTAATTAATGAAGATAAAATTCCTTCAAACCTGTTTACCGACGGAGGTTATACATAATGTTACATTATTTAGGAAAATCCACTTTCTGGTAATCGTCTAATTACTGTTGAATATTATATCATCAACGGGAACAGAAAAGGGAAGTATAGTTTACTTCGCGGTGTATATCTAAACCCTCGGGAGAGAAGGGTGAAACCCGGTTAGTTTAAGTTACTTATACAATGCGAGGAATATTTAATACGCAATTATTTTAATAATTTTGCTATTTCATTTTACCAACCTGTGCAAAATGAAAATTTCTTTAAAGAAGTTTTTTTTTAATTAATTTCAAGAAAAAATTGGTTTCTAAGAAAAACAATCACGAATACTTTCAATAAGTTTAGCTGCTACAATAAAAAATACTTGCCACGTTTGTTATTGGTCAAAAATATTTTCAAACCATCTGATTGCTTGCTTAGATTTAAGAACGATCAATATAACATTTGACTTCAAGCGATACCAACTTTATATATTATTTTTCTTTAAAAACCATTTCTGATAATAAGTGATTAAAAATCTGTTGAGCCACCAAATGCATTTATTACATATCTATTACCCTAATCTTGCCTTAAATTCGAAATTTTAATCAGTCTTTTTTTAAAGACTAAGCCATATTTGCCTTCTTTGATTACTAATAGTTTCGATAACAGGATATGTAATAAGTGCCTAATCGTTAGAACTTTCGCTAATATATATGTATATAAGCTTATAAGTATACATGTAGTTCTCTGCATCGTACGATCTTCGCTAAACAAACACATGCTATAAGTTTATTTTGCGTTTAATTGACTCTACCTAATATGCATATTCTCTCACGCAATTGTTGAAGAGCTTAGCCGTCACGCCGAGTGAGGAAAATGATTATATGGTCTTATGTATATATAACGTAGCTGTACGTTCTATTTGGTTGTTACGAACAGAGACAGGTGCTTGAAGGAAATTTCTTCATGTGTGTCTTTATATCAAATTATAATTAAAATAAAACGGTGCGTATTTCTTAATCTTAATTATCACTTCAACAGAGATATTGCCGTTTTACATTCGACGTCTGAAGATATATACATAAGAACAAAAGTAATTTTCCTTTAGAGTACCTTTTACCTTCGGTTAGAAAGGAGAGATATCAGGCGTTCCAACTGTGTATTCTTTATGTATTCACATTACCTCTCTTATTCTTTCTCTCATATTTCGAGAAAGGATTGACAAATTTATACATAACACCCACTAACTGCTTGTAGTGTCATTTTTGAGTATATGAGATAGATCAACTAATTCAGCCTTTTAGGGTTCGTACCTCAAAAGAAAAAAAAAAGAGAAACCTTAAAGATCATTTACATGTCAGTCCATCTGTATCAGGCGTTTTTTTCTCACATCTCGGCAAATAAGCCTAAAAATATGGATACACATATTTTAGAGGGAGCAAAAACAACCTTGATTTTTTTTATGTGTACTTGATGTCAACTGAAGGAGCGGCAAATAAGAACTTCAAAATATTTTTTTAGAATTATCTATAAGATAGTTCTAGAGATTTACTAAAAAAGTCAACAAAAATTGCCTCCCGCTTGCCGAAACGGTTAAAGTTTATTGGAAAACTATAACGATAAGTTCTAAATATATATTATATATATCTCTATAGTATATATATATATATATATATATATATATATATATATATATATATACATATGATATATATACATATGATTGTATTGTTGGTGTATGAGTTAGACGCGAATGCAAAAACATAATTTTCATGCAAAGTACCTACCATACCAATAATAACATAATTTACAGTACGATTGTTAGTTTAAACGTTTCCATTTTTAGAATTACAGACGAAGCTTATGTCATATTATCACGTCTGTCTTCTACTCACACGCATTGGAAAATAACATAATTTTTCTTACAGTTATAAAATAAATAACGCATATTTCTTAAAATTATTAAGTACACTAGTTAATTGGACGAATAAATAAATTTGAAATAAACATTTGTTTCATTCCATTTTTTTCTCTAAACAAAATTTACCTAATTTACCTAAAAAACAAGTTTGTTTTTTATAAAAGTAAGTTTTATCGTTAACAGCTCCAATCTTTTCTATATAGCAGCCACAGTCTTTCAAATAAACAGTTTGTCCTTGAAGGTATAGAGGACCCCTTGTGTTAAGAGCAAAATGAAAATTAAGTAATATTAACAGGCTAGACCAGGTAAATCTCTTGAAGTGCGCTGTAATAGGTCGTAAACACCTCTTCTCGTTAAATCAGTCGCCCCGGTAAAGAAATAAACTTATGGTTTGTCGGCTGAAGAAGCTTAAAAATGTAACAACTCCCCGAACGGTGGGTGCTAAGTGCTTTTAATTCTTGGCACTCAAAATGTCAAATAATTAAAATTCAACGGACTCGCGTTACGTTTGTGTGAAGGCGCCACAACGAACTAGTGGGGGAGCGCGGACGCGGCAAACATAAACATTAAGGCGGGAAGAGGGCCGCCTGCGCTCAAAGGGTGCCTTTTCCTCTCGTTGCCAACTTATTTTAGCGTCATAACATTTTACAATCAGCCCCAAATTTATTTATGCTAGTTACGTGCCTTTGCAAAATTTTAAACCGACGTAACAAAACGTCCTCGTTCGTTCGGTTCGCCAGGCTAATTCGTTTTTGTTATAGTTTTGTTAGTTTAACAGCACTATTATCGCCTGTTAAGGACAGTTTTTAGAGCGCATGAAAAAGTTAACTGTACATTATCATATCGTACATATGAAATCGTTTCGTTGCATTATTGTGCCTTTAAATTTAACTAATTAATAGGTGATTTTAAACGTTCATTAAAACAACGATAATTAATTTTTGTTTTTAAATTATTTGTTCGCGGTCTCGTTCCCGGTTTACTGAATTCGCTTCAACGTTAGCAGTTTAATGATTGGCTATGCATTTATTATTATCAGGAAATGCCGATTGCTTCGCTATATTTCGTACTTTTGTATTTCGAATGCATGTAACCATCGAAACTGCATTTATATGTTACAATATCCAAAGAGTTTGAACGGAATTCTATGGCTCTTGCTCGGTTATTGATCATTCTGTCAGTTGTTGACCTTAACTTTCAAACTATAAATGCTATGTGCAAAAGTAGAATGGTCAAGGTACATAGAGAAAACGGAGCCTTAAACGGAATTTTTTTCAAGTAATCGGCTATAACAAGTGTTAAAATCTTAAACAGTTATTATTTCTTAAATCAGTGGCTAACATACTTATATCGCTCAGTATATTTTGTCAACCCGAAGAGTTACGGTAGTCCAAATCTGTAAGTAAAATACTTACTATATTAGTACGTTTAATTATTATTGACCTATCGCAGTATTTTTGCAGATAGCAAACAAGGTCTAGAGTATAATATTTTTCGTGACGCGTCTTCTTTACCAGATACACTCTATAACCACGCTTGTCAAAAAGCAGAAACAATTAGGATGACGGCATTTAATATGTACTAGAAAATTTCATAAATAAATAAAAAGGACAAAATAATCACGGAGAACGCATTATATGTTCCATAGAAACTTATAGTAGGTGACTGTGAACATAACTTTTATGAAAATATCTTGGCGAATATACCTGCTTTGTGCCTAACTTTCATTGACTTGTATTACTTCGCAAGGAGAGGCCCATAGAAATCGAAAAATGTCCCACTAAAAACGGTTCGTTTCAGTCGACATCTAGATTCTCGTATACCCTGATAACTATCGCAAATGCCGGATTGCGTAGTAAAAATATGTTTAAATTGCGGTTCAAGAATTTTTAAAACGTTTGATGAATCTTGTCATAGATTAATAATCGTTTTTAATATATATATTTTGTTATATATTGAAAAATAGTTTTATTTTCAATAACTATATGAATTCCAACGTTGTTATCTGGTAACGACGTGTTTTCAATACATTACTTTTTTTAAATACTAATTTTTCTTGATTTTAGTTTATAAAAATCTACAAAACACTACCGGAAAAACAGGAATCCTTAGAAGCTAATTGAATTAGTGTTCGCCCTTCTGCCTGCCATTTTAATAACTCAAATACTACTAAACCGGTGAACTTAAAAGTAGAAATGCAAATATACAATGTTCATAGGTTTGACCTTTCATAGGTGTGACAAAATATAGGCCAAAGCGTACAGTTTTGACAAAACGCAATTTTTGACAATTATGATCGACACATGTGCTTGCACAACGTTGTGTTTTTAATTATTTCGAGCAATGTCTACTATTTTGTAGGTTATTAAAATCATTTCCCACTTTATCAGGAAGTATGGAGTCGAATATTAAGACTGTAAAGGAATGACAAATATTTTAAAGGAACAATCTGAAAAAAGAATTTGTCCAGCGCATTTCAGAGATGAAGACTTTTTAAGCAGTGCAAAAGGAATTCGCAGATTAAAGAAAGCAACGGAACCTTATCAGTTGAAAATCTTAAGCATACCATTGTGTGTATACGTGCGTACCGTGAGTGCGTGCGTATACGTGAATAGCGCTAATATAACTCACTAGCGTGACCCGTGCGAAGTCTTCGCATTATTTATTCCATTAGGAAGCTCAGATGACAGATCAAACAAATATTTTACTAAAATTGACATATAGAGGCGCAAGTATCAAAAGCATTGAGCTAAAGCGCCACTTTATTTATACGTGAGTGGATTTGAAATTAAACAAAAATTTTACCGACCGTCAATCATATTGAGGTTGAGCCGTTAGATGGCAGCATTGCTTTTTTGTGTATATAATTTTAATAATTAATTAATTTGCAAAAACAATAGCAATAATAAATTTTTTAGTTGTGGATGCCGGTAGAGCAAGCAATTATCTATAAAATGATATATAATTTATGTGGATTAGTTGTGAGGTTTTTTCTAAAAAGGGAGTGTAACATCTTAACCTTAGCGTATTAATATATATGATTTTTGAAATCTCTGCTTTTCGTTAGACAAAAGGATCGAAAAATCTTCTAGATAATTAACCTTCAAAATAACAATTATTTGAAATATTTGCAAACAACTCGACATTGTCTTATCGAGCTTGATCCTGACTGAGTTGGTATGGTACTATAAATCTTGCACTTTACCAATTTTGCAATAAAGTAACTAAATAGATATTTTAAACTAAAATAGTATGAAATACGAGGACAGGGTAAATGATTATCGACAACATGCCGTAGATATGTACCTATATATAGACGGAGAGGAGTATTATAACATAATTTTTTTAAGTTTAATACGATAAATTTTATTGTTTTAATCTTAACCTTTTCATCGGCGATAGACTTCATATATCGGTTCTTGCATAATCGTCTTACCAACGCTCGCAATTATAAATAGATCATGAAAATGAAGTTGGAAAAACGAAAAAAGAATATAACCATATTTAATTATACCGATTATATATTACTCTAATTATATTCTAATATATTTCTATTTATTTTACTCTATATATTTCTATTAACATAATAAAATGATAATATCTGGATGTCAGCTTGTGCAATGTTATACTTTCAGTTTTACTAGCAGCAGAGGTAGAATTCATAGATTTTCACATCCCACAAAATGGTATAAAATAAAAGACAGTAAAATAAAGCAATTAGGAGACAACCTCCCGATACATGGAATAAATTTAAACTGACTGGCACAGAAGGAAGATGAAATAATTAGCTACCTTAAGTCTGAATCGTTCGTGGCTCATATACGTAATATAGCCTCATTGTATCTACCTATTATAATCGCCTTCTGTTATACAAAATTATTTTTTCATTACTTTACATAAATTCCAAATAATTTAAGCATTGTTTTATCAAAAAAATTGAGAACCATTTTTTTAGTAAGATTAAAAAAATAATAACATAAGACATACGCCACGACAAGGCTACATCTACGGTCGTGAACAGATGGTTATGCGACTGACGACGTAGTTTCCTTTAATGGCGACAGATGGCACGCATGAATTGACATAGTCATTTCTATTTCACTTAAAGTTTATTTGATCATATCTCAATATTTAAACAAATACTTTAAGAGGAAGCGCAAACCACCTAATCATCTATGGGAATATAGCTACAAACCCTAAGTTAATATAGCGTGTTCGATACTCTTACACACTTGGCCGGTTTTATTTTTCTTTATTCACTCTTAGATGCAAAATATTTTCTTCTCTATTGGTCTTCCACATAGAATAATGACTGAAAGTATTAATATCTACATCTTAGACATCGATTTCGGTAATCGTAACTATTTAGAATTTAAACCTTTGTATAATAAAAATATATATGGAAATACCTTTATAAGAAGTTGGCTTTTTTTATTGTTCCGTTGTATTTGAGCTTGCGGTACCCGAAGAATTTAATAAAAAAATAATGCATCACCCCTCCCTTATCTTCCAAAATTACATAAAATAAAAAAGTCGAAATTCATATAAATTGTCTTTTTTAGGTTTAACAACGACTAATCAATTACATACCAATATTTCACATTGTTTAAAAGTGAAATCGTCTTTTTTATTATTATCATTTTATTATGTCTGTGGAAAAAAAATATTAATACTTTGAAATACTTTACTAAAAATACTCGTATCTACTATGGTAATGTGAATACTTTTATATGTTTCTGAATGTATACACATCCGAGATTGTTTATGTACATACTTGAAAACAAAAATGGACTAAGTACATATACGACCACACACGTATTTTATATAACATTCGTATTTTTATTATAGTGTCCTGATTTAACAGCAGCAACACCTTGACAAAATTTTAAAAGTTTTTATTGTCATTTTGTTATATTATTCTTTGAGAGACTTTTGTTTTCATGAATATTGTTTCATTTACTAAGAATTTCTAAAAAAAAATAATTAAACTGTTATTTATTAAATTTGTACAAGATTTTTGCAGTTGATTAATAAAAATAAGTTCATTTTCAACAGTAGCTTGGATGTGAATTAGCTTAATTTCGGAGGTTTAAAAAAAATAATGGGGTAACAACTTAAAATTCCGTTTAACGCTTGTAGATCAAGAGCGACACGAATGGAATTTTCCATCGTTACCCATTTTGTATAATAATAATACTTCATTTACTAACGTGGTTTGAGATGCAAACAAAATGAAAACAAATTAACGGTGTGCCATAATGCTCCATGCGTATAAACAACTCAAACTCGCATATATTTTACATTACACAGCAAGTCTAACGTCGAAAACAATAACGTCCATATATGGAATTACGTTACCTTCAAAAACTTTCCTCCAATTTTCCAACTTTTCCGGTACACGGTATTTTGTAAAATGTATTCTTGTGTCATGATTACATACTCACTCAGCAACATTACTCGCTTTGTAAATGTGTATGTTTGTGAATACGAGATAACGGTGTTCAAAACGAAAATGAGACACGCCGAACGGTGCGAATCTACGCTAAGCTCTCGCTCGCCACCGTAGAGAGAGAGAAAGTCTGCTTTTAAATGTGGAATTTGCACTCTACTTTTATGAATTCACTGCTGAAAACATTCACTGTACACTATTTTCAAACGATATTATTTCTATAAGGGGGAAAAATCTATGAAATGGTACCTTGAGGAAAAAACTATAAAAAATTTAAGTTTGCGAATAAGAAAGTGTAATTATTATGAGTTTTGAATCTTACTTCTAACGATTTTTCTCAATGCATTTCGTATGTAGGTATGTATATTCGTTTGATAAGAAACAAATTAACTTTCTCAACGTAAATTATTTACATACATTTTTGAGGTAAATAATTGTCTCAAAAATAGCGAATAGTTCAGCTCTTTATTGTACAGCGTTTCAGTTTCACAGACCTTCGCGATATAACCTTGTTACCATTTATTTAGTGGTGTAAAAGCAAATACAAAAATAAAACTTTCCTTGAAATACTTTTGGTTCGATGAAAAATTACTAAAAAAAGTTTGTCGAAACATTTTTATTATACTTGCCGTTTCATCAGGCTTACTTCGGGTGGAAATGGAAATATATTAAGAAAGTATTGCAATAAATCTTTATTTTCATTATTTTATTAAAATACACTGCTACCGTTATGATGCGATCGAATGAGGAGGTGTAAAGCGAATAGTCGCACTTCCGCGGCGGTATTATACGGCATTTTATTTCATTCAAATTAAAAAGGATGCAATACGTCAAAGAAAAATTAAATTATGTTGGTGTCCCTAAATGTTATCAAACCCAGAAATAATATAAAAAATTAAATAGGTTTATTAACCTTAACTATTATATTTTATTAATACACTGCATAAATATTATACTTAAATGTGTATGCGTATGTTATTTTCGGTTATTGTACTAATATTCAACGTTTACAACAATCCTTTAAAAATAAACATTATGTTAGAAAATTATGTTTAATTAATGAAATATTAAATTGACCATTAAATTTTGAAATGTACGATAATAAGTAAAGTGACTATCCCTTTATCAATTATTAATTTACTTGCAATATGTTAAACATCTTGAATAAATAATAATACTTAAATTCAATTCTTAAATGTATCAGTAAATTTTGTTAGCGTCTTGAATCTATACCTCAGACAGATAAATCGTAATCTACATGCATTATCTTAAACTCACATCGATAGAATTAAATAAAGTTATGTTGCAAGAGCATTAACGATTATCTAGTTTGAACCTTTCCTTCCTTGACGAACAGCTAACCCGTGGTAAATTTGTATTAAAATAATTTATTATTACATTCATTCTCACATATTAACTTTCAATAAAATTTCAATTTAAGTCAATCGATAAACAAATTTCTTCGTGAAGTTTAAAATATTTCATTAACGCAAAAGTGAAAAGAATATCGATATAACACGTAAATAAATATATACTTTTTAAGTATATAGTTATATCCAATGTCCCACTCGATATGTGTATCACAAATGTAAATATAATTATGTATGGGTGAAGCATACGTACGTGTATGGAAATAGGCCCATAGTAATAACTGCCATTCGGATGAATGTGACCCTAGGTACATGTTCTTCCAGTTTCCTACCTCAGCCCTTAAATCTGCTAGTTCGCGTTTATTAAAAGATTTTTTTTATTTGAACAGAAGTTTTGTTGGGCCTTTCAAATATAGGCGTATCTCCATCCATGTACACTTGTGTATACTTACTACATACACTGTAGATTGTAGCAATTATAAAATGCATAAAACACTAATTAAAGGTCCATAAACGCAGTTCGGGTAGATGAGTACACGTATAAAAAGGAATTTAATTGAATAATTTGTTTTCACTGCCATAACTCGATTACAGACAAAATATTTCGTCCGCCACTACATTAACGTTAGAGTAAATATCAACGTGAAATGTTAAAAAAAAAACAAATAAAAATGGTTTGGTACTTGACTTTAAAGCAAAAAAGGCACTAATCAAAGAAAATGTTACAAATAAAATACGTTTTGGTTGCGATTCACATTCACTTTTAACTAATATTCTTTAATGTGTCTGATGAAGTTACATTAAATACTTAAAAGAAAACAGAATTAAAGTTATGACATTGAAACATGCAGAATATAATGTGCAATATAATGAGGAACAGATATATGTAGATAGCTAATCGTTTCTTCTATAAAAATGTTCGTAAAAACTCACATTGCTATCAGAGCTACAAATTAATATGCTTTGCATTTAACACGTTCCCGGACGTACCATATTTCCGTCGCCAGACTGGGGTACTGAACCTAACACCGAGCTAATGTTCGACGACTATAGTTTAATGTACGCCATCCTGTGATCTAGTCCCTAACATTAACAACGGGAACAGCGCTCCCTCGTCACCTATTCACTCACCATTCCAGAATCATGCGACCCAATTTATGGCACGGCAAGGCTATTACTCGCGGAATGATCGCTGGAATTACATCTGGAGAACAATGAGCTAATTTTGACAAAATAATTATTTCTAATTAAAGCGTTATAAAGATATTTGTTATTTACTGTAAATCATATAGCAATTTGTATTGATTTACGGCACTTTAAGGGCCAGTTCGCTTCATCAGACCATAACGTTTTCGATTTTTCAAACCGATTTCTAAAAGCAACGTAAGACAATGCAACTTTAATGAGACAAAAACTGATAATACTTTGGAAAATCTGTGAACGTAGGAGCAAAAACCTTCAGTTCTATCAGAACTGAACGGCAGAAATATTAAACGCCACGAGCGTTACTATAAATAGCGAGCTCTATCAAGTTAATAACTAAGCGATGCGGACCTGGATGAAGATTTGGGCATCGTTCATTCATTATTAATTCGAGTCCGCGGTCTAATAGTAATTTACTGCTGGGTAAATTTACTGCTTAGTAGCTTGATCGTATAAAATTATTATTTGCATACAGTGTAATGAATTACATTTACGAGACATGTTGGTGAATGAATTAATATAAACTGCTACCATTAATCATGCCTGTTAAGAAATGAAGTATGTATTCTAATAAATAATTTTAATTACATGAATTCTTGGACAATGATAATTTATTTGTCATTAAAGTAATTTCTACGAGAAACTATAATATTTATTTATTTATTTAAGAAATAAATACCAGATTGCGCTCCCGACTTCGCTAGCGTATATCTGATTCCGTGCTATCAAAACTGAGCGACAGTTTATATTTAGGATGTACAGGATAAAATTCCTATTGCCTGTTATATAACTTGGCCGCCCCTTCGGCTCTTTGAAATAAATCCTGGCGAGCTCCCTAAGCAAATATTAAACTCGGTTACAAATGAACAAGAAATTGGAAAAAAAACAAACTGCAACCATGTATCTTGCAAAAAAAATCGTATAAAACAAACACTCCTTTACTTTCATTTGTTTCAGAGAGAAAGGCAGGCTGTAGGTAAAGACAATTTTGGAAAATTAGGAACACCATCAGATCAATTATCATCAACTACCTTTTAAAATTTACGACAAAGAAACAAATTAGACAGATACTAACATTTTTACTATTTTGGATCGATAGACTAAGCAACACTTTTATAGTACTCTATACTCGAACTTCTGGAATCATTTTTAGTCTATTATATAATTTAAAGGCAACTAAATTATTCTCATTCTCATCTCAATTATTATCTAAAAATGTCACATTAAAAATATAATAATTTATGGAAATATTTTAAACAATCACAGATTAGGTTTATAACAAAAGCATATACTTAAACAAATAACAAAATATAAAACGTACGAAGAAGTCAATGGACAATGGGAAGATAGGTAAATCGCTCAGATAATAAAAATAATATTAATATTCCTGCATCGCTGTACATGCGCAAAGGTAATAAACCAACAGACAAGACGGTTCATACGTTTATGGTAAACGGAGACACACACAGAGTGAGCACACCGCAAGAACATAGGGGCATAAGTAAATCGTCTGCGGACACAGTACAAAACCCGCGGTCCGAACAGGCCTCGGTTGGACACGATCCGTAGTGAACCAGGTTAATTAAATTCTACAAGCGACAGGCGTCTGATTTATATGAAAGTGAGACCGCCTCTCCTCGGAAGCTGGAAAACGCTTCGATTCGGTACCGCCCAGTTAGTGACCGATAAAACGATTCCGCCAACGGAGCCCCGAAAATGTTTAATGAATCTCGTTCGGCTATTTCACCGTACGGTCCGCTGGCATGCGACGGGGGAGTTTTGCAGCGAAGTGCTAATTTAGTAAATTTTTAAACGACCATTCTGCAGATTTACATTTTTACGTGACTTAAAGTAAATTTGTAAACTATTTCGATATTGCAATAATATAATATTAACGCTTTTACGAAAAATCATGAATACACATTGCGTGACAGAGAATACAGTAAACTTACCCATCGTCTTCCATTCAGGATCCTGATATAAATATCCCTCCAGGTTCATTTAAACTTATGCTCTTATATATTGACTACCAATTGTTTTTACATTTACATCTTTTAACTTTTACTAATTCCTCTCTTCCGGTTTACTAATGCCTCTCTTCCGGTTTACGAAGCCTTCTCTTATATTACTAGACTTATTACTGCAATTTGTAAGCTTTAATTCTATTCACCCAAATTCTAAGAAGTGTAAGGCCACAATTAAATATAAAATCTAAACCAGCCACTAGCGTTTTAACAAGACAAAGCAAAATAAAAACACATTTACCAAATGTGGCGTCATGCAAAATAATTTGGCATCCCAAATAATAATAGAATATGTTTAAAAAATATGTTAAGTGGCAGTAGAAGTACACTACGGAAGTAGCACTACAAAAGTTCCGTAGACACTTTGGTACACAAAAAAGGTTAAACGTACAGTATTCCCATCAAACTACTTAATTACTTTTCGCTATGCAGATAATTTTTTCTAATATATCTTTGAAAGACGTAAAACAAACAACTTGATTGCCTTTATCGTGTTAATTTAATACTATAAATTGACTGAAATATTTGGCATTTCAGTATCGTTACCTTATATTTTTCAAATATTTAGTAACACACTGCATGCTAATTTGGAGACTAATGTTTCGCAGAGAATATTAAAAATATTACTCGGTAATTTTGACAGCAATTTAGACGATCTATTCTATACATTCAATGAATCTACAGATTCAAAAAACTCGTAATTTTGACAGCAATTTAGACGACGGTAATTTTGACAGCAATTTAGACTATCAATTTAGACGATTACTCGGTAATTTTGACAGCAATTTAGACGATCTATTCTATACATTCAATGAATCTACAGATTCAAAAAAACTCGGTAATTTTGACAGCATAATAGTTACCAAAAACCAAAAAAACGTGGTTGGTTTTTCAGTTTATTTATTACATTATAGAATTTGTATGCTTTTTTATTAAAAAATCCAATTATTGAATAGTTATACAATTATTATGTCAGGATTAGGCTGGATATTGCATACCACCTAAGGCGTGTATCAGGGTACCCGTAACTATTATTGGTGATGGGGTTTAGCGTCGCCACCTTTATAATTAAAAAAATATAAAATATTTTTTACAAATACATCAATACACAAATGTATACACATATGTACAACATAATAAATATACATAAATATTCACTCACTCACACACGTACACATACTGACCAGTATTTTATACTAGGAATGGTGATGATACAAGACTTCCTGTATCCGATCCATGCTGCCCTGGAAGCCAGTGAGTCGGTAGCCAATATTTTTAGTGACATATATGTTGTATATTTTTACTTCTTAGAGACCAGAAATGAGTACATTGTAAATTTTTAAAGCAAGAAATATGTATATCATTATAATATACACAACAGTATCAGAAAGATAAAACATCAATTCTGAGCAATTAAAAGCGGTGAAGGCGAGTAAACAATAACTTCATAATATCCTTCTTTTCATCACGTACGCCATCAGTTGTAAACATAAAAGGAAAGAGATACAGATATTTTTAGATTCCTAATAATTTTACAACGATCATCACTCACAATGTGCTAACATCTCCACAGGCCATTAAACGTACAAAACTTATTGGATTCGAGAACAACAAAAATATAAGCGAACTAGTATCGTTTTTCGATTAAAGCGATGTTTAGGGC
Source organism: Druceiella hillmani (assembly GCA_039881145.1). NCBI lineage: Eukaryota > Metazoa > Arthropoda > Insecta > Lepidoptera > Hepialidae > Druceiella > Druceiella hillmani. The sequence goes on from JAYKKI010000002.1 coordinate 12,469,291, forward strand.
GAACACTTTCGCTAGTTGAATGTAAGGCGAATTCATCGTACGTGGATCGGATGCAAATGGTAGTAATAGTGCTTAATATAATGTTCCGAATACACTTAGGGCGCTATCGGCTGACGTGATCGGGTGAGCGGTCGCTCAAGTAAGTCGATTAGGCGATGCCGGGCGTTGCGCAAATCTTAATGGCCTGGTACAGTACATTGTCTCGCCGAGATTGTCTTGTCGCGGAACATTTTTGTGAAATATTTAAGCAATATAAGGTTTCTTAAACAAACGAAACATTAGTGACGGCTCTTTTTCCCTGTTTTAAGCACAGCATTCATTTGTTTTGATATTTATGTTCAACGCTTAAAATTTAAGCAACTACAATGTTAAATTTAACGGAAAGTATATTCTAATACTTCGACAGTATAAAAATACTGTTCTTTTTAATATAATAAATATAATATTTACAGCAATTGAACATATGTCATTATTAGGGCCTTATTTATTTTGAACTACTTAACTTTAACAAATCGGACGACGAGCGAAACTTGGGCGTTTAAAAAGAAATATCCCGGCTGGTAGGAAGAATATTCTACACACATATTTTTTAATATTTAGTTCGCGTTAAACGAAAAAACCAAAAAGGAGCCACTAAAAATTTATGTTTTTCTCTGGGACTTCTCTGAAAACAACTCCGAAAACTTATCATAATTAATAACTGTTGGTGTAATTTATTATTACAGGAAAAATATTTTTGTTTCAATAACGAAATTATAGACAAAAAACCTGTCAAGTACGAGTGGAACTCGCTTGACGAAGATTCCGTACACATTGTACATAGGCATTAATAAACATTTAATCTTACATATTATCCTTTATACGAAATTGTAATTTTTTTTTAATAAAAATATATTACTACCATATCTTTCCCAGGCGCATATTTAAAGAAATATTTTTTATGTGATATAACTACAAATTAACGATTTTAGCATTTTTAAATTACTTGTGCTGTGAGACCTTCAGATCAACGGGAAGTAACCCACAGATTTTGATTTATTTGCGAGTGTCAAAATATGAGGTATAAAGGGCCGTATTTTTAAGTTTTTTTTATTGCGTTGACTTAGAAGCTTGATTTTTTACAGCTCCAAGGGACCGTAGATCTAATTATTTGTTATTAATTTCAACTTGATTAACTTTTTCGTGGTTCCACGCCCTTCTGAAAAAAGGGTCTTGACACACAACTAGATGGAAAACGAAGGGTTCCTTTTACCTTTTGAGATACGGAACCCTAAAAACGGCCAAGGGCGTATTAGAACACGCATAAAGAAGAGTTCCATCATCATCAGTATCTCTTGAAATAGTTAATTAAAATTAACAGACATTTTAATTAAAAATTCTAATTAAATTTTTTCAAAACCATGGTTGAAAAATTAGAGAAAGATAATTTTTCAACCCATTGTTTTCAAAATTGTAAGGCCCATTTGATGATAATCACTTAATCACTTAAATACGTATTCCCGCCAAACAATTGTTCCGCCCCTCAAAAGATGCATGGGAAAGCAGCTTAATTTATATTTTAATATTCTGCTACATATTAATTGAGACCTTCATATGAAGCACGTGCAAAATGTCATACATATAGGCCTAAGAACTACACAATTTTTAAGACGGTAACAGACGGACATGACGAAATTAAAACAATTCCGAATACGTAACCCCGGAAAAAAATGTAAAAAAATATTTCTTTATTATTTACCAAGGCTAATGGAAATCCTACATATTGCATAAACATACCTATTATCGCATTTAAACTGTTCCTTTTTAAAAATTGTTTATTATACAGGATGAGATATGGAACCCAAAGTGAATATTAGTTTTTATTATAACGAAATATACAATTGTAACTGACGCATGCATGCTTGGTATGTGCGTATATGTTACATATTATCGCTTAGCCTTGAGTGGAAACTAATAGACCGATTTCATTTCAATTCGATATCTAGAGTTCACTTAAAAATATACCATATCCACCTATTCTTAAAATTAAAAGTAATATTTAAAGAAAAATTAGATAATTCATTCTAAATTGGTTCTAATATTTTGTTTTATAAAAAAATATATATATCTGAAATATTCATTTAGAACAATGAAAAATAATACCTTTACTAGTACATTGTATACAAAAATATCATGAATACGCTCTGCTATTTATTTGATACATTATTATATAAAATGATATAAAGACCCACAGGCTACACCTAAATTGTTTATGAACACTTACAAGAGTATTAAATATTGCCAAATTAAAATATATTTGTGTAATATTAATTGAACGTTGCGTAACGTAACATTATGAAGACGTCAAGATTAAATAAAATTGACAATTGATTGTCAATGAAATATGTTTTATAACGCACTTTGGCGATCCTTTATTTTAAAATCGTTATGTAATAATCCAAGTCTTCATTACAGTACTAGAGTATTTTACCTTGACAACAATGGTTTCAATTAGAGAGCGTATAAACTAAAGTAGTTTCTTAAAAACCGGCAAAGAACTGGATGTATTGGCGCACCAAAGAGCTCCGTATCCGTTTACACGTTTCACATTTCTACAGTACAATATAGAGCAAGGATCAACAGTTCGTTCTACAGTACAATATTCAGCGAGGCTCAACAGGTCGTTCTACAGTACAATATTCAGCAAGGCTCAACAGTTCGTTCAACAGTACAATATTCAGCAAGGCTCAACAGTTCGTTCTACAGTACAATATTCAGCAAGGCTCAACAGGTCGTTCTACAGTACAATATTCAGCAAGGTTCAACAGTTCGTTCAACAGTACAATATTCAGCAAGGCTCAACAGTTCGTTCTATAGTACAATATTCAGCAAGGCTCAACAGTTCGTTCTACAGTATAATATTCAGCAAGGCTCAACAGTTCGTTCTACAGTACAATATTCAGCAAGGCCCAACAGTTCGTTCAACAGTACAATATTCAGCAAGGCTCAACAGTTCGTTCTACAGTATAACATTCAGCAAGGCTCAACAGTTCGTTCTACAGTACAATATTCGGCAACAGACAATATAAATATATACATTATATCTGTAATGGTCATAAAGAGATTTTACAAATTAATTGACTTTTGACTCTATTAATGTTCAAATACACAATCCATAAAATTTTAAAGATCCTCTATACAAGCTTTCAAAGACATAGTCCTACAACAAGCAAGCGGGTGAACGGATGGAGAATGTAATGAAGTTAATAACTATTGGTATTAAAAGATAGTACCAATTTTCTAAAAATACAGAATACAAAAAAACATTGTTTCGACACAATCTGGTCAGCTAAACTTGGCTTAGCTTTCTTAGTTTCAAAGCTTATAATAAATGGCGCCGACGACACGTGGAACTGGAATACTTTTATCACTTTTTAAAGGAATACGCCATATTTTAGAATTTTAATGTTACCGCATAATAAATTATCGAATATGTCAAGTTTCTCCCCGTACTTTTACCTTATAGTGGACCGTGCAGATGGGGCTGAAAACTTCGTTGCGTTTGTTGTCACGCTATGGGCGTCAAACTATATACCGAACACCGACCAGATCGACGGTTCGGTTGAATTTGAAGGAATTATTATAAAAAAAACGAACTAATTTCACATAGAATATACTGATTATACCTAAATAAAAATATAAAAACAATAACTAAAGTTGTGTTTTACAAGTAAAATGATCCCTTTTACTTGTAAAACACAACTTTAGTTAAAAATATATTTTAAAATTACGCTAGTCATATGAAATAATTTGAAAGAGTTATGTTTTTTCGTAACGTGAGAATATAAGAAAGTGATTGTGCTAATAAAAGATTATTTATTTTGTTTCCTAATATTAAATACGTGAAAAACAAAATGTATACATATCCAAATTGTATAAAAATATTTTAGCAGAAAAAGCCTCAAATATACGATGACATTAAAAGAATTCTGTACTTATTACGGATCAAACATTTTCATTCAGAAATAATAGTTCACCAACTTCGTCGAAATTTATAAACAATTTTAACATTATACATATTTCTTATTTATATTAAAAGAATTTAATAATTATTTTGATACATTTGCTGGCGTTAATAAGGTTTTAATAAACATTTTTGTGCCTCGGATCACTGCGCACAATGCAGATATAGTGTTTTCTGGTTACCAAAGCCATAAAAATTGCCATAGAGTATAAGTATAGAAATGCGGGACTTTCTATATACATTCAGACGTACATTTCTATATTTGATTAATGTTATTCTCCCATCCCGTAAACCGATATAAAATGTATCTTATCGAACCCCAAAATATAAATTTGTAATCATTATCACAGTTATACAATTGACATATTTCAATACGGAAAAAATTTAAACTTATTAAATTTACTGCTGGCAAAGACGAACAAAAATTAAAACATAACTCATGAACACAATGAACAAAACGACGCTTTAAACTGCCACATGAAACTAAAATCGTATCGGGACAGAAAGCCATAACTGAGATTTCTCGTCCAATTTTTAAATACGATCCAGTACTGCATTTGGCGTGGTTGTGTACTTGCCGGTCCCGGCGTCGAGTCGGCGGGCGCCGCGTAAATAAAACAATTGAAGCGTGAATGCGCGCGAACCACTTCAATCGCGCCGCGCCTCGCTCGCCGCGCCTGTTTACATCGGCACCTGCTTTTAGAATCGAACAGCCTGATAGCGCCTACGTCCTGCGATATGGTGACGCCAGTTTGGCGCATTATATAATGTAACGCAGCCTAGCGATTAATTAACTGAAATTAATTCACCAGTGTGCCAGTGGATATCTTCTACATATTGCGGACACACAATTCACTAAATACACATGGTAATAATAATATACACATTTACAAAAAAAATCGACTCGTAAGTGGCTTGTGGATAGTTTACGTTTTTTTTTGCTCTTTCCAAATTTGTATTTTTCCTATATATATATTACCGAATGTACCGCAGCTCAACTATTTGGAGAAGTGACGTTGGCGCAATTTACATATTTTGTCCTTTCCCTTTAGTGTATTAAAATATTTCCGTAATCCAAATTATCTTAAATTCTGATTCTCTCTCAATCTGAGTCTTAACCGCTGAATTAGGCTCGAAAAATTTCCTCACTTCATTCATTTGCCAAACGTAATTTAAAATATAAAAGAAATTAATTTTCGATTTAATCCCACAAAACTTAAAGTGTCTTCCTTTTTTGCAGAAAGATTCCAATTCATTGAGAAAATAGGCAGAAAATTTGCTTTTAAAATACTCATCTAACGCCGCTTTCATTTGTTCCGCGTTCTTAGTTATTCTACCTTTTTTCGCCTTAGTTTTTCTTCATCTTTCAAAATTGCCAGAAAGGAAATAATGACTGGAAGCCAGGTCCGGACAACAAGGGAGAGTCAAACTCTTGGAAGGACGTCCCCTTAAAGCTTGCCTGGAAATTCAAGTCGTGTATGCCGACGCGTTATCTCGCAAAAACAGAGTATTTTGCTGATTCTGCCTCTTCTTTTCTCTATAATAACTTACCGAACCTCATTCGAAAAACCTGCATAATATTTCCTGTATATTATAGAATTTGATCAAAGTAAACTATTAACAAAATTCTTTCGCAATTACTAAAAATATTTGCTGTAAGATTGCAGATTGGTGTCTTTTCTACGTTGAACTTTTTCGGTAGTTTTTCTATTCACTATACAGACATTTATTTCTACACCGCCGAAACCGTGTTTGATCCACGGTAACAATTTGAGAACAATTTTTTTTTCAAATTGACTCCAAAAACACCCGCAACATTTTGGACTCTCTTTGGTCCATCCGCCCGCGTTTTCTGTAGTGGGTCTAAAAATGCGTTTAAAAGTTGAACAACATGATATTCTGCTGCAACTTGACATAGATTCTGGCGTATGATCTCGAAACCAAAAGACAGTCATTGCACTGGAAAATACCGTGAATCATGACCAAGAATGAAAAAATAAATGGTCAACGCAAGTCAAAATTTAAAGTCATGTTCCAGAAGGCATAACAGTTAGCCGGCACCTTTATAAGAAAGTTTTGACAAAATTGAGAGAAAAAGTCAGAAAAAACCGGCCAAATGCGAGTTGGACTTGCGCACGAAGAGATCCTTCGTGCATCTTCGTAGTACCAAACAATATTAAACTTATAAGTTTGTATTTCTCAGACACTATGGAAAAGAAAGCTGTTGCTGCGGTCGGTACCGAAATATCCCATATCTAAATAGCTACGTAACATGTCTTGTCCAAACTAATTTTCGTTGAAAGTTTGTTTTAAGTTCAGTTTTCCAGAATTTTACACACGTTGGTTGAAAACTTAGAGGGGTTCTTAAAACTTTAGAAGAGTATATCTCACCAACTATTGATTTAAATAAAAATTATTTTGGTACCTCTATATCATTTTTAAGATCTATCTAACGATACCCCTATGTGCACTGATTTTTTTTAATGCACTGTTACAATAAACATTCAAACAGTTATCGCGAAATCATTTTAAATGTCTTAAATAAGTAAAGTATTGACTTCAAGACTACCAATGTTGATTCCAAAATTTTAACAAATTACTCGTATATTCCGTATAACCTGTCAAATTTTGATGTATATCCCAGAAATGCACAATGCACCTATTGACGATTATAAAGACAAAAGTCAAAAAAGGGTTTTTATTAAAAAATCCGTTTTTGCAGTATGTACATTACGTTGCTTTAGCTTTAGTAGTAGTCACAATTAAATGAAACTACGTGATGCAGTATTATTTCTACTTTCTTTAATTTCTTTACCACGACACAGATTTCGTTGTATTACAACATCTTCAGGTGGGATATGCAACATCTTCAGATGTTGTAATACAACGAAACCTAGGTCGTGGTAAAGAAATTAAAGAAAGTAGAAATAATACTACATCACGTAGTTTCATTTAATTGTGAATAATGAATTTCTACAAAATTAACGCCAAATATATTCAATATTTAATAGTAGTCTTAAATGGCTAACATGTGAAATACAAATGTCTCGAGGGACAAATTTTTCAATTCCTATAGGATCGGTCGATCAAACGTTTGAAATTAAGAACACTTGTTAACCAAAAGCTGATAACATAATTATATTTCAAATTACTTTATCCTTAACAACTGAAATTTTAGTTTTTATCATTCGCACTTTCGAAACATCTAGGATCGATAATAGCAATCGGCAAGTCATTTCAATCGCTCGTAAAAGTTTTTCGATCGTCGCAATAAAAAAAGTAATAACCCGAGATTGGCACGATTCCAACGTACCCTTTTATTGAATAGTCTTCTAATTTCATCACATACTAAAACCTACATAAGTATAATATTAGTTTCCACGTGAATTGTGATCATTCACTTGTCTCTTCCGAAGGTATATTGTTCGATAATACATAGACATGTTAAATCGCGTCACGTATTTTAACAATGTATTATCGCACGATAGTTGGAAAGGTTTGTGCCTACAATTATAATCGACAACAATAATTTAAAATTTAATTGTTTTACTCGGAATTTGCACGTCGTCGCGTCCACATACAGACGAGGAATTTTCATTAAGGACGCGCTAATGTGAAGCAGCCCGATGCCGTTCGCTCGCTTGTATTGAATTGTTAAACACCGTGGCGAGGTATTCGCAGAACATATCTTTGCATAACGATAATATGGCGTGTCAAAGAATTACTAATTAAATATGATTTAATTAGTAATTCTTGATGACAAAATGACTGACAGATATATATATATATATATATATATATATATATATATATATATATATATATATATATATATATATATATATATATATATATATAAAGTCGATCCTAAGGTAAATAATAAAGTGAATTCCTCTATCACAAAAATTAATTAAGTGAATTCCACTTACACATCAAGCTGAAATTTGTTAAACTAAATAAGACATAAACAAAAATACGACAAAATTATTTTTGAAATAGACACATTCCATCATGTTAATAGAAAAATGTTTTCCTTTCGACTTTCACTTTACGCTTCCAAAATTATTAGTTTTCGATACTAACGTTTCAGTACATAATGTGATTCAAAGTTTTCAAGGCCAAATTTGTTTTATCGAAATTTTATATCTTTAATACACGTGGTTCAAAAGATATAAAGTTTGTAATAAAAAACAGATTATAGCCTAACTACAAATATAAGGAAAGTATGTTTATTCTCCAATAATAGCGCTATAAAAAAGAAGCTGGTCTTACTTACAATGTATTGCGAAAGTTTTTTAATTTCAATCTAACAAGTGGATCACCAAACTTGGAATCACCGAGTTTAACCGTTCTCGTATACTTCGTAGAAGAGTGTCTCCTTATTATGGAATTAAAAAGATGTTGCGCAACGAGAATTATTAATATGTTCTTTTAAATATTAACCATTCTCTTTTAACTAGAATAGTTAAGAGAATCGGTTATTCTCAAATTTGATAGTTCTTTTGTACGTGTCAAAAAACATTTAAAGAATCATATTACAGACTTAGACTAATCAAGCTAACATTTATTAAAGTTCAAAACGTATAAAATAGTCTTTATAGCTTATTATTAAGCAAAAAGTTAAACAGCGCTATTCTAAATCATTCCCAGCTCCAAACTCTACTAAAAGTTGAAAACGACAATCTATAACGTGAAAAAGAAGTTAATTTTCCTACGAAATCACATTCAATTGGGCATACTTGCACAGTCGAAAAGCTTTCGAATATAAATATTTCAATTTAAATTCAACATTAGCGTCAAGTATAAAGAAGACATGACAACCGTACATCGTACGTACCCATTAAACGCTGCTCAATGACGGCAAATGAAATGGTACCCATTGTTACGTTAATTAAATTAAGAACTCCGCTTCGAGAACGTTAATTGACCGGTCCTCTCGCTTGGTTCGTCGGAGGGCACTTTTATGAAGCCTGTATCGACCGGCCAATTTATCGATTTATTTATCTATTTATTATATATTCACAGTTCACATTCGCTTAGAGCAAAAAGGCTAAAAGTAGAATCTCATTTCATACTTAAACAATTTAGGTTGCTTTAGGACTTATTTCTTTTCCGAGTACACCAGCGAGTACACCAGAGAAGTACACCAGCGAGTAACTGCAACCTATAATTGATGTTAATAATAGTGCTCGAAAGAAATGAATAATTTCATTGATCAAGTTTAAATAAAAACCTTGTTTTGGATTTTTTTATGGTAATCTAAAATTCTCATTGTGTGTATGTATGTATATCAAACATTTCTGCACACAATAACTGTACGATTTTTTACATATTTCCGCACATACAAATATTAGTTAATCGGAATATTAATTTTTTTAGAATTCTCTTGATAATATAAGACAAAAATAAGCCACAATTATATGAAACTACGTGATGTAGTATTATTTCTACTTTCTTTAAGTTCTTTACCACGACCTAGGTTTCGTTGTATTACAACATCTTCAGGTAGGATATTAGCAAAGAATAACTCTTGGGAACATCCAACAGCATTTATATGTTAGTGAGTTTATTGTAGGGGCGCGGTGTAGGTTTTAATATATTTCCGAGAGTTATACGATATTCCAGTATTTTAGAGAGGATAATAAGTTCAATTGTTGTTATTATATGAGGTTGTACAATGCAAATGTTCCGGTGTATGTCATAAAATTAAATGGAAGTTATTCTCGGTAATATATTTAAATAAAAGCAAGGGTATCTGAAATTTAGAAAAAGGTTATAATACCACTAATTATTTTTAGTGGTATAACCTTGTTCTTTAAATTAACGCCAAATATATTCAATATTCAACAAAAATAAGCTATAACATTTTTTATTTTAGCTTTTACTACCAGGGAAATAATACATTTTTCTATAATATATAATAATATATAAAAATAATATATTTTCTTAATCACGATTACATGTAAATGTTGCAGTATCATAAGAGCCTCCGTACAAACAGAAATAAAAAACAAGGTACTATATATGGGATTATTAGTAAATCGTTACAATGGTGCCACGTTCAATACAGGTGCATTGCATGGCGTGTAACCCTTTAGCTAACGTTGAAATAATGTAACATAAGAACGGGGTGAATTATAAGAAAGTTTCATTTATGGTAGACGTCTTACTTTGTACTAAGAAACCCACAGCATAGCAATTTAATAACACCTTTATATTATTTATTATAAACTTTCCTTTATAACTCGTCCAAATATTGGAAAAAATTCAATTTTTTGTATTTCTGTTAAAATAATGTTGAAATTAATTGACGTAAATTGTATGTTTTGTGTGGTCAGCAAGTTCCTTTGCTTTATAATTGTGAATGGGACCTTCAAAATATGTAATTTCTGTGATTTATTTAAAACTGTGATGATAACAATTATCTACTTTTACACCCACAAAAAATCGGCATTCTTTAAAAACCTTGCCAATCAAACAAGATCCGTACTATTCAGGTAGAAACAAAATAGCAACGAAACATATTACTAGTTCTGGCACGTTCATGCGAATGCTGGTACATGTGTACCGTTCTTTGTCGTTGACTTTACCACTCAGGTAAAAGATGCAATTTGCCTTATCTCTGGAACTGGTTGTATACATCCAACGTGTTTTGTTCGCGGCAAATACGCTCAAAAATAAAGATCATATGATGCACGTAAGCTATGAGTATAGATACCTCACGGCTTCACGCCTACATAAACACGTGTTACACGCCCCGAATATTATTACATCGAATGTATGGGCGCGTGCACGAGATATGAATAAATCATCCTAGGAAATTTACGAGTCCCCGCTGTAATAGGTTGAGGTGGAAGTTCGTCAATGTGATACGCGCGCTCGCTGGCAACTGTTCGGCTGAATCATTAAACGTTTCACTGGACGCATCATAAAATACATCCGCACTCCGTCCCCTCTTAGCGCTGACGACGGCTCAACTACATTTCCATAAGTTTGGCATTTGAAAAGAAGTACCTGAATGGCACGGAATAATATTTTATTAAATGTTTGGGAAAACTGTCAATAACTACTTATTTTAAGAGCATCGGAATAAATATTATTCTGGATATATTATGAACTGTATCACGGATTTCGTCCCAATTGGACGATGGAAGAAGTATTCATTTAGTCTTTCTGAATATGCCTGACATTAGTTCCCAAAATTGATTCGACAATGTTGTACGGACATGTTTATTAAAAATATAAAAAAAACATTTGAAAATATAAATATGCGCAATATTCACACATCTGACTTATAGCGTATAAGTTGTTGTTCAAAGTTTCATTTTTAAAATGTTTCATTTTTAAATCGTTTTCAGCCAATTGAAAGCATTTAATACGGAATAAAACTGCGCATATTACTGAAAAGTAGGAGCACACTTTAAAGCTAACCATTACGTTTATTGACAAGTAAACGGTACATCCACGCCGCAGATACTTTCTCACGCAAGCGTGTTTATATGTTTCCGCAACGTCGCAATAAAATTTTAGTATTCTATTTTATCGTTGAGTTCATAAAATATTTGCATTGTTAGCCTCGTAAAGGACTAATTATTGCAGCGCCGCATATCGCCAACTTCGCTTCACCTTCGATGTACGCACTCGCAAAAATTATATTATTTTTACACAACCGGAACCCTTAATATTTAATTTATGTTACTTGAAAATTAAAAAAATCTATCATTAAATTATCCAACAATTACACTTATTACAATAAAATAACATCATGATTTTATCAACATTCTTAAAAACATGTCTTTTTATAGATATTATCATGGTTTGCAACATACTTTTTTTTGGAGAAAAAGAGAAAATCTATTTCTTAAACCTAGTTTCCGTAAAACCACCTCTCAGACTACCGCGTCTCCGAACTAGTTAATGTGAGTTGCGATGGCATAATCGATTAGGGACGTCCGGCAAATTTTTCAATAAAAAACGGAAAGCCAATCAGAAGGGATTCAGTAAAAAATGTGAAATAGTAATTCGGCCGAACTTTTCCTTCCATTTGTAAAATAACATAATTGAAACTAGAAAAAAAATTAAATCGATTACTTAGGACCTGAAAAGATGCATTTTGTGACCCTTACTTCATGAAAACACAAACACTCACGCACGCACGTACATACGCTCGCACACACGCACACGCCCAAGCACACGCGTACACACACATACTAAAAAAGGAAAAAAAATTATATCTTGGACTAAACAGAGAACGCATCTCAGACGTAAATACTTCATTTGAAACAAATTAATATTTTTCTAGAAATGTTATATCTTTGCCTACGTTTCTAGAAACGGATACTACACATGCAACGTACATTTTGCTGCCTTTTTTGAATTACGAGAAAAACCTCTTTTAAATAGCCTCTCACGTAGTAACACCGTCGAGTAACGGCCTAAATAATATTGCAACAAAATGTTTCGCCTGATGATAATTACTGAATTCTGTGTATGATATCTGTTTGTTTCGACACGTCATCTAGCATTTTATTGCCTTGTTTCACATTAACTATTTCTACAAATAATTAAATTAAGTTTAATGTGAAATTGGTACTTGAAGCTTAAATGGCCCGGTGGATAATGACTGAGCTTTTGCTGTCCATTATTTCCTTTCATTCATGATTTTATTACAAAAGGCAAACGCAATTCTATACAAAATTAACAAAATTACCAACAGGCAATATAATTTTTCCAAGAAGTCCGTTTACTACATCAAAAACCACTTACAAAACTATAAAGAGACTCAAAAACTAATTCAAATTCGTGGGCGCATGTAGATCAGCGAGCATTTTTCTGTAAAAAATGTTGGTTGAGTTGTGTATTGCTAACTGTAGCCCGCCCATGAAGCCGAGGCTAGGGACATTAGGTACCATCATGATAGCGGGTGCCGCCCGATGGCGACTTCACTACCACAATACACAATCAAGTGCACCATTGAGTCGCTATTGCTCTGTGGCCGCGCCAACAATAACACTTCCATTCGCGGATTTATTTTGCAAGCTAGGTCTTTCTCAATATTATATGAGTGTTCTCAAATAACTGCAAGCTGAGTATTTCTTTTGGTTCGATACTTTAATATTGAAATGTAATTTTATATACATATATACATATATATATATATATATATATATATATATATATATATATATATATCGTGAACCAAAGAAACACATCGAGAATCACTAGATCCACTCTGCATTAATATGTTGTGAACTATTTCTCTATATATTCTGCTATAATGTTTTTTATCCGAATTTAACAAATTTCTCAATCGGAGCAAATTCAATTTAACACCAGTTAATATTTCACTGTTTATTAGTTATTAAACGAAAGAACACATTTTAAAAACGATATATTTAACAAAAATTTTCACTCGCGATCATAACAAACAATTTATTAGGAAAATATTCAAACAATTTATAGAAAAGCCATACAAATTGCGTATTTGCAAATCATTTGTTACGATTTTTTCGACATAATTGCCATTCTTAGTCACATTGAATACTGAATACACAAATGCAAACACGAATTTATATAAAAAGAAAGTGATTCAAAAATAAATTACGCTATAATTATTGCGTAAACAGAGTTTTTGAAGAATTTAATTTCTCATTATAGTAAAAGCACTATTCAAGTCGATTTTTTTTAATAAAAATAGCAAAACGTTATTTTTTATTAAGAACGTTGTTTTCTATTAATATTCTTTAATTTATAGGCAGAAAAAAGTGAAATTATAATCAAAGTCGGCCCATTTATTTAAAATACAACTCCCGGTTAACCACAAATATTGATCGCATATGAAAATGGTTCATAATACATTAATTAAAATCATGTAATTTTAAATTTGGCTTCGGTCTGTTTGAAAAGAGTTGTTGTAAATTCGAAAATCTCACCTGCAATATATATTACATAATTTTAAACTGTCATGACGAAAATACACAATAAAGTAATAAAATACAAACAGGAAACGAGATCATAATGACTAATTGAAGGCATTAAATTCACCGCTAATTTTGTAATAGATTTATTTATAAAATGGAAAATATTTTTACGAGAACTTAATTCATTAAAGTCTGTTTAGTATCAGTTTGCATTCATTTTCTCTTTAGTATTAGATTGTGCATATTTCTACACAGTGATTCTCTGTATGTGTGCGTGCGTGCGTGTGTGTTTTGTTTCACTCTGAATATAAAAAAACACGGGTCATTTCACTCTGAATATAATTTACATCTTATTTTTTTCCTATACGTCGACCCTACAAATGACGTAAATAAATTTTAGTGGCTAATAGAAAATTTGTGCAACATGATGTTCCGTATAATTTGATAACCATGAAGTTTGTACGTTTGGGTTACAGTTTATATATTAAATTGTGAATTTTGCTTAAATTCTATATATTAAATATGTTAACATATTGATAAATATATTATGTATGTAGATCAGCTGTTCAGAGCAACTACGTGTAATTGCTTAAAAGGCACTGCGCGCCTCTGGTAGACGGAGCATTATATCACAATACTGATTACGAAACTCGTAATTTTCGAACAGCCGGACACAGTTGCGGCACAAGCCATGAGCAAATTTTGTTACTCCTAGAAAGAATGTGATAATAAATGAAATAATAATAATAATAAACCTACAATCAAGATACTAATTATAATTTCAAATTGTATTTATATGACAATATCGTTATAAGTTACGTATTTCGCTATAACTCTCATAAAATTATAATTCGGTGGTAGTAGCACACGTACGTGCATGCACGCACGCACACATGCACATTTATATATATTACAATGTTTAAATTACTTGGAATTTATGTAGAGTAATGAAAGAAGTAATTTTGTGTAACAAAAGGCAATTATAATAGGTAGATTATAATGAAATTATACTACATAGATATATCACGAAACATACAAAATTAAGTAACTTAATTATCTCAACTTCATTCTATGCCAATCAGTTACAATTTATTCCCCGTATCGGGAGGTTGCGTAGAATAAAAGACAGTCAAATAAAGCTCTCGATTGCTATATTTGATTGTTTTTTATTTATCACCAACACGTTAAAACGCTATCCCGTACTATGTGAAAATCTATAGATTCTACCATGCTAGTAATAAAAGTGAAAGGATAACATTCAAATATTATCATTTGTTTACCTGAGGAATAATAATGAATTTATTTTGAATAGACAAGTGTGACATAATTTTTCGAACACAAAAGTTCAGAAGATACCTAAATTAATCGGTACAATTAAAGGTTGCAATAAATTTTATTTTTTGACGTGAAAACGTCTATTCGCTCGTTAAGTACAGCGATAGTCGATGGAAATTTATTGTGTTACATAATACATTCAAATTTCAATCGCTAATAACTACGAGATTAATAATGCGTTAACAATTGTTGAGCTCACAACGGATAGAGCATGTCGTGCAGTATACATTTTATATGTGACGTCATCAGACTAGTACAAATGCAGACGCGTCATTGTTGCGAATTAGAATTGTGTAAAGTTACAAATTAGTATAGATATGTTTAGCTAGGATGTTGTTTGGGTTTCATTGTGAAGAACGTGCAGAGCAGTACTAGGACCTAAAATTACATGATAAAAAAATTCGCTGGAACATAAGTAAAAATCGGTATTAATATGAAAACTACAACAAAATTAATATAGAAAATGCAAATAAAAGGAAAGCTCGTATCAAAAGAAATCCAACAAAGATAAAAATAAAAGGGCTAAAGCAAAGGCGAGAACTACGACCTTTCGAAGAGAAAATGGAAAAACGACGCTAGGAGACTACATAGCTGACCCATGGGGCATACAGTGTCCAGCGACAGCTCCCGTTACAATACTACTCTGTATAACCATTGTATTAAAGAGATTGGTAATAAAATTACATATTAATTCGAAACACTTGTAACGTCTTCACGAAAAATCTACAACGCGGACCCGAACTGCACCTTTCGTTGCTTTTATAACTTTTTTAAATTTTCCTAACTCCATTTCCATGACATACTTATAGTTGTGAGCTTTGGCAAGGCGATTATGCATGAACCGATATATATTTCAACGGTGATAAAAAGATTAAGATTAAAAAAATTTATAATGTTATAATACTCTCCGTCTCCATACACGGCATTGTTTTCAATAATTATAAACCCAGTCCTTGTATTTTACAGTATTTTAGTATAAAATATTTATTTATCACTTTAGTGCAAAACTGGTAAAGTGCAAGATATATAGAAACATACCGACACAGCCTGGATTACATTTCAATTCAATCTGACCACAAAAAGAAAACGCGAGTTTTAAACAACCCTGTTGCAATACACTTCGAAGATTATAACAGATATTATCAAATCATCTTGAATTACATTATGCTTTCGTGTTTTATATTCCTTTATAAAAAATACCTTTCTAATTATTATATCTAGAAGATTTGTCGATTATGTTTTCTAACGAAAAGCAGTGGTATAAAAAATTAGTTCCGCGGGCGCACACGCACTCACGTACACTATATATATATATATACACACACACACACACACACACACACAGATATATATATATATATATATATACACACACACACACACACACACACACACGCATACATACAGTAGCATGGCTAATTTCAATAATAAGGTATTGCTGTTTTCTTTACCCTGCGAAGCCCTCTTGTACTGCTCATACATGATAAAATGGAAAATAATTTCAATAACCTACAAAATAATAGACATTGTGCTCACAATAACTAAAAACACAACGTGTTTGTCAGTATTTGTGTCTTTCATGTATATGCTTTGTAAAAAAGTATATACGTTGACTATATTTAATCTTTAAGACGACTTAAACCCATGAACATTTTAAACTTAAATTTTCGATTGTTAGTTAATCGGTTTAGTAACTTTTGAGTTATTGAAGTGACAGACAGATGGAAAAATATTAATTCATTTCGCTTCTACGGTTTCCATTTTTCAGGTACCTTATACTCATCAGTCGATTTTCAAAAACAAAAGGAAATAAAAATGAACATTTTAAAAAATTATGTGTGAAAATCCTTACAAGGTCACAATGGTTGAAAATCCTCACAAGGTCACACGGTGTTGGAATTCTTATGTTTACTGATAAACGTACTTCAGGATAAACGTACTTACGAGAATGAAGGTATCAACTGAAACAAAATGTTGCTAACTTCGCAATTAAGCGACATTTTTATTGGGACATTTTTATCTGTCGTTATGAAGTAATATAAATCTATGGATAGTTTGCATAAATTAGGACAATTATCATGTTCAGAAAAGAAACCATGGCTTTATTTGCGATAATTCCATTCTAAACAATTTTTCTCCTTAATGTGTGGCTCTTTAATTTGCCACGTTAGGGAAGTCTAACAAGTTTTGTGAATCATGAACCGTCTCGTAAACCGTTGAAACTGTGATTATTTTTATTAAAAAATGTTTTTTGTTATTTTGGACCAGCTGTTTCTCATTTATTACGTTCGCAAATTAATAACAAAAATGATAGATAATATAGTGCCTAAGAAAACTGTGTTTGTTATTTTAATGTTGACAATTTTCTATAATTCTCTTCATGGAACCTTTATCGTACAACCAATTGTTTACATGAATTTCCAAAAATGATTTTTTTATTGTTTCGCAAATTAATAACGAACATTAAAAGTAAAAAAACTGCAGTCTTCAATCAATAAATAATAACTTTTGTTATAAATGCTATTTTGTGAAATTAATTATGCACGATTGAAAAACTATAAAAAAATTATTTTTAAGAATTTTTTCGATAAGTAAATCGGTCATAATTTCAACGGTTTACACGATATTGAGCCTTAAAGTCTTCGCCAAGGTATAGGATTTATTATAACTTCTCAGTGCGCACCAAGTTGAAAAATTACTTAGAATTGTTAAGTGTTTGACAAATTACTTATAATTGTTAAGTGTTACGCTCTTATCGATACTGCCAAAAAAGATTGAATTGGGGTAACTACGCAAAAAAGGGAAATTCAACTGAACTATGTCAACAAAACTTGTAGTTCTGTATTCAAAAAGTTTTTGTTCTTTATTTAAAAAAGGGAAAAATTGCACAAAGATTGGTGTTCGACACAAAGTGCAAAAGATATTTCAAAGCCCACATCTACAGGACATCATCATTAATCCTAAATGAAAAAAAATATTTTCAATTATCGAAAATCTATTACCGATATTACGCTGATTAGATATATATATACTTTAGTTATCCCGATTTCACTTTCAACTGGGAGTTGGGAATTTAATGATGATGAAAAGACGCGCCCAAAATTTAAATCGATATTCGATGATAAATTTTCTCATAATTTTCTTAGTATCGATATTTTAATTAGTAATATGCTTTTCGTACTTGCTTCGAGATGTAGATCATCACTTACTGTTCGATTCTTCATTAGCTTCTTCGACTTTGAATTTGGCAAAATCAAATCAAACATAACGGTGATCGAAAGTATAAACCTTAAGTTTGCTAAAAGAGCACATCAATTAAATATTTAAAAGAAGACCACCTTAATTTATCGAAGGATGAAGAGAAGGAGTATATACACTAAAAAAGAACGAAGGTAACGAAGGTATTTATACGTTAGTTTACTACAAATATCTATTATTTATATAAATATAATATTGAATATATTTGGCGTTAATTTTGTAGAAATTCATTATTCACAATTAAATGAAACTATGTGATGTAGTATTATTTATACTTTCTTTACTACGACCTAGGTTTCGTTGTATCACAACATCTTCAGGTGGGATATTAGCAAAGAAATATTCTTTGCTAATATCCCATCTGAAGATGTTGTAATACAACGAAACCTAGGTGGTGGTAAAGAAATTAAAGAAAGTAGAAATAATACTACATCACGTAGTTCCATTTAATTGTGACAAATATAATATTTATTTTATTCTATATTACTGACAACCAGTCAGTTCCATCAACATTTACTACGTCAAATTCACTGTACTGTAATACATGTAGTAATTTCAAAGCGCTGTGACTACGAGTAACTATACGGTGGCGATATTTGAAATGTACAGGCCTACATGTCAGCTTAAAGTCGTCATATTTCAGCGAAATACTTTTTTCATACATTGAGCCGACAGCAGATTGTCACTGAATGTTTATGACACAAAATATGTAAACAGACCTTACTTCCCTAACGTAGGGATTGTGCTCAATAGATTTCACACAAAATCGAAAAATAGCTTAGATAATACATGAAAATCACAGCAAATATTTTGTATAAAAATGATATAAACACATATTTTTATATTTTATATTTAATTTGAAGTTAATAAAATACAAACCTACAAAATTGAGAATTTTGGATCGCGAATTGTATTTTTTAAATTTCACATGTTAACAAAGGTCTGGCTATGGCTTTTCATTAGTGTTTTCAGGTGAAGGGTTATCTTCATTGTACCAATAATGAATAAAACCGGCCAAGTGTAGCATCAAACAATATTAAACTTATAACTTTGTATTTCTCAAAGTCACTGAAAAATAAAGTTATTGCTGCAGACTGTACTGAAAACATGTCATATCACAAAAACTATACAACATATCTCATTCGAAACAATTTTTGTTGAAAGTTTATGTTAAGTTCTGCTACATTATTTTTTTCAGAGTATTATACACATTAGTTAAAAAGTTTGAGGGGGGCACGCTTTTTAAGACTTCAGAAGCGTATATTTCACCAGCTATTAACTTAAATAAAAAAGTTATTTGGGAAACTCTATATAATTTTTAAGACTCCAAATTTCGTTTATATAGTGTCAATAGTCTCCGAATAAAATGGCTGCGATTTACAGACAGACAGACCGACAGACGGACAGGAAGGGTTCCGTTTTTGCCATTTGGCTACGGAAGCTTAAAAACGTTAATAATTCGCCTAAAAACCCAAATTTTTCATCTTACTTTATAAGATGACGATTAAAATTTTCATGTATATAGTTGTTAAATCTGTTTAATAATTCGCGGATACAAAGCAAATACAACTCACTGATACGCACATATAAAATGATTTCGAGAATACAATATACATTATCTATTACTTAAGAAAATATGTGTTTTGTATAGCTGTACAGATATACATTGTAACATTGGTGCTCCAAACAAATATTCATTATAACCGATAATGGTATTATTGTAGTACTATTATAAACATTTGTCATATTTCAATACTCAAGTAGAGTTATTCTGAACTTGCGTGCGATTATATGTCTTATTTTGCATATACTAATAAATGTATGCAAAATAATATATATAATAAGACGTAAGTTGTATAATCACTATCAATATTTAAACACTACATAATTAACATCAATATTGATTAAATCTGTGCCAGTTACCCTCCCAATGAATGTTATGTAAGATGGTCATAACATTTCCACTTCAGGTTTTTAAAGCCTCATGTATAAATTTTTTAACATTAATCTGAAGTAAATTATCAGCTTATTGCTGCAGGAATAACTAGTGTTAATCAAATGGGATATCGTAATTAAATATACTTCACGAATGCTCAAAAAATCTCAAAATCTATTAAAACGACTTGTTGATACTTATCTAGTATAATGTTTAATATATAAGATATAGATGAATCAAGCATTTTCAGGACACAGTTGAGCCTTTAAGGAATTACTAAAAAAACAGTTTTAGTGACTCTATTTAATGTAAACTTTTAGCATCTAATTAGTTTATTATTGTCTAAATATTGTTTTTAAATTTAACATTTATAAACGGATGAAAAATTAAAACCTATGTGATTCGATTTACCAGGGAAAATGATCTCTACCTTAGCTAGACTTAATACACAAAGCGCTTCGAATGAAAGTGCTCCAGGGTTTACAGGACCCACTTTCCATACATTTTGAAGCAAATTTAATCCTTATGTTACGAAGCGCCTTTGTAAATAAATATCCCTAGTGGTCTTAACGTAATAAAACGTGAATATTATTAACTTTGCGGCATCGGTGACTTAACGAACTGTATATTGAATTTTGATATGAATATAAAGACCTGAATCTCTTTCGTTTAGTGGATTTCATGCCGTTTGTTGCTTAAGAAACAGCTTAAGATCGGTTTTTTAAAAAACTTTTCCCCGTAAAATGTGGTGTATAAATTTTGAAACTAAATGAAACCGAGATGTTAACAATTTAATTATAACTCAGACAAGGTAAATAATTATAATATTAATAGAACATCTAATTGCAATTTGATATTTAATAAAATTCAGTTAAATTAGTCGGAAATTTAAATTTACATTTTTAACCTACAAAATTAGGATTTTAGTATGAGTATGTGTAATATTCTATTATTTATGGACTAGTTTGTAATTACCGTCAAGACTGTATAACCCTCCAATGACATCGGATTAACAGGTTGAGTTAGTTCATTGATATTGAGATTACTCATGTACGTACTAATCACGATCGACACTATTTTCATAATTATATTTTTATGATAACGTGAATATGTATTTTATGATAAATAATAGAATTAATTCACTACTAATATACATTTCACAACTGTTTGTTTTTCGATTAGTCCTATGTAAAGAGGTCTCACTTCAAGAATGAGAATTAAATGATTCAATTCGAGTTTAAATATATTAAACTCGAATTGAATATAGCAACTAAACTAATAACGAATCATCCCCGCACGCTGAAATATTTCCACGGCAAATATTAGAACAGAATACTACGAAAACTTTTTGTTTTTTTTAATGAACTTTTCCGGCAACCCTTTTCAAATGTTGCAATAATTTTAAATTAAAAGTTCGGTAGACGCTCTGGTCTGCTACTCGGTAGACGCTCTGGGCGACCTGTGAGCGTGGGTGGACAGAACTACATGGGTCAAAAGGGAAATGATTATTTCAAACCGTTTATTTTGTGGACCTAGGTACTTGTCTGATCCTATGCCGCCGGCGAGCTCAGCGCTTACAGCGTCAGGTACGTGACGGCATTTACTTCGGAGTCGCCGACACATCGGCTACATTGAAAATGTTTTTTTTATGCTCGTGAAATTTCATTATTCGCAAATCTGCGCTTTGTGATAAAGTCAAATATTTACTCCTATTCAATGCTAGTTTATAGTGTCCATATACTTTAATAGCAAACACATCACAAGCAGACAAATAGCCGCAATGCAGTATTCAAATATAACAAAAAAATATAAATTAGTAAAATAAAAATTTAGTAAAGGAAAATGTGGTGTAAAGCAAAAATAACGAAAGGTGATATGAAATTAAAAGAAACCAAATTACAAATTAAAAAATAAAGAAGGCCTGTGTCCGGCAGTGGACAAAGGCAAGCTGTTGATGTGAAATTAAATAACTAAATAAAGATGCTAACTATTATTTGGAACGTATATTTATTGGTACAACTTAACATATACACGTTATGTATATCATATACCAACCCCCTTCCCTTATCCCTTTAACACCATCCATCATGTATTATCCGTTACCTCGTTCCGCCATAATTGGAAAATAATCTGATATTATATTTTATTAAATTCGAAAGCCATTTTAGACAGGACAATTTTAAAAGAAGATTGGTAGAACTCTTAAAAGATACAAATTAAAATCTGCTACTGTATTTCATTATAACAGTATACAATCAATATACAAGTATGTATATAACATTTTAAGACTGGACTATTCATATAAAATGTGTACTTAATATTTAATTATTTAGTTTGCATTTCAACACTTGGGACTTATTATTTTCGATTTAAAATCGTTAAAAATCAGTCATGTTTAATTACAATTTAATTATTAGTACTTAAATAAGAATATTGCACGTTAATCCATCACTTGGCATTTAACATTTTATTTTCTAAAAAACTAAAGAATAAACTCTAATTTATAAATAATTTTATTTCCAATAATTTGTTAAAAAGTAGAGAATTAGCAATTGAAATCGCACTTTCGTTTGTCTTTGGCATTTGTTTATGTTAGTATTTTATAAATGGGTACGTTTTATAATACATTTTTTATAGTATCCACTGATCTATTATTTCAAGGTCATATTTATCAAATTCAATGCATTCATCTTTTTAATTTTGTCACTGACCTGTTACTAAAAGTTTTAAATTAAACACTAAAACATAGTACTGTACTTCACTAAATTTTTAATATCAAGATATAGTTGTATTACGAATAAGGCCTGGTGCCAACCATAAAAGATAATAAACACTGCTACTTTCTTACAAAACCAGTTACGAGGTAATGTCAAGCGACATTCGAATCCGCAGAATAACGTCGACAATTGAATAGCATTAAAGCAAAGTGATCGAATATAAAACAAAGTTGAATATATAATTTCATAAAGGTTCCGCGTATTGCCGGTGATCTCCTAGGCGCATATTTCACGGTGTTAGCGAAGACCGAGTGCCGGCTCGGTGCGGCGATCCATCTCAGTCAGGGAGCAGCTCCGATTATATCGCAGATCCTTATTTATGAGCCGCCCCTCCCCACCCGCACCCATTTATTGAAATCTTTTTGAATTCCGCTAATCTCTTACTGTCCTCGGCGAGGGTGAGGGTTTGACGATTCAACAAAATTAATGTGAATGTTTAATAAATGATATCGGGCCACGGGTCTGGTCCAGTTCTGCAAACAGACTTTTGTGAAGAAAACACAATCGTACTTTTACATTATCGTAAGTCAGGAATATTGGCATGTCGTGCTTAAAAAAGCTCTCCGTCGTGCCAATTTTTCAAGCTCTCGATTAGCGTTTAACAACAATCCTACGTTTAATTGTAAGTTTTTTACGCTATTTGTATAGATGGTCTGCGAATGATTCAATTTCACTAAAAGCTTACTTGATTGTTTTTGCTGGCGATCAGTTCTTCGAGCATCGGGTAGAAAATACAGGCCTAATATATGTAGGATTCGTAAATCAATACATTTAAAGGCTTTGCGCTGACGTCGAAATGGATTCCGTTTCAGGAATTCTCGACTCGTTCGTCCCGCCTTCACGATTACGGTTCAGACAAGAAAGGTGTAATCAGCCAAGGTCATCGTCGATCTAATACCTATATGATTTATACAATTCACGAAGGCACTCGACCCTCCTAGGGTATTTCTTTCATATTTAATTAACTCCGTACATACCTTCAACCATAAATATTTAACGATAGTTCCCAATATCGAAAAAAATGTATGCTATGAAATACCATAATAAAATAAAGAAAATTAATTTCTTTGAATGATTTACCTTCGGAGCGTGCACAGTTTAAAAAAAACATATTAACAAACATGAAAATTACTTCCATATTAAATAAATCGACTAAATATAGATGTCATACCGTTGGTATGAAGCTATTAACTAAACTACTACTTTTATCTTGATCTTATTTCATTAACGGTCATCAACATTATGTATAGTTCCTAAAGTAAACGAAGACCTTCGACGCTTCTTTAAATAACCTTTCAAACGATTAATACTTAAATTAAGAATTATTATCTGATAGGAATGAAAAAGTTTATAAATATTACAATTTTAAGAAGTTATGAGTCCGCTAATCATATTAATATCAATTACTTAATTAAAACTACCCTTGTTATTCATTGGAATAGTGAAAAGGCAATTAAACAGTATTTAATTATTGAAAATATGAAAAGTGATGTACAGCATGACAGAAATTACTAATTTTTGAAGGTTTCTTCTGTTTAACAAAATTGAAATGACTTTCCCACATTTTAACTGTGATAAGTTAGATATTTAGGTATAACTATAAATCTTTGCTCCTTAATTCCCTGATATATTTTAAAACATATTTTCAATCACACTTTTCGAAACAGGAAAAGAATGGAAATAATTTAAATTCACTCTTACGTCACCAATTTTTGACGCACTTCATCCCGTCTATACAAGAGGTAACACTAAATGTTTTTATGATATCAACTAGTAAGTTAGCTCCGCAGAATTCACGCATCGTTCCATTCGATGAAACCACTGAGGGAAGTAGTCAATCCACTCTTTCTTGGACGCTTCACAGTTCTTATCATGATACTCTCTTATCTTTAGTTGTCGCTACTGATGGACGTCCCTCATTCAGATTATCATCGAGATTGGTACGACCAGGTTTGCACTCGTTAAAGCAGTTATAACCAATAGAGCGGAATGGGGCTTCACCGTAATATGCTAATGGAAATCGTCCGCAACATTCTTATTAACTAAGACCAAAACGAAAGTCATTAACAAACATAACATTTTCTCATGTTAAATTTCATCTTGACGTAATACACACAATCAACAATTTGTAGAAACGAATGACAAATTAAATCAAGGTACCCCCCCAATTGATTACCAAAGAGTTTGATTTTACAAAATGCTAGTTCTAAGACCTTTCATTGCCATTCTCGTAGTTTAAAATTATCAAACAAAATCTATAGCATCAAGTTGTGTGCGGTGAAGGTGTAAAACTGATATAATAAGTCGTTTTCTATGGGTTCCAGAATGCGGAAACATTCTTGTATTTTCGAGTTCAGAATTCGAAAAAAATTCAATTAAGCAATAGCTGTACGCTTGATGTCCCGAAAATTGCATAATGTCGGGACTACAACATTTTACTCTTACGTGTATATCTTTTATAAATCATTTTCACAAGGCATATCGTTTAACAGTCTAAGTTTATAATTAGTCCAAATAATTTTGGAAAAGAAATAAATATTTTCCGATATTCACATTTTCAGCTTTTCAAAACTGATATTACGAGAGACAAATGCGGGTTAGTGCAAGCCATACTTGTACAATTATTCTACCGTGCACCATCAGCCTCCTAGTTAAATACTAATAGTAACGCACTTCGACTGTGTGCTTAAAAGGGATTTGCCGCCGACCGCACCAATGGCGTATCACATCGCTTACGCCCAAAGCTGAACGAGTAGCGTTTCGTAAGAACCAAATAAAATTTTTGAAAAACATGTAAGGACAAAGGTGTTACTTCAGATCGTGAGAAATATTTTTTGTTGAAAAACCTTTTCTCTAAAATCAATGGTTCAGCAATCATTCACCAACAAGACAATAAATAAATAAATTGTTTATAAAAATTATTCCCGTTGGAATTTTCAAATCTTGATAATTTTCTTTCAATCTATATCTAAGTCACATTGTTCATGATTTTTCTAAGCGATTCTTTCGGTAATAAGAGCGAGGAACAGCAACTGCAAGCGTTTTTCTGAATATTGTTTATACAATTCATAAAAAAAAACTCATAACATATGGTGTTAAATTCGGGCCTTAATAAGGTTTCATTTGACATCTTACACGATAAAATGCATCCCCAGAATCAAAACTGAACCATTTTTACTTCACGACCATAATTGACCCAACATACTCTATCCCCCGAACACTAAAAATCTTTACTAACAGGGCATATATATATATATATGCCCTGTTAGTAAAGATTAAGATGCATATATATATACAAATACACACGTATGTATATTCACTGGATTGGGTTCACAATAAAATTAAAAATATACAGCTCTGAAAAACAAAATTTGGTTATATAAAAATGGCCGAGGCGCCTACGGGGACCATACAAAAGAGGAGCGGGAGGCTCACCGCGCAGGGCGTTATTTATCCGACTTAATATCCTCTCGAACACGAATCGATGCCTTCGAAAGCCACAATGTGTTATGGAGAAAGTATTAATCTCCCCGCAGCGCCTGTCGTCGCGTACTGCTAAATTCTATTTTTCTTTGTGAAAAGACGAACTTGGGTGTTTGTCGCTTTCCACAAACATTACGTCTAATGTTTACGTTATATAGCCTTAATATTATTACACTTACAATGCTTGCACTGATTAGTTTCTCTTCTATGTGAAAGAATTGCAATTAGGTTTCTCTGTGAAAAACAATTTAAAGCAGCAAAACTGAATACTGTTTTATTAACAATGAAACAATTGTTGAAAGTTACGATAGAAACAAAATTACTATTAAAATATACTTAATGAACTATTTATAACTTCAATAGGTGTCTGACACAGTAGGATGCCTAGACGTAAATAATGCAATTTACTGTGAACTTTCAACCTATTTATATCAGCAAAATAATATTTGGAATAAATTATATAAACGTAACGTGGTATTTAAACTATCTGCTTGATTTTTCCGAGCAAAGTTTAAAAATTTCCGTCCGCAGTTTAAAAAAATACGTTTAAATAACATCTGTAACTCGAAGAAATAGATGTGCATCATAAAAAAACATAATGAAATGAACTTGTTAAGTTTATTTCATTATGCTTTTCGTAACTACGAGGGTTTCGTTAAATTATTTACCAATATTATTATTATTTCTCTACATGTAAATATATAAAAATACTGTCTAGTATATCTTTCAGGTACATAATAAATATACATTTTAAAATATTTTATAGTTAATTTAAATCTAGTTAGTATGTATATAATATATAGTTTTCATAAACTTTCTACCGTCCTTCAACATATCAGCTATTACTCGAAAACTATTAAAGCCTACTTACCTGTCACAATTTCTCTTTTAATTTGTTTACATATACAACTATTGTGAATACTTTGTAGATATTCAAAAATAACGGTTTAGCTGGAAGGTGGTGGGACATGTAACTAAAAATTTCGTAAACGGACACTGTATCGAAAAAGTGTTCATGACATACCCCCAATATTTTTGAAAGACTTATTCAACAATACCTACTGCTGGGATACGTCAATAAAAAAAATATGTAGGAGAGGCACACTAAAGAAATACTAAGACTTTATTTTATAATTTTGTAGGCTTTATAAATATAACATCCACGCAACATACAACAGGTCACAACCGTTTTACTCGCAGACATAACAGTCTGCGAGTAAAGCGGCTATGACACAGTGATGCACAGACAGACGGACATGGCAAAACTACAAAGATTCCTACTTTAGTTACGGGACTCTAAAAAAAATAATTAAATTGTCTTCTAAATAAACACGTCAAAAATATTAAGGTTCCATTATAAAAGGCTTGTTGTATTTGTTATCATAATGTATATCCCTCATAAAGGCGCTTTAATAAGTCATATTGAGATTGTATCATACGAAATTATCGTACTTAATCTCGGCTTTGTCAATGTGAATTAGCGAGCTTTGTCATCATTCAGTCGTTAAAATAATTTCACAATCGCTTAAATAGTGACAGATCAAAGTAATAGAAACTTTTAGTACTAAAATAATAGAAACTTTTAGCAAATCTGCGAATTGTTACAAATTATTCCCAGTTAATACAATGCAGCGATGCATTGAAAACTCATCAATGAAAACTTTTCTCCTCACAAATAGAAACTGGTTTCAACGGTAAATGGCTCCTTAAATACCACCTTTGCCTTACTTGCTCACATTCGAACGTAAACCTAAAAGAAAAGGCTATACTTTTTACTGCAATTATAATTAATTTGTTTTCATAAATAAAACTTACAACGTCCAGTCAAATATTGTTCGTTTCTTAGAAGAAGCGAGAATTAAAACTTTTTATATCACACTTACGAACCAATAAATTTTTTTGTATGATTTTATTATTTATTACTCAATTTACAGCATACAAATTTAATTAAACATATGAACACACACTATAAAACGTAACCAATTTAACAAACAGTGTTAAGTCACGAAAACAAGCTAGGTATTAGGTACGTGGCCAGAATGAGTCGCAAGCTACCGAAACACGTCATAATCGCGTGTTTGAAATTACAAATCGAACAAAAGCTAGAATCAATATCATTTTACTGCGACAACTTACAAGACAGGTTTTTAAATAAAACAAGTCAAAATCTATATTCCGAACAAAACAATCTGGAATAAATCAAGTTTTATTACACACGGCATATAAACTCAACATAAATAACAATTTATATATAATTATCATCACGTTGGCTCATTTGTATATGTGACCTTATTATAAATTATTAACCTGAATTCGATTATATATCAATGAACAATGTAAATATATTGCATATTTAAAATTTATAAGCAAGAATAAAGGAAATTACCATAAACTGAATGCACATTCATTCTGGAAGCGACGAGTTTCCGTATTGAGTTTCGTGTAAAATTAAAGTAGTAATTGTAGTACGAGCCACATTTGACGATACAAGGAAAACACTTGGCGGAAGTAAGGCGAGAAGAACCGCAAACTTTTCTTTTATAGCTTCCTTTCTTCATTCGAACTCAAGTCTACGGGCGTGTAGTGGCCATTTCGTTCGGTAAATGTTACTAGAACCAAGTGGAATATCCGTATGATGTTGTTACAATTGTTGTAGGTTATTTAAATTTCTTGCACAAACTCATTATCAACACCTTTACGAGTTTAACTGCACGTGCTGTGGGTAATTTATGGGAATAAAATGGTTAAAGTTGAATAAAACGGTTATTCTCTATTTTATTCAAGATGAAAGTACGTCCAATAGAATATTTTCTATCTCCTCATCTTTCTTTCCTTTTTTCTACATATATATCAGGTCAAAATCCAGATAAGAAAGAATTTAGTTTTAGGTTTGAATAAAAAATAATTGTCTCTCATAAACCGTTTCTCATTAGTATTTTTCCATACCAAAATAAATAACACAGATTTTAAAAAAATCACCTTTCTACTAGCGTTTCCCATCGATTTTACTTTATTTTCATCAATATAGTATCTGAAGTAAAATATAGGGTCGAGAGTCTGCATAGAAGCAACCAACGTTTATTATTTCTAAACTTCATTTATTCAGGCCACTTTTTTAATGATAAACCGAAATTATTCGAAGGCTTATCCATTTTATCTTAAAATTTTAGAGAGCAATCGCAAAGCCTAAACTGCACAACGTAATGGAGGAATCCAAGAAGAAATGAGCACGTGACTGGCGAACTTATCTGAACGTTATGTGTCGGGGACGACCAATTTTATTATTTAGGAATTGTTTTACTATATTCGTTTCAGTGAGGTGTTTATATAAACGCATTTTATCATGCCTACAAAAGCACTCCTTGATTTATACAGATGAATATTCTAAGACATTAGTTCAAAGGGTTACAAGACGCTTTTCGGAGCTTACAATTCGTGGCTCTGTGCATTGACTTCTATGGATTGGACCATAAAGCTTCTCTGATGCGATCAACAACTTGTTTCTAGATCAATGGTTGGCATACATATGTATATCAAAAAATATTTAACAATACTACGAAATTGTTTAAACAAAAACGGACAGAATTAGTAGCTTTCTCTTGTAATTTATTAATACTAAGTTAACGCGCCAATTATCGAATAAGATCAAACTAGTGGCGTCCACAGATATGAATAAAATAACCAACTAGAATGCTGTAACACAAATAATCTATTCAACTCCAGCTGTTTTAATACGTGAACAAAATGGGTCTCTAAAATAGAAACCCGCCTAAATATACGTCAATTGTATTCCCAAAAATTATCATCTAAGAAAAAGTGCTTACTAAATCCCTAAATAAACAATCGCATCTCCTCGGCGACCGCTGGCAACAAGACAACTGCGAGTCGGTAAATGACGAATTATATTAGCTTTAAGCGTTTATTAGCAAATTATTCTGAATATAACGTTCGCCGTCATATTTGAATACAAAATCGCGTCTTACAAATGCCGGCGTAATCTTCCAGCGATTTGATAAAAGTTTCCTGTCGGGAGGAATGAATATTGTATTTTATACTATTGGCATTCAAATCTGGCAGCGTAATTTGGGCGTATTTTGGCATTGGTTTGCAGTAAAATGTTCCACTTTCGATTTCATATTACTTATTCATTACGTGCGACTAGCGAGCATTGGGGAGAAAGCTTTTCAGGTGATTGATCGTTTATTTGAATATCGACTCAATGCTCGTTGTTTTTTATTGGAGAAATTGGACCCATTGTTTGAGCATTACTCGATGAGGATATTCATTTTATGGATCTATACGACAGATTGATGAGTTTTCGAGGGCTTTGATGGTTCTGCTGTGTTCGTTATAGATACACGACATTATGGCTCGATTAGTGATAACTAAAGTAGATGAAAAAAATATTATGTTTAAAATAAAAGTAAAACCTACGGCCGTGTGAAATGCGATGAAATAATATGTGTATAGTAATTTATTCAGAGAAAAAAACAATCGTAATATTGCTGATAACTCCTATGGCTTTTAAATTAAAATGAAAAACTGGAATGACAAAAAAAATTAAGATTTTACTCTGATTTTTGGTTATCACTCTTCATGAGTACTTACATTTTTTTTATTAAATGAAACGCTATAGAATAAATAACACTATTCTGAATGTAAGATTCATAACATTTATTATGTTATGAAAACAAAAATATTCTTAATTTGTCGTATTTCTTTGGAGTTCAAGTATTATCTAAACAATTTTAATGCGAAATAAAAGGAAAGGTTAAATAAAAAATTAACTTACAACGTTGTTACTAATTCGCAGAAGCATTTGTGAGCGAACACAATAGTTTCAATATATTCAATATTCATTGTATTTATTCATGGCAAGCAAGCAAACAAGCAAAACTCTTTCTTATATTTAAAAAAAACAATGAAAAATTAGTAGATAATAGTTTATGATATTAATATAATTATACAGAATATAGCTGTGACTAGAGTTCTTCAGTAACTTATTTCTAAATTTGATCGACATGAAGTGACACCGAAAAATTATATCATCAAAAAATTAAACGGTATTAATCCTACTTGAAATAAATTCAACGAACATAAGAATAAAATTACTCTAGTTATCATGGTCAAAGTACATATTAAAGTCCATTAAAACAGCTATAGAATGCGAGCGCACAGTCCACCTGAGCCTGTGGCCTATGTAGAGCCCATATCCGCCAATCGTTAATTCCCCTGTCATTCTGACTAATGTTCGTTTGAAAACGGCACAACGGAAGAGATTGGATGCGTCTAAATCGAATAGGAAGCGTTCCAATTCGTTGTCGAGATCAATACTAATGGAATATTGTTCAGGTGACTATTTTCAATTGCGCCAACGCGTGTTTTGATAAGTCGTGTGGTAACACCGCGTGTATGTGTGTTGTAAAATACTCTCTGCACTTTTATTATCTAAGCTACATAATTCCTTTAATTTCAATATTAAGAACAAAAGTGTGCCTAAAGAAAAAAAATAGGACAGGCGCGCGTTTATAATAATTTCTCAACACTAGTTAACTTTATGTTTAGATATTAGAGTTCATTATTTTTAATAATATAAGACGAATCTCTACGAAATTTCATTTAATAAGTACTAAATTTTGGGCAATTCAAGTTCAAGTTCATTTAATAAGTACTGAATTTAGGTTCCGATAATAGAAACACAAATAAAATTAATAATAGTTTCTATTTGGAACTGAATAAATCATTAAATATAGAAACGTTACTAGAAATTTAAAAAAACTGTAAAGTTGCCCTCAGCTCGCCTACCTCCAAGAGAATGTTGGTTTTCAATAATTTGAGGTATCGTGGATGGTCAATGCAATGATCATTACCTCCCACATTGAGTGATTAATAAATCGCAACTAGCACTAATATATGGAATTATCTATTTCTAAAGTCGTCGCCGTGGTGTGTTGGGTTGATCACAAGGCATACGGCCTTTGACGATGCGACGCAGCGCGGCGACCCGGGTTCGATTCCCGGCCGTTCGTCGAACGGGGCTGGACTGGTGTTGTGGTTGGCTGTAAGAGATTACTCTTGTAGCAATAAGTCCGCCATATGTATCAATTAGATACATTAAAGTAGATAAATAAATAAATAAGTAGTATATATATATATATATATATATATATATATAAATATATATAGATATATATATATACATATATATATATATATATATATATATATATATAAATATATATAGATATATATATATACATATATATATATATATATATATATATATATATATATATATATATATATATATATTTATATATTCCGACTTGAACTTAATAAGTTTCCATTTGATAACCAACAGGACAACCCTAAAAAAACATTTTCTCGCCTCCTCGCACACACTCAAGACTGTCCCCCAAAATTTAAAATTAAAGTTTTTTAAAAAAACTACTACTTCCTACAACTATATCAACTGTCAATTTTCTTCGTCAAATGGTCTCAAAAATTGCATGTTATGCAAGACACCAATTTTGTATTGGAATATTAAAAACTACCTCTTAGCATTAATAATTTTAATTAACTATGATAAATTATATAAAACAGAGAAACTAGTATATTTGATCCGATCAAATTGCGCGGATACTGTCAAATGACGCCATAATTTAAATACCGATGCAAAAATTATAATGAACGCAAGCTTGTATAGAAAGATTATCGAGAGCCTTGTTCTGTGACGCTTAAAATTTTCATACACAGAGTACATGCCTTCAAAGTTGTAAATAAATAATTTTTCCTCCTGCAAAATTTTATATAAATAAAGTTGCCCTCATTTTTAAACTCCCCTCCATATTTTCGTCATCCGCAAAAGTATAACAAAGTAAAGAGCTTTACTACATTTTTAAACAAGTGAACTTTTACTAGTTTAAAGACTTGGCGTATCCAGCCTAGCAGGAGAGTGACAGCTGCGTGATATTAAGTTGGTCGCGTTGCCCACATTTATGTCGCATTTACCTTCATTTGCATTTTTAATACAATGCAAGACGCGTACTGTCGTAAAGGGCGCACCGTCCTGGGCAAGGGAACAGGTGTCGCTGTTTCATAATAATAATATCTTTAATAATACGACAAGCATTAGATCGCAGGTCGGATCAACTTAGTGACAGCTAGGTTATGCCTAAGCTGTGTATTTGTTGCAGGTCAAAGGAAATTACTGTTTATCTAGTAGCTTTCAATCTTATAGAACCTTGCTAAGACTCTGTAAACTTCGACCAGTTCTAAAATATCCACAATATATAAATAGTAAAAACTAGTTTCATTGATAGAGAAATAGTTGGTTATGGCCGTACTACTTTCTATATCTAATAGTCATATTAAATCCCACAAGATGGTGGTGAATTATAATCGACAAATATTTGTATAGTCTGTATGGCAAGATTTTGAAATTTGATCACAAAGCTGAACCAATATTTTTTTCAGATTTAAACTTAACCTTTAACTAAAATCATGTATCCACCGGACTCACACAATCTATAATTGCGTATACACATATACATACATGTAGTATTGTGTATACCGTAGTTGCCCGCGAATATCTTCGGACAGTCGGCCTAGGCACGCGCTGGGGGATTAGTCTCTCAACTTATTAGGGTCCTTCGGATCCACGACGTGAGAAGTGTTAAACTTTTTTACGATGTTAGTTGAGAGCCAAGAACAAAACATATAGCCTTGGTCGAGGTCGTTTCGCCGGATGACGTTGCTTATAGAATGAAAAGATAATTAATAATATAATTTTTCCAGTTATTTTTGTCAACCCAAAGTTAACCAATTCTACCGGTGTGGATAAATTCTGGACTATATTTCTAATAGTAATTTTAATCACTTAAATTGGGTATTTGACTAATTTTTTTTATTTCATTAATCATAATTTCAAGGTACAAGCTGATGAAGAGTGAAAAACATTTTTAATAATCTTAAAAATTTATCGAGTTATAAAAGTTTAAATATAACCTTTAGATAAAGACGGCAATACTCAACTCTATCCGTATCTTCAAATTTAGAAGCCTAGAACTGGCTTATTTTTCAATTAATTTTTTAATTTTTTTCAAGACTGGTTTTTAATTAACTTATATTTCACAATATTGTATGAAAAATAATAAAATTTAGAATGAATCAACTACCGTATTGCAGTTACATTCAGTATATTAGAGGTGTATGGGTCACAATCACTTTTTAATTTAGAATGATGAAGACACACGTCACATAAAAATATTGACCGTAATCTAAGCATATGAATACTTGACGAGTGTTTTTTTTACTTCTTTATGATATTTATATTAAACTTTACAGGATAAGCTGTGACTGACCTAATTACTTTCGTGCCTAAGTCGGATTTAATTATCTCTACAGTACTGCAAAACTACCTACCATTAACTACAACTTTTCTCTCATTTTCAATTTCTTTTCGTCTATCGGTCACTGTTGAAACACATTAAAATTAAAAAACCTTCATCATCCCTTCCCACTACTACTGTTTGTATGTCTTCCTGTCAAACAGAGTATATCTTGTATTTATCTGAAATTTTGTATTCCATTGTATTTTTTGAAATTTTGTATTACATGGTTAATCTAACGTGTCTTCTGATCAACATTTTCTTTCTATAACATATTAAGCATGTTTTTATGCATGCACTTACATATATAAAGGGCAAAATAAAACTTAATACAATGTCTATACGTCTGTGTTGAGCATATTAAAAGAATTACGTCTATGTAGGGCAAGTAACATAAAACCACATCTCGTATTCGAAGCCTGTTCTCGTAGTCCAATTAACACAAATTCATCGGTTTCCAGTTTAAATTAAATTAATTGTCCAAATTATTTGCCTCCTTTATCTAACCCGTTCAAAATATACTCCAAATACCAAAGTTCATTTTCGTCTAAGAACTGTGGTTCACTAAATGACATTCTACAGGAAATTAAACTCTCTCATAAAGTTCCGTACTTCACAAGACCACACAGCCGACATGTTAATAGTAATAATCGATCAATCTCTCTGTCATGCCTACATCAATTTGTCAAAATATTCGCTTCTTGATCGTGATATGTTCATGTCAAATACGGGCGCTGAGGTAAAACGCAACGTGGAAAATGGATGAAAATTTTCATCAGGTAATTCAATCTTCTACGGTATATTAAGCTTCTTATCCCAACTCAGCATTTCAATCCTTTCCGTTCGATAGAAAAGGGGAAACTTTGGTGTAATATGTTGATATACCTATTTGACTATTTATTTATACAGTGTACTCTCACACCACCGCTCGCTTACGCCTCGATATTTACTTATAATCGCTAATTGAATAAAATAATTGGCTCACAATGGCTTTCTCTCTATAAAACAAAGCAGTAATTTCGAATAGGTATTAGATACCAATTTATGAGAAAAAAATTCTTTCACATTAGTTTTCTGAGAAAATATTTTTCTTTTCCAATTTCTGTTTTATAAATTTGTGTTAATAGGTAGACAGTGCTAAGTGATTTCTGTGATTGTTGCGTGATATATAATATAAACAGAAAAGTCTTACTAGTGGCTTCCAGGAAATGTGTTAATTCTCCAGGTAATATTTGCTACACGTGTGAATATTATGCAACACGAAAATAAAAAAAAATTACCAAACCTTTTCTAAATCCATTCAATAATTGTACGTGAGCTATTTTAAAACCAAGACAAAAAAATGGTTACGTCATAAAGTCTGTTCGATGTGTGTTAACTCAAGTACAGCTTCGGCTCATATATTATTTAAATATTGCGTTTAATATATATTGTGCCCTTCATTACAAATACTTTTATTTTACTTCTTTATCATTTGATTTTACTCTTATACGCATTAATAAACTGATTGAAAATTTTATATGTAGTGTGTTTGAACAGATTTTATACATCTATAAAATACATCTATAAATATTAAAATATATAAACATTAATTATAACTAAATTATTTAGTTTCAGATTGATAGAAATTAGACTGACAGATTGAAAGAAATGTTCATCATAATTAGTCGTCCGTAGATTTGTAATGTATACGATGCACGTTCATATTTATACGTTCATACTGAAACACTACCAGTCACAATTCTTGACGGAATTATCCCATGTTCTTATTCACACATTCTATTTTCAGACACAATATGTACAACTTTGATATAGTCAAAGAGTTGTTACTTGATTTGCGTTGTGGACTGCTCCTAAATTGGGTAGTTTTCTGAAAATATTGTATAAATATAGGTAAATTAAAAATAGAGATCGAAATAATTATAAAAATAAAAATACCATAAGTAATATAAACTTCTAAATTTAATAGTATGAATTGAAGTATAGTAAGAAGATTTTCCTGCCTCACCCGCTATTGTAGAATACAACGAGCATAACATAACAAAAAGTGACGTTACAATTCAGTATTATCCTCCATGTCTAAACGTTAGGTTCAAACTTTTAAAATTCAGTTAATTTTTAAGGTTTGTGAAAAATGTTTCACTCCTCATCAGGTCGTACTTTTGCCATTATGATTTAATAAATCTAAAAGAAATAGATAAAATACTCAGTTTTTATGGATTGGTATCGATGTGCGCTCAGCTTAATAACACTCAAGTACATTAATTTATTAAACCTGATTTTCTACAAATATTTATCAAGCTGTTATATAATAATATTATATAACTATATATATATAATGAAATTATGATAATAATAGTAGGGAATCATACTATAATTATCATAATTATATTTTAAACATCAATAATATTAAGTCTATTAATGCTATATTTCATTATAACTCACGTATTCTTCTCGGCCTATTCATGATTTGGTAGAAAAATGTAAGATTCAATAAAATTATAGATTTTATTGAATCTTTTAAAAAAAGTATTTATTTTAGTTATATTTTCTACTAAAAGGAAAATATTAAAATATAATGACGTTTTAAAATAATTTTCTTATATAGCTTAGTACATTTTTATACACCACTGAAGTAAATGATGAAAAATAACATGAAGTCCAAACTTGAAAATGTCAATTCTTTTCTTATTGTATCACGTACATTTCGGAAAAACTTTTATATATATATATATATATATATATATATATATATATATATACATATATACATATATATATATATATATATATGTATATGTATATATATATATATATATATATATATATATATATATATATATATATATGACATAGCATAATCTTTTAAGAATATTTTAGAAAAAGACGATGAAAATCCCGTCATTTTATGATAATGGCGTCGAAAACAATGAAAATGCAGGGACTTTCGAAAATTGCTAAAAACTTCTAAAAATTCGAGAACCATCGGGTTTTCACTGAATATAAAAATTAAGCCGTTTAAATCAACCTCAGTTTCAATTTGGACAATTATTTATACACAAACAACAGAAATTATCTATGAGAGCTGCTCGAATCAACGAGGATATTTAAGAGCAATTTTTTTGTAGTAAGAAGGAATAAATAAATTTATTATGTAGTAATTATCGAAACGATTTTTGCAAAGTTAGACATACATATTTCTCGCAGGCAATTTTAACTCTAGAACTATCTCTTTTAATAAATGTCACACGATATATGAAATGAAAAAAAATCTAGTACTTTATTTTCAATTTTGTCAGTCAGTCAAATAGAGCGAGGGTAGCACTGAAAGCCTTTAGACCTGGTCATTCGTAATAGCAGTAATAAAAATAATTAGTTGAAATTTCAAAAATCGAACCCTGGTAATATATTGCGAAACTTCATTAATATTGACATTTGTTTAAACAAATTTGAAAATTGTGTTTGTCTCTCATTAAGATGGATTCAATACGAGAAATATTTTTATGACATTCGCTGTATTTTGTTATTGTTTCGATCAATAACAAAATTACGATCGACTCCAATTGATGTTTTATAATAAAACCCCATCTCGCGCTATTGTTTACAACTAATTTAACAATTTCAAGCGCAGTCAGTACCAATCTCAGATGATTTGCTTGATGGACGTCCCTCAAAAGCGCCAACTGAAGATCACATTTATACTGTGCGGCTCATGACAAAGACTAGCAATAGAGTAACGTATCAACAGATCCGGATAAGTTTAGGCATAGGCATGAGTCAAGTACAGAAAATTCTGGACGATTATTTAGACGTCTGGAAGCTTTGTGCAAGTGGATGCCTAATAACTTCACCAAATTAAAAAACGCCGTCATGTTGATTGTTATCGCAAAATGTTAGAAAAATTCGACAAAAGGTTACTCAAATGCTGTATTCGATATCATCACAAGTAACTAAATCTGAATACACATTTACCAACCCGAAACTAAGAGGCAATCTGCGCTGTAGTTGCTTCCTTGTGAAGATTTGCCTACAAAGGTGTAGAAAGGACGAAGTGCGGTAAAAAAGATGGTCGCCGCATTCTTCGTATGGACAGGTTATTACGCTAAGATTGTTCAGGAAAATATAAAAATAAAAGTAAAGTTACCGCAGGCTTGCTATATCAGCAATTAATGGGGTATGCTTTTGGAAAAAGTTCGAGATCAAAGTCCTCCCCGTCGAAACTTTCTTTATCACGTCAAAGTCACTGCATAATCAGCTAGACGAACTTTTTGACTACACCAGGAGTAGAAATTATGGATCATCCCCAATCTCTCTCTATTACGAAGTATCAAAGATAAACTTCGAGGAATACGATTCCCGGACTCCGAAGAAGCAGTCACAGCCGCTTTGAAAAGGCCGTCGAATTGGTCTCCAAAGAAGGGTGGGCCGACTGCATTTCTCAATAGGTTCATCGAATGGAACAATGCAAATAATGACGTACAATCAAAAAATTTGCTATTTGGTTAAGTTTTGATATTCTAAATCAATCATTGTTACTTATGTATATATGGATTAATATGCTATATGGACAGTTCCGTTTTTTTTTCTTTTGAGGTATGGAACATTAAAAATACCAAAAACAATGTGTTGTACATAACAGGATTCCCCAACGATAGTTTTTTTACGTTCTAGGTATGAATCTAAATACAGACAGCAGGTATTAGATACACTTTCCGGGATCAGATAACGAAAATACTTATGTTCACAGAAGGCCGCGCGATGAATATAACTACCGATACCCGGTTTGAAGATATATTGGCAGCAAGCTAAATCACAACGCCATTTTCCTGATATCGTGATATCTGTCTACACACATCTTAACGTGGCGTACATTCACCATTACGTAAAACAAATGATTTTGTTTACGAGTTTTTTAGTTCGGTTTATTGTCAATTCGTCACAGAGGTGCCAGCGACGTTGTTTATACGCAAACTTACGATAACGCTTTCGCACCCCCGCATAAAGTAAAGTGGACGTGTATAGAGTGGCCGGCGAGCAACGGTTTACTCTTCCTTATCAATGATGAATCCTTTGACGCGGAGCCGCGCCGGTATGAGAACAAAGAATTACAAAAGTCGCCGTAATGGCCTGGCCTCGTTCTCGACGGGCGGACTGCCCCTCCGTGCCTTTCTTTCGGCAGGCAGCCTACGCCGGAGATTGCCGAGAGCGGCATTCGAGACTTGACGCCGCTATACAACCGGCCGTCATCTGGTCAAGTACTCATCTATAAGCATCGGGCGACGTTGGTAAGTTTTTACGATGTACGTCGATTGTGATCTTTAACATGCGTTAGTAAAAGGGAAATGTATTTATGTAATGTATGCTGTAACATTTAATATAGCAATGTAGTCTGTCCACCTTAACATTTTCCCGGAATAGTAGTTACGAAAAGGTATTATCTAAACAACTAAACCGTATTAGAGTGAATGTCCGAATAATATTCAAACACTTTAAACATGAGGAGAACTCGTACTACGAGACATGTAAATATAAATATATAAGGGTACATGTAAATATTTAAGGGTACATAAATATTTAAGGGGACATGTAAATATTTAAGGGTACATCTTGCTTTTTTTAAACAATGTTTATATATTAATATTATTTTTCACCATGTAAATATACTGACTAGTACATCTTTTACAGGTGCAAAAATATTGTTAAACTTTATATAAACTTCTAGTAAAGCTTTTTTTTTCATAATTTTGACTTTAGATGTTACTCGTTGTAAACTCTGGAAAAGAAAATCGTTTTCGAATCCATATACATCACTTTTTCATTTGATACTCCATAAAATACTTGAAATTAAACGTGTACTGCACTCTAAAATTATATTGTAAACTATTAATAAAATTGTTATTTACTGTTTTATCACAGGTTTTACCGTTTTTACTCTACTTTACACTTTTTTCAAAATTACGATGTGTACATTTAATCCAATAACTTTATTTTCATTTATTAGATATCAATGAGTCATATCAAATCCCTGCCATGGTTTCCCAATAAAATACAATTTATTATATTTAGTTTCAGATACCATCAAAAATTTTATAAATTTTTCTTTCCAATACAAACGTCAAAACTGTTATTAAAGTAAACAATTATTAAGGTGGGTATTTCCAAATGAATTTTATATACGAGTAATCGGTAAATAATATAAAATGAAGTATAGCATTAAGTATTGGTCTACGTAAAAGAACACGGTGTACCAATGTCAGATGAAACTCACTATCATTGGTAGTAGATTACTCTACTAAAAACCCATTTCAAATTTCGGCAAATAACAGTTAACAGGAATGAGGCATCATTTCCTTACAGTAAATTTCTCATGGTGTTCCAAAATATATGTCAATTTTCTGAAGATAACTACCAATGTCGAAAAATGATTCAACTAACCTTTTGCGCAAATAATTCCAAATTGTTATACCGTAAAAAAACTAAAGTTAAATTCCAATTTATGTTAAAACAGTCCGACTACAGGTCACCTATATGTATGTTTTCTATTAGCAGATATGAATTATTAACCCACCCATCCAGTCGCTGTATATATGTCATTAAAGTAAAAAACGTCAATAGAACAGTATTTATAATAATATTGTAACGGTTACTTTCGTAGCTCTTCTGGTGAGTCACCTTAACGCTTAACATTTCTATCCCAGCTCATTTAAATTCCACACAAATATACTTACTGAACAATGAACTAATACTCATAACGCCAGCGATGAGACAAAAATAATAGGCCCTAACCTCAGTATAAAGCCACCTTCAGCCATATTTGCACCTGTATAATATCGAAGTACTAAACAGAATTACACTCGGCAGACGGGGCACGACTACGTCTCTGTAAGTCGAATAAATCCATACGCGCCGAATAGCCCAAAACGCGAAACAACAAATAACCCATCGCAACAATTTACCACCCCAGTAACTAACAGGTAGCGGCATTACAAAGGGATTAAGCGATAGCTACTCGCGGTAAGCCACTTCAATTGTTTCTATTTGATGCGTACAATAATCACAACCATTTTATCCGTAAGGTCGCAGTAAATAGATTGGGATCAAATATGGTTCGTGAATTTACAAGGTGTAATTGAAGTAACGATCGTGTTAAATTAATTACTCTTTGAATATAGTATACAGAAACAATTATAATGTAGATATTCGCCTTATTAGTCGTGCTCTCTTGACAAACTGATCGTGGTCATGTTTCGGTCGACCTCTCACTCAGTAGACATTCTGGAAATGGGGCATAATCTGTTTCTATTTTTGGCATTGTGCGAACATACATTGATGCTGGAGCACATGATTGATTTTATAAAGTCTGTCGATCATGTAGGACGGCGTCCCCGTGATTCTTTGCTATCCATTTTTTCCTGCACTACTACTCGTCATATCGAGATTTCATTGCGGGTGACATGTCCAAAGAAATTCAGGATTCGTATTTGCACATTTGACGATAACTTTTATTTTGAGGTCTTTTAAAATTTGTACATCAGTGCGACGACCAAATCCACTGATACATTGGTGCATTAGTAGATTTATTGATAAGAAAATAATTGTAATGGGAGACAGTATACCAGAGACAAATAGTTAAATTACCCAAGAATGTACTTGATGTGCAAAAAATAAAGATAAAAATAAAGTAGAAACTTAACTAATTTCTTATTAAAATGTACATATAATTCTATTATATAAATATCACAACGCTATCTTTTAGCAGAAACTTGATATGGGATTAATTATGTTATCTACGTTGTACTCTTGTTTAGATGGTGTACCTACGCCACATGAGAAAAAATGAAAATTAATGCAATAATTAGCGAGATTTTCGTTAATTAATGCACTAAAATATAAAATCAAATGTAACATTTCTCAAAGAAATATTTATAAAAATGAGACGTTGCATGTCTTAATTGAAATAAAGTTGAGGGCGTTTCAATTAAGTGATGCAAAAAGCGAAAACTGAATTGCACACTAAAGTTTTTGTGTTTTTAACCAAGGAATTATTGTACCTTTGTTGGAAAAAACTATTTTTTTACATTTTCAATATTTTAAATGTTGAAAGAATTAGAGCAATTTTATCCATCTACCGAATTACTTTTTAGATTTGGATCCCGATTTAATGAAAAGTATGGTTTCCAGACAACCTATAGTTTCGTTGCAGGTGTGTACGTGAATATGCGCGTATTTTTGAATTTTAGACAGGAGACAATAAAATTAAAAATTCTGCAAAGTTTCGAAAAGCCCAATTAAACATAATTCTTTCGCGAATCCATAATGTTTCTGTTAAGAACCTGATACGATTTTTTAAAATTTTGAAACTAGGATTTTTTTTATTTCCTTGCAAATAAGTAATTTTTTATTCTTACTCCATCTTAAGATTTTTTGCTACGAAAATTGTTCATTTGAAGAAAAATCTACACGTTAATATCGTCCATTTAGATTTAGAAATATTTCTTGCAAACAATGAATATAAAAAAAATCGGCATTTCGAAAATTACCTTGAATCAACTAAGCTCCCTGTGCAGTGCTCCGTGATTCTAGCCAGATATTTCCGGAATCCCCGGGATTAAATTTTCAAGTGACAAGAGAACGACTGGCCACGAAAGCAAAATAACACAGCATTAGATAGGAAATCTTTTCAAAAAATATAGATTTATACGTGTATACATATATATATATATATATATATATATATATATATATATATATATATATATATATATGCACACATGCACGCACGCACGCACGCACTCTCGCACGCATGCACACGCACACACACACACACACATATATAGTGTATATGTAAGCATAACTTTCCACTTGACCAAAAAACTCCAAACCAGCCAATGCGGAGATACAACCTGAACATAAAGCCACTTACGCAAAAAACATGTACGACCATAAAGAGGAACATCATCCGGCAACACGCCCGCAAAATTAATCCGTCTCCAATGTCACTCGCTCGCATGCCACAAGAGGGCAACACAAACGAAAAAGCACAAAAATAAAAGCCCTTTGATCTATATTGATACTAATGTGATAAAGCTTAAACATATTAGCGCCCCTCCCGCGGTCCTAACAACCTCGTCATACGCATAATGAATAACAGTAATTTATTACTCGGACATGATATTTACCAAAGTGTCGTTTTTTACTATCGCGTTACAGGCGGGGGCGAGGAGCAAATGTGTTTATAAAAAGTTGTCCGCGGCAAAGATAAATTGCCTGTTGGGGATTTGACCTAGCATTGTA
The DNA here is from genome assembly GCA_039881145.1 of Druceiella hillmani. Lineage (NCBI taxonomy): Eukaryota > Metazoa > Arthropoda > Insecta > Lepidoptera > Hepialidae > Druceiella > Druceiella hillmani. The sequence goes on from JAYKKI010000002.1 coordinate 12,513,687, forward strand.
ACCTGTCTGCGGAGACACGTATCTATAATAATGCCACGACTCGAACATATTAAGTCTCTTGCATTAAATATTCTAGAGATCTAGTAAATTAATAATAAATATTCCAGTAATAATGAATAGTAATTCGTTATTACTATTCATTATTCAATGGATTTCTTTCAATACTCAATGAAGTAAACATTTGGTCTAATCGACACCGTAAAATTTCTAGATTACGTTTTAGAACCAAGAACGATTTTCAACAATATGGATATAGCGATCGATGAAAATATTTTAGCACAATCCATCTTGGTTAGCAACTTATGTCAGCAAATCGTCAACATAATATTTCAACAGAGCAACTTGGAAAATTCATGCCAATAAAAATAATACTATCAACGCACTGTTTTTTATGTATTACACATGTTTATATAAATCAATTAAAAACTATAATATTTTCAACTTCGGAAAGAGAATTAAAGGAATACACAGTGCGATACATTAGCTCTACGTTCACTGACATATTTTCTTTAAATCTTACGTTCAGCAACCTCTGATATTTACATCGCTCTATGAATATTCATTTACAGATGCTCTTTAAATTGGATCCTAACATCCGAAGAGCTCTGTCAACACTCATTCAGAAAACGCCTTAAAGAGTCATACCTTTTAAATTCCACATTACGTTTTTCTTCCTTCCTTCCCCTTCATATGCTACTTGCCCTCTTTTCCCAACCTATCCAACTACAGTATATTTATGTTTATTTATATCGTGTGTATATTTGGTTACGCATAAATATACATAATGCGCATCCATTTTATAGCAATACTTCATTTATATACATATTAACAGGGCGGCGAATATGACCTGATTCCAATATGAACCGAGAAGGTAAAAAATTCCATTTAATATCTTTCAATACATTTTAAATCACACCGATCACATAATTTTAATAAACAACATTGATTTATGTACAAATTTACAAACTTAACAACGAATGATTTCATTACCGGTAAGAAATAGATTAAACATTAGGCGTTCTTATGTAAGGCAGATATATTTTTTAAAATTTTTTTTAATTATACCAGAATACAATCAGTACGCGCAATACGCTTTCTAATAATTAGAATTAATTGCATCATTATGATAGTATTGTAAAATGATTGTAACAAATGTGATGTAAATTCGGAGGCAAGGATTTTAAAGAACAACGACCGCTTTCCGTATCAACCACAGACAAAAAAAATCAAAATCACAATTACACGGATATACAGTGGGGGAAACAAGCATCGGCGACAAGAGCGCTGTGTTGAACGAGACAGGGGCCGTTACAAAGCATCGGCCTAATTACGAGTGCGCACGATTATAGAGCAGCAGTGAACACAGTAATTAGAGACTTAGGTTTAACGCTGGAGACTACTATCCGCAGCTACAAAGACGCGATGCGAGTTGCACTTCACAGCCGAGCCCTATCATGCTTAATGATAATCGTTCCACTTGATACGTAGAAATGCGTATATCGGCGAAAGTTGTACCCTACATTTAAACTAGTGAACAAAAGCGCGCCCGATAGCGATGAATAAGATTAATTACGTCTTACCCGTGAACGTCTACGCAGTTTCAATGGGCCAATTTAGATTTCTTAGCGTAAAACAAGAGCTCTTCTGTCGCTTTAAATAAAAATGATTGATAGAAAATGGACTCAGTCTAGCGTCGAGAGTTTATTTAACATTAATTATTTAAAAAGAAATAACAATTTTATAACTATAACTAGCAGTCAACCCGGCATTAGTCAGTTGAAAATTTGTTTTAAAAACGAAAGTAGTTAAATTACTAGCGTTACAATCAGACATCATAACAGAATGTTAAGATACTTTACAAAGGAAACAATTTGTCTTTCTAAAGAACTTTTGTTAAAATTAATTTAAGTTTTCAATTAAGCAAATGATTATGTACTCTTTTTCAAATACTCTAGGGAATTATGTTTAATGGTGCAGTATATGGGTTTTAAGCCAGATATATTTCTCATTAGGCTGCTGGTTAAGCCTTCTGTGAGCACAGTGTATAAAAAATAAATACAAACATACATAAACAAATTCCAATTAACAGCATAAAACAATTTGACAAATCTTATAATTACTTGCCGAGATAATTTCACGTACTGAATATACACAAACTAATAATTTCTAGATAGGTGACGGTAATACTGGCATTTTAAAATCTCCGAAATTCAAAACAAAATACTCAAGAGCTAAAAATAATTTCTGTTCCCAATATTATTTAAGCGCTGTCCAGATGAAGGACAATTAAGCTGAACACGATTTACCTGAGATCGCATAAATCATAAATTTTTATCGCTATACAGAAGATCGTCATAAAGATAAACATACAATACAAACCCATCTTTAGCAAAGTTTTAATCATACTTTCACCCGATCAAGGGTTTTAATCACAAGATAAAACCCAACTATGTCCTACCGTAAATTTCGAAACAAAAGCTTTCTTCACATGGAAAATATGCAAGACCTTCCCATTTAAGCCGAACCATGTATACATATTAACAAGGCGACGAATATGACCCGATTCCAATATGAACCAAGAAGGTAAAACACTCCCCATTTAAACGAAAGCCGCAGTTTAGAAGTACTCAACGACGGAAAACTCAATTTATCTAGATTGCCTTTTTAGGGTAGAAAGTCGATTATTCACTTTACAATTTATTAGCTAAGAACGGAGGAGTTTTTATAGGATCGTGATATATGAGCGACGCAGGCGGTAGGCGCTGATACATCGAGATCGAAGCGATCAATGTACGCATGTACATAAGAAGGCACCCTACTCTTGCTGCGTAGGCATGGTGTCATACATACACGGTCAGAGTGTGATTTATATGTGAATTTAAGTTAAATTATTATTTTTGTGGGTAAACATTATTATTAGGATTCTACTAGATTAGAGACTCTCGGTGAAGCTTCGTTTGGTTCTCAAAACAATTATACTGGTTGCATTGAGCTTAAATTTTATACATTTACGTAACATGAGCATTTGTTTTGAAATATACGCAAAAACATACATAAAATTTTACAAAAAAGATTACAAAACAATTAGATCATTTTATTAATTAAAAGACGTACGACAGTAAAATAATTAAAAAAGCATAATGCTCTAATAAATATGACTGTGTTACAATTAAAATTAATTTGTGGAAAGGACTCGTTTGTAAATATTGACGTAAAATGTATTTATTGGGCACAATATTAATTAAATTGTAATATTGACGTAAATTGTATTTATTGGGCACAATATTAATTAAATTGTAATATTGACGTAAAATGTATTTAGACGACGGATTTTATTTTTTTTTTAAATAACTATGCAAAGCGAAGAGGGTAATAATTTTATAGCATATATACATACGTCTGGATCTTTATTCCCTTATGTTTTACACTTTTTGACAATGACATACATGGAAAGATTTTCTGCTACTTAAAGATTTAGATAAGATACATATGTGTATATATATATATATATATATATATATATATATATATATATATATATATACCTCCAAATGCTATGTAGTATCATATTTATATTATATGATAACAAAATTAAATAAAAATACTAAAATCATTATTGGAAATTATTGACATAACTTTCACTGGCTAAACGTAAAATATCTTAATTTAAATACACTGAAAGTCTTATTTCTACAATATACTACTTTTCAACTTTGCACAGGGGAAATTACCTAAAATCACATTTACATAATCGACATTGAAAAGAGCGAACTGTCTAGTCGCAGAACATATTGGCCGATTTGAAGCTTAGATGAATTGAAAAAAGCTTTGAACGGATACGTTCCAATTTATTTATTATACTTATAAACTTTCCCCACAACAGCCCGAGGGAAGGAGATTGGCTGCGAGGTACTAGACAATATCGTAAAAATCTTTTTACGGTAGCATATGATGATGTTATGGTAATGTAATGTCTTTAATAAATAACTTGTGCTAAGGTGACTATCTTCTGCGGAAAAGGCGTATGGGAAAATTGGGCTGAACTGAAAAGGTTTCGAATACAATGAATTTGTCTCGTAAAGATAAGATCAATCATCGTTATTCAAAGTAAAGCTTTTTTTTAATGCACAGCTTCTAGCTTATAGCTTTAACCGAATAAAATTAGAGTGTAAATATAATAAAGCCATCTGTCACCGTAATAAACTGTGACAACGTCATATGAATTCAATTGTTCTCTACTGGTGTACACAACAGGTGTAAATTCACTTATATATCGGTTTTATTAGATTGCTAATATAATGTAACAAATCCGATAGAGAAAATTTGAATCTATTTAGGTCTCATAGAAAAAGTTCGATAATCTATCTAAGTTGGTTATTTTATTTTGCAACAGACACCTTAAAGTCGTGTATTTTTATCTACCCTTGACCAATTTAGTCAAATCTAAAAAACATTTCACCCAAATTATAAACGCTAGTTTCCATTGCGTCACTATAAGAGTTCAGGTATGTTGTGCCACACTGATCTATTCACTAATATACAATAATTATCAAATTAGAACTAACTATGGTTAGATCAGGGCTTGTGAAAAAAGCACATGCTAGAAAGTTTTCTTTTAAATGGATACACCACTGTTTAAACGAAAACCAATTCACCATTGTGTAGACTGGTACCGTTGATTGAAACAAGAATGAAACGGAGTCAACTGCTCTGATATCGTATTTTGTCATAAAAGTTATGAATACGAAATCAAGAAGCAATTTGCAGAGAAATGTAGGTCCCACTAATCGCTGACAAAAGTTCGAACGGTCGAAGCATTGAAAAAAAATCCTTACAAGATTGACTCATTACGCCACTAGTTTTTAGAGAATGATAGAATAGTTACTGCTGACTGGCATGTGAAGATTTGTTTACTTATCCTTTTGAGGAAAATGCGCATAAAACGCCCACCCAATTCATTACGACTTTGATATCCAATCAATTCTATACATAAATAAATAGTTTTTTGAACTATTTCCTACAATTCCAACGTTGCACTTTCTAAACGTCTATGAAAAACACACTTAAAAAGTGGTTCTAATGTTTTACTAAACAATTTGGACGAATCCACAAATGATTCGATTGTAACGGGGACTAATGCGGAAAATATTAGAATCGTAACAAATTGTTTTCCTTTCTGATCATTTAAAAATGTTAATGTTGCCCTCATAGTTATCAATTTTTAATCTCTTTATCTTAGCAATATAAACAATTCAAGCGGAACCTACGGGTAAAATTCTTTCTTCCACAGTTCACACCTCTGAGTAACACAGGAATTAATTATAAAAGAGAATGACACGCATAGTTCTGACGAATCTGAGATTTGAATGTCACGGATTATTATACATGTATTTAAAACCATCATTTCATTTCAAAAATTACAAAAAAGAACCAAACTTATCTATCACTCGCAAAACAATTTCCATTTGCGAATTATTTATCGTCATTCATTTGTCGTTCCATTCCAATTAATCATATAATAAAAATGCTATTTTTCAACTAACATTTTGAATACATACGCATACTAAATCTTGCTAACTTATACAAATCCTTACATTAAAGAAACGTATAAGATTTGTGTTTAAAAAAAATAATTACAGCACAATACGCTTTGTACAAATACAATTTGAAACTTGTTTCCACGTATTTTATGGCAATATAGTACTACTATTTAGTACCAAATCCAATTAACTGTAATGTTTCTCGTGATAAGTTTTGCTCGAGTGGAATAAATAAAAAGCAATTAAATTTTCTTGCTGTACTTTTATTCGCAAGTTTATTACAGTATACAGAGATACATTTACACTTATTTTTTATATCTTTACATAGTGAATTTTATCAAAACCTATAAAGTTTCATTAGTAAAACCTTCACTAAAGTTCATTTGACTTTTATCAAAAATTAAGAATTTCATGCATTAGTCTCCAATGAGAGAATTTCATGCATTAGACCATAGGTCTATAGAGGATACAACGGAGAAACAATCGATACATATTTTTATCTTGATGGGTCAAACAGTTCCTCAACAATAGCATTTGCCAAATATTATGAAAAGTAACTTCACTTTCATAAATTAATTACGATTCTTCAGTTGTCCGCTGGCGTTTAAAAATATTGGATATTTTTTAATTTTCTCTATAATAAGAGCATAATTTTTTTTCTGTGTGCCCCCAACATCACATGTACTTTTGCTGATCTACTTTGATAATGGTATCTTCGTACGTAGTGCATATTTTGTATTTAGTATTTCATATTTTGTATTGTATTAACATAATGTTCCTACATTTGGCAAACTTAATGCGACAAATGTCAATTTCGTCCAGTCAAGCAAAATCCCAGAAGTTGAGGACTTAATATTGTGGAACACTGCAATAGGCATATCGCTCGATTATCTATCGTTCGCTCTTTTCAATGTCGATTATGTAATCGATGATTCATTATGCAAAACTATGTAATAAACTTTAATCTAACAGGATATAAATTAGTAAATAATTTAAGTATCAACACTGATAGGGAAAAGAGATAGGGTAATGGTAGGAAATCGTTATCGGTATAGTTTCTTCAAACCACTCTTGAAAACGTAAATCGAAGATGGGTTTCGAATGTTAGGATCGAGTTTATTAGTTATTATAAGTGAAGAAGTACTCGTAGAAAGCAGTGTCATATTTAAGAATAAGAAAAATGATGAGGGATTCAGGAAGTAATCCAAGGTTATCGAAGGGTTTTGAATGCGTTTGACAAAAGAGAATTTTAAATTTTATTGCAATAAATTGTTGAAGATGCTTTAGAGAGTGTAATTTTCTGAAAATTCGATGAATAATATTGCTTACTTGAGGCTGCCAAGATTTTAGTTGCTTAGTAGGCGATATTCACCTGTTACCTCTCGCTATACTCTACAGACATTTTTCTCTTAATAATAATTTTATACACTAGAATCTTCAATGCGTTTTCTAATCTTACAATTTTACTATTCAATATTTATCAGTCGTTTGATATTTCCGGTAGATATCGTATAGAAAGTCCTTCTAAATATCTAAACGATATCACTAAGTAATTTTTGGAGTCACTTTGGCTTTAAAGGTAAAATATTTTTTTAGTAGCGCAATTTCGCCCGCAATTTTGTTTAATAGCAGAGGTTTTTAATTCATTAATCGACAGCGTCGCTAATGAGGATAAGAAATGAAGAAAAAACTTTTTTCAAAGAAGTTATGCGCCAAATCCGTGAACTTCAAAATGCTCTCTGGACTGATATGAGTAGTAATAATTTTACTTCAGTCTGATATTTCTGATAAATGTTTTGTTTAAAGAAAATTATTTAAGAACGAAAATTGTTGGTAAAATCATAAATTTCTCGATTACCCCAACCCGAATACTGCTTTGCACAATGCAAAATATTCCCGAGTTCCAGATAAATACTAAAATCTTGCATTGTGTACGTAAACCAATAAAAACAAATAAGAAATCAAGCAAAAGTATTTCAAATATACATATAATATTTCCTTTCATTTATATAATTTCGTTACTTCATCTATTTCCGAAAAATATTCACCTCAAAAATTTAAATTTCGTTGCAGCCTTTAAGTGAATGGGGTTGGGGATAAAATGAGCTTAGAAGGTCGTCCAATTTTACCAAAACAATTTTAGCAATTGAAATATTGATTTACACTGATGTTTACCTAAGAATTTGACATTATTCAAAATGTTATTATTTTCAATAAATATTTCGCCTTTCTTTACACAGGGATTACGTATATTGTAATTTTAAAACTTTACGTTGTTCATGAATTTTAAACGAAATTCAAAAATTATAATTGAATTTCTAGTACACGTTTAATACCAGATATTGTTTTATTTTTAATGACATTAACATAATGAAAATTTTCTTTTTCGTTTTACTGGCACTGAAAAAAGGAATCTTCAAGCAGAGAAATATCATCAATCTTAAAAAGAAAATATGCGAATACCTTCATCAGACTTATCTCGTAATATATTTTCTTATTCCTCCTTCTCTGGTTATTTCTGTCAACTAACAGCACTAGTTATCTGAAACTTTATAATTTTAATTATCGCATCTAAATGTCACCATTCGGCAAACTACAGCCGACAACATGATACGACAATACAATACAGTGTTGTCTATTGGCCGAAGACTTGACCGATAGTTAATGATCAACAGAATCTCTAAAACGTTTATATTGTTTATTAGATCTCTTCTAAATTAGCGACTTCCCTCGCACGGATAAGAAAATAATTGTAATACAATTGAAAAATAATTGACAATAATATATTTTGGGATAAGAAGTACCCTACACTAGATGTTCATTTTCATAACACAAGCTATATATATTTATATATATATATTTAGTCTGTATCATGGAAATCTACATAATTACATAATTTTACGAAAATGAATAGAGTAGTTGTTAAACATGAAAGCAAGAAAAAACAACAAAATAGACAAACTCAATTTATAATATTATTAGTTAAGATGCAATGTGATATTTTCAAGTGTGGAGGTTTCAGGTGAAACTTTTGAGAGTAACTGAGTAACTCATTTTTGTTGCGATGTTTTCATGAATGTATTTAATGTATATACAAATAGAACTGGTGTTTTCGTGTAAACTATTGCTAACTTGTAATAAATATAGTCTCATAATTTATTAAAACAATTACAATTAGTTGCGCGTATTACTTTTGTGCTGAGTAACAATTATTCTGTAAGAACATAGGCTATTTGACTCATATAGAATACCTATGGAACAATATACACATGTATTTATATTTTCATTAATTGAACGTATGCACGAACACGTATGCACTAAAATTATATGCATACGTACCTTCGTTTCGTAGAATTTTGCAAAAAATAAAAGAGTCAACGGTCGCTAGTGCATTTAAATTCAACGCTATCTGCGCAAAATATTACACCAAACAGCCTTCTGGAATCATTAGTAAACAAAGCTCGCCGCTTCGATGGTCCACAGAGCGATATGCAGATAAGAGCTTGTGAAAAAAGTGATACAACCCGTGCATACGGAAAACATGTAACCTGAAAATACCAAGTTATGTGTGGTACAGTTGTAGCTACTAACTACTGATAGGTTATTGGAGAAAATAATATAAATGAAGTCTTGTAAGTCATGGACCAACCAAAAAAATAAAGTAGGCCAAGCTACTGACAAAAATTTACCTTAATAAAAATCTCTCAGTTTTCGACATATAGACACTAAAAATTTGTTAAAATTACTACTCTGTGTCGATCATTAGTACCTCGGCAATAAATTAAGTCTGATTTTCAATTTTTTTGAAGTTAAGTATAGCTGATTAATAAGCCTTTTGACTAAATTAAAACATTTTACAACAACTAATACGATTCTTTCAAGAAAAAATTAAATACGTTTTTAATTTTTCACGTTCCAGGATTTTGTAATTTTCATAACCCAAGGTTGACTGTTTTTGGTGAAAAAAAATGTACTACAGAGAACTGGCATACTATTTGTAAAATTGGCGCATGTAATATAAAAAATGTAGTAAAAATCTTACCTCTCATTATAATCTTGTTTTTCATTATAAAGAAAAAGATATTCACACTTAACCACAAAAGACACCCATTATGAGGTAATTATCTTGTGTTTCAGTTTTCAAGTAATATTATTCTTTAATTTTTTTATGGAAACTATTAAATATTCCTTAAAAACAATAAAAGTCATTTAAGCTTCAAAAAATTTTAACAATTTCTTCAAACAATTATGTTTTTATTTTTCGTTATAACAAATCTTCAAACTGCCTGCAATTTGCTTTAATGGACGTGCGACATCCAAGCAACAGAATTTATTTAAGGTTAGAAACAATTTTAATTATAGTTAAAACATTCAAAATTTAATTTCAAGGGCAGCAACTTAACAAAAGTTCCTCACCTCTTTCATCCTTTTTTAAATGTTGTCACGTCAGGAGCAAATGTACGAGTACGAGGAAAGATATTACGTGGTGTTCATTTATGTGTAGTGTAAAAAATTTTTCGAATTTTCTAATTTTTCAGAAAAAGCTGACAAGATTATTTAATTTATATTTTTTTTTTTATAAATCGTTTAGGTCGAAATTCTGACATGCAAAGCCTATCATGAAATTGTTTTATAGCTCTTGCTTTCATGGTTCACAAACAATGCTACAATTTTTGCAAACATTTTTATTCTTTTATTTTTTTAATTGCAAGATGTTCGAAGATTTGTTATAACGAAATATAAAATCTTAAGATTTTGAAGAAATTGTTAAAGTATTTTTAAACTTAAACTACATTTAAAAAGTTTCTTCAAAAGTTTCCATGAAAAAAAGAAAAATACATTTATATGAAAATTTAAACACAGGGTCTCCCATTATGAGTGCCTTCTGAGTTTAAGTATGAATATCTTTTTTTCATAGTTAAAAGCGATAATATTTTTGACATGCGCCAATTTTTAAAGTAATTTGCCCGTTCTCCGGAGCACATTTTATTTTTCACCACAAACAGTCAAAGTTGGGTTATGAAAATTACAAAATCCTAAATCGTACGTTTTAAATTTTTTCGTGAGTCAACCGTATTAGATGTCGTAAAATGTTTTAATTTATTAAAAATGCTTATTACTCAGCTATACTTAATTATAAAAAAATTAACAATCAGACTTAATTTGTAGCTGTGGCACCCAAAAGATCGACATAGTGTAAAGATTTCTACAAATTTTAAAAAAAGTGTGTATATATCTCGAAAACTAAGAGATTTTTATTAAGGTCAAATTTTGTCAGTAACTTAGTCATAGCTAGTCTACTTCCCCTTTTCGGTTGGTCTGTGACATATGGGCAGCTTGTATAAGCGGTGTATTCATAATAACTGTCAATTGCATTCACATCATCACGACATCAACTGAATGATAAAGAAAGATGAAAGTAAATGAAAATTTTCAAGTTATAAAAAAGAAAATTTAAAAAAGTATTTGTAAAATAGCCGTTATTAAAATTAACACAATTTGCTTGAATGCATAATATACTGTCAAAGACAAAAATGCCGACAGAAAGGTATTATACATCTTTCGTTAATATATTGTGGTCAAATCCAGTATTAGAGTAATTTCAAGAGCCCTAAGAAGGGTGTATAGTGGTAGGTCAAATAAAACGGATTCTTTAAAATATATTGAATCAATGAAACAAGTAATATTTAGTTACATTTCCTGAAAATTTTAATAAAATAATTTCACAAAAAAAATTGTCCATGACGGGCTTATACACGAAAAAAATTATTTTGAAGATTTAAATAATTTAATATTGTATTTTTATATTTAGTTTTAACGCATATAGCTTTAAAAAATTATTATATTTGTGCTTTAAGGTTCTGTAATAAAAAAAATCCTCTGTACGTCCGTGCATCTGCATCGTGCATCTGCTACTTTACAGTTTCTATAGTTAGACTTACGTATGTGAAATTTTGCAAACAGATAATTCATAGTATTGCAACGAATACAAAGCAACATATTAAAATAAATAATTTTAATGTACTCTCTTTAGACATGAAAAGCGTAGACAAATGTTTACTACTCGAGAAGGATATCATTGGACAGCACCTTCAAAATAAAATTGAGGTTCCATTTACAATTTTTCATTTTTAAGTCACGTTTGCGAAATATTAAATCAAATGATGCGTATTGGCCTCCGTCCTCTAATTTTTTAACAATAAATTTTAAAAATGCCAAACGATTCTAGGATAAATAATCTCGATTAACTTACATCAACAACTGCAAGAGATGTAGAAAGCTACGAAAATCTACTTTATAAAATAAAAAAAAACTTTTTAACAAATAATTAAGCCATTTGAATTAACCGCTGAATAAGAAACGCGCTGAAAAGTGTCAAATAAAATAACTTTTTAACAATAAAACGAATTAAAAAAAAACACCGAAAACAAAAATATATTCTTTGTATTCAAAAAAAAGTTAAATAGAAGGATGTAAATAAGATAAATGTGAGTCTGTTTACACCTAGCTTTAATCTATCAATTCGAGAAGTTATCTTCAATAAAACAGGTTGTTTTTCTTTGTTTTTTAAAGTCGTCTTTTTTTTTAAATCTATTTTATTGTGGAAATGACCTTTTTTTCAAATTCAATTGGCTGAGATATAAACTATGAAGTATTTTTTTAAAAGCACATTAAAGTTTCAATTTAAATATTAAAGCTAAACAAACATCGTTCACTCACACTCGTCTACGGCATTATAAGAAACAAAATAATACGAGGACCGTCAGCCAAATGACGCGTCCCGCGCTCGTTTGCCGCGAGCCCAGCCGCACTCCATTGTGAACGTTGACCCCGGCCGTACTTCGAGCCGCCTCAGATAGCGCCCGCTCCCCATCATTCCTCGCAAACTCCTTATACCGACGTCGTAGCTACAGTCAGTTATGCTGTAAGTATGGGAGCCGGTCCTTTTGTAATGTTAAGTGTCAAAAACATGCATTGTACGAGGTGAGAAGGTCTGCTGCCGTTAAATTCGAAATAAAATGCAATAAAACTAACAATAAAAGCGCCCTCACAACAACAAACCAACACAATATAAGCAATAAATTTTTTTATGGTATTTCTTAAAACTTTTCTGTAAAGCACATTTATATGAATAAGAAATTGGAAAGTAGCTTTATATAATAAGTAAAAACTTAGGTATCGGAATATTCCATTAAAAGGCCTAAGGTTAAAGGAAACCGACGAAAATGGGCATAGCCTTACAGAAATAGAATATAATTTTTTTTAAATCTGGTATTTTCGTAATAAAAATATAAACAAAAAAATTAAGTGACTGACAGTCAGGACTGAGCAAAAAATAAAATCAAATTTGTAACCATAATACAGAAGAAAAAAGTTATCTTCATAAAGGCACATTTTTAATGTCTCGAAATGTCAATTAGAAATAAAAATAATAATAATAATCTAACGAAGTGCATAATAATTTTTAGAAATGATTACAAAATATAATTCATACCAGTTGTTTTTTTTTTTAACCATTGCTTAAATTAATTAAAAGTATACTGTGAATTTACATTGCCATTCGTTCTGTTGCTGTCAAAGTGAATTAGTATGTTATGTCAGTGTGTGGAGACTTTCTGGATAAATTAAAAAACAACGAGACTTCCTGGACAAATTAAATAAAATAAGGAGAGAATAAGTCTGCACTTTGTTTCATTTTGCTAGATAAAATAGTTCTGTAGAAACAGCAGGTACAAATTATTATGAAAAATAATCTGACTTTTTATAAACAAATAAAAGAATTCTCATTTTTCTAACTGACGGTTTAACTAAAAACTTTTAAGGTGCTTATTTTTTCTTATCGTCATTTTCAATCTTGCGACACCTGGGACCCAGACTATATGTACTATTGCCGTTATCCTTTTATTAGTAAGTACAGTAACAGAAAAATAAAATGGCATTTTTTATATTTAACAAATGCAAAATAAATTTACTCTACTCTGAAAGAGGGAAAAATTCATTTTAATACAAAATAATTTTAATACCAATTAATAAAAATATATGGCAAACATATAAACTGACTTCATATTTAATAAATTGAAGATATTTTAATAATTCAACCAATAGTACAATAGGCTGTTAACAATACGGGCTTTTCACAAACGCAAGGCAAATATCGTTATAATCCCGCACCTAAACCGCAGAAGGCAGCCGACGAAATAAATGTACACTGAACAAAAATGTTTACTAAAAATAATATTAACCGCTTTTCTTTCATCATCATTTAAAACTGGAGATAATTACAAAATGTCGAGATACGACGGTTAAATGAATACTCACAGTATTCACTTCATTGAGATTATAAATTATACATCTTAAAATCCAACGCGTACTGAGCGCTATTATCATTCCGAACAGATATTCAGTAAGCATCATTCGTTTGATAGGCAACGATTAAACTAGGCGAGCTAAAGGCAAGTTCGACTCGTCATTTGGTTCTAATTATTTCACATTAAACTTCGAAAGGATTTCCAGGCACAATCAACTGCAATTAAGGAATGTTCCGATTTGCACTCGGCAGAAAGTAAAATTGGATTGCTCGCTAACTAGTCGCTTACTTCAGCAAAATTAATGTGAAAGCGTTGACTTCATATTTCTTAAGCTTCTCTTGTTTACGACGTAACTAATTTATTACTCCTAGCGAATAATTTATTTTAATATGTTAAAGAAGTTTAGTTACACATTTTACAATGAAGATGTAATAAAAATAATTCAGCTTTAAAGGCACTCTGAAAAACATTTTGGTACAGTTTCATGCGGGTTTGGCACTATTAATATATTACAAAGCGAATTTTTTTAAAATAATGCATGTATATGAGAGCTAAAATACAAATTAAATGTGTAAACTTTTTTCTTATCTTACCCCTTTCACCATATTTATTTCAATGTCAAAGTATACATAACATTTTACAAGCGACATAATACAGTTTTACATCCACAATCAAGGTTTAAAAAATGTCTAAATAAAGAAGACGAAATTATTTTTTTTCTCCATCAAACGTCCATTTCCCTATCTTATCTTTCCACTAAATGTATTTACGGCTTACAAGTGTGTGTCGACTATTTATCCCCTCAAACAAGCCTATTAAAGCACATCCAATACGTTACAGGTGAGGTAAACGATACTCGTGGGCAATATAGAACTATGTCCGAAGATAACACAGACTTTTACATTCGAAGCTAATATCGTAAGTTTGACTCGATATCAATATTAGATAAATACTACAAGCACGACACTTTCGGGCGCACTATTTGGTGCGTAAACAACTTATATTTATCTGAATACGAAATCAAATTGAGTCCCTTCCGCTTTAGGTTATTTTTCCGTCGCTCTTTGAGATTATATCATTTCCTCCCCGAAAATGTCATCTCCGGCGCGATCGGTCCCCTGTTTTCTTTTCACACATTGTCGATTACAATGATTTTTTTTTCTCTTTCATAACGACTCGTACGAATAAACGAACTAAATGATATCTTTATTGTCAGGTCATTCAATTAGATGAAATTCGGCGTAGCACAGAACATGATGAAATGATGAGGAAAATGACACGGTATTAGGTCGCTTTGTAATCTATTTATAATCTTACAAGAAGGGCATTAATTTTTTCAGTTAAAAAGGCATTATATAAGTGAGGAGTTCCGATTCTATTGTATAATATTAAAATTAATGTTTCTGATCTCAAATGGAGTTCAAAATTAGAAAATAATAGATTTAGATTTTAGATTACACATAATTCAATTTTTGTATTCAAAAATAGATGTATTAAATGATAATCCAAATCGATTTGTAATTCCATAAAATAGTATTTACAATAGAGGATTCATTCAGACGATACTTCGTTACTTCTCAAAAGCAAATTGTCCTTAACAAGGATGTCGTTTAACTTTATCTTAAGAAGTGAGGGTAGGGCAAAGGATATATAATTTATTTTAATCTGTAGAAAATACCTTTTGAGTATTTCGATATATGTTGATATTTTGATTAACCAGATAAAAACTTTGTATTATAGAGCAGGCAGGTAATATTCGTACAACTTAGTGCAATTAATATGTTGGGCTTCTAGAAAAGACCACGGATACAAAAAAATCGCAAGCGTCTAAACTAATATACTGACGTTTACGAAATTAACTCATGTTGTCCTATTTTAATTTTTACTGTTAAGAATGAGTTCGAAAAGAGATATTGTGAATTAAAATGGACAAATTAATTGATTTGAAAAGGTAAGATACACCCAATATATTTTAGTTAGAAAAAAGATACAAATTCGCCAAAATTTTATTTCCGATTTGAATGGATGAGATCACAATAAGAATACAATAAGAATAGCGCAAATAGAGAACAATAAACTCGTTGCATAATAAATTATTTGGTTTTTACACGATAAAAACGTTTCGAATAATATGGCCGGTTGCTTACTGTTAGAATAAGTATGTTTTAGATAAAATTAATTTTTAAAATTAATTTTATTGTTATTGATTAGTTAAAACGCCGCTCGTCACATAATTTGTTAAAAAAACTTATTAAAACAATATATGTAAATCGCGATTTTGCTACGACGTTTTTGCAAGTGAAATGACACTTGAAAAATTTCACGTTTGTTCAACTTATTCGCCCGTCAGTAACGCGGTTTTTTAAACTAATTTTTTTACTAAATAAAATTGCAAGCAGCGTTTTTGTTGTTCGTCAAGACCTCTTCAATTAAAAAGAAAGAAAAAGTGGGTTCCTTCTCTCTTTACTACTGCTATTTGATTTGACTGCTATCATTTTACTATCGCTATTCGATTTAGTTTTGGAAAAAACAATTTTATAATAAATATCGCCTCCCTCCCTTCCTTCTAAAACTTGGGCAAAATAATTTTTTTTATCTCAATCTCGGGTACTTTCTTTCACAAAGAAGCAATAGTTAATGAAGACACTTCTGTAAAGGCTATAAACTGAAAAAAAACAACTAAATTGAAAAAATATATTTATATATTAATTTTCCACAAGTACCGAAACGATTTTGATCAAACCGTTGATCGGTATCAAGTTAATCAACAAATTAGCTAAATATACAATTGAATGTTTGGACATAAAGAATATTGATAGGAATTCAGAACGTAATCAAAAGTCATAAGCAACTAAAGTTATGAATGCTGGATTAAGATTATTGAAACATTAAGAAGAATAAACAAAATATGCAGATGGCGCCCCCATACGTATTTTCATCCACGTCCTAAATTAAAAAAAATTGATCGTATTAGATTTCATCCACGGATTCACTCGCGTGGATAAAAAGAAAATTGGCGGTGTAATATAAGAATAAATTTAAAAAAAAAAATATTGAATCATAAGATTTGACAATCTAAGTAATTCGAGTTATTCATGTCTACGTTTTCAACATTCATCAGATCATTCAGATCTACAACAGTTGTTCCAGCAAAATAGTCCCAAATCATTACATTACCACCTCTATGTTGCAGTGTATATAAAAGATTACATGCGTTTATGCTTTCATGAGATCTGCGACGAACAACCTCTCGTATCTCTGATTCAGTCATTTCAAATTTATATTTATATTGTTTTTATTGCTGTAACATCCCATTTTCACGCTGATGTACTCATTATGGATATTTTCTTTTATGTACCGTACCGGTCGCAATATGCCGTGGTTATGGGTTGATAACACTTTGAAGACGTGGCGCACCGCGGAACCCCGGGATCGATTCCCGGCCATTGGTCGAGTGGGGCCGGACGTGTGTCATGGTTGTCATGGCGTAGAAATAAGTCCGCCATATGTATAGTTAGATACATTTAAAGTACATAATGGTTTCTTAACCTCTAAACATCTACACGAGTCAACGAATAAGCGGCAATTTTTAACAGTTGAAACTGTTTATTATCCTTTGCTTATGTAGATTCCAAGAAATGTCTCGTGCTTTAAATCGACGATTACGTTTCTCTATTATAACGACAAATATAACCTAACTTTGACCTATTGCTGCATATTTTATTAATTCAACACAGACAAAATCAAACCTTTGTTCTACTAAAGTATAATGTTTTTGTTTAAAATTATTATATTCAAACGATTACTGTAATCTAACGGTGTAACGAGTTTTATTCCAGTGAATGCGCGCACGTTCAAAAAAAAACGAGTGTGCTTTAGACCACACGACTGAAGTAAAACTTCAAATTCACAAAATATTAACTTTAAAATGAATTTACAATTTAATTTATTTTAAACGTAGAATATTTAATGTATTGAACAAAATAATAATTTATAAAATTGTTCAAGAACAAATCACCGTTCGCGTAACGCTAGCAAACTCGCATATATATATATATATATATATATATATTTCATGCACTGACTATGAGAGGAAGAGAGAAAGAAAATGTGCACGCGCACTGCTCTCTCTTGCTCTTACAGTGTGATACAGCAAATAGGCTTGGACTGTGTCTTAGATATACGAAACATAACTGGCTATGAGAGAAAGAGAGAAAGAAAATGTGTGCTCGCACCTCTCCCTCTTGTCCCTAATAATATACGAAACGTAACTCTCTCTCTTTCTGTCTTCACTAACTTATATCTTCCTCTCAACTTCCGTTCGCCTCGCCCGATCACACTTTTCGTAACGCTCTCGTCACGCATTCACCAGCTTACTCCCCACGTCAAGCGTGCGTAAAGAAGTTTTACTTCAAAAAGTGAGTTCGTTTCTCACTTAAACCAGGACAATATTTTTCTACACAAATTATACAATTGATATATGTAGCAAATAAACAACAAATAATTATTTATATTTTTAATAAAATGTTTACCCATATGCTCATGGCACATTCGAAACTCACCTAAACAATTGAGTTATTCAATGTATGTGCGTTGACACCATTCCACCCCTTATCCACACATCATATTATACAATTCAGGTACTAACGAGTAGACCACAGCGAGCAACCCATTCTCCTTTTCCTTTCTGAATGCCAATCGTGCGGCTGACGCGTCCCCAGGCACAATACGCGTCTTCCGGCGTCACCGAGCCACGCAACGGGCACAATGCGCCTCCGTCGCAGACAGGACCGAGTCCTATGAAATTATTGTTTTACTACGACAGGCCACTGAAAGCGGCGAGGATGAGATGGGTAGGTTCGTTGTTTTAATTAGTATGTGGTTACTGTTTCTTTTAATAATCTACTTACTGCATGATGCAAAAACTGTTATTAAAGTCATACAATGACAGGAAATAAAAAAATAAGGGTGATGAATATATTAAAAAAAAATACAGCTATTTATCTAACGTCCACTCGTGACGTAAGACATGAAGAAACGTATTGTGTTGCAACTATAGTCTCATTCAGAATTTCATTTCATTTTTATTAATACACTATTTCAATATTCACTACAGGGGGCCCATGACTAATTTTATTAGTTCATTGAACCGACAGAATGACGAAAACGGCATATTTTATCTTTCAAACAAAATTCATGCTGCAATAGACGTAAACGTGACCGCACAAATATTTGCAATCCCCGACACCCCCAGTCTCTCCTATCCACTTTGAAAAACTCTAGCCTAAACTAACCCACTTTATTAGCCTCACTTCAATTCAACTGAAAGGGATGCGATGCTGAATAAGGAACACCTACGTTTAGTAAACGTAATTCAAACAGAATAAGACATTTCTGAGATCTAATATTTAGCATAGTTTAAAAAAATAGTTATTTTTGCGAGATCGTCTTAATCTCCGAACAGTATATATGTGTGTATATATATAAATATACACACACACACATATATATATATATATATATATATATATATATATATATATGTATATATATATATATATATATATATATGTATATATATATATATATATATATATATATATGTATATATATATATATATATATATGTATATATATATATATATATATATGTATTTACTATCTTTACACACTCAATAAAATAATTTCATTATTAAGATAGTGTTATGAATACAAGATAAATTCCAAACTTATCTATTTCAATTTCTTTATTTGGACGTTTCGTATTGTGAATACAGCGCTGCTTCTACGGCAAACGTCGCACAGTATGATTTATGTATTTTCCTCTGCTGGCAAGGAATTAATAAGTTGCGTAGGAAATCGCAAGCCAGGAGGCAGGCTGGCGGTTAAGCTTCCTGGTGATAACAACTTATTATCCGACACGTTCTCAGATAATACCAGCCGAAGACATGCCGCATAAATTTTAAAAAATCTCCGCTGCGCCATTTTCCTCTTAAGAATAAAATAAAAATTTGAAGTATAAAATCTATATTACGAGATACGGGGTGGGATAGAGGAATTAAATCACTTTCGCTGCGAATTTTTGAAATGTCTGTTACTGCAGGACGTAACGTTCAACGTGTACTTCGCGGAAGCCATTCGCCCTCAAACCGGAATTGCATGTCGCTGAATTCATTTATTATTCCTAACGATACTAAACGGTAAGTAGTCAAACAACTTCTTGCCAGACTACTACTGCCTTAATATCCACAACTGGCTTTTGCGTTCCACTTAGCACTTCGCTCGCTTTCATAACTTTTGATTTCATTTTGAAACTAATGAAATTATTTCGTTAACAATTAAGTCTAAGTTAACAATTAAGTCTTTGGGAACAAATACATAATACAATGATGAATAAAAACCTCCGTATACACTTATACATATACAAATATTTAAGAAAACTATGTTCTCTTAAATGTTTCAGTTGAATTATTTACAAAAATTAATATTTATTAATATTTAGAAAATATAAATTTTCGCCCTCTAAATGTATTGTCTAATATATATTTTGAAGGCGTATAATATCGTGAATGTTTCAAAGAATATAGTATTTAGAATCATCGCTATAGCTCTCCGTTAGCAACTTCGGGGGCGGTGGGAATGATGATATTTTTTGTTAATACTTTCAGTAATATCTAGAACCATCTTAAATAAAATTCTGAAAATAATTTTAGAGTCTTATAACACATCATTTAATTGCTATCCCACAGGGCGAATGAAGGTAACAAAAGTTTTAACTAATTCATTTGTCCCCTATAAAATTTCCATATTAATATTTGTAACTATTGAGTTAAATGTTGTTCAGTTCCAAATTTCTTGTTCTACGTCCATCGGTTCTTGGCAAAAACGCCTGTTATGTAAACAAACTGATAAACGGAGAACGTGAGTGCTCTTTCAACGGTTCTGTTTTGTCCTTTTGAGGCACAGAACCATAAAAAAGAACGAATTTATCAAATAAAATTAAAAATAGGTATATTTTTAATTTTGTTCTTTTCTGTAGTAAAAAAAAACAGAAAATTCTTTATCATACGTATCAATTCTTTATATAACGATACAAATACGACATTTATAAAAAAAACATCATACCACACCATTATATAATGAAAAACAAAGAACTTTGGAAATAAAGACTGGTTGTCAACTTCTAAGGTCCAAAAACTCTAAAGTTTAAAACAAACGACTTTTCAAAAAGAAAACACATGTGGAAATGTAGCTTTTAAAAGTTTCCTTCGAATTGCTTTTAAACGCAAAAACCAACCTTTTGAAACTAGGCCAAAAAATAAACCCAAATCTCCACATAAAAATTGAATTTTTGAAAAGATCCAAAAATCAAAACGCTACATTCTCCGGACTTTATTTTTTTTCATATGAAAATGAAAATAAACAATTTTGTAAGTTTGATTTCGACGAGATTATATTTTTTTAACTGTACTGCTACTTATTAAGTGGTTAATGATAAAAACTAATTAAAGCAAATAAATCAAAAACTTTGTAGCCTTAAAGGCAGAAAATAAAGAAATTCTTAACATTTCCCATAAATACTTCAAAAAAATAACCCAAGAGTCAATAATTTCGTTTGCAATCAATCGTTCATCGAGAAATATTCCTGACAATTGTTTAAAATCTTCCTGCAAACGGCTATAAGATATCGGACAAAGCCACCGTGAAATTAATAAAATGGCTGTAAAACGACAGTGCTAAAACAATTATCTGATACACCTTCACACCAAATTGTACCTAATATTAAAGACTTTAAAGAGTACGCGCTTGTAATATGACTAGCCATGCCTCGACTAGCAATTATCTGACGAAACTAAAGAAAGTTATTTTACGAATATTATAAAATATATTTCTCGGAAATACTTGATATTTATCACCAACATGCAATATAATAATAGCCAAATAATGTGTATTTTCGTAAGTGTTATACGAATTAATATTCATTCGCAATTATTACTGAGAAAGCTGGCTTAACGTTAAGTATAAGATAAATTAGATAATGCAACATCCATTGCAAAACATGTTGTTTCAAAATAATACAGCGAAATTCTAATGGATTTAATAGACACTTTCCTTGGGTTTAAAATAATTTTACAGAATTATTATTGAATCCATATAATTTGTCTAGAATACAAATATTCATTCAAAATAGAAGCTTACAAGAATAAACCCTTTAACATTCATGAAATATTACAATATAACACTTCAGTAAAGGTGAATTATTGCTATTTTTATTACAGTAAAAGAGTTGACATAAACAATTGCAATTATATGAGAAAACTTCTCTCGCTATACAAATACTGTGTATCGAGAAAACGATTGTCGTAATTAAAAATTTTCGAATATACATTTCAAACATTTATCCGAAAACGTTTTCTTTGGCGATCACCTTTTACTGGTATCAAATAAAATATTTTGTCTTAGCCACTATTATGATCTGACATATAGACCGTTAAAATTGTTTTTTATCTTAATTTTTTAAGTTTTGTTTAAGTTAGTTACTGAAATTCATGGTTTGGAAATATTGTTTTAATCAATCTGATCTTTTTAACAAACGTTGCAATAATATTAATCATGCAGTCAGAAATCTGCACATAGTTATATCATTCAAGGGACACCATTAATTCTTCGCCAATTTTTTCACGAAATTATTGAGGTTTATCACCTGATCGCGTAACGTATAAAAGTGAAGTATGATGAAGGACCTTAGAACACAATAAAGCAAAGTGACAAGGCCGGGGCAAAAGACCGGCCATTTTTGGGTACAGGTGTTTTTGAGATAACTTAAGTCCGCAGGTCACATAAACCTCCAGTACCTCTACGAAGCAAAGCGTATGAAGCCAAGTAATTATTACTACGAGGAAATTAATAAAGGCTTTATTGTAGAAATATCAAATATTTTGGATTTTATCTCTATTTACTTATTAATCGTAAACAGTCCTGGTATTAGCTGACGACATAGTTTCGACACAATCTTCCTTGCCAAAAATATACGTCGTTAGATGCATAATGGTAGAAACGTTTGAAAGACTGAATAATATATACATGGTACTAGTAGTGTGCGTTACTAAGAAATTTATGGCAGTAAGTAACATAATCATATAAACAGAATAAACCGTGTGAAAGAGATAAATACATTTTTGTGATATAAAATTATATTAAATAAACTATGGAATTTCCGCGAATTGCGTTCAGTACAATTGAAGTTCCAGTAAATCACAATCGCGTCATTGTGAAAAAAAATTAAGACTCTTTTATAACGTACACGGAATTAGCAATCGAAGAACTAATCGCCACTATTTTAACCGACGAGTACAGCTAATGAGACTGGGTGCCGAATTCCCCAATGAGCCGCAGGCCTCTCATTTCGAGAATGTACATCACTTCATTTCACCGCTATTTTACCTCCCTAGGTCGGAGAGTGCATAGACAGTTTATTGAAAATGGATTCATTACCATTAAACTAACGACGTGTGTTGCACGGTTGAAGTGGCATATTTCGTAGTATATTTATGAAATGCCCCTAAAAAGTACAATTTAAGATGGCCGAGCGTAGCGGATAAACGGTACAGTAACGTTACGGAGGCGGGGGTGGTTTTATGAAATATTTCGCGGCGTCGACGATTTGCTTTTAATAAAAGAAACATTATTCAAATTGCTCACTCCCCGCGCGATGCGTCAATGAAGACGAAGCGGAGGGCGAAATGTGATTGAAATTTAAAATTAATGGCAACTTGTTAAATATCGGAGAAATTGAACTGAATAAAGTCATTAAGCTGTTGATGTGACGGTTATTATCCGGCTTCACAGAAAATTTGTACAATATTTTCGCTCAACAACAAATAATATATAAAATATATAATGTAGGTAGACCTACTTAATGGAATTAGTAAATATGTTCGTCAGTTTTGAAATCACAAAATTAATACCTATGTAATCAACATACTGCAAATTAAATAAGGTATATAAGTTATAAATAAGGTATAATAAATAATTTAAATAAAACGACGATGAGATAAATATAACATCTCTTTCGTATAACTAAAAATTAGCTGTATGAATTACATTACAATTACAGAGTCCTTAATTGAATGTCTATCTGGAATTCGTGAAATTCATAATTTAGTCACTAAGCGGCTTGTGGTTGGAAAATTTATTTATACGTTTGTTAGATTTAATATAAGTACACATTTAAAACATGGAAGATTTCTTGTGAAAATAATATAATAATCGGAGATTCGATTTGTAATCGAAGATTCGAAACATAATACAATTTTGTGTAGAGAAATCAGAATAATAATATTTTTATGTTTGGGTCAGAGTTCAAACCAATATGCTGCAAAGCAAGAAGAAAAAATAACCAATATATTTTATGTGCTAATATTTCTTCAGTCTTATTCGAATAGTAACCAATATTCCACGAAACGAGAGCTGAAAACACTCTAACACAAAAGTTAAGACGAGTTCTTATTTCTTTCGAACTTTTTCGGATATATTACAAAAAAAACATTTCCAGGCACAATGAAAACCTTAAACCGATATTAACGTAGAACTCAGTCTTAAATTACACAAAAAAAACTAACTACGAGTTGTTCATGTAAATTTTATCATTTAACCTAAATCCATTAGGATATTTTTCCGTTTGCATTATTTATTTCACTTCCAACTGAATATTGTGATGGCAGATTTTTAACCACAGCGTTAACCCAAGAGGGAGGACGTCGAAAAATGGACAAGCAAAACGGAAAAGGCCAACGAATAATTTATTAAACGGTCTAATTACGAGTTACGACACTGACAGGTCGGTCCTAAATTATGTATTTTAAATTACATTTCAAGTTCAAAGTTAACTGCAGCATATTTAAAGTTAAATATTTTTAAATGAAAAAGTAAAATTCAAGACGAAACAGACAGTACTCGAGTAATTACAAGTGTTGATTTAGAAGGGAATTAATAAAGTGCCATGGAAAAAAGTATTGCAACTTTTGTTTGATAAGAAAAATGTTAACATTAAAACAGTAACTGTTATAATTATTTTACCTTAGAAGTTCAGATCGTTTCCCTTGACGTCTTCCATTATCCAACGAGGCATAGAAAGCAGCTCCTAAAAGAAAAATATAGCACGTACTTTATCATTTTATTATGAAATAATGGAATTTTTATAAGGAAATATGAAGCGATTTGTTTATGAAATTGATACACACTGAAAGAAGTATTCTAATTTCATACAGAGAGAAATGTTATATTCAATTTAGCATTTTTAAGTGTGAAAAATAATAAAAGTTATAAACGCAAAAATGGTAGGTGACATACATGATTGGTCTAAAAAGAAGAGTAGTTACCGTTACCATGATCGACAAAGTTTAAAAATTTCCTTATGCGTGTTGAACGTTTCGATTGTTTTGATTTGGATGTTGCATAAAGTGAACTACATAGCATAACTTGAGAATTTGCATAATATTTCCTTTTTACACATTTCTATATAACAAAACGTGATTAAAGTAATCCGTCATTCCAGAAATTGCATATTTATAGCCTAATTTACTATAAGTTTAATGAACATGATTTCAAGTTACAGTAAAGTATATATGGGTGTGTGCAGCAATATTAATATATTTTCTGCAACTTACTAAAACTTAACAAAATTTAATATATTAACTTATTTATAACATATTTTACGTTTACGTCCGACATTGACATTTGTGTCTGACATGAAAAAAATTATTTGGAAGGATATATACCACAACAAAAAATAAATTCGTGTTCACTTGATTCCAAACATAGTTCAACGAAAATATTATTGGATTTCTTTGAAAAGCTTTATTGAAATGAAACAATTTTAACAATGTTTATTTAAGGATGATACATTTTAGCTACACAGTAGCACACAGTCTTGTCAAGAGATTTCTCAAGATCATGTCATTCCCTCGAGGCACCTACGAGTCAACGTGATGCTGTAAAAACAAGGAAATGCATATAATGTCATCTTTGCTACCCTTCTTCGATAGGAGATAATGAGAACGCACAGAAATATAGGTAAATTGTGTCAATGCCTTAATAGTACGTTCTTGTGAATTTTTTTCGAAATCGATGAATTTTGTGATTGTAAAATGCCACTCGGTTAAATAAATTTTATCCAAAACCATGTTGTAATTTGTGACTCAGTTACATATCTCATTTTGCAGCAAAAAGAACATCTCTAAAATTTTGAATTCCATAAATAATAAAAAAGAGCCTTTGTGAAAAAAAATGTAACAAAGACTAAAATTTGACCTGTACGGATTTCGTTTTTACATTTTGATACGCTAAACAATTTACCAAATAGTATAATAAACAAAATACTGGTTTCCTAGATACCTGTAATAAGGAAACGAAAATGTAATCAGAAAAAAATGTGTAGTTCATTGTAATCTGAAAGTAATAATTAAAAACATATCGTTGATAACAAAACGGGTAGTTTTATTTACCTGTTTTTAACGAGATCATGGAATGTTTATTCAACTCTAATTAAACCCGAGTAAAATGCTTGGATTTTAACCAAATATATAATCCCACATCTTATTGATGAAGACAGATTGAAATTGGAGCGTTATATCGTGTAACGTCCTTATAGCATTTAAAATGTGGTAATGTTTCGATGGTGTATAGTCTTATTAGTCAAATAAGTGATAAGAGATAAACTAAATGTCCTGATGGTACGAAAATCTCGGAAAATATATTCTATTATATATTAATTTTATAACATAAATTATGTCATAAATTATGTCTTTCTAATTATTAAATTTTTGGAAACAGAAAAACATCAGTTTTTCTTCAAAAAGAGAAACGCAACCATTTTAGTGTTTTAGAGGTATAGCTTGGGCTATACCTCTAAAAGGTGTGTTAAAAAGTGTGTAATAGTGTGTCTAAAAGGTTAGTGTCCATAAAAAACATTTACCCTCACATCCCCGAAACGTCTGAAATTAAAACTATGCAAAAATTAGGAGTTAGCCGAAAGTTTATAGGAAAATTACAGCAATCATTCTAAATTTCATAGTTTTTGAGAAATTCATATCTTTAAGCTTGTGAAAGGTATATTTGGAAATATATTTAAACGCTGAAAATTAATATTTGCAAATAGTTTAATGGAAATAATACCAACCTAACTACACCATAACTTTAAATGTTTAAACTTTTGTATATACTTAAATGTTTAAAATTCATTAAAAAATTATAGTGATGTTTCGAAATCTCATGGTTCTTCACAATTCACAATATTTTAACGCTTGAGTATATTACACAACATAATTAAATGTTTCAAAATAATATTACTATTAGTAAATAGTTTACATTTTTAGAAACACTACGTAGTCTTAAATGCTCGAATTTTCATATGTATCTTTGTGTGTACGGGACTATTAGCAAAGTGCGAATTCCACTCATATTTTTGAAAAGTGCTACTGTAACAAATGCATTAATAACTCTGACGTAATTTTAATGCTATCACATATTCACTTTATATTAAAAGATGGTCCATCATCTAAAAATACGTACAAAGAGTCACACACCGCAGTGACAATAATAACGAATGAATCACGAAATGGTATTATAATGTCGTCTTAATACCGCGAGTGCGTCATCATGCCGCGCCGCGGGAATTACATAAATATTCATTACTAGGGACCTCCACAAAATGATATCCGCGATATAAATTGCCAGAACTAGGGCGCGAATACATATTTCACTGGACGCAGCTCGGGGGGAAGCAACCGACCCGCAAGGGGCATGCCGGGGAATGGACGTTGGGAACAATGTCCCAAGGACATAATAATAAGAATGAGTGCAGCCATAAAATTGACACATAAACAGGGAAAGCTCGACGGGGTGCGTCGTCTGCTGAGGCAAATGTTTGAGATGGACTTCAATAGGTATAAGTTTTTATTTCAATACATTTGTAAGCACATTTCCATGTGGCCTTTAAATAAACGTAAATAATGACCGGTTCTTAATATCTACGTCCAAATTATGTTTACATTTCATTATGTTCATTCTTATATTTAATTATATTAACATATGAGTTAGGCATATTTCAGCCCTAGTCAAGATAACGAGTGATTATCATAATATCTATTCAAGACTACGTTTAGAAACTAGGTAAAGATATTTCTAATAATTTAAAATATTAATCTATTAAGAGTTCTATAATTTCGAAAAAAACGGTAGGTCAGTTGAGTACATTAAGGTTTTGAAATCATTTTGTCGAGTGAATCAAGTGATAATAATATATTTGGCGTTAATTTAAATTGCCCTCCTGAAGATGTTGTAATACAACGAAACCTAGGTCATGGTTAATAACTTAAATAAACTAGATATAATACTAAATCACGTATTTTCATTTAGCTGTGAATAACAATTAAGTGAATCAAGTCAGTAATTTTGTTTTATTGCTTTGGGAATTTCCTTCTTATGATGTCACAAACCGCGGAACATCTCATTCATTTCTATCTATTTATATTTTCGGTACAGATGTACAAATATGTGTCAATATGAAGATTTACTTGCCATTCTATTTCTTATTTCCCTCAAGAAATGTCCTTAAAATTAAACGGCGAAAACTATAAAGGAGCACTTGAAAAAGTAAAGGAGCACTTTTTATTTCTAAAAAAAATTCCGATTTTAATTGGTCATAACTTTCGTTGTGTTTTCGTATCGGAATAAAATAAATGACTTTGTAAAAATTAAAACAGGAAGTACGTATTTTTATCTTCAAAATGTTTTATTTTTAATCGTTTCGCTAAGATAATTCTCCACTGAGATATCGAGGTTCAAACTATGAATCACCGACATTAGTGTTTCGACGAGGTACCACAAACGCATTAAAGACTTCGGATTTTAGACTTTGAATAGTTTTCTTTCTCTTGACACTTATAATTACCACCAAATTATAGGTAATTAAAATAATGAAACATTTCAGGAATAAAAAATTTACTTTTTAAAAAAAATTACTTTTTTAAGAAACTTTAATTTTTTTTAAGAATTTTACAAGATAACTGACCATTTATTAGTAAACGATTAAACACGGTAGAAAGGTGGAGAAAAAATTCTATCGACCTAAAAATGTTCTGTTAAAACTTTTTCCTCGTTATGAGTAATATTTCAACACTAATAATGTTTAAAACATATTTTTATATAGGGATAAATTGTTAGTAATATTAAAACCAGTAAAATATGCTAATTTCTTTCGTCTGATCTCTGAAACCTATTTAAAGACAGAAGCATATTCATTTTCGTATAATATAGTCAAAATATTATTTACAGCACCATGCAGGTGCCATGATATATAATCGACGATTCATTGACTAGAATCATTTATCCACTATAATCACTGCAAAACAAATTCCTGCTCCGGTTATATTACAATATAAAAAAGTCTGTAGACCTTTTTTCGCCTTGAGCAAAACTAAGACGAATATAATATTTTCTATAAGCTATTAAGAAAATAATATTCCAGTACGTACATTAAACAAATATTAACATATTGAAATATAGTAGATTCGTTCTCAATTAATCTTCTCAAAAATAACGACACTAATTTCGATAGAATTTCCTTTGACACTTTATACATAATTCTAATTAAATAAAGTATCTTCAATTAAATTTTCACATAATTAGCATGTACAAAATACAAAAACTGTCTGTTATCTTATATTCAAGATCATTAAGCGAGTGTTTGTTTCCAGGAACAAAAAAGCGAAAGACGCAAATAACATCACTTGAAAAGCTCATTTATTTCAACAACTTAAAATACGACGCTGTCTTCATATCGTTTGTACGTTTTGTTCCAAATTAAGTTTAATTACATCTCCGATAACAACAAAAACGTAAAATGTTCACTGGATACGATAGATGCAATTTTGTAACCTTTGCGTATTGGTCTATAAAGAAAATTAGATAAGCCATATAAAATATCGAAATAAAATAGCAAACTTTATCGGCGACCGGCCAAGAGATAGGCCATCGACGGCGCGGCATAGTAAAATCAGAATTATGTAAACCAAAGCTACACGGTGACGTACCGTTTATGTTGATTCAATTCGTGTTGCTGTATACTCCGACTTTATCTAATTTAAAAATGATTATTTAAATTAAATCTTTGGGAAAATAAACAAAACGGTGGACATAAAATATATTATGTTTCGTAATCGTATCGTAGCAAATCATATCAGCAATATTAGATTTGCTACGATACGATTACAAAACATAATTTAAAAATACATCTTAAGTAAACAATTTTATTACATGCCTTATTATTGAGCAACGGAAGCCCTGTTTCTGGAAAATTATGAGAATTTTGTATCTCTGCACACATTGTAACATTCATTTGACGAAGGCGCATTACGTAAGGGACGTAAATATCGAGATTCGAAAATTACGAACGAAAAAGAATTTAGTGGATTTATTACATTTCCCCCCTCACGGTGCACTACGAAATTAAAAGGGTGGTACCCTTCAAATACAATGACAAGCTCCTTCATTCCAAATTTTCGAATTAGGGTGAGAAGCAATCAAG
This sequence comes from Druceiella hillmani, assembly GCA_039881145.1. NCBI lineage: Eukaryota > Metazoa > Arthropoda > Insecta > Lepidoptera > Hepialidae > Druceiella > Druceiella hillmani. The sequence goes on from JAYKKI010000002.1 coordinate 12,544,124, forward strand.
GGCAAAGTTTCAATCCGCTGCTACTTATATACATTTCAAAACGCACTCGCCGGGCTGAGCGAGTACATACCGTATGTAATTCGCTCTAACTACGGTTCTCGAGGCCAGCATCGTGCTTATTAGACGGGAATTCGTTGATCGACGGGGGGGTTTGTATACAGGCTGCGTCTGGCGGTGCGCAGTTCACGGCGTGCATGCCTATTAACTTTACTGATAGGATTGGATTTTAGATTACATCATTAAAATTACGAGGGTTCCGTCACTAGGCGACGTCTGTAGACGATTTCAAGGGCGCACGCCCGACTTGTTATTTATTCTTCGCCCTGGCTCAATAGGCATCGATAGGGATCGGTGTGTTCCAAACACCCTCCGTTCAATTTATGCACGGGATCCGTTATGAGTTCATACATAGTGCTCGTTCCTATACGAGCATTATGGGTTATAAATGTATCATAAATGAACACAGTATTTATAAACATGTATGTATAAATTAAATCAGGCTTTTTATTTTAGATATACACTATTTACAGCTGTCTATTATGGTGTGTTAATCGTAGAATAACAATGTATTAACGTTAAGTCTCACTTAATGTTGACGCATAAAAAAGTAAAGCACTAAATTCTAAGTGCAATTGTCTACCTAACTTAACAACGTGATTTAACTAAAATCAAATTATAAGTAATATTTGACGGTATCAGGTATTGATTTAATAAAGGAAATAGTAAAGAATTTTTTTCATAAAACGAAAGTTTTAAGTTACTTTTAGTATAGTTATTTACAAAGTTACAAGTTTTACAAGTTCTCTTTATGACAAAAAAATCTCCCTCATCAAGACTGTTAATTGTGACTAACAATACAGGTCGAAACCGAATGATTATATCATAAACCATCATTTGACATATAAATGAATTCCAAGATTATCTTTCACATCCAGTTATTCACGCGAATTTGATTTTTATGCGAATTTTCTTCCTCGAGTTTCCCTTTCCGCACCGGAAATGAAGTCTCTACGGTTTTCAAATAAAATTGGGAAAACTTTATTTAACGCAAGTATAAATAAAGTAAGTTAAGTATGTAAAAGGGAATAACATAATTGTAAAAGGAAAGTAACTAAGACTGAGATTACATACGAGTGTAATTTTAAAATTACTTTTATAAGTAAAAATGTTCACTAAGCTTAAGGACAGTGCTGTAGTGTATCGAAAATAAAAATATATATAATTTTGTTTATATGAAGACGATAATGAGTTTTTTCGCCTAAAAATTAAAATATAATGTTTAATTAGTTATAAAATTAGATTTATTTAAAGGATCCTAGAATACATTTTACAATAAATAACTTTAAAATGCATAAAATATACGACTATCGTGCGGTTATTTCGTGGCTTCAAGATACACTTTTCAATTCAATATTTCAATTATTGTATAATGCATAAATTATTCTTAACTACTTTGAGGAGGTTACGTTTAAAGAATCATTTGCATGTTTTTGGGGTTTATGTCCCATTTTGAATTAACCTTTACACTTGATTCCATTGAAATCATTGTTCAGTAAATTTATCACGTGACGGAATCTGCAATAGAGGAATCTGCAAGAACCTTTTGATTTGACCCTACGTCGTTGTCGGTATAGCATTAAGGCAAAAGAAGCCACAATAACATTATCGGAAAATATTCGGTGTATCTATCTAGATAGATTTGACTTTAGACTTTTTCTTTCATGTATTCTTAGATTTGTGCACATTGCTTTACTATTAATACCCAGCATTTTCCTTGCACATATGTTCACAATATTTTCTCGTAATATATTATTCTCACTTCTCTATTGTACGCTTGTATGACCCAAAAGGTAATACGAAAACCCGTCCAAATAGAAAAGTTTACTAATCAAATTAACTTTACCGCAGCGCGAATCCTTTATATGTGATCGCGCAAATGCGAGAGTCACGTTGCTCCGTATTTCGAAACGTTGCTTTTCGTTCCCTTCTCCAACGCTCTATTTGCGCCCACAACTCTCGCCGGTAATAAAAAGTTATGATTTAATTTTGACCATAACGAAACACTACATGCGAGCGTTACAGTGGCGGTCGGACTCTGTTAAAAAGGTTATCTGACTAATTTTAAACATATTCGTCCATTAAAGTCCAGACAAATAATTGCAATACATGTGCAATTGCACATATTTCTTTTTGCTCAAATTCTATAAATGTTTTGAACACCCACGAGATTAAGACAAAAAGTTTTAATTGCATAGATCAGTGAAAAACGAGATTAATTTCAACATTCGCTTTTTAATATCATAGCGAGAAAAACGATTTTCACAAAAAAACAGTAATATTTTGAGCTTCTGAAACATTAGCTTTATTTGAAAATCGTCGTTGATAATTGCGCATGACACTGACATGAAAGTAGACATTACATTAAAACGGACCATCTGTTATGCATTAGAAACGACTTAAGTATTATTCGCCTATTACCACAAATATAACACATTTTTATACTCCATATATCTTATTACTCCCTACGTAAACTTTTTTATGTATAAATATTTATGTCATTTCCCCACCGATGTCTGAATCATTTGTACAATTGCAAATCTGTTTTTGTCTAGAGATTATTACATATTATTTCTGAGGTTATTGCTATATTTCAAAAGAATGCTTCTTATTTAAAAAAATAAGTATTCAAAACGCAAACTTTCAGGCACAAAAATTTCATAGTTTTTATCAAGAAATATGAGATTTCGAATAATTTCTGAAGTTATCCGTTAAATTTGATTTAAATTCCTAATAATGCTTTTTTCCATAACTTTGATTTCAGCAATTTTGGATGAAGAAATTATTTTTCAGAAAAACTTCGAAGTTTACATCAGTGCTTCAATTGATTCTCCACAACACAAGAAATTTAAAAAAAAATGTTTCTAGCGCTTTGTTGAGTGTTAACTATTAAAAAATATGCCGATTATTATGCTTGACCATAATGCTTAATTTAAAGTTTCTACCTAAAACGGTTTTAGAGAAAATGTTTGTTGACATTTTCAGGAATATATCTAGAATTAACTTATACAAAATTATAAACAAGTAGTTTTGGAATCCTTGGAACATAAAGATGAAAAAAATTTCGAGTGTTCCAAATATTCATAATTTTTTTCTGAGAAAACATTTACGAATATTTTTATGGATTAATATACGCGGGTTAACATATCTTATGACTATATCAAATTCCAAGTTTCTAAATTAAACGACTTATGAGGAAAACGGCTGTGACATACGGATGAATACATGGGTGATCTTATGAGGGTTCCGTTTTTGGGATTCTGTAGCCAAATAGCAAAAACAGAACCCTTATAATTTCGCCTCGTCCGTCTGTCTGTTTGGCAGTCCATCTATTTGTCCATATGTCATAGCTATTTTATTCGGAGACTATCGGCACTATACCTGTATAGATGAAATTTGGATAGTAAGTGTCTTGTATGAACTACTATACAATGAAATAGTGGAATTCTGAAAAAAAAACTATTATTAGGGGTGGCACTGCACACATGTAACTGAGGGATGAAAAAAAATCTAGTGCACATAGCGTGTCGGGTATCGTTAAACAGATCTTGAAAATGATACAGCAGTCCTAAAATTAATTTTTTATTTAACTCAATAGTTGACGAGAAATGCTCCTCCCTTTAATTTTTCAACTAACGTGTGAAAAATTGTAAAAAATGAAGGTAGTAGAACTTAAAATAAAACTTTCAACGAAAATTGGTTAAAATGAGATATGTTGTGTAATTTATTTTCAAGATATGAGGATATTTTCGGTACCGACCGCAGTTTTTTTTTATCCTTTTGGGGTACAAAACTCAAAAAAATTAAGTGTTAACTTTGTAACTAAAATGTGTTTACGCCCCTTGTGAAATCAATTTCTTCCAGTTTTCTTCAAATATGGAGCAAATTAAATACATCCTGTAATGCGAAAGGACTAAAATGATGACAAAACAAACTTATTAATTGCGGCGAACTAACCCGACTCCAAGGCATAATAAAATATTGATAAGATATATCGACAAAGGAAATGTCTTCAGAAGGACGCAGTAATTGCTCAGATAATGAAGCATAACTTCGAAACGAATCTTAAACACATTTATCCGTAGTGAACTCGGTACATTAGGTTTAAAACTATTCTATAATTAATAGTGGACCCTGAAGAAATATTTATTGTATGTAAATTCTCTAAGAGCAAATAAGATTAAATTTTGATAGAATCCTTATTAATTGCCTAATAAATTTCGCAAAGTTTATGATATCTCATATAAATTATGGTATCAGTTTTATAAAATTATTTAGCTTTATCTCTAAGTATTAATTATTACATTACTTTTAATATACTGAGATTAACATAAATTTATTTTAAGAATCAATTTAATTGGACCTAATTAGTTAAATCATTCAAGAGTAGAGAAGTTTATAAATAATAAAAGATGAGATGTATAACGAAAATCTAGTCATAGAACTATAAAGGTTGGACGGCTAAATAACCTTTAAATCAAGTCTTTACAAATCCTTTCATCTTCTGTTAAACGGTCTTTATCCAAGAGGCATTTAAGATAAACCGAAACGATTATTTCAATTTAATTTCATTATATAATTTATCGTGACACTAAAGTCTATTATTATAGTCGTTATAATCATAGGCGAATGAAGAGATTTCGTTCCATTTAAAATTTTAAAGCATTTATATTTTAGAGAGTGTTTTTATTTTATGCTTCAGTCATAGAATAAAACCTTAAACAAGAATAGAAGATACCAACCTCATATTTTATACTCTCGTATATTTACGTAGCTGAGATATTGAATTAACTGATGGTTAAATTATGAGCCTTTAAATATAGATAATATTACAAACATACATAAAATATATAAAATATGACAAATGTCAGTCTGTGTAACAAGTGACGTAATATTATAGACAACATAAAGATAGATTAAACTACTGATGGAGTTAATATATAGTTTAATTATACAAGGCATACTTATTGCAAAAACGAAGAATTATAATAAAATTTAAAAAAATTGCGTGTTTGATTCCATGTTTATTATAAAAACAAAGCGAATGTAAAAATAAGATGTCGATAAAATGGAGAAAAAACGGTTAAATTGAAATAAATATCCTTTTGCGTGAATATATAAATTGACACTATACACGTGTTAATATTGTTATACAAGATAAACACCTACAGTACCCGCGTAAGAATATCTCGGCTTAAAAAATACGATTTTTTTCTCCACGTTTTCTTTTCCGCTAAGACAATAAACCGGCGAACGAGGCGACGAAGCGGACTACTCGTAACTTTCGAAACGTTGCATTTTTTTACTTAAGTGTTAACTTTCGTTGTTACTGACCGTAGCTCGCTCGGGACTGCCTCGGAAAGCCACTGTCGTCGCTAAGTGTAGATGCATGTACGTACAGTCGGCCTGAGTACCAAGTTTACTATTGCACAACTTCTAAGCGTGTGGTCGCACACGTTACTCTGTTGGTACTTTGGACAAGATACTTACAAATTTACTCACTTATACCTCCGTAACACGTTACACATAATTATATTTATACTTTGTGTTCCTACACAAAGAATTTCGTACATAAAAAATAATTGAGTAAAACCAAACGCAGATAAAATATTGATAAAATTGATTAAAAATTTCTCCGAAACTAAAAAATATTGCCAAACATAATTACGATGATTAGGATAAGACGTGGTACCAAGTTTTAGATTTAGTTTTTAGATGTTACTGTTCAAACCAATCTAATAAATAACTTTAGTAACATTTAAAAATTAACTTTAAATACGAACACTCTTACATTAAGGACGTAATTGGTGAAATTCATTATTCACAATTAAATGAAACTACGTGATGTAGCATTATTTCTACTTCAAAGAAAGTAGAAATAATACTACATCACGTAGTTTCATTTAATTGTGACGTAATTGTAGTTAATTTTTCACATAATAGCATGTAGTTAATTTTACACAAAATTCCATACCATATGAGTACATACGTGAATACCAAATTGTGTAAAATTTAGAAGATATTAAAAATCACCAAAATATCGCCAAATCCTACTTAATGGTTTAATAAAGTTAAGGGTATACCATCATCATACATTGTTAAAATCGATTCATTCTAACGTTTCTACATATGAGCAAACAAATGACCTTATCAATTGGCAACCACTGCTACGCGATGCGACAAATGGCAAAATGATAATGTCGCACGTCGATTCCTAAAACAAAGTGGCACAGATATACTTTTTTGGCAATATAGCGATATGATTAAGTCATAAGCGAACAGCCATAAATTATTTTAACAACGGAAAAACCAAGCCTATTTTTGGAACACGCAGTAGTATGAATGTTATCAAATATATATCAGAAAACAAAGTCTTGGCATTTAAGTCATATCTTCGTACCGAACTATGTCTTCGGGGTTTACGTTACGTAAATAGAATTCAAATAATAAATACAAGTCATATTATTGGAGACGATACATCGATGTATCTCGATTTGATATATGTTTGAAAGTCATGAACAAAGAGTCGTTATTTGTTCTGAAAGTATCAAAATATTTTTTATCTTACACAGATTACACAGACACATCAGAGCTAACTATTTTTAAGCGATAGCAGTGATCATGATGTTAGGTTAGGTTAGAAAATTGACTGTCAACTCGATTATTACAATTTCTAAATTAACTGGAATAGGTATTCACACATCTGTTCAAATACATAGTCAAAATAACTTAAAAAAAACAACAAATCCCAAAGGTAGTATTTTCAAAAACTATTACACGATCGATATCACAGCTACTTGAACTCTGTTTTTGGTGGTCATTCGATTATATGAGAAAAGATGTTCCTTACACACTTAAAAGTTTAAACAAAAAGGATACATAATATTTTTATTATTGCATAACAAAAATATAAATTATATAATATTTATATTTTTTTTATTATATTTTTTCAATACGTAAAATATACTGTTCCACAAGCATAAACATACTACGAATTTTCGAAAAATTTTGAGAATTAACGCTGTGGTGTTCCGGCAAAATTTCTAGTAGCACTGTTTATTTTTCCTTCCAGTATTTTCGAAGATAGGAATTGCAACGTGTTGTGAACCTTTTCAGTTATAGTTCGACGTCTATGATACATAACACGACATAAAGCAAAAACATGTTTCTATATAAAAGGGGCCAAGCTCTAACATTCTCAAATACCTTTTAAGGTCTTAACAATTTTCTACGCCAAATTATTTCTGAGAAACACGGTTATGGCTTACTGGCATGCGGTCGCAAGAACTTTTGAGCAACTTAAAAGGAAAAAGTCCCACTGACCTAAGAATTTGATCATCTAGTTATGTATGAGCTTGAATTATTAATAGATATTAAATTATTTCATGTCTATATAAATAGCCAAAATGTCGAAGTAAAATGTTACTTTAAAAAATTTTATTATAGAAAAACTCGATTACATTAAAAATACCACAGATTTATCTAGTACTGTAAATCTGTTAAAACTATATATCAGAAATTTAAAAATTACATTTCACACAATTAAAAACGTAAAGAAGCAAAATTTATTTCTCTACTTTATTATTTATTTTTAAATTTAATACCAGAATCCATTTTGAACTTTTTTTCAATATTTAAAAGTTAATACCGCGCATTTTGAAGCCACGAGGGTACAAATGAATACAAAAATATACGTTACTCTTATTACCATCATGTGTAGTCGGGACAATGCAATAAAAACTTCGCGATTTGTTATATGTTTGAAAATCATGAACAAATAATACTACTTTCATTACCAACATGCGTAGTCGGGATAATCTAATAAAAACTTCCACAAAAATATCCACCTACGATATGAGCGTTGCCATTATTTCTTCATTTTAATTTCTGTATTTGTTTATTAAACTGAGCACATTTTGATCTTTTTTAAACTTATCTAAAGCCATTACCAATTTCAATTTAGTCGTTTAAACTCAGTATGTATACAAAACAATTTAGTTATACATATGCACGGAGACGTTTCCGTGAACATTTTCATACGTACAAGTATGTATATGCCAAATACATTAGTTAGACCAAACATTTATTTAGGTTCTCCATAAAATCATCATTTTGTTTCACTTATGACTGGAAAATTACTTCAGCGAAACAATTATCTTTGAAAAAATAAATATTCCATTATTATTTATTTAAACAACTATGTCTCCATGTAAACTAACCTGCCTAATATAAGCAAGATTAATTTATTAGAATTCACTTTTAAAATAAACTTTCACTAAATGATAAGAAAAGCTTGAACAAATGAATTTGATGAGTAAAACCGAAATCATTTAGTTCCAAATCATTTTCGTGTTACAAATCTAGTACACCCAATTTAATTCCATCAAAGCCTCCACTAGGCCGAATGTTTTATATTCGTTGAGAATTTTATTTCAATTATGTAGCTCCAACGAGCTTTTATAGAAAATGTAACCTCTGTGCGTTCAAATACTATCAATGCTGTTTCGAAATGTCTGCCAGATTGGCAGTAATGGACAGCAGAATTCCAACGCAATTATGAAACCGAGTATCGTAGCAAAAGTGAAACTAACTTCATTTTGTTTTATTCAGTCAATACATTGAAATAAAAAAAAATCTAAGTGTAACTTTCGGGAATAATTGATTATTGTCGATTGAAGTCAAACAGTATATAAAATTGGCGCTGAAAAATGATATTTGACCACTATTTGTCCAATACTGTTTGATATAAAATTAGTGTAATCTTTAGAAACTCTATATATTAACATAATGTAACATGCCAACACCGGTGCCTAATAACTACGAGATTCTCAAAATATCGATAAGTAAACTCAGGTGCTTTTACTTAATTCCGAATATGTTCTTGTCAAAGATTATTATGTGGTTAATATGTATATACCATATACCTAAATTATATATAAATTAAAACAAATACATACAAAATATGTCATAAGCATTATTTATTTATACGAACACATATTATAAAACACATTATACTCAATACTAACATTATATTTTTTTCGAATTTTATTTGGATTCTGTTAAATAAGTCTTACTAGGTTCGTACAATAACTATTTGCTCTTTTTTTTAAGATTATTAAAAATAATTAAGATCCAAATAACAACAACATTCTAAAGCAATAAAACGATTGGAAAACAATATTCACAATACCAACTACCTAAACATAATATTTCCCCAGAACAAAAACACACGACAACCATCTTTTGCTGACTTTATAAGGCTTTTTCCTGTTATTAAATTCTCTGATAAAGTTACATCTATCTAATGTTTTAATAAATAAAAGCACGATTTTTGCTTTTATTAGTTTGTTAGAAAGAAACACAAGTTGTAAAAACCAATAGTACCTTCGAGAGAAAATAACTTAATAACGTTCTTATCATAAGACGGAATTTTCGAAAATAGGAAATTGGACAAAATACCTTCTGTATGGTATTAAATTCTTCCAATAAGTTTCTTCTACATAATGTAAGTTATAATATATAAAAAACATGCTGCTGGTGGGAATTCTATTTTTATAATCTAATGCGACAAGGAAAATGTTGGGTTTTAATTAATGCGCTTTTAATTAAGTTGGTTTTAATTAAGAATTACAATTTTATTTTTATTCAACATACAAAAATTGTGTTCCTTTGTTCAACGTCAGTTGTAATTTTACATGTGAAACAATAAAAAAATAAAACAATATACGATTGTCAAATTGAATTGTGGTATAAAAATTGTATAATTATTTATATACTTTGACGAGGTGGACTGACGGTCCAATCATTTACATGTTCCTTAACAACGCGTTTAAAATATTTTCCTGACAATTTTAATGCATCTTCTAGTATTTTATTACAGAAGCGTGCGATCTAAACTTGCATTATATTATTCTTTATGTATTTTAGTATAAAATGCAGAGTAAGCCATATCTTTGAAAGTCCTTCTCGACCGCGTTCGACGATAGTTTTCAATTACAATTGCCCAGTAGGCAAGCCACGTTTCGCGAAATAAATTGATAAGCATATTCGAGTAGGGGCTCGCATCGTGTAGCATGACGCCAATTTGGCGGCGCCCAGCGGAACGGCGCGGCGCAACGGACGCCACGACACGAGAATTATCGAATTATATGTCCCCTCACTACACCTTGTATTTACAAGGGCTATGACAAAGTATATGGAAAAGGCTATAGTAATGTTTCGCTTCAGCACATTCACGATTTAAATCATGTGGACCCGCGCTGCTGGATTCGAGTTATATATACGTATATGTATAAGTATATGTGTATGTATGTATATATATATATATATATATATATATATATATATATATATATATATATATATATATATATTAGGATGGAGCGATAATGTATGATTATTTTTTTTCAACGGTATAGCGATATAAAGTTGCCTTTAAATGAGTAAATGTATCGATGTTTTGAGGTGCCCCAACACAATTGAAAATAAAAAAAAATGTGTCTATTTTTTCATATTGGCATCAAATTATTTGATACGTTATAAACTTTAGTTTATGTTTATTAAAAATATTTTTCTGAATTTTTAGGTCTACTATAAAGTGGAATACATAATAAACACTTATAAATCCTAAAAACTAAAACTGTATATCTGGTTACTTACTTTTTTATTTATTAAAGACTTTTCATATAAATTTTAAGAAACAAGATAAAAGTAATTATGGTAAACTAGGAAATTATTCAGAAATACAGTAATTAAATATTAAATTGTTTTTTTGTATCAAATGTAGGAATTTCTTAACGCGGTAGTAGTATTGCCCTAATGAAACCGTCTCGTTTATTTTTTCTACAAACTGCACTTGAAGCTTCTGTTACCAACTTGATGCAGCTCTCTATGGCGTGGGTGTGGCATGCAAAATCTTTAACATTCTGACATGTGCCGAGACCCCTTTTGACAATAGCTTTCAAGGCTTCATCAGATATATTTAAAGTCAGAGGTGACTCAGTTATCTCACAGTATCGCCACGTAATAATGTCCGTATAATCTTCTGCATCGAAATTGAATGCAACAGACACTTTAAACGTTCGAATTCCTGGAGCATTCTCTGTTCTTGTTTTTAAAATTCGTTGATAAGCTTAGATCCCGTATTATTTCTCTGTCATCTCCAAGCATAGCAATAAGAAAATAACCATTGTGACCGAAATATCCATTTCGTGGGATTACCTTGTCAATGATCTTCTTCAAATTGGCGTTCAATTAGCAACTCATACTAATTGTTCCCCACAGGTGCTTAGGTCCGTTTATTCACGAGCGATTACATCGTATTTTAAACCACATCAGTCCATAAACTCTCATCACGTACGAGGCTAATATTACTAATTTCTCTTCCGGCGTCCGTTTTAGTAGCATATAATCTTAGAAGCCGATTTGCTGTTGTAAGCCATCTAGAATGGTGGAGTGATCCAGGTTCAATATAAGCTAAATCGGAAGAAAAAACACCAGTGTTGATAGCGGTCATTATATAGTAAAGATATTTTTGGTTGGTACTCAAATCATTCCTAGTATTTTCAGGTAATTTTGTAGGAATGACGGTGAATCCGACTATAGGCATTGTTTCACATTTTTTGTAATTTAGATCCAATGACACCTGAAAAGTATTTAGGCCCTGTAGTTTTTCCATCCAAATGTAACAACAGATATGGCAGTGGCAGATAAACCACTGGTTTATTAAATTCTTCTTCCATCAAACGAATAACACCACCTTTGGAACCTGTGTTCACTACTGTTTCATCGCAATCAACAACAGCTATTTCACCCAGTTTCACCGAATTGGATTTCAAGTGAGTTAGTATAGTATCTTTAATACCTTTAGCAGATCCCAACTCACACGTGACGTACCCGAAATAATCGCCTCCTGGCTCCGATAAAATCACATAATGGTCTCCTACTACCCTTATTCTGTAAAACCTACCTTTCTTCCGAATACTAACCGAAGTTTTATCTTTTCTGCCATCAAAATACATATTTTATTGCGATCTGTAAAGCTGCTCTGACTTTAATTTTAATACGGCGCAACTTTGAACGATCAATGCCACCACTTGGATCGTTTGATGAAATAATGCCAACATCTTTTAACACAGAAGAAGCTATAATGGCAACAACTCTGTCAGGGACTCCAGTACGATCGCAGGCAAAGGAAAATTATGTAAAATATAAATATAATCTCTTTTTTTGTGGCGGTGCAACTATTTGTTCTGGCGTTTCAAGATAAGGACTAGAAGCTACGCTATCGCTTGAACTGTTGCTTACGATTGTCAAGTCATCAGGTAAAGAACGAGAACAACACGGTTTGTCAAAATCAATTAACTCTCTGTTACGTAATAAACTTTTTTCTTTTGTTTCTTGTTTTTTCTCATTTCTTATAGTCATCATTTCTCGTATTGTTCTTTGATCGACTAAAAAATTATTTCTTCTTGGGAACACGACTGTCTTTTGAACAAGTACAATTTGAGATAAGTTTGCATTTGCAACTGCAAATATCAAATAATCTATGGGACTCAGTTATAAATCTATTAATCTTTTCTTGGTAAATTTTGTTTTTTGATGGATTCATTAAGCTTCCATATTTGACATGGTAGGAACGAATAAGTAGTATTTTCTTAAGACTGACAGTTGGCAGCGATGCTATTTGCCAAATTTCTAAAATTTCCCGAGCCAATCATTCGGATACGTCATGAAATGTCGGCTCTTTTGTTATTTTGTCAGGCTTTAATTCATATTTAATGAATAGATAATTTTTCACGACGTCATTATAAGTTGGTAATTGATATACTGGTAACTTTTCTGATAAACCAAATACATGACAGGTCGTCGTTTGTCGTGTTTTAACTTGAAACATATTACAGTAATAAAGAGAAATAATATAGCTAAAATATTACAATAATTAATTAAACTGTGAACAGGAGATTGAAGATACTACTTACATGAGTCTCTTCTTCACTTGAGTATTTCTTGATCTCAGCCGTAAAATTCAAAGCGTCTCACAAGTGAAATAGTATGCGCGTGAGTTAACTGAATGGCGTTTAAACAACGTTTGAAGAGAGTTGTGAAATCGCCTCCCCCGTGCCCCACCACCCCCGTGTCTCAACACGCACGTTTTAAGATTACCCTTTTCTATCTTATATTAACAAGGCAACACTCAGAATGTCATTTAGCGTTCATACGATATTTGTGATTTTTTTACTAACTTCTCTTCTTGAAATTTTGTGGGTATATTTTTGAGTTAAAAGGGAAACTTTTTACAGGTATTCCAAAGCGATTGTAAAATAAAAAAAAATCGCTCCACCCTAATTTACATATTTAACCATATATTCTTTCCTATTATAACGTCAGCGATGAAACACTATCTGTAATATATCGTAGTCATTTAGAATCCAACAATGGAAAACCGATTAAAATCCCTTCAGTGGGTCTTGCGGAGTACGAGAATAAATACAGATTCACAAACATCCACTCCAAAACCAAATTTTTTAGTTCTGTTACTATTATTACGTGCCCCCCCCCCTCCTAAAAATGTTATACTAATTATTTTTATTGTACCGACACGCTAGTTCTACACCTTTAGTTTATGTGTAGATAATTTAAAAATATTGCTGAAAATATCCACAAAAAACATGCACATCCTCTCCATCTTAACTGTTACAATCTAAATTATGAAAAAAAAAGTCTTAATACAAAGTCATGTAAGGTTTATAAGAAAATTATATTAACGATTCTAAATCTCAAACTTTTTTTTAATTCACGATAGTTTAAAGCTCATGAAAATTATACTACATAGAAATATATAATGAAAAATAATATTAATATAAATGAATGGTAAAATATTTTAAACATTTATACGTGCATATTTGGAATCCTCATAGTACGAGTACTTAGCATGTTTTCTTCATTTGCCACTTTATCATAATTTTAGTTTTCTTTCATATTATCTATCATTAGAATATTATTCATTCAAATCATAAATCTATAGCCGACAGTTCAAGTTTTAACTCTCATGGAGACAGACGAATAAATGAGTAATCTTGTTAGGTTTCGTTTTGTACCTTACGAAAAGTAAGTCAAATGAAAAAATAAAATCTACCATTTCCTTACAAAGTGTTATATTTTAATTTATTCACCACAAAAAAACAACAAAAAAGTGATCAATGATAAAATGAAATAGGCTTTATCTACGACCGAACTTAACTCATTAAAATTGTTAAAGATACTAATCATTTTTAAATTACGTTCCTAAGGTTATGAACGCCGGAAGATAAAGTGTTTTAGGGTCGATGTTGGGCGTAATCAAAATTGTTTTATTTTTAATGCAACAGCAAATAAATTGAAAACATTGGCACTCTACGTAAAAAATTATTACCATTATGCTGGCCTAAACTTTTTATATTATGGGCTATTCTGAAAAACCTTAAAATCTTATCGGAAGAAATATTTTTCGATATGTGCTAATGTCAAATAAGGTTCGAGCAAACCCAATCACAATTACTGGGCAACTCAAATGAGCTATAGTTGTTAAATCATTTTCGAGAACTACTAGATAAGAATGGGTTTTCATGTTATGAGCAAATAGATAAACTATTATCCTAAATACCGCTTGGAGTTTGCAGATTTTTAATAGTTTACTTGCAGTTCTAGTGAATTCAAATTTGTAATATAAATGACACTTTTAAATCAGTAAGTGTTATAATTTTATTTTGGGTTGAATAAAATTCAGTACCATGCATTTGACTAACTGTGTGTTTAGGATACGAAGATCTATATGATATGCTAATAATATTAGGCCGATGTTGAAATCCTTAGTGTGTTGAATCACAGTTTTGGAGTTAATATCGTGTGTAATGCAAGAAAAACACAGCATCAGGATTAGCCAAGTACCTTTTTAATTTTTCTAAGTATCCATTTAAATTTCTTCGAATTTCAATCTAACGAGCTACAGAAGTTGTAAGTAATATTAAATTGTCAAAATAATATAATCAAAAAGCAGCTAACTTAAAAACAATTGAAGTCACGGTACGGTCTTTTTATTTTTTTTTATTCTTCTTATGTCGATGGTTTTTATAATTGTAAAGCCTTTAATCTTCGATCCTGACACAACGTTGAAAACACTTTTCTTCATTTATTTTTAAATATAATTTTTGTACATTACTACATCTATAATATCATCTTTGGAGAAGAGGTGCACCTTATTTTTATCCTTCACTACTGCATTTAATGGATTACAATCACTTCTTACCAACTGCATTTTCTTTATATATATATACTTGTAGCTAACAAACAATTCGTTCCACTTAACTGAATCTGCGTTCGAATCACGTTTTTACTACCACTTTCACCTTGATGTGACTTAGCACCTAGGATATATCTTAAGTATGTATGTATATATATATATATATATATATATATATATATATATATATATATCATTTGCAAAGAAGTTTTTTCTAATGTCGCCTACGATTAGCAAGCAATTTTTTTTAATAAAGTCTAAGTTGTAAGTCCTTATAACGTGTTAAGTTTGAAAATGTCGACTCGGAGATGTTTATGTATTAAAGTTGAATTCGTGCCAATAAGACATTCTAATTACTTTATCAGTTCACGGATTCGACCAATTTTTTTTAGTTGTTTGATGAATCGACCTACTCACGTATAACCAACGATAACTACGTATAACTACGTAGCCGTCGTAATTATTTCTAGCCAACTATATAAATCATCATGTTTCTTGTGGGTGCGGAATATAAATACATAAATATAATTTTATAAAGAATATTGATACAAATCTAAAAGCCAACTATATCATATGAAAAGTACTACTTCTTAATCAATGCCAAAAAGTTAACCATACGCGAAACTGTACGAAGAACTTGCGATGGACTTTACAACCGACAGTTCAAGTTGTATCATCACACTCGAAACATGTATGCAATCGATAAAATTTATACAAGGTAAAGGTGTGAGCCGCCGATGTAGTTATTATCTAATTTGAATGTTAATAATTTCGTTGAATAATTTATAAAATCTAAATGTAAGTATATCGTTGCAGCAATAAAGCGAAATATATACAATTTACAAAGATATGTCAAAAGCGATGCACGTTTAGAACATTTAATGGCTGCCGATTGACAATAAAATGGACTTTAAGAACCACTTGAAATTCTACAAATTAGTATTTCAAACACGTAGCTTATTTTAAAATGTGAATTTTTAATTCGAGCGCTACCTTGCAAGTAATGTGTGTAGTGAAAAGGTAAATCACTTGAATAGAAATTTAATTATATATCTAAATCCGGAAGTTGGCTACAGAAGATGGCAGACAATTTTGACACGTACATTTTTCACTATCATGCAGCTTTTCACGTATGCCTTATTTTTTATTTAATTCGTGATATCGTTCTTTTTTATAAGTCTAATTTGATCTGTACTCCTATAGCTGTCCTCTACAGTATTTACTTCCAAAAATACATATTTTTAAATACAATTTTAAGAATTATTTATCATAATTTGACTTTGTTATATCTCGTTATACATTTCATATTTTTCAGTAAACTAACATGTCATAATAAAACTTATGACACTTATATCAAATTTGCCATATACCATTTTAGTCACAATTCACTTCAAGTAATTTACGAGGATCTATATTAATAGGTGGGTGGAAGCGTAAAGACAACAAATAGTTATATGTCGGAAACGAATTATCTTGTGATTACTTATAGAAAGTTTAAATTTAAGTATATCATTTTGACGGTCGACAGAAAGGAATATACGGATACCTATCAAATGTATAAGCAGAATTTTAAAGTAAACAGAAAATCCCAAAGATAATTTCGATTAAATTGACTAACAGCAATAACATGCAAACTGGCATCAGACAACATAAACGTTATTGATGAAGACGTTAGCGTAAATGCTGTATCCTCTGCAAACAGGAAATTATTATCGCATTTTGTCATCTAACGCGGAGGTGATGAAATCATGGAAAGAGCCTAGATCGTTATTATGTAATATAATGATGAGAGAGGGTCGCGTGAGGAGGAACGGTCGGCCTCGGCGGGCACCACGTCACATAAAGACCGAGCGACGACAACAATCATAATCGCATTTTGTCCGTACCCATAGCAATTGTACATGTCGCCGAGCGCCTACGTTGCTGCCAAATAAGAAAAAGCTACAGTTTAATAAACGATGTAAGAAACGATAAGATTCGTTCATTATAATATTTGTATATCTTTTCATATTTTGACAGCTCACAAGACCCTATGCGCATAAACCTAAGTAAGACTTGGTAGCCTTGATATGGTATTGTCAATAACTCGGTTGTACATTACGTGACATTTACTTCGGCCATATTTGAAACATACTTTAAAACTAGTATTAAGTTATCAATTTCAAAAAAAAAAAAATATGCAACGTGTAGATATCATGCGTTCAATTTAAAACGACATACAGAAGAAGAGACTAGAAATAAGCAATAATTATTTGATTAATTATTTTTAGGTTTCTGTAACTGAATGACAGAAAAGAAAATCCTTATAATTTAGTTATGCCCGTCTAGTTGTCTTCAACGTTATAGCTCTTTAAATTTAAGAACGAATGTGATGAAATTTCCCAGAAAGGCGCTGTTGGAATGTGTATTTATACAAAAATATGTATTTTTAATTTTTTTGAAGGATATTTCCAATATCGAACTTGGGGTTAAATTTGTTTTTTCTGAAGAACTCGATCGAGCGGAGTGTCATTGAGGAGGTCTTCTAAAGTACAATGAAAACTGTGTAACATTTTCAGATACGGATATATAAGTATTAAGTCCCATTACTTCAGCCAACTTGCATGTAGACAACTAAGTTATTTAACTCTATCTAATGCCAAACATAATTTTTTTTATCTTATAGGGCGATTCGGATATACAATATTATTAAAAAAATACTTTAGTAAAGTTTTCCACAACCAATTATTAATTCTAACATTTAAAATTAGATTAATAATTGTAACAACTACTGTGTTAATTGAACCAACAAATCAATAAAACAGTTTCATTTACTAGTTATTATTTATAGTACAGCTATTATTTATAGCTGTAACCAAAATTTGCAAATGCATCTCAAATTATTAAACCAACAGCGAGCGAGCGAGCGCGATGATGTAAATGTTATATGTTAGAAATAGATGGTGTAATAAAAACATAGAAACTGTTTTTGCAACACAGTCGGCATTTATCGTCACGCAGTGAATTTCGTTATTGGTTTTATGGTGATTTTGAGTTTATTCGCTGTTTTATCGATGTGTAGTGATGTAATATATGACAATTTACATAATAATACGCGTAAAATAAAGGTATACGTTAAAATAATTAAATTACCGAGCATGAATTTACAGGGTTTTTGTGTAATAATATTGTTTTGACGTTTACGCTAGTATTAAATCATCTTATAGATAATTTGGTCGATGAAATTAACTAGGCTTAGTACTGTGGAATAAAACTGTATAACAATAAAAATATAGAAATAAAAAAGTATTTAGAGTTCTGTAGCAAATGAGGAAACTTATAATTTCATTATGTATGTCCGTCTGTTTTCTGGACAAATATTATAACATTGTACCAGTGTCATTTAGCGATATATTTTACAGTTTCATACGTTTAATCAGTTCTAAGGTAGGATCATATCTATAGGTACTCAAGTTCCCATTGATAGAAATAAAGGGGACTTGAGATAGCTTCCTTCGCCTACCTTGTCAATTGGTATATCAGTGAAAAGGTCTTTGAATATACAATTAAACATGTTATGAAATATTTTAATAGATATTTAACCGCTTTCTCAACCGTCTCTTTTTTCATTCATACGTTTAAAAATCTGAACAAAATCATAACTTACTAATATCATACCTTAACTATCACTCCAATTGAAAATTGATTTGGTTTATTGACAAATTTATAAGATCAAAAATCGAATCTGTTAAAAATGTACAAAGGTTATCGACATCCTTGTCGATATTATTGAATACCAGTAAACTTATAGTATAATCAATTTACACATCTAGAAAGAATACAATTTAGGTAATGCAAAACTTTAAACTGGTCTATATAATAAGTCTATTTTCAGGACATAGCCGCTACTTAACTATATCCTTTAAAAATTGTTCTTTGAAAGAATAATCCAAGACAGCAAAAAACATGTTTTGGTTAAAAGCTAATATTTTTCGGGAAAATTTTACTAAAAATCATAACAATAGGAAATTTTAAGGCCGTCTAACTAGACCTAATAACTAGATACCCACCCTCCAACTGGAGTGCCTACGTGAATGTAAATTCTCGCCCTCGAATACTCATATTTATCATGCAGACCATTTATCACGTAAAACGGAGTTTCTGTTTTTAAATGGTAGCTTTATTTTATGATAACATTATATCAGATGGCCTCGGTTGTATGCTGACATATAAATAATATAATTACATTTTGAATAATACAAACATTAATGAAAGTTACAATAAGATTTTGTACAAAAATAAGACAGGTCGACAAAACATGATTATAATGTACTTACATTTTATATTTAGCTAACTCCTGTAAAGAAGTTGAACGCACTAAATTTTTGAGACATGTTTATAATTTTTTTTAAAATTTGGAATTCTCGTAAACATTAATTTCATTTGCGTAATTCACGTTCGGTTTATCTTGAAAAAAAAAACAGAGCGAGCTGTGTATGAAAAAGCAATGGAAAAAGTCTGTAAGAAACTCCGCGTAACTGAGAACTAATAAATTATGCACCGACGCATTACGCACACGTCGACCCGGAGCAAGCGGCAGTGTACCGCTTCTTCGTCGATATGCGAACCATTACGGAAGTGGAGCACACTTAATGATAAACAGGTAACTGGCGTCATTAAATTATTCACGTCTTAAAGGTAGAAATATTACGGTCTAAAAAACGCCTGTCACATAAATAACAGCGTATCTCCGCGAGGGCCGTCCCGTTTACGGACCAGTGAAATTATTGTTTAGAAACTTTTTCGCAAGCAGAACGAGATTTTTTCCATTGCGAGTGAGTGCTTTATAATTTATTACGGTTTGGAAAATAATAATTCATATTTTATTTTTTTCCCATTCCCAAAATGGGAACACCGAGTCTTGAGTAAATTGTCAACGCGGTCGTGTAATAAATCAGAGCTGATTTTCCTAATAGATTTTACTTCCTAACGATTTGGATTAAGATGTTTAAAATATTTTATAGAAGTGTCGTCTTACTTATAATATTTATATATCTAACGCATAAAAGCCAAACTAAGACGTAACACTTTAGATCATTTGCGGGGTGAGTTCCGCGTTGTAACTATTTACTTAATAACATCTTCATTATCTTGACCACAGTTTTACAAAACGCCTCTCGGGCTGCTAAATTGTTGCTTAAATAGCAACAATTTAGCAGCCCGGGAGGCGTTTTGTAAGACTGTGGTCGAAATGTTATTAAGTCACAGTAAAGATGTTATTAAGTCATTAAAATTGTTATTAAGATACATAATTGTCTGCGGCGATTAATACAAAAGGAGACACGGACGTTTTTTGACATAAATAAAATTATATTTTCTGTATATGACGTTAAAGTTTGCAATAACAACCCTCCGTTTTATTTGACCTACGCATGGCTTATAGCCTTACATAATTCTGAAATGTAAGGTATTTATTTATTTTATATAATGCACTAACGGACATGCAAATTAAATGACGGCAAATCGGTATGAGACTCATAAATCCCATAGTTACGATCTAATTACAATAATTGAGTGTAAACAAAATGTATAAAAAAATATCAACATTTAAATAAAATTCAACAAACATGAGTCTAACAACAATATGATAATATATAATTGCAATATTCTACTTCGAAAAGTTAAAAGTATCCCAATTCTTGTAAGTGAAAAATTTTAAGAAAAGCGAAAAGACAAATTTCAATATTTGCCCCATGACAAAAATACCCTTCAGTTTGCTCCCAGCTTGCTTCTTATACATCTAACGTTTCCCCGTAACAGGCTCAAATAACATGACATAAGCAGGAAAACATCCGAACCTGAACGTAAGTAGAGGTTGGCGACAACAGTAAGTCGATTTGAGAGCCACCACCCCGTAAGCGGCACACTGCTCTCGGCACAGTTATTTGCCAGACCGCTATCGGGCTGCGCTGCACCTACAAGTATATGAGCATGTTTCCGCTTACTTTGTGAAATGACTAGACTGCATGTATACGCAAAATCGACTTCCTCATTTTCCATTAACGATTGATTTTGGATTGTTAACTTGAACTTCAGTGGGAACTTAAAAACACATTTAGTACGAGTCGAAACATATAACTTGTCGCTCCAGAAGCATTCGCACTACGAGGGTTTCGTACACATTTAGGCATTATAAATATTTAAGGGTGCATAGTATTTTTATTAAAGGACTTACAAATATTAATTTTTCACAAATTAAATATATAGCACAAATAGCACTAGCACTATGAGGTTTTCGTATAAATTTAGGCACTATAAACATTAAAAGGTGCATAGTACTTCTATTACAGGACTTACAAATATAAATTTTTCACAACAAAAATATATGGCCTACTATATATTTAAAACGCATACGCAATTGCGTATATTACAAAAATTATAAGACCTAAAATAATTGCCTAAATTTTCCTGTATTATTCTAGATAGATTTTATCAACCTGGTTTTTTCATGATTTTTGATGGACAGGGTTGTTCTATTTTCGCATATTTTTTAGAAGACGCTTCTAAATATGTAACTTGAAATTACAAAAAAAATATTTTTGTGTTTCTCATAACAAGCCTTTTCAAAGGATGTAAAAAATGAAAAAAAGAAAGGTTTTTTTACCTCTCTTTAATACTTAAAAAAATAGCTAGTGCAAAATGTGGGTTTCATGTTTCTATGTCGAGTGATTTTTTTTTTATTTTTACTCTAAATTCGAAAAATTTCAGCTTTCCCTTTTAGAATTTAGATTTTTCGACTGTGCTCCATGTACTAAGAATAAAGTTAATCTTAAATGCAAGTTTTTTCCTTAAAATATACGATTGGATTAAAAAAAATATGATAATAATCAATTATCACATCTGAACCCTTAATTTTTGTCTACGTTCACAATAATATTTAAAATGATCATTTTCGTCTACAGCCTCTCTCGCTGGGGTAAGTGACGAAGATCTTTCGGTCCTGCCACGTTTCGCTCGCTTCTCTCGCAGACGCCCCTCGACGCGTACGTGCTGCTACAGGAATTAAACTAATAATTCTATATAGGAAATTAGAGCCGCTCGTAGGCGAGTTGGAGAGTTAGTCTGCCACAGTATCCGGCCGGGTGATCCGGGCCGCATATTCGTTAATATTTAAATAATGTTCCGTGGACTACCTTCCAGCGCCGACAACCAACCCGGTCGAGGTACAGTGGAATTTTACCACATAACGATGGATAAAATTAGTTAATGACAATTTTAAACTTCAGGTAAAAATAATTAGATAAAAAAGTCAACGAAAATATTTGTTAATGATACTACACACATTAATCGAACATTTTAAACTAAGAAATAATCTCTGTAAAATGAATCTATGTGTTTTACACTCGATAATATAAATTTATAAATATAAAATATCGACAATATAACTTCTATACGAGTGTAGCAGTAAAATTACTAAAACTGGCGATTTATAAAAATGGCAATAAAAGCATAATTAAAATTTAGTAAATCGAACTCTTTGGTAATCCATTGTGGTGTTTTCCTTGAAATTGTTCTTTGTTTTTTAAAATTAGTAGAAATTTGAAAATTATGTTTATAACAAAATTATGTGTATGTCAAGATGAACTTATAACACGCGAAAATTTTCTTTTTACGATTCCGTAGTGGTTTCAATCAATAAGAACAAACGACTTCGATTGGCATTTTATGATGAATCAATTTACGATTGGTATTTTATCTGATCGTACCCAATCCCAGTGATGTTCTGTATGAGGGCGTCCCTCAATAACGACAAAGTCAGATAACGTCAATGCTGTACACCTCATGATAAACAAGAAAATAACGTAACAGTAGATTCGGACAAGTTTTGGGTATTGTTTCAAGTACAGAAAATTCTATATGAACATATAGGTGTCAGGAAGATGTGTTAGGTGGATTATACCATTTCTGGATTTAACCAAATCTAAAAATATAGTCGCGTTGATTGCTGTCGCGAAATGTTAGAAAAATTCGTCCAAGATCACTCAAATGTTGTATTCACAATCGTTATGCGTCACGAAAACTGGAAATACTGTTACGAGCATGAAACTAAGAGGCAGTCTACGCAGTGAGTTTTTCCTTCTGAATGTCTACAAAAGTAAAGAAAGGTCAAAGTATTGGAAATAAGATGGCAACCTTTTTCCTCAGACCATCGGGTTGTTATGCAACATTTGTTAGGATACACCAGCAATTGTTGGCCTGTTGCTTGTGAAAAATTCTGAGAGCAAAGTTCTTGAAATAGAATTCTCTTTCATCACGACATAGCCATACTCAAAGAGACGAATGACTGGATATTTGGCTGTGTCCTGTCCCAGACGTCAAAGAAGCGGTGACTGCCCTCAAAAAGGTTGGGGAAGAGACATCCAAGGAAGGAGAGACCTC
This sequence comes from Druceiella hillmani, assembly GCA_039881145.1. Classification (NCBI taxonomy): domain Eukaryota; kingdom Metazoa; phylum Arthropoda; class Insecta; order Lepidoptera; family Hepialidae; genus Druceiella; species Druceiella hillmani. Next base: position 12,567,879 of record JAYKKI010000002.1, read on the forward strand.
TATGGATCCATCGAATGAAACAGGTTAGACCATTTAATATTTATAATAGAAAGGTATTGAGATAGTCTTGTTGGGTTAGGAACAAATGTCGTCAGCCTTATCGAAAATCAATGCGGACTAAGTCACGAATAAGAGCTATATATTTAGTACAAATTCAACATATTTATGACACCAACTAGAACGTAAGACTATTAGAATTCTTTAGTGTGGCATTCAATTTCTCTACAACTTCAATACAATCACAGTAAAGTACGATTTGCTCATGATTATTGAAGATAGATCTACTGAAATTACATTATTGTCAGTATTAATAGTTAGTTGTTAATTTCTTAGTTATTACTGAAAAGCAAGAGTTTGTAATATTTATTTATAATATTTCCGTTTTATAAGATAAATAATGGGTAAAAGGTTTACTAACCTTTGACTTTTGCACGTATTTTACTCACACAAAGAATAATTTTAACATTAATTAAAACAAACACGTCTAATAATATTAATTAAGCAAAAATAGATGCGTCACGGGACGCCTGGCAGGCGTGAAACGTCTAAATTTTTTATATGAAACATTTTTAAATTGAAATATTTTAATTAATTATTTGAATGAAGTGAAAACGAAAAAAGAATCAACTTTATTTCTGCAAAAGTATACAAATAAAGTAAATAATAATTATTATTAAAGCGTATATACTTAAGTTTAATTATTAACATTATTATTATTATTTTAAAGTATATAAAGTCTTTAATATTTGAAGACAGTTGAATGCAATCTATCGATATAAACGGATAAAGTTGTAACCGTCAGCAAATAAGAAACAATGCTGGTCCGAATTAAGTCGGTAAGGGCCAACAAGACGCGAACCTGGCCAAAATAAGTCGGAAAGAGTCGACAATACACGAAACTGACCTAATGTCATGGCATGTCTTACCATAAGAACATTTCTCTACTGAACTCCCGACTAAATGAGTCATTAGATATTTCACATAAATAAACGTGGTTCATAAATAGTTACGGTAACTTGAAAGTATTCTGTTATCTGCTAAATATTGTCTAAACATTTGGTTGCATTATAGTAAACGTCAATAAATCACAACTAAAATTTACGAATTGTTTTAGGGTTATTTTTTAAATAAACTAAACTGAAGCATAGCGGATAAAACGACAAGTTTCGACTGGTTGAGGAAAGTTTTGTAGGATCGTTCAATAAATATAAACCTGTCCATTTACTTGAAGAAGTTTTAAATTTGGTAATAAAAAAAAGCAATTTTGGCCAGTAATTTGGGTAAAACGCCCCGCAGCATACCGCCGCCCACGCGCATCTATGTACGCAGCGTTCATTTTCGTATATAGATTTGTTCTCGGCAAAGCATATTTGGATAATGTTGCGTACTGCTTCTAGCAGGAATGTGGAAGTGACTTGTACTACAACTAAATTAAATATTCCATACCACATTTAATTAAAAAAATCAATTAAGCTAAAAACTGAAGCAAAAATATGATAATCTTTATGTATACAATAAATAAATAAATAAAAAGTAGTTTAAAAACTAAAACCGTACTGAAAAAACGCTAAAATTTCTCCGCTGAAAAGCCTAAAGAAGTAGAGAGGCGATAGTACTTTATTATACAATACAGTCGGCATTATAAACATAAGTAGACCATCAAATTTATAAAACTTAAATCACCAATTTGTCGATATGCGAGCTTCTGTGGCCGCGGGTTCCATCCGCTGACATTAATTAACATATATTACTAGATTTTCTGCTCAATTACGTAGTCGCTACTTAATGCTTAAGCCTTCGTATTAAGACGAATTCAATAATACATTTATCAAAATTAATTCAGTAGTGTAGGCGTTATGAGAGAATGAATTACCACAGATACATAGATTGCTCATTACATAACCCTACATATAACATAACCCTCCTGTTGTCTTCGCATTTATGTTATCGATTTTTTTCAGTTACAAGAAATAAAAAGAAACGTTCAAACAAATGAATAACATATCGTTAATGCAGGTCGTCTATTATTGATGAGATTAACGATCTCTATGCATCAACTAAGTATAACTTATCCCAGTACCTTTTACACTTGTGTAGATTTGGTTTCTTTTATACAAGAACAATAATCAAAATTATAATGTATAAATAAACTTAGGCATTGTTGAGCGATAGAGTAAAGTACCGAGTTTTCTCAAAGAACTTCGAATTGTTTTAATAATGCCTTACGTAAAAGAAATGTTTTTTACGATTTCACTGCAGTTTTTATAAATACAAACCAAGATCAAACATCACAAATAAGAGCGACATATAATTTTTTTTTCATTAGATTATAAACTAACGTTTATATTGGATTATATAAAGAAATTACAATTCTTGATTTTTTTTTAAATTTATTTTGTTTTTAGACCCTTTTAAAAAGCCTTTCAATTTTGTTTTTAAACCCTTTTAATTTTGTTTTTAAACCCTTTTAAAAATCTTACAAAAAGCGATTAACAAATATTTCTAATTCATTTACGACATTATACATTTTATTGGTTTCTGACTGTTTATATTTCTAAATAAATATCTAAAAATCGGACTGTTTATATTTCTAAAACAAATACAGCCACATAATAGTGACCTGCTCTACTAAAAGCTATCTACTTTCAAATAATTAGATACACCAGAAATCTACGAAAAATTAAAATACTCAACGCAAATTGTTTCAATAAAAATGTGTAGCATGATTCTAAAAAACAGTTTAATACTTGATTTTTCTAGTCTCTGAACAAATTTTTTTTAATTTGGCGATAATTTTCTGACTTAAAACAACATTCGAACAGCTCTACAATAGTCAAAATATTAGCCGCCAAGTAACAAAAATAATATTTGACTATATTTTCAGTACAGACAGCACGAGTATGTTCATGGCTTCTTCCTACAGTGAGTCATTGTTTAAGTGTTCACAACTTTGCACTCTCCCTCTTTCTATTGAATGTTTAAAGGCATAAATTTAAGGTATTATTATATTGAAATGGTAGTTATCTTTTTTACCAACAGATGTATCTGTTCATTTATCATTTACCAGTTTCTAGTTTCAATATGTATCATGAAAGTGCATTTTTCATAATAATTCTATTATTATTATTATTTTAAGTGTTTGCCATTATTAGCTTCATGAAAATTGTGTAACAAAACTTTAAACAGCTTGAAAAATTGTACACTACTTTTTTGCTTGAGCAAACTAAATAATACAAGACTGTTTCTTTTTATAGTTTTATTCGATTTTGTGTTATTTTGATCGTTGATCGTTTCTCTTTAAAAGGTTATTATTAATCCAAATTGCGTAATAATATTTCTGAGCAACAATATTTTTTGTTATTTCAGCAACAATCAATTTCTTAATTTATTTTACAATAGAATTATATTTCTGAAATAAAATGAAAAAATCCTGAAAGAATAACGGAAAAAATAAAATCGATGACCGCGGCCAGCGTCAACTTCCTTAACAAGAGCTAATCGTACTCTAACCGTCTACATGAAGATGTTACACAATTTTCGAGTAAAATTACTTAATTATATCAAAATCATTCATTACGTACTTCTGTCGGAAAATTACATTAAAATAAGAAAAATAGTGGTTTTATTAATATCCAAATTCAATAGAACATGAATTGAAGCTGGTCCTAAAAATCATTTAAAATTTATCATTATTTTTCAGCATAATAAAAATTAAGCTAGCGTACTCACGTTTCGAATAGTTAAAAATTCCTTTTATAAAAATTTCATGTTCACATTACGTTAAACTTCTTATTTCACTTACACAGTTTCCCGGCTTAGTGTACATCCCGGCCGACATTGAAACGACAAAAACACTTTCAGAAGAATGAGCTCCTCTTTTCTCAGAGTCACGATGGTCTGTTAATGTGTATCTATCTCTTTTGATACATTTTAGTAAAGTTCTTTAAAAGCTTTCGCTGATTTGACAGATGATAAAGTGAACTTTTTTGTTTCGTTCGATACATCTATCCATTACAAATATAAAAATGAGTATTCGTCAACGTGATTGATAATCCGAGATAATGTTTCAGCTGGGCTTTGAAGTATCTCTTTCGCATGCGAAATGGCCGTAGTATAAAAGAGATTCATAGATAAAATTTAGTTTTAAAGTAGTATTATTAGCTAAAAGTATTTTTTCGCTAAAAAATTAAATAAAAAGATAAAGAGATTCTACTTTGTAATTAATTTCAGCTCAATCGTTAATTTTCCTTAAAACAAAAGTGTCTTTAATATATTTTTAAACATATTTCGACGCTGGGAGATTGAACATAGCGCGTTTAACGAAAGTAGTAAATAGCCAAATAAATAAAGGTCAAATTTCGTTTTATGTTAACATATTAGTCACTCAATTATTATCCTATATACAGGTTAACGCGAGTTTAAAATCCCATATTTTTTAAGCATGAATAACTACAGGAAATATTATTAACTCAGTTAGTGTCTTTGAATTTGTTTAATATAACTCGATTTATTACTCATCTATAACTACCGAAGCTATTAAAAATTACTTCAGTAAATAAGCTGATAGTGGCATGATAAACCTGTATGAAATTGTGTCATTAATATTATTTCCGCCCAGTGGAAAATGACCCAAAGATCGCATAAAATTGACAATATTCTTATAAAAAAATCCAAGTAACAAGACAATGGTAGTTGAAATAAAATTAATAGTGTAAAAATTTTATGTCAAAAATAATCAAAATAGTGTTTTGTATTGAAGTATTGAGTACCGTATGTATATATAAAATATATTTGACGTCACATAATGTATAAATTTAAGAACAATAAAATAAATAATAATATAGGCATGTGTGAAAGTAGTAACAAAGCCAACTTAATTCATCCAATATTAATCTCATTCATACTACATTCAACGTTGTATTTTTATTAATTCTCATTCATCCTGCATTCAACGTTTAATTAAGTGACTGTAAAATAAAAGTTTTTTAACCGCAGCCGCTAAAACTGCAGCAGTAGTCCTATTTTCCATTCGAACGCATAAAAAACCTACACATAATACGATATATATTAAATTGTAATAGAAAATATTCGTATGTAATAACACTAATTTTATATACTATAAATAAATTATAACATAAGTTCACATAAGGCAACTACATTATTTAGTTGCTAAGTTAAAACTAATCATAATTTCTTAATTGCGTTGAAAATGAAAAAAATAATTGTTAGATAAGAAATAGTGAGCTGAACGCAAATAAATATGCATTCAGCTGCCTATTTTGGTAGCTTGTGGAGACACACATGGAATATATATATTTAAAACACTGATTAAATGAGTTCAGCTGGCTTACCAATATTGAATTAAAAAAATGGTTGGGATACGCTGTACAAAACGTCTTGCGAAACGCAAGCATTGTTTTATCTTATTTTTGACGTCATAAAATACTTGTATTGTTGGGTTCATAAAGCAATAATCAGCGGCGCCGTTCCGATACAGCATAGTTAATTTCCATTTTTTTTTCTAAATATTTTTCCTGAAAGCACAGTGAATTTCGATCAGAACCTCAAGTCTGAGTTTTCGAATAATTACAATACTTTCTTCATTTTTTAGATCGCCTTAAAATAGAATTGTTCCAGAAATATGAAATGGAATTAATGTATCCAATGATAAATTAAAGGCAGTTGAAGCAACTAGAGTTGAGTACAACTACCCCTGATGCATTCAAGAAGAATGTGGTTTTACAGCAAGTTCTATAGGAAACTATAAACCCATATATCTGTATTATGCTGAGAGCCGGAAACGTACTACGAATACGCTAAACATTATAAATTTAAAATCATAAAATGTTGAAACATAAACTAGTGCAAAATATCCAATATCGCCTTTATTAGGTACGAAACGTTTATATATAGATTACCATATAAATAACTAGGAAAAATATATATAGTTACAATTTAGGCAAATGACTAGCGACTCCTCTTGTTGTAAGGTATCAGTAATGTCTTTCTGTTAAGATATAATATTTCATGAATTAACTGTTACAGCTACCAACTTTATAATACCATTAAGTTTAAAAAAAATCTGAGTGCGAATTACCTTTACGCGCCGTTGAAGAAAAACTTCTTTAACGGTTGTGGCAGGTATTATGTGGTCGATGGTGTAGTTATTTTGTAAAGTAACTACCACCAGTAACCAATATCTTGAATCACGGTTGATTTACGACCATCCCTTGAGGAGTGACATTAATCATCTCCAGAACTCATCATCAGACACTGACCTGTTCGATGATGTAGTTATTTTGCAAACTAATAACTACTCATAGCAAATACCTTGAACAAGGTTAATTTACGCCCATCCGTTAAGGAGTTACATTGTTCGTCTCCAGAACTCTCATCAGACCTTGACCTGATCAATGGTGTAATTATTTTGCAAAGAAACGACTGCTAGTAATAAATATCATGACTCATGGTTGATTTACCGCAATCCGTTAAGAAATTCCATTGTTCATCTCCAGAACTCTTCATCAGACCCTGACTTGATTGATGGTGAATTTATTTTGCAAAGTAACAACTATCCGTAACAAATATCTTGAATCACAGTTTATTGATCAATTCAGCAGTTCAATTTTTCATTTTGAAATCGCATCATCAGATCATCACCATCATTATAAGAGTGGTTCTTTATCTCACTAGTGTACACTTTCAAACAAAATAATTATTAGTACTAAATTTTACAAAAATAGAATAGAAATAAATTCAAATATACAAATAAGTGTAGAAAACACATATACTTACGAAATTCTATAGCCAGTCGATGCTTTCAAATACATGAAACTGCGTAAGCAAACTATAAACTTACCGGACGTTATATTTCACTCAAAAAAAAATTGAGTTACTCTCAAGTCGCGCTTAAATAAATTACTTTAAGAATTTTACTAAAGAAATATGTTAAATACTACCATAATTTCAACTTGATACATTTGAAACTATGAAAAATCTTCGTCTTCTTTGCGCAAACAATATCACGACAACGCACAAAATCTCAATAACGTTATTGCCAAACCCCGTAAACTGCATAAGTTGCATAAATATGTATGTCTGAAATTGAAATGTTTACCGGCGGCGAAGACAAATAGAAATGTGTTCCATTTGCGCCCCTGAGAAATTTGTCAAAATCTGTGCGGCCATCAATCATCTCACCGAAATCGATCATGCGAACTGAAGTCCTGTCTTATACGGCGACGGGCCCTATTCGTCATGTTCCGTGTAGGTTGCAAATAATATGATACTATTTTGACTCCTTTATTTTGATGGTTATATGCCGATCATGTTACGACGCGACGGTAGGATATTGATAAATTATTGTCGGATGCAAGCTAACCAGACTCAGAATATAATAGCACTAAGCACTTTTGATAGCACAAGGCCTCTAGTTATACCACCACATCGGTGATCGAATACATTCTACTCAACGTGGTTTATCTCAATTGATTATTATCTCAAACGAAAGAAATATTTCCCACTTTACGCAATGATTATCTTTTGGGTTGGTATCAATAAAGGGCATCCGGTCAGTGTTGTAGTTGATAGTAATTTTCCAACTTCAAGATTTGTAAATCCCTGCATTTAACTGAGAGAAGTACCGTTGACATTTATATGCACATTCGGTATATAAAAATTTATGACACAACTGGATGGTCACCACACAGACAAAAATAAAAGTATATTGGAAGGTCAAACCTTATTAAAAGTTGTTTAGTACAAAATCAAAATTTTCATAAACTAAAAAGACCATTCTGTTCCACATACATATACATACATGGTTATATAAATCATTACTTATCGAGAGTGTAGAATTCTCGGGTCGACATTTTAATATTTGTAAATTTTTGCAATGAATAAAAGTGGCTGGAATACTATCGCAATGAATAGAGTGGCACTCTATAATCTTGTAAGTAGATTGTACATCCTAAAACTCTAAGGTATTCTAAATTACAACGGTTTTATTAATTTAAAACAACAACTCTTCATAGAAACTCATCGAATTTTCAATCATCAAACAAAAAACTTGATAAACTCCTTTACGGATTCACGAACGTCGCAAACCCAAAAATTATTCATCATGTGTAATGAATATTTTTATAATCATGTTTCCATTCACACTTGTACACCAAAAGCTCTCTCAAAAAATATCCAATCGGGCGGGAAATACACGGCGGCTTAGTAACTAATACTATAAGATTACATCGTACTTCTAAAGTGTGCGTCTGGCGGACGGATCGTGGAAATAAAAAAACAAGTGAGATCAAAGTGCGGCCGCGGAGGTCCGTTGTAACAGGCGCGACTAGCCGCAGGGACAATGGATCCGCTGCCGAGCTTCCATTACGCTCGCAGATACAATTGTACCTTTCACGACTTCTACCGTTAACCATTTACTTTCTCGGCAGTCCGCCTCACTAGACAATCTATGTCCTTGCAACGGTTTTGCCACTCTTCAAACCTACAGGCGGCTATTACGAACACGGTGGTCGGAAACGTTTAAACCATTTGTGTACTTAGGTTTTATTTCTTGAATAACTTCATTTAAGCGGCTAGCGGCTGCACTCTAAGATAGTTTTAAAATTGTTATTTATGTCGAATAGAATTTCAGTTTTCCTAATTATTCTTTGTGATAATTACAACGGAAATTATATTTTTTGAAAGTTTTTAAATGCATTGTTGTCTTATAACCTTTGGACGTAACTGAAAAAAAAAGAACTGATTTTTGTTTAACGAATAAACAATTTAATTTCCCTGTAAAATTAGAAAAATAATCATTGAAATACCAATTTCTTGACCAATATCTTTCCGTCATTTTTCGGAGAAGCTTTTTCTGAAATACAAGTAGTATTATATAGTATTATAGTATTATATATATTCTTTTACGTGTTTCCTTTTTCAATTATTGCATTTCATGTCCATCCGTCAAGCTATCTATCAGAATAATATAAAACACACTTTAAATAAACATATAAAATACAAAACTACTCGAACTGAAACTGAAATCTTGTTTTTTTTTGGTAACAACAACTTGCTCATTTCATTTAAAATGTCTTTCTGTAATTATAAAATTAGCCCTAAAATGAATGCATTATCGCCTAGAAAGAACAAAGTAATAATATATATTATATACATATACATACACGTAGCAACGAGCAATATAGATTTATTTGCTTCTAAAATAAAACATGAATGAGTACAAGAAAATAACTGTGATAAAGCAGATAATGATACGTTTGTTATATAATAATACACTTACGTAGAAATGTACATTTTCCTCGAGGAAGGATTTAAGAGATATTTGCATTGATTGTTGAGTTTCCTTCATTATAACATCGCAGGCTTGACTTTTATTTTATTCAGCCTACAAAGGAAACAATATATTTGATTTATTACCGGGGAAAATTCCAACCCCATCTTTATTTTCTACGTCCTTTAACCGGAATAGCATTGTGCCGTATTACAAACACGTAGGTCCTTCCAAAGCAGGTTTTATTACATAAAAATTGTTTTGATGTTACTAAAGGTCGTGATTAGAATGCGAAACTATGTGGAAAATATCGTTTACATCCTCTTTAACACGTTATGGCATATGGTTAAAGGAAAATATAAAAATAACTGTTCTATCAAAAAAAGAAATTGAACTCGACGAATTTATTTGGACTGAGGCGACGTTCTTTATGTCAATCAAATAAGTGCTTATTTAAAAGGTGCAACAAATAAAGCGGTCGCTAGACAATTTCAATAATAGTAATTTCGATATTTTTATGTCAAATACGTGTTAAAATATATTATCATTCGCCTGAAATGGATAGTACTAAAAAATAACAAGTATTTTCGAACTCAAAAATATGATGGTTCCATCTATATTTTTTGTGTTTTAATTTCTTTTTCATTTTTAAGCTTGTTCAAGAAACTACTGAAAACGTTGTTACATTTAACAATCTTAAACCAATTCAAAATAAACATATATTTAACAAAACATCGTATAAACTTAGATCCTACTAAAAGATTACTGGAAATATTTCATCGTAACAAATTTTGACTTTGAATGCCAACATAGCTCAGAATAAGTATGTCTATTTTGATTTCCGCGAATCTATATACTCGTAAAAACTCGAATCAGATTTCCGTGATCGCAATCGGACGGTATATATGCATTTCACGTACCACTCGCGCAAATGGAATCTTTACGGCTCAAAGGGCTGCTTTAACCACGTTACCACTCGCATAAATTAATGTAGCTTTGTGAGGATTTTTTTACTATAGAAATGTGAACTATGTGTCCTCAAGTTGCAATGACGACTAGCAAGGAATTTATTGTAGCCACAATACTGAGAATTTATTGTAGTACTTTTAAATTGATTTGTCAGATTCAATTTTAAGTATCTTATAAATGTCCAAATATCAGTATAATATATATAAATGTCCATGTCCTACCAATCTATACATCATTATAAATGTCCAAATATCAGTATAATAATGGCATATATTTATATTTTTAATAAAGTGGAATAAATATTTTAATATGAGTGTGTATACAAGTAAAACGACCATAAAAATACAAATTATGGACTATATAGTGAACGAATTCCGTTGTAACTCCGGATGACAGAATAAAGTTGGACTACGATCGCCACTTTATTCTGGCATCTTTCTATGCTGCACTCATCGTTATAAGCGTTCTTTTTTCTCGTGATTTCATACAGAAAAACTTTGTACGTAAAAATAACATTGTGCAATGCATGTTATCTTGTTTAATTCTAAATTAGACATGGCTCTTTATCTGTGGCTGTCCTTTTGCTCCATTCACGATAATAGGAAACACAACCATGATCTGTCGGAATAGTTCACAATTCAACTATTGACCACCTAGAAAATTTTCTGCGTTTGTTTTTTTTTATTCTGTTTTTTTTAATATAGTGATTTCTTTGTATTATTTAAGAAGTTATAATTCCATTTATATATTTGTACTTAACGCTTTGGTCTGTAAGCTGTAAGTAAGATAACTTCCTTTATCTTCAGAATACCACTTCTTGCGAAAACGGGTTTCGCTGATAATATCTTTTTAGAACTACTCTCCAAAATATATAGAATGCTCGCCTGTTTATCGCACATATTCTGAAGAGATGAAAATAAACACTTCGATATTACAGATAAAACAAAATGTCCAATCATTATTATGAAACATTTCCAGATTCAATAAAAGTTTACTTGATTTTTAGCGGCATTTCTAGGCTAAGTGAAGAAACAGAGCAAGCTACTACTTTTCTTTTAAAAGTTGATGTATAATTTGCTCGAAATAAACTTACTTCAATGTGGCTTTATTTTAGAACCAAATTTAACTTGTATTTAGAAAAGTTTATATTTATTAAATTAAGTTTTTATTTATTCATACTTTAACGTACATATAATATATACATTCGGTAGACTTATTGCTACAAGAGTTCCTGGTATCCAGATATAGTCGATTCCAAAGTCTTCTAGCTTGGACAGTGAAGAACTTTTCATAAAAGGTGGTTGTATGTTTGGGAAAAAGGAGACTGAGCTGATTTGACCGTGTGCAGACAAATAACTAAATCTGCTTCTAAGATAAGTTGGATAAGTAGCATTATTCAAAATATTATAGAGAAGTGCAAGAATGTGAAGATTGCGCCGATTATGGACTTCCGTCCATTTAAGTTGCGTTCTAAATTGAGGTACATGATCATATTTTTTGCAACCAAAAACAAAGCTGATGCACAAATTTTGTAGGCCTTCTAATTTTCTAAGGCGATACTCATCAAGGTCTGGATAGCATAAATCTCCGTAGTCAAGCAGTGGCAGTAAGGGTGTTTGGAAGAGATGAGCTTTGGTTTGAACGTCTAGAAAATTTTGAAGATACTTGAGGGAGTGTATTCTGCTGAAGATACGACGAGTAACATCATTTACTTGAGGCTGCCAGCTAAGATTTTAATCGTCCAGTAGTCTTTGACAGTTGACCTGAATAGAACTGGTGTGTCATTTAATGTTACATGCGACAGATCTGATAGCCTTTTAATTTTAGGAAGCAGTCTTTGACTGATAGCTTGAGACTTAATTGGATTAACTAACAAACCCATTTTAGGAACCCACTGACCGATTGAAGCAACTGAGGGTATTGATAACGGTTGCTATGGAGTTGATATCAATATGGGCATGTATTAGAAAAACATCAACGTAAAGTGATAATTGTTATGCACATTCCCAACAATCCCAACAATGAATATAGAAAAAGAAGTGACGAAAGAACGTCTCCTTGATAAGTCCGTCCATTCAGAGAACGCATCTAAAGACTTCACAGATTTCCGACGTCCATAGCGATATGAGCTAAACCATTCTAATAAGTGTTGAGATATATTCAAAGATTTCAGACAAGTTGACAAAATATCGAAGTCAACGTTGAATGCATTGCTGAAGTTATGAAAAACAAGTATTGTGATTTGAGTGTTATTCATGGCTAAACGTATATCATCTGTAATTCACTAACTATAGATAATTCACTAACGCTGTTGAGATACTATGGCCAGTTTTGAAACAAGATAGACAGGTATTATTAAATGTGAATTCGTGGTTAGAAGGGAGAGGGTGAATTCTCCTTAATATTTCTGATTTAACAGTTAGGTCAAGTAATACGGGAGGCTTAGAAAAGAAAGAGTTCAAAGTATTAAGGTCAAGCTGACAATACGCATCAGTATGAGAATTACCAACTCCCAGAGTGCCAAATTTTTTAAATGTTTAAAGAAGAACATTTGCTTATGGAAGCGGAGATATAATGCTTTTTAGCATTTCTACACATTTATGTACATCTGTTCCTAAGTTTTCTAAATGTCTTTTATATTGAAGGACTGGTGTTTGCTTGATATCTGTTGGCTTTATTTTTTGGCTGGATAGCGCTTAGCCATAACTTTGTTGATGGAGTCATTAAGCCATGGGCTGCCTTTCCTTTTTTTTCCATTTTCACTCGTTTAATGTTTATCAAAACCGTTGTTGAATTCGACAACTTTTTCATCAACCTTTTAATGACTAAAATACTATCCCAATCCCAAAAAAATGAACTTGGCATCCTCAAGCAAACAAGGCACGTCAATACTGCTAAAGTTATGAAAATTTTAGGAGATGGCTTAGGACTACGCGACTTATAGGATAGGAAATAACCGTAGAAACATACGCATATTAGCCGTAGAAACATACACTTTTAGGGGAGGATATGATGGAGAGATCAAAAAGGGAATGATAATTTACCTTTTAATGCATTTCAATGAAAATTTGCTTACTTTTTTGTTTTTTAATTAATCATGTGAATAAATAATATTTACTAATGCAAAAATTTTATTTTTTCTTGTCCCATTTATTAATACTTAGATAAATGTCATTGTCACCGTAGAGCGTTTTATGAATTTTATAAGGCAGATACAAGTATAGACGGCTTCAGTGCGTAAGGCGGACTTTTATAAAGTGTTTTTGTTTTGTTTTATTTTAATTCATTCCGACAAACTACGACTGGCAATCTTTAAAAAGTGCCATGTAGCATACTGTTATCGCTTCCTATTTAGCCTCGATGAAACATGATTACTATATGAACTAGTTAAATAAACTTCGACGTCTTCGATGTAATGAGTTTACGTAGACTTTTTCAGAATGCTCGTTACGGATTTCTGTTGCAAAGGGTTAAATAAAAACTATTGAACCGATGTTGAAAATTGCGTTCAGTGTTACTTGCCTTTGACTACGGGAAATAAGCTAAGGTAAGTTCTATTATGGTTCGTTGAACGTGGGTCGTGTAGTTAAGGAAAGAGCGTATTCAAAATGGCTTAAGAAAGGAAAAAGGTAGAAATGGATTTTGTATTCGTTGTAACCTAATGCGTACGCGGCAATGAACTCGAGTTCGAACGCGATCTAATCCCATGGGTCTCTAATTTTTTTCGGTATTGAATAATCAATTTATCAATCTACCCATACTGTCACGAAACCTCTTTCTATTTTTTATACTTATTGACTATAAGTTTATAAATCGAAAAATAATTTTTTTTTATTATTATAATAGCTGTGTCCGACGATTTCACTCGCGTGAAAATCGATTTTTTTACAATCCGTCCAATAGATTTTGCGTAATTGATGCACAAAATTACGTACAGATACACATACAAAAATTCTAAAAAACTATTTTCCGGCTTCTCTTGTCATTCTATATGAAAAATTAATTAATTTTTTAAGATATTTTCCATTTACAAAATTTACTCTGTTACAATTTTATTATATGTATAGATAATGTATTCTTCATACGAGATGGTCCATGTCAATACTTTATTTCTTTTATTATGGTCTATACCTCAAAAGTAAAGAAACCCTTATAGGATCACCTCGTTGCCGTTGTCTGTCAAGATCCTTTTTCTTAGAAATGCGTGGAGGTATCAAGTTGCAAATAATATCAAATACATAGATCTACAGTCCCTTGGAGCTGTAAAAAAATCAAGCTTCTAAGTCAACGCAATAAAAACCCAAAAAATACAGACATTTATGCTGCATTTTTTGACACTCGTTAATAAATCAAAACCTATAGGGTAGTTCCCGTTCACCTAGTTCATGAAATTTACTGAGAAGCAAGGTCTCACAGCATCAGTAAAGGAAAAAACTGTTTTCATTTGTAGTTATATTTAAAAAAATTTGTTTTTAAATTTATAGTAGGCAATATATTTTCCAAGTAACCATGGACCTAAGTACTTGACATTAATTTCAACTTCATACCTCCACGCGTTCGTGTGAAAAGGGGTCTTGACAGATAGACAGACAGACGGACAACAAAATGATCCTACAAAGATTCCTTTTCCCCTTTTGAGTTAGGGAACCCTAAAAAGTAAGGTGATTTGTGGTAATATCGAAAATGGTGTTATCCCGGAAATTACAAATTCCTACTAAACTCTGTATTATTTTTTGTTTTGGTGACATTCACCTAGACGCCAACTTAGTCCGCTACGCCGTTTCAGTTGACCGAGCTCTTCGTGCGTGTGCAGTATGACATCTTCTCATGAATATTTTCTCATGCATTATGCATTTTTGGAACAACCCCGACATCTGTTACTCGGAATTTCGGTAAGTTAAACAATTTATTGTCTTTTTAAATGTCAAATTGTTGTATTTATTACATTATTGCGTGGGATGAAACGTTTTATTCATATTTTTATTACTTTTTTCGGAATTTGCTATCAGGGAAAATTCGAAATTATGTAAGCGAAATTCATTATTGCTCCATACTTGTAATCCAAAAAAATATCAAAAAAATATCAATTTGTTTTCATGTACCTGCCACCCGCTATAAAAATAAATTTTAATTTTAAAACGGATTTCTTGTCATTTGTAAGTAAATTGATCAATACGAAAATTAAAATGACACTTTGTAAGCTATTGGGCTACACAAAATAAGAATTTTCGAGACACACTATATTCTAAATTTTAACTCCGAACTAATGATTTTAAACGTTACAAAATACATTGTAATCGGATAAGAGTTTTTATTAAAAGCTTGCTCATTTAAATAAACATATATTAAAATTAAAAAAAATTAATTCAAGAATCTTAAGTACCGCAATAGGAACTAAATATATTTTAAAAAAATATTTTAATTTACAGACATTATTTTCTTATTCAGTAGAGCATTAACAATAATATATGTGTGAAATATTTTCCGGAGTATGTGCCACGTAAAAATTCAAGAAAAAAAATTACTTCATACACACAGGAACATGTAAACAATGCTATTGAATACATAAAGCGGCCAGTTGACATTAAATGCTGTAGTCACACAGTATAATATCCCGTTAACTACTGTTTTTGACAATTTTAACGAAAATTATAAATCGGCAAAAGTGGGAAGACCACAAGCTATTCCATGAAATGAGGAAGAGCGATTAGCTAATACTATTCGACTAATGGAAGTAAGAAATATCAACAAGAAATATTACATATAGGCGCTGAATATGGAAAACATAATAAACTGGAAAACCTATTTAAAGACAACATCCCAGGCCCAGATTGGTTTACAAATATTCGCAAATGACATCAGCTTTCTATTAAAAGAGTCAAACAGTTGAATTATATTAGAAAAAAAGAGATAAAAAGAGAGTAATCCCATAAAAAAACCAGTGACTAAAGGCGCGGAAGTAATTACTGCGTCCATAATGAAAATTATTAGAAGTTAAGAGAAAAGTAACTAAAAAAGGCAGTTTAACGAGGAAGCAGACTGCAATTCATAAACATTCATAACCAAAGTCGCCAGACATGATTAAGGTCAATAAAAAACAGAGTAAAAATAAGTTTAAACAACTAGGACAAGGCTCAGATAACTCTCGGAGTTGTAATTCAGAGATAATGAGTATATATAGCAATAATGATATTGTTGATTATTATGATTATGAAACACTAACTCATCAAGATTTCAATGTAGACATTGAAAAATGTAATTCGCATGGTAAAGAAAATGACATGAATGTTAGTCAACACAAAGTAGGGAACATATTGAATGAACAAAGGCATTTTAAAGTGATGTGACGTATCTGCAAATACACTATAAGATATTTGAAAATATTTTATAGTGAATTTATATTTAAAATTTTTATTGATAGTCCGCATTAAGGCAGGTTAAATTTTTTAATCAAATGCGTTATTTTAGAGAAGTGTTTTCAGCAAATAAAAAATATAAAAGTAGTGTATGAGATGAAAATAAAGTACTGATGAAATAAAGTAGCAATCAAGAAAGTAAAACTTGTTTCGATTCATTGCATTGCTTATAATTTGTTAGTAATCGGATAATTTACCCATGAAAGAGATAAAATGTTGAGTACCCCTGAATCTGAGGTGGGCGATTTCGAAATATAAGTTATATAAAAATTTTTTAGAGTGCCCTATGTGGAAAGTTAAATATATTTTTTCTTTTATAGAGGTATATACGAATAAAAAATAAATATCTAGAACTTAACATTGTACAGAGGACCAGTTTGAGTGTCATTCTGATTTACCCTGGTATATTTCGGGATTGCACCTTATTTATTTCAAAATAAAGCAAGATTCCAGGCCCTTATATCTAAAAAAGCTAGTCAAATTTCAAGAAGAACTGGGCACAAAGCACTAAAGCTGTTCAATTAAATATCCGAAAGTGACAAATTTTTCAGTAAAATTTTAACAGATTCTAACAATTTTTACCAAATAATAAATATTCTGTTAACTCATCGAAAATACTAGAGCCTGAACTTGAAAGTACTCGAATCTCAAAATGAAACTTTTTTACTTTGTTTAGATGAAAATTAATAAAATCATTTAGTGTATAATCTTACGTCAAATACAGATAAAAAAAACAATTTTTTAGCTTTAAAAATATTCAATTAATGTTAACTATCAGGTTAGATTTACATTAAAATTAATGAACTATCAGGTTCTTGAAGCAACATTTGTACTTACAAAATCAATATACGTAAGATGTTTTCATAAGTCACCTAAAGAAACGAGGAAATATTTATATGGAAATTGTATGGCCCGAGGACAACTTAAGTACTTAAATTTTGTTTATTTCATGTTCCGTATGGGGCGCCATTTGAAAAGCCTATTTACGAGAAAGTATTTTCTTCAAAATTTTAATTAGTATGTATTAAGTATGCAAATAAGATGGCAAATCATACGAATTTATTTAAAAAATGTATTAATTTACCTAATGCTGAAAAATATTATCTTTCAATTAGGAAAATAACAGAGTTTCTACAAGCTTACTTAAATTGTATAGGAAAATTATAGAGGTGATTCCAAATCTCATAGTTTTTGAGAAATTCAAGCAATTTTTAAGTCCGTAGAAAATATAGTAAACAACAAGGCAAAAAATTATATAAATACTGTTGAACTTTTATACAGAAACGTGCACAGTACCTGCGTGCGAGTTCTCTTAACAGGTATTTTTAGAAATTCTGTCTACAAAGAGGTTTTCAAATAGTTTTTATTTATTTTAGACCATAAGTTTTATGAAATTTCACCTGTTCGTTTATCACAAAAAATATCCTAAAGTTTTAGAGAAGTTTAAGAGTTACGGCGACAAAATTATACTTACACTACCTCTCAAAGGAGTTTAAATGTAGATTAAAGGGAAACAATCATTAATATAAATAAGTACCATACCAGGGTATGGTTTCAAATTAGGGTTATAGGACCAAGTAAGTACTCCATTTAATTGTTTTCGAAGATAAAAGTATGAATGATACCATAAGCACCACACTCCCTTTCACATTTTTCTCTTTAAATAGGCGTATCTCCAGAAAATCGATAATAATAAATAAGTAGAATGAACTTAAAAGGAAATAAATAAGTAGAAAACCGGAACTTAAAAGGAAATAAATAACAATTGTAAGTAAAAATAAAATCATTCCTGTCAGCATTTATACATATTGTTTTGCTAATTTTTTTACGTAATTAAGCGATAATAAAAAAAGGACTCTTAATATTCTGATTAAAATTACTATCCAAATAGTCAGCATTAAAACGTTTCAGTTATAAATTATATATTCATTAGAAAATTATAGTACGCAGAAGTAATAGTTGAATGTCTAGACACTTAGATATTAGGTTGGCTAGTAAGTTTTTAGTCAAAACTTCGAGACTTTTCTAGAAAGTTTCTCGAAACTTCTTGGTTTTACTGTACGGTATAAAGAGGCCAAAGGGCAGTTGACAACAGTCAGCGTCGAAGCTTTAAGTGAATTGCACAAAATATAATAGATTCAAATAGATTCAAAACGACGCCTAATTGAGGAGGATCTTCGACTGACGACTCGTCAATTGGCAGATGAGCTACACTGCAGCCATGGCATTATAGAAACACATTTGCACGAATTGGTAAAAGTTTCAAAATACGGTGTTAGGTACCCCACGAGTTGTCAACATATCACCTTCAGAGCAGAGTTGATACTTGTCAACAGTTATTGACATTGAAACGTAACTTTGACTGACTGAATCAGTTAGTAACTGGCGATAAAAACTGGGTTACATATGTTAACTATACATGCAAACGTCAATGGTTGGGTATCGGAGAAACAGCAGTTTTAGTATCCAAACTTGAAATAAGTGGCGAAAAGGCGATGTTCAGTTGCTGGTGGAATGTCAAGGGCACTATTTATTGGAAGTTGCTTCCAGAGGGATCTACAATTAATGCAGATATTTACTGTGTACTGATACTGTGACTGATTAGCTAACAAATTAGGTACATGATAATGCTAGACCACATGTTGCAAAACATACTCGTGATAAATTAAAGGAGCTCGGCTGGATTCCACTCACTCATCCACCATATTCTCTGGACATTGCGCCCTCTGATTACCATTTATTCAGAGCTCTAACTAACCATTTACGTGAAAAAAATTCGACGTTACAGAAGATCTTCAAAAAGACCTCGCACAGTTTTTTGAATCAACGTCACCAGAATTTTACAAGGCATATTGTCACTGGCAACTAGATGGCGACAAGTAGTAGATAATAATGGTGCATATTTCAATTTAGTGTAACATATATTTTTTTAACCTTTATGGGGTTACAAACGTATTAGCCAGCCCAATATTAACAAAACCTGACTTGATAAGTACACCAAAAGCTGACTTGATAAGTACTTATAAACTGTAAACGACGAATAAATATAAATTCTGAAAATAATTGTCCAATATACATCTGAATATAAAATATTTATTGTCAATACTTTAACTACTGTACAGTTAAACTACTGTAGTTTTCGAAGATATTGGTAGAAGTCACTGAATGTATATAAACATAACTCTACATAGATAAGAGTGTCGTAAGCAAGTTCTCATTATATTAATCTGCTCAGTATTCTTAATTTAGACTAACACTTCGATTAATGAATAATGAACTCTTACAAGATTTATACTATAAAACAAAATTATTAGAGAAATTATATTTTATTTTGCCTATTTTAATAAAGAATCAAGAAATAAATAAAATAAAGTACTAATAATGAGTACTTCATAAAATTTAAATTCAATTTCAAATAAATACTCGCGTTTTTAGTACATTTATTAAAGACAAACATGAATTTATCGATAAGAAAATAAAAAATCCGAGTCTTACAGAGTATGAAAAATAATCGAAACAACTGCAAAGTCAACCAACATTCGTATTCATGGATGATGAAAACGTAGTATTCATTCCGTGTAAAGATTCAAGACCCCTGGATGTTTAGCTTTATTTATAACAACGAGAGTCGGTTCCATATTTATTTAAACTTTCACGATAGCTCCACCTAGATAGGGATGCCGTGAAAATAGGGAATGTTATGAGTTATGACAGAATGCCACAAGATTCTTCTAAAATAGCAATAACGTAGAAGGGAAAATATTTTTCTACTCACAGAAATTATATATACACATTCTTTTGTTTATAATTATACCCACACATAACACTATATCTAGAAAAGGCTATATCTACTAATCCTTCACAAGCTAGCGAACTTAGTGAAAGTATTTACTAATGGATCAATACAGTAAGTGCGGCTTTAATACATAAATAATTATGAAATTCATACTA
The DNA here is from genome assembly GCA_039881145.1 of Druceiella hillmani. Lineage (NCBI taxonomy): Eukaryota > Metazoa > Arthropoda > Insecta > Lepidoptera > Hepialidae > Druceiella > Druceiella hillmani. The sequence continues at coordinate 12,588,504 of JAYKKI010000002.1, forward strand.
GAATAAAATACCACTCTTGCATTTTATTTATAAATAAAATTCTATTCAATCTTCTAACTGAGAGTACAGTCGAAAGGTTTTACTCAGTTTCGAACTAAACAAAATTACAAGACGAATATAATTTCAACGCATTCGATTGAAGTACGGATACGTATATGCCGTATAAAGGCTACAAAAAAATTGAAAACAAGTAGCACAATACAAAACTGGGCAGAAAGCCAATTTGTATGACAACTTCGGTCATGACATTAAATTTATTAACATAGGACCGCATACAAGTTAAACGTAGAATTTTATTACACCACCGTACCTACTGCAGGCACAGTTCCTAGGCAGATGATATAAATCATAAAAAATATCGCTAAAACGAGCCATTCATAAGTTCGCAACTGCGAAGGTATACGTCTGCAAAAACACGCCGTAAACGGAACATAACAATGTCCCAAAAGGGTAACCCAGGCTTAGGGTTGGCCATTATATTACATTTTTTCTTACATTCGAGGATATTAAGTGCTATAATTCAAAAATAATATAAAACGCACAGTCATGCATATATCAAACGCTCCTAATTGCTATCGATCATAACTTTATTGGAGTGTGCAGCATTTGAATTATGCGTTTTTGTACCACGAAATCTATTTGTATACAAAAAGTTAGACTGGTAATTGTTACTAAAATATAGATACCTATGTCTGTGGTAAGATCAATAAATATATAGCATTACCTGGTCACTATGTAGGTGGATCTATTATTTTCTAGGAATGGTTTCAAATTTCATTCAAATCAAACTTTATTTCCAAGCCATAAAATTTATGAATTGCAAAAACGTTTTATTGAAATAATAATTTTAGTAACCATCATACTAGTTGCTAATACAGAGTGACACGAGTCACTTTTAAACGTACATTTTACACATGTCACAAAACGAGTAAAAGAAATATGAATCATTCCCTTCGTTAAGACGCTATGCGCATATATGTGGGATTATCATTATCTATTTCACCTTGTTTACTGATAGTTTCTGTAAATAAATAATTTTGTTGTGATACGCCTTGATTACACTGATTATTTGTTTAATACTGATTTGAGTTAGCAAGGTATGCCCGCAAAAAACTTAAATAGTTTAATAGCGAATAATTGTAAAAGTAGCTTGTGTTGGTAGCGATAAGTGAGTGATAGCGAGTGAGCGCCGTCATTGCTATTTAGCCTCCGCTGACAGATCCTAGACAGCTAGCTCGACATAAAGACAACATGGATAGAACGATTTATTATCATATCTCCAAAAACGCTTTCATTTGTCACTTTATGCTGCCACTTCTTTTCTTAATAGCTCTTCCTTATGCCGTCGTATATTTAAAAGTTACCATGCTTATGACAATCCCGAGATATACTGTAGTTAGGAGGCAAACTTCTTTGCAATTTATGATCACATTTCATAAAATTTATCGTTATAACATCTAACTTTGGTTAAATAAAGTTATCTGTATCCGTATTTGAAACATTACATCAATTTAACAAAGATATTATATATATATATATATATATATACATATATATATATATATATATATATATATATATATATATATATATATATATATATTTAAGTTTCTTGATGACGACGTGGTATTAATTTGGGAAGAATTTTATAAATTCCGGAGGAGTGTCAAATCTTTCATCAGGAACCAGAACTATCACGGATATTATAATTTTTGTTTCTAGGACCTTTTTCAAGCGGACCTTCAGATAATGGGATGCAAGGGTAAGTTCATTTTATTTTCATCCACTTTGACATTGTTTTAATTTTTCTTCAATTCTAGTATTGTTCCAGGTTTCAGGTTGTCAGGCTCTTTTTACATTTGTTTCTACGAATAATACATCTCTACTTACAAATGCGTTTCTGCTTATTAGATGATTACATCTACATTCTTTTGCACAATATGAATATTCAGTTAAGATTTACTTCATGATTTTACATTCAAGTTTTGCCTTTTTTTTATAAGTATGTGCACTGTGTACAATCACACTGCAGTCAAATACTCGCATATGATTAATACCTGATGGCTTATCATTCCATACTTCCTCAAGTGTGATGTCAGTGAGGTCACGTGTTGGCAAGTAGTATGATTCATTCGTTCACTTAATCCATTTTGTTCAGGCGTATATGGGTTGGACGGTCGGTGTGTTTCTTTAAAAATACTTCAAAATGTTTACATGTAAACAAAATATATATATGTAAACAATTTGCTCCCATTACTTAATTTTACTTCAGACTCTGATTATTTTTCTTCAAATAAACAGACTTAACATACGAAAAAGAAATATGAGATATTTCTTTAAAATTTTCAATGATATCTCTGTAATTATTTTAAATAAAATTATCAAAAAATGCTTTTGAGATTTCTTCAACTCACCATTTCAATTCATCTACCACAATAGAAACAAATTTGAGTTAATGAACCTATAAATTTTGCGTTTCTAAGGAACGATAAGGAACCCCAAAAAAGACATCTCTTAATCAAATCCAAACGTAAACCAAACTTTTAATGGAAAACCTAATCAATTCTCAAAACCTCAACTTCTCAACGACTAATCACCATGCAATACAGAAAACGAAACAATACAACCAAAAGTAGGTCGATACAAGTGGCTCCCCATACACTAACAAGCCAATTCAAAACGCGGGAAGCGCCCACACTCATTCAAAGCTTCGAACGGCCGCCGCGCGTTGAATGCAATCTAAGTAAATAAAAAAAACGCGTTCACCGACCATGAATTACTCGTCTGTGAGCTTACCTGTTCTCCCGCTTACTTTTTGTTTGCTTTATAAATATAAACTAAATTCGCTCTGAAGCTAGTACTTGCAAAATTGGGTGTTGAAAGAATATGGCAATATAATAATATTGCAAAAACAAGACAATATGTAAATGAAATAGTAATAAGATCAATTAGAAATACAAATATATATATATATATATACATATATATATATATATATATACATATATATATATATATATATATATATATATATATATATATATATATATATATATATATATATATATATATATATATATATATATCACATCACTTCTAGATTTATTTCGCGGCTTTACTCTCGTCTATTTATGATTAAGACACCAGGATTTATCCATGTCTGATAATATCGCAAAAGTTTTTATACATCATGTTCTAGAGTATTCTATTATATTCTAGAGTGTAACACGTAAGCAATAGATTTGATAAACACATTGCGCCATCGATTAATATTTTATAAGACTACATTTATAATAGTAAAAACCGGCAAAGTACAAGTCCTGACTCGTAATACGAAGTAGTCAAGTCACGATAATTAAAGAAACTTGTTGTCCATATTGATAAATTACAAATGTTTAGTTGAATGTAAATTTAGCATTTATTTTTTTAATAAAGGTCCAAAGGACAAATCAGAAATTCCGGATGCCCAGGTACCAGGATTATGAAAATAGGCTGGTAAGAATATATGTTTAAAATGTTTATATCTCCAACACACATAGTTATCTTTCAATGAACATTTTTTCTAAATGCGGTTATACTCGACTCGAGGCACTTTTCAATCGTGCCTCGTGTGCCTCTATGAAAAGAATATTTTCGCCGCCACGCATTTAAAATATTTTGTAGGGGATGGAAACAATCTATAAAATCTTAAATGGGATTCTGTATGAAGTAATTATATAAAATGTGTAAAATATAAATCTGTAACTTATTCCGTTTAGAAGGTAAAAACATTTGATCAACTGATAGACAGACCGACGACATCGTCACAACAACTACTCCGCCCGGCTTTTTCGAATACGAAACTTTAAAATAAAAAAGAAACAATTCAGGTAAAAAAAAATATATTTTTTCTATAAAAGAACTTAATGCAGTAAGTAATAAGTTAAGTAATAAGTGACCCACAAATTATATTGTACTAATGTTGAACTTCTAGATAAATTTGTGTGGAAAAGGGTTAAATATGATATGTAGACTACGCAAGTGGCTACGAATAGTGACCAGTATGTGACAAAAGCTAACAAGTTACTGGCCAAAAAATATAGAACGATGTCATTGGCAACTAAGACGCACAAACTTTTGAAACATGATGCATAAATTTTTGGAAATGAAATTGACTCAATCGATCGTGATTTATGTAAAGTAATTATTCTATTACGAAACCTCTTTTTGTAATTGATTTCCAAGGAAATATAAGGGATTTATGAGGGGATATCGGTTACTCCAGAGAACTGTAGAACAGTTTTTTTAAGGATGTCACATATGAATAAGTAACTCTGTTTTACAGAACACTGGTAAAAATAGATAATATTTACTAGAAAGTATTGTTGAATTATTACAGACTAACTACAGCTGGAGTTTTCGCGAGAGTATCTATAATAGAATGAATTTATCACCGATAAGTAATATCGGTGATAAATTCAATCGGACCCGTCTGTCCAAAACTTTAAAACCAATATTGTGACTCAGATTGACCACCGCTTCAGGTTAAACATTTTACAGAAACATATATTTACTCTGATTTAGCGATTACTGGCATCTCCGTAAAATGGTTTTCGACAATTTAATCCAAAAATATGTCAGTATATTATCAGATTAAGTACAATGCATGTAAAATAATAAATACATTTAAATAACATATAATTAATTTCAGCACAACAATTTTTTAAATTAATTTATATATATAAAATTGTTCTATTTACCTTCCGGCTTTCAAAGTATAATTTTAACTTATTTGTATTTTCAACCTCACAGAAATATGGTTCAGAGAACTATATGTTCTATGGTTCAGAGAACTATAACATTAAAAACAAAGGTTCCGTTCGACCCATTACAAAAAGAATTGTATACTTCATATAATAAAATATATTCGACAAGTATCAACTTAGTAACGGACAACTTCCTGAATTGAACATCCATGTTGCACTGTATGTAAAAACCAAAGCTTGTATTTACATCATAGTTGATAACAAAAATTGTACATACATCATGCTTATTCCATTGATATATTAAACAATTGTATTTGAAATCTACTCAGAAATCAGATTTTTACTTATCTTATGACTAAGATTTTTAATAATTTTCGATATAAGTAGAATAAACTTAGACCCAGAAAAAACGAATAAGTTTAAATTATGTCTGAACTTCGTTGCAGAATTCAACTGAATTAGTGACAAATTTATGGAAAGCGTCTTCATAATATATTAATTTAAAAGTTGCATTGATATAACCCAGCCAATGGAGGGGCGTTTGCTAAAATAACGCTCACATAAACGCAAAAATAAAAAAATTATTGGGTGCTAAAACGGATCAAGAACACTTTGTTTATAACAAGCTGCTAAAAGTTTTACAAACTGCAGAAAGTATGCCATAAAGCTTTATTAGCGCTGCACGCAAAGCTGCATCACAAAACGGAGGCGTATTGTATCGTTTCATACACCCAGAAGTAGCGCTGATATATTGAATCAGTGGCGGTGTGAATATCGTTGTATTTACGGGACAAAGATGTCTCATTTTTACAACGAGATTTTATTGAAACAATTTCGCGGCACTTTTGCCGTATCTCGTAAATTTGCAACGAAACATTTATACAAGAGTGGAACAGTTATAAATGTACTTAAAATAAATATTCAATTACACTTAAAATAGAAGTAAGCGCGTTTACGCATGTAGTTACTACAGACGCCATTTAAACGATTACGTAGCGTGCGTAAATGAATGCGAGTCTATTTCGGGATTCAAACTAATACTCTTACGGTTATCTGCGGAACATTTACGTGACAGGATTAAAGATAAGAATATTGTACGAGAAATGCTATATCTACGATAGAGTGATAGTGAAAACATAGAAAGGAATATCAAGGTAATTTGGCCGCATGGAATATATAGTTGATAAAAATTAATTGAAAAATATCCACAAATATAAGCCAAATAATAAAAGAGTTTATGTAATTAATATTTTATGGAATGTAATTGCTTTGTTGATGCATTATTCGCGTACCTTACGTTAAGGTACGTAACCTTAAACATACAGCGCATTCGAGATCATCATATAGGCTGCTTAATATTTTGTGACACTTGAAGCATATTATTTTTGCTTTATATTTTTACATAGTATTATCATGGCGATGCTCATTGAATGGGAGGACGGTTAAATTTTCGCCACCCACAAGAAAGGCGACAAGCTTGACTATCACAATTACCGAGGCATCACGCTTCTCAATGGGGCCTTTAAAATCTTTTCAAATATCTCATTTCCTAGGTTCCTTCCCTAAGTCACAAAAATTATAGGAAAATATTAATTTGGTTTTATGGAAGGCAAATCAACTATAGACCAGATAAACTCACTTAGACAAATGCTTGAAATATGCACCAAGGAATATGGAATTGATACCTATCACCTTTTTGTAGACTTCAAAGCAGCGTAATTCAATCGGACCCGATCAACAGATAGAAACTTTTTAAGGCGATGTGTGAATTCGGCATCCCACCAAAATTTACCAATCTTGTCAGAATGACTTTACGAAATGTCAAATATAGAGTTAAGGTTGTATCCAATGTTTCAGATGCATTCTATACAGAGAGAGGTCTCAGACAGGGGGACTCTCTGTCTTGCATCTTATTTAACATAGCCCTTGAAAAAGTTATAAGAGACTCGGGGATTAACACCAAAAATACCATTCTGCAAAAATCTACACAATTGCTGGCCTACGCTGATGACATTGATATAGTTGAGCAAACCAAAAAAGATGTTATGGAGACGTTTATTGGCTTTGAACTGATGCTAGAGATATTGGCTTAGCAGTAAAAGAAGAAAAAACAAAAATTTTGGTAGTAAGCTCTAGAGTGTATGATGTTGCAGTCGCTCCAAATTGGAAATTATACCTTTGAAGGAGTCACTCAATTTAAGTATCTGGACACACTCATTACCAGTAAGTATGAGATAAAAGTTGAAATTGGGAACCTACTTTTGATGGCAAACAGATGTTACTATGGTCTAAAAAGACAATTCAAATCAAAACTCATCTCTGTTAATAAAAAAAATAAATCTATTCTCGATTAGACTCGAATTAGATTGTTGGGGCACGTTTTTTGACGGGAAGATCTAGACCCAGTTAAAAAACTGACGTTCGCGAAGATTGAAGGTCCAGTACAGGATTAAAGGCTTAAATCACAATAAACATTAATATGATTTTTTGCGCAGTTAAGTTATCATGACACGTGACAAAATTTAAAGTCAGTTACAAAATTCAATTGTTTAAATTAGTGAAACTTCATTAGTTTTGGGTGAGTATATGAATTTAATAGTACCAGTTTGTACAAACGTGGGACTTCGCATTATCAAAAATTGTTGAGCAGAAATAGATTCTCTGGAAACCCACGTACATGAGAAAAAGGCACAATTTACCAATGACGATAAAACATATATCGCTCTAAAGGAGAAAACTATAAAATATCTAAAGGTAATTGATCTTATCTCAAAAGTCCACAGACAAACTGTTCACAAGGTAGCGCAAGCTCCCCGACATCCCCAGACATAAATCTTTATTCTACTTAATTAATAGTAACCTTTCAAAAGGAAGCCCAACGCTGTCCTGAATTGGATAATGACGATAATTAAAGGAGACGAGGATTGTTCGCGTGAAATGCCGGCGAGCGCTTCTAATACATTTTTAATTTGTATCGGAGACGGCCTTTAGGGTAAGCCTCGTTGGCAACTAGAGGGCGCTCTATAAATAATATACCTAATTGACTAATACTTCAAGTCAGTTGCGTGATCTCATGTCCAACGCAATATAGGCTCAATGAGCAAGTGAATATTTAATTACCCAGGATACAGACTCGCGCCACTCAATATTACTATGCCATGAAATATTCCGCGCTCCCACTAACAACTAACAATTGCCACTAATAATTTTGAAATTTCATCGCGAACGCAAAGCGAATTAATGTCAACGACCTTGTATAAATTACTAATAGTTACAAAGAAGACGTGATATACAGAGTGAAGTTGAATATTTTACCATAAAACTACATCGATTAATGCCCAGAGAATCGTTTTATACAATTTTTATATTCATATCAAAACTCGCGCTGATGTTTAACATGTGGATATATGGCGTAAACAACACTTAAACCAACTTGTACGGTAATAAAAAAATCATATTAATTCAAACAAAGGGTAATAAAACCCCGTGCGCTGCCTACGGCCAAATAAATAAATAAGTGAAAGTGCCTACATATTAGCACGGTTCATTTGAAACATTTAACGCACGAAAAGGTTGATTATATTCCGCAATGAAATATTCACAATTCATCCCTCAGAGTGAGCTAAGCCGGCGGCTCGCCCTTACGCAATCGACGCGATACCCGTGTCGTTAAATTTTATACTACTGCGCAATTTTCACGCCAAACACTGGTGATAACATTACTGCGACAGCCGAATCGCTTCGCAATGCAATATAGCTATGCCGAGAGTAAATTTCAATCGAAACCCATTATTAAATATTCACGCCGCGCATGTTCTGTGCACCGCATATCATTGCTTTAGCCGCTAAGACTGCGCAAATGACCTTTTCCAATTTACGTTATGCTGGAAATTTCAAAATATCGCCCAGTTTTAAACTCCAACATAAAAGTAAATTTAATAAAAACCGAACACTGGTGATAACATTACTGCGACAGCCGAATCGCTTCGCAATGCAATATAGCTAAGCCGTGAGAAAACTTCAATCGAAACCCATTATTAAATATTCAAGACGCGCATGTTCTGTGCACCGCATATCATTGCTTTAGCCGCTAAGACTGCGCAAAGGGCGTTTTTGAATTTACGTTATGCTGGAAAATTTCAAAACATCGTCCCATTTTTAAACTTCGACATAAAAGTAAACTTAATAAAAACAGTTTTCATAAAAAAGGTCCTTTGATCTTAGTTTAAAACAGCGCGTTGTATAAACGATAACATTCCCGTCATTGTCATGAGTATTTTTATTTATTTACTTATTTAACATATCTTCATTAAATGTTATGATTAAAAGAGGAAAGGCATTATTATAATGTGTGTGATAAAAAAGAGGAAAGGCATTATTGATAGATTAAAATTAAATACCGATAAACTGATGAACGAAAATTTGAACAGATTAAATCGGTTTCATATTCTCGAGAGCAGAGAATTTACAAAATTAATGCCACGAAATGGGATTAGGTATTTGGGGATAAATCTAAGCTCACAACAGGAACACGTCTCATTTTCTATATTAATTGTAAAATATTATATAAGATGGCTATAGTAAATATTGTATAATACCCAAAGTCAGTATAATGTACGAAATCACAAATGACATGAAGAAAGAACGTACTATCTGTCAAAGACTTAACAATCCCTTAGAACTATATAAAAATATTTACACAATTATATACATCACTACAGTTTGTTAGCGCCTGTATGCTCAAAGCAATTTGGTCAAGCTGCTCTGTAATGGCGGATTTCGTAGTTTCGAATGGTAATTAGACACATTTAATTTTAACCGATATCAGTTTTAACTGGAACGGAATGGCGACAATACCCTGGAACTCAAATATTCTTCTTTCAAAAGATTAGAGTTTTCCCTTTAATATTTTTTATAGTAATTGGTGTTTTTATAGAGGCATACAACTTTATAATGAAAAAAATCATGATAATGGCCATGGGATTGGCTGTAATTTTATGCCATTAGTGTTTAAATATGATTTCAGACATGTAGGCGCCGTGGCTAGGTCGAGTGAAGTGTAATCTGGAAGTCCAAGTCTCAACCACTTTTATCCGCAATAATTTGTTCAGCGATGAGGGTCCTTTCTGGCTGAACGGCTATGTTAATGAACAAAATTTTCGAAATTAATAAAACCCATGTCTATTATTGAGACGCCGTTACAACCATAAAAAAGTCATTTTTTGGTGTGCTTTATGGAATCAATGTCCCGTATTTCTTCAAAGATGATGCCGGCGAGAACTTTACAATCAATGAATATCGCCTTAAATTCATTATTACTGCCTTGTTCGTTCCCCATTTGAATGACATTAATGTTGAACAGCTTCGGTTTCCACAATATGGTGCAACATCCCATACAGTACGCGACACAATCAATTTATTGCAGGAAACATTCGATGAACGCATAATTTCGCGTAATGCCCTTGTGAGTTGGCCTCCACGATCGTGTGATATCACACCTATGGATTATTTTCTGTTCGGAGGTGTGAAGTCGCTAGTCTATGCCAATAAACTAGAGACTTCGGAACACTTCGAAGGCAACATTCGCTGCATTATTGCCAATATATGACCCCAATTGCTCGAAAAAGTGGTTGAGAATTGGACTTCCAGATTGCGCTTCATTCGAGCCAGCCCTAGGCACCCGTATGCTTAAAATCATATTTAAACACAAATGGCATAAAATTACCTTTTCAATAAAGCAAATATTTTACCTATTTTTTCATTTTAAAATTGTATATCTTTAAAACACACCTTTATAATCATTAAGTATAGCGAATGACATTTTTGTAGAATATAAATTATTACACTTATATATTTAGTTATGAAACATGTTTATTATGCTATTCTTTTTGATAACAAATTAAAAAATACAGCAAAATAAATATTTTGCTGTAAACACGTACTCATAAAAAGTTACTTTAAATTTTAATATATACATATGTGTATAATACAAGACTTTGTCTTTATTCTGTTCAGAATATACCCTATATTCTGAACAGAATATTAATTTGCAGATTAAAATCGAAAAATATACATTATTTGTCAATATTCTCTTTTAGGCCAATTGTTTTTTTTTTGTGGAATTTACTGATGAATGAATGTAAATAACTAAATTAAAAACTGGCAACGAAGTCCTATATGTCATTTAGTCATAACTACTACTTTAATACGGTGACTTTCTCAGCCTTCAGGAAATATTTACATTAAAATTAAGGTCATCAACGATACCGAGATTAACCGTTAGTTTCTAGAATACGAGAACAATATATCCAATACTCACTGGCTATTTAAAAACGCTAATGTATGTTCTATTATTACCAACACAAACTACTTATCAACTTAAATATGTCGAAGAAGTTATCAAAGAGTCATTAGATATGCATTATTGTATACATTTTTAAATAAGTTTCAACTTTTATTACATTTTACGTCAATGCTTCTAAATATATGTACAAGTATGCCTCAAAATTGCGTACAGAAATAATGACGTTGCTTACGTAACTCAACTTTCAAGTAAAACACAAACATAATAATCGGTAAGAATGTGACAAAATAAATAAAATAACAATATTCCATAATTCGTCTATATTTATTCTATATATACACACACACACACGCACGCACACGTGCGCGCATACAAATACACACACACACGCGCGCACGCACGCACACGCACGCACGCACGTACGCGCTCACACACACACACATATATACATATATATATATATATATATATATATATATATATATATATATATATATATATGTATATAGTTTAACACAAGTACTTCGTACAATAACACAGATTCTCTAAAAGCTTTTTTCGATTAAGGTCAACGTTAATTGATCGAACACATCACAAAAGTGGAATTATATATGCTAATCTATTCAATATTAAAAAATGTCAACGCTAGCCTATCTACAACTTTACGAAATAATACTGTTATATGATCAACCTTCATTTCTTGTTTCTACATTTTCATTTAATACTGTCCAAACTTTCATATGGTTTTATTTTATGATTACTGACAATAATAAACTTACTTTTCCGTATACACAGCAAAAAGGATAGCAACTTAAATTGAGATAAATGTTTCAATAACCCCCGAGTCACAGTTCGACAGTAAGTTTTCACGTTTTTTGTCAATAAGTTTTCACGATAGGCGTATTTCGTATTCACTGCCTAATTGACCTCGTCCAAGTGTTTAAAAAATATTAAACGATTTCATTTTCGTTATGTATCTCGACATAAATGTATAATTATAAAACATACAGGAATAGATAACAAATGTGTTAGATAAAATTGAAGAAATTCATTTAATAAATATATGATTTCTGATTTACGCCTTTCAAAATTTTCTATTGAGTATTAGTAACGTTGTTGGTCTTTACCATTTTCAGCAAGTATATACATCATCGGGCCATTATACATATAAAAAAAGTATTAAATACGAATAAAACTGACGCTATGGAGGTTCCGTACCTACCTAGTTACAAATAAAAGTTAATACAAATAATATTTATCGCTATATAATTTTATGTTTTATATTTTTGTTGTAGTATGTTTCCCACAGAACAAAAAACATGACGTAAATATTCCGCAAACTATGACTTTTAGAATTATCGCTATAGTTTACTCGTAAACTTGAAGTAAATTTGTAGTAACCTGTCTTTCGTAACATCTTTTTAGATTTGTACTATTGCAATGCATGCAATAGTAGAAATATAAAAAGATGTTCGCGGCGCGAAGTGTTAAATAAATAAAGTTACTGTTTTCGGTCGTGTGGGATATCAGTTGAAAGTATTGTAGTTTATTCTTTTATCCCAGTATTATATAAAGATATTGCTGAAAATGTTTACAGAAACATGCACCCTGGCATCCTCGAAACTGCCTAATTTATGTGTACTGTATTAACTTTTATACGTAACTAGGTAGGTACGCAACCTCCGTAGGGTCAGTTTTACTCGTATTTAATACTTTTTTTGAATTGCCTATTACCATGCCTAATTTCAGCTTCTTACATAAAACGGTTTCAGAGAACAGTGCTTGTGGCCCACGGATGGATGGATGAATTTGACATATATCTGATTTTTCTTGAGAGACAGAATCATAAACATTTTCCAAGTTACAGTTATTGTTGGGGAAAACATTTAAAAATATTGGAAAGGCTCTGTAGATAAAAGCTATCTTAAAACATAAACAATCCATAGTATTTGCTGGTTTGCAATTATCTATCACACAAAATATTTAGATAAAATTTTATTGTATTCTTTATATGATTTATATATGATCAAAAAACTACAGCATGTTAAGTAAAGGAACAAGTTTTTATTGACAGTAAGTAAGGGAAGTCAATTGAGGTAGATTTCGCGAAATAGTGTAATTATGTAGATTGCAGAGCTGCAGAGGCATGAAATTGCAATCATCACGCTTTTTCAGGCATTTCGGTGCCATTTTTAAGACGATCTTTTAATTTAAATATAAAGAAATAGATAATTAAAAGATATAGGTATTTAAAAATGAAAACGAACTATTAAAATAATTTTAAAAATAAATTCTAAAAAGCAGAGAATAAAATCTGGATTAAAAAGTAGATAATATGTAAAGTATGTTGACTTGGTACTGATTTGCACTTAGTGAAATTTCTTGCTTCTATCACTTTCTAGTCTAGATATCATCTCGTCTTAAAGTAGTTTATGGATTGCACAATATTACTTTTTCCCTTTATGTCATTTTCAGGATATTACATAATTATGCGAATTATTTTGTTCAGTGATCAAGATCGTGCTATAAAATAAAAATTCTTCTTCTTACATTAAATCTACAAAGATAACTTTACGCATAAAAACTATAAAAGAAAGTTAAGTTAAATGCAAATAATACACTTCAGATCCCATTAAATTGCTCTGTCAACGAGACACCCGCTCTTCCCACACACAAGCCTCAAGTTTATTCGTACAGCAATGTTTACACGGTTACCGACATACTCAATTTACTTGCATAAACGTGCGAGAGTAAAATAATAGTTAACGTTTTCCATGAATATATATTTAGAGTTCTAGAATTTATGTGATAAAATAAATTCACCTGGACGTTAAGTGAAATCCTTTTCGTAAATAAATTTCGAGGCCATTTACAATTTTATTGTGTACAACTTTCTTTTCTGCTCAAGATTAATGTATTTTGTCAATCTAGCGAATATATTTCACACGAATAAAAGTGTGTAGGCCTCTATAAAGGGATGTGCGGAAAAAGGTTGTCTGAGGAAGACCATTAAGAAGTGGTATAGAAAATAGACAAAACACACTCGAATGTAGACACGGATATATTCCATTCAGCGCTTTGTGCGTTTTGTGCAGTGTCTGCTCGTACGTAGACAGATATTCAGCGCCCATTCGAACTGTGACTCGGAGGTTATTGAAACATTTATCTCGATTTTAAGTTGCTATCCTTTTTGCCGTGTATACGGAAAAGTAAGTTTGGATAAATACGCAATTCAGTATTCGTAAAATAAGCACATTTATGTTGGAGAAGAAATATATCCGTCTATGTCATATACATACATGTATATATATATATATATATATATATATATATATATATATATATATATATATATATACATATATATATATATATATACATATATATATATATATATATATATATATATATATATATATGAATAATAGTTTAATAAACCAAATTCTCGTATTTGTAAGCCTGCGTGCCAAACTTACGAACTTATTTATCATCTCAATTAGCAAAGATCTTTGCTAATAGCCCACCTGAAGATGTTGTGATACAACGAAACCTAGGTCGTGGTAAAGAAATTAAAGAAAGTAGAAATAATACTACATCACGTAGTTTCATTTAATTGTGAATAATGAATTTCTACAAAATTAACGCCAAATATATTCAATCAATGGTAGAATTTAATTAAAATTCGACTAAAATTATTTAACGGATTTGTTGGTGACTGAATATCACTTTCGAAATTTTTCGTGAACAGAATCTATTGTAAAAATACTGTAGGTCAAAAGTTATGTACACCCCAAAAACCTATTGTATAACACACATTTTCAATGACTCGAAAATAATATTTTTTTCAATTTAAGTACGCCATTGAAAAGCCCTAGTTCGCTTGAAGACCGATATAATACAGTTTCTCAAAATTGCTATATAATAGGATGTGTATCATCCTCAAAAACCAAATATTCTATATTTTCTGAAGCAAAAGAAATTAAGTAAAGGACTGAATTTCGAATTGGTTTTACAACATTAATTTACAAAAAATAGTAATAAAATTCATATATAAATAATGCAATTAAAGTTTTGTATATATGTAAAGCTTATTAGTTGTCGCCGATATTAGTTACGAATAATAGTTACAAATAAAACAAATTTTTCGTAACATTTGCTTAACGCTAAGGTTAAAAATGATCCGAAAAACGACTTGCTCAAAATTGTATTCTTTACCTTCCCCATTCAAATTTAACTTTTACATATTCGACGTTCCGCAATTAGCTTGTTAGTGGACCAAATTTTAATTGCACCCTTATTTTATTAAAAACAAGCACAAAGAAACACGGAACGCGAGCGTCGCAACGTCTGGGTACCGTCCGTCACTTCCGCAATTTTGGCGCGCCGCCGGCAAACAGTTTTTATGTGAAGTTTTTATCTGCTGTCCAGCGGCGCCGCAGCACGGCGGTCAGTGCGACCTCTCTTTGATTTTTCCCTTTATTAAGATTTTTTTTTTCGTTAAAAACTCCCCCTTTGCTTCACGTAGTGTCACATTCATACCGTTCGGATCGACTTAGATGCGATGTTATTGTATGACGAGTTGGAACAACAAATCTTTATTTTCATAACGCAAATGTATGCCACGTGAACGTACGTATTCAGATTTAAAAATTGTTTGTTAAACATTTATATTTGAAGTCCTATATTTTATTAAGATTTTATAATCGCGCTATATTAGTGAAAGAAATGTCTAATGTACCTGTATTGTTGGTTGTACAATTTTTGAGAGTGATTTTTACCAAAATTAAACGGTAAATATTTTTTTACAAAATGTTAACCCTTCCTTTTACATATACTTAGTTTATTAGACAAATAGCTCGCCTAATAACTTCTTTTCCTGTAATGTTAAGTAGAGCGTTTTTTTACCAAAACTTGAGTTTGAATAATATATAAAAAATTCAACGAACTTCGCCGACAACGCGTTTTACATGACAACTACTTTAAGGTATTTAGACTCTTTTTTTTCAGTTTATGTATCTTAGATATTAAAAAAAACTAACAGAATGATACAATTAAAAAGAGGTCAACATGATGAACTTGAGTTTGATATCTAGGTCGAGCTAACTTCATTCGTTAACAGATGATAATTACTCATAAGAACATATTTACGTTTGGAAATGAATCTGTTTCATTCAAGGTTAAAGCCAGTCCAAGACGATGATTTAAATCCAAAGTGAAGATACAGCGCGGGGATTTTTCAATACATTGAACTGAACAAAAATAACATGCATATCGCTCCGCTCACAAATTTACATCCACTTTAGTCGTGAAATATGATCGTATTTTCTGAGGCTAAAGATTTAACGGATACACAAATTTTGAAGGCGTTCTAATTTATTCAACGGTTGCTTGGTAATACTGGAATAACATAAATGTCCGCAGTCGAGTAATCTATGAGGATGTTTGCCATATATTTATATTTTATTTATAACACAATATGATCAACGATTTTGTTTAAAGCACACGCTCGCTTATAATTTTTGTCGATCATAAATTAGACAATATAAAAAATAAACACAACATCCCCTTTTAGACGTCTAATAAACCTGCACGGTTAATACTGACGAATAAACCGCCCGGATCGACGGTTCGAATATCCACTACGGTCCCAAGTGTGCAATATGAACACAACCAAGTAGCGTACGGAGCTGTTTTGGATGTTTTTGCCCCTGTTCTTTTATTCGTAAACAACATATAACGATACAATAATGGCATTAAACAGCAATCCCTAGCTAAAGGAAGGAGCTTAATCAAAGCCCGCACATGTTCTATTAGAACCATTGTTGTACTGAATAAGTATGCACGTACGTGTATTTGTGTGTGTGTATATATATATATATATATATATATATATATATATATATATATATTTTTATAATAGACAGACTATCTATCTGTCTGTACTGTCTATCCACACATATATACAGGTTTATGGTGGGTGTTCATGCTAATTACTATTGGAGTTCGTGTATATACAAAATTCAAGTAGTTTTATCGTCTAAACGGTTGCGGTATTTGAATTTTCGAGAACATTCTTGAACTAAAGATGATAATTTAATTCAGTGAACTAAGTTTAGTGCTCGTCTATAAATTGTGTTGTCAGAGACCAACCATTAATTTAATTATATACAATGAAATTGCACAATCATTGTGAGAACATTTAGCATGTAGCAATATTAAAAAGCAATATTAAAACCAAAACTTTGTGGTGATATTTAGTTATAAGTAAAGTATATACTTATCTAATTTTTTCCCTACGAAATTGTCTAATCGTCATGTATGTGAGAGCGTTTTAATAACGTCAATCCGCATAAAGAAATCTGACGATTCAGTAGATTTTTGTGACGGTCTGAAACTTTGTGACATTCTCCTTCAAAATCACAATGTTTTATCTTAGCGAAATCGACGTAATGATAGGAATATATTATGCCATATACATATTTTTAAGTATCGTGAATGACGGAGAATTTGAGTCACGTTAAAGTAAGGGCGCCTAACTAATAATTATGAAGCATTTGAACGTGGGTAAAGGTTTATTAATTATCAGAAATGATTTATCCGACTTGCTTGAAAATGAGGACATTTAAAATAATTCTAAGCGGAAAAAAGTGGATTATACCCGGAGTAAACAAGGTTGAGGAATGTACCAAAAAAGAAAAAGATAATGTTACAAGACACAGAATAATTCAGAATGATGTCTTCGATTTCTATTCCACCTAAGTGAATAGACAATAAATTTTAGTCGTCAATAAATTTTGCAAACTTAAATACGAAGCGATAATCATTCATAACAACTCGTCACATACTTTATAAATTTCTTAGTCTAATGAATCTGGGTATAATTAATAATTTTCATAATTTAATACTATTATTGAGATGTATGATTATCACTTTGTCTTTGCATAGAATTTAATAGTATTTAATTATTTAATTTTATGAAAAAAATGGTGATTTGGTTTAGTATCGTCTAAGATATCTCGCGGCGAATTGTAAGTTTGGTTCAAAGCAACTAGACAAAATATGCGTTTACTTGTTTTTTTATATATTGTGCTTTTATATATTGCCCTTGTATTTCGAAAAATTAAAAATATTCAAGGAACTCGTATCTAATCTCTGAAATCGTTTGTTTTGTGATAAAAATCTGAAGGATTTATTCGAATTATAATAATGCTGTTTTTATTTCGCCTAGACAATAATTCATAACAACTCGAAACATACTTCATAAATTTCTTAGTAAACAGCATAATTAATTTATTTTTCATAATTTAAGACTATTATTGAGATGTACGGTTACCACTGTGTCTTTGCATAGAATTTAATAGTTAAATACTATTATATTATACACTAGATAACTTAGACAACACTAAACCAAATTACCTGAAATTTGATTACGGAGTCGACAAATGTTCTTGAATATTTTAAGTAATATTGTAATTTCGCCTATTTCTCTTACAGGTCACATTATTTTAGACAGTTTACATTCAACAATACAATTATTATTTGTTTTGACCAGTTCATGCCTACGCTGTACAGTTATATGTGCTTCTTATAATTTATTGTAATAATTTTCTTATTTCATGTTTCCCTATATCTATCCATAATCTAATAGTCTATCTATATATTGTACATTCATATATATATATATATATATATATATATATATATATATATATATATATATATATATATATATATATAAACACTGAAAGTATTTTTTTCATTTATTATTTTGTTCAAATACTTTCAGTTGTGAGATGTAATAAAATACAAAGTAGATGATAGTACTACGCCGCTAGCTAGACTATTTATTTCGTTACGGATAGTTTGCTTCTTCAGAATTAATAAATAATGGATTTTATCGGGCAACGCCAGATAATACTAAAAGTATTCTATTAAATTTCATTTTTAT